>MU008169.1:0-1200000 GCA_010909165.1 Anthoceros angustus | reverse complement strand
GTCGCCCCTCGTATCGGGGTGCTACCATATTAGCGCCACCGCTTGCCAGGGCGCCAAAGGATGTCATGCACGTGAAAAGAACAATGCAGTAGGCCATATGGCCTACTTTGACGGAGAGCGAGATGTCCTGCATCAAGGATGGACATGGAATCCAATGGAGGAAAAGGTGGTTCCGCCGGGGAGAGGATCGCCAATGCCCCGAGGCCATACATTTTGTCAAAGACGACCTGCCGGGTCATAGAGGAATTGAAGGTACAGTTGCCCACGTGCTATGGGTCTAACATAGGAGCCAAAATTAGATGGGGCAAAGTTGAAGCTTGGTGCCATGACCTGCACATCATGCCGGAAATCATCTTCCCATCGCCCTTCGGGGTGCATAGAGCCGTGTACAAGGCGGTTGTGAAGCTGGGTCAGACAGATGCATTTGCCACGGACAATACCGGGCCATGAAATTGCCATGTGAGAAGAGGTCATGGTGATGTGCTCTTTGGAAAAGCAATTCCCTCCAAAGTTCTTTGATATCTCAACCCACCTCATAATACGGGGTGGATAACACGCTGTGGATGTACCGTGGAGAGATACCTAGGATCCGTAGCGGACAAAGGCTCGCCCGAGGCAGAGCACGAGGGGAGAGCGCAGGAGGCAGAAGGCCGCCCTTCCAAGGCCAAGCGAGTCCGGGAGGAGGAAGATTGAGAGGATTCTCGACTCCATACGCCCTGAACGACCCCCGCCACCCGGGAAGTGTGGGAAGAAATTCTGCCTTTAGTCCTCCCGAGCACTCACGGGAGGACCATAGGGAGGGGAGTTAGGTCGCGACGCCAACGAGCCAAGAGCCCACAACCAACCCCGCCGGACTAGGGAGGCAAAGAGGAGGAGCCTCACTAACGCAGCCAGACCGCTACGGCCCTTTGCCCTTCGTGGTGGAACGCCAAATTTTGGTCCACTTGCTAGAAGAGGGGCATATACCTCTTAGTTTTGTTCATATTAGTTAGGTTTTATTTTTCTTTTTCTTTTTCACCAACAGACAATCGACGGAAGACAAAGAAGAAGTTGTGAGTTGAGAAGCGGCGGACAGATTTGCGCCCCCGAATCGATGGACGAAAGGAGGAAAACGGATTCAAAATGGGTCCAACGGCCGGAAAGGATTGAGGTCCTGGGAGGTCCGGAAAGTTTACGCTGTGAGGGAGGTTTCGCAAGGCCGAACTCGCAAGAAGGAGGGTTGGTGCCGGCCTAGTGGAGGCGGCGCCAGTCACTCCCGCCCGCATACCCGACATGCAGTAAGGTTCTTACTCCGAAGACGGGAGCGAGAGGCTCATGGTTGTGGTCAGCAAAATTCCGCATAAAGGCTTGGAGGGTGCGATGACGTGACGCGCGCGAGAGGAAGAAGAGGCGCAACAAGACTAAGGAGGAGCGATGCAAGCATATATAGAGAAATCATCCCGCCGGAGGAGGAAATCAGCGCCTTGGCCTTCTGAGGGTTTCTGACAGGAAGACGACGCGGGGGGTCAGGGACGCGGCGGGTCAATTTTGCATGTCTCGATTTTTCTTCCTTGGTCTTTGCAATTAACAATGGAAAATTTCTTCCTTGGCCTTCGTGGTTGAGGAATTTCTAACGTCTTGAAGGGAAAGGTCCTTGGCCTTTGGACAGGGAAATTTTCGTCCTTGGCCTTTGGGTGTGGAAAATCCTCCTCACCCTATATATGTAGAGGGGAGTGTTTAGCTCATTTGAGTTGGTCGAGGATCAAGGACGGAGCGACGGAGGCGGCTTGGAGGATGACAGAACACTTAGAAGAATTTCGAGGAGAAACCGATCAGGCAGAAGGATTTTTGGAGAAGATCGACCGCCCGTAAGGCGTGGAGATGAAGACGCGCAATGCCCCGGAGGAGTGCGCAAGGCGCCCAGAAGAAGGAGGAGCGCACAAGGAGAAGAAGAAGAAAAGCAAGGAGAAGCCGAGAAGGATCCGCCGAGAAGGAGGGGCCGGATTTTTGTAGCCATGCAAGTCTCTCCGAGACTTATGGGATTTTCGACAAAGGTCACAAAATGTGCAGCCCAGGGTTTACGATAGGCATTGGGCCTATTCTAATGTGGAATTGGTTGAGTCTTGCTTGAATCGACGGAGGAGAAACAGAGGACTCGACGGAGGAACGCGGATGATCCAAGGGATGGACCGCCCAAAGACATTCGAAAGGTGTATGGGAGGCCGAAACCGAGAGTGATGGGGTGGCTCCCACGAGAGGAATGAAGATGGAAAGAGAGCGGGTCGACCTTCCCGAGGAAGCTCTCAAAGATGCTCATCGGAGGGATAGACGCCAAGACGCGAATGGCCGGAGGACGTATAAGATCAGAAGTGGAAGCTTTTACAAGGATAGTTTTGGTCGACTGTCAACAACCACCTACTTCAAGGCATTCTTTCATTTCATGTGGAAGTCAAGGAGCTCACCGACTGGGGACAACCATGTCGGCCTATGAGCATCACCGAGACAAGTCCGAGGCCAAACATTGTGGATAATGAGGGGCGAGGCACGCCATTTGAGTACTTACCTTGTGCAGTGGGGGCATCGACTAAGAAGAGCTGGAGGAGTCTTACCATTTGAAGTGGTCCCTCCGAGGGACGACAGGGTCCCTCTCCTAAGAAGGTGAAGAAGGGGAGGAGGAACCCAAGGTGGAGCAAGGAGCAGTGGTGATTCGGATGATGAGACCACCCCTGGCCCCGACGCCAAGGAAGAAGAAGTGCCTCACGTCTGGGGAGACAAGGCACAAGAGGAAGAGGTGGCGGTGCCACCATGTGCAGGAGGCAACCCCATGGAGGTGGTGGTGGATGTAACCCACCCTGTGAGATGATGAGTCACGGTGAGTTCCACCCAACATCGAGGGAGTGGAGAGACCGTCACCAAGAGAAAGGCGCCGAGTCTGTGAGGGGAATGAGAAGACAAAGGCTTTGAAGGATCGACCATCCGCCGCCTAATTGACACTCCATTAGTGAAGCAAGCCTTACAGGAAGTAGAGGAGTTGAGGTGAGAGCCGTCAGGATGTACCAAGCGATTGCCCTACGGTGGGGAGAAGGATAGCAAGGCTATCAAGGAGATGGCGAGGCAAACCTAGTTGACCTGGAGAGAGGTTGGGGCTCAAGATTGAAGAACAAAGGCCGAGACAAGAAAGTAGGGAGCGAATGAAGGAAGTGGCTACCTCAATCGTAAGATTGAGGAGACTGCCGATGTGGAAGGAGCGCAAGAAGCTCTCTTCAGCCGAGAAGAAAGAGAATAGGGACATCAAGACTGCCCCGGGAGGCCGAGGCCAAGCCAAGAATGAAGAATCGGAGGCCAAGCTCAAGGAGCCGGAGGAGGACAGCCACATGGAGCAAGGAGCGTGAGGAGCTCAAAGCAAGCAACGGAGGTCACCAACGTGGAAGGAAGAGGTAGCCCACCGGAGGAAAATGATGCATGATGGTCGTCGTCAGAAGCAACGCCCAGTTGACTATGCATGGCGAAGGGATCGGAGGCATGGAAGAGAGATGCACGAGAATGTCACTACAGCCTGCTTGAGTGAGGTGACGCTTGAGAGGGATGCTATGGTAAGATAGCCTCGTGGAGAGTGGCCTCGAGGAATTTGATGAGATTTGTTTGAAGGGCCGTGAGATGCAGTCCACTTACATGCTAGGGTCAACAAGTTTGCTAAGGAGATGCCCTTGTTGACAAGGAAGTTGTTGGGTCCCCACGATGACGACAGGGAGATTTTGAAGAATTCCCCGCCTGAGATTCGGACTTGGAGAGTGAAATGGATGCGTAAGGCTCAATGTGGGAGGAGCCAATGGAAGAGGAAGAGATTTCCAGCAGGCCGGTAGAGTTGGTGGGGGTGTCTGGCGGCAGGCAGAGAGTTGCACCAACACCCAACCGCCTGGAGGTAATTGCTGGCGGCAGATGATGGCTAGAGGCTGCCTCTACAAGAGCGCCTGCAAGAGGGGTGGATGCCCATCACCCAAGATCGCCGAGACAGGTGTGGAGGTTCCTGCCGCGACGACGAGTGAAGAGATCCTGACGGGACCCCAAGCCAAGAGGAGGAAGATGGTGGTTGGGCCAACACCCAAGAAGAAGTAGGCGATAGTTGGTAGGGGAGTGAATGGGTCATTAAGACCCCTAGGGGTTAGTGGGATTGTTAGAGGTAGGTTAAGAACCTTTAAGAGGCCACCTACTTAAAACCGTAAGCAACCCCACCTACCCCACCGACTTAATTAATGCTAGGGTTTGGGGAGCTCCTATAAGAGGGGAGGAGCTCCCATAATAAAATGTCATGCCTTGCTCTCCGACTGTGTGCTTGTCTTGCTACACAAGCGCAAGCGGCCGACCGTGTGAGGGTGCATGGTGTCCGGTAGGGTCTTGAGGTGCGGTGACTGTGGTGAGGGCGGCCCAAACCTTTCTTTCTCGGAGGTAGCATGGGTAGCTCGAGCGTGAGGAGCGGCATTGTGGTTGCAACGATGCATCGGTAAAGGGAAGACCCCTAGCAAAATCCAAAGACGCGGACGCCACTTGCCCAAATGTCCGCCTAGGTCCGTGAGGGCAATGCCCTATGATCCGAGGCTTGCCGGGAGGCTGGAGGGGCGCCTGAATAGTTAGCTAGGAAGAGTGGAAGAGGTAGATTAGAGAAGAGAGGAGAAGAGAGAGAGAAGAGAGAGAAAAGAGAGAAAAGAGAAAGAAAAGAGAGAGCGAGAGAGTGAGAGAGAGGACGAGAGAGGAGCTAGAGAGGATAGGGAGCAAGAGAGGAGAAGGAAGGAGCAAGAGAGAAAAGAGAAAAGACAAAAAGAGAAGAGAGGAGGAAGAAACCTAGAAAAGAGAGGGAAGGTGGAATTTCAAGGGTCAGGATAAGAGCTTGAGGGGCGGCCCCAAATTTGTCATGAGAAGGGTCTTAGGGAGTGTAGGAACCGGGGTGGGAGGATTGCCCATCAGACGGTGATTTGGGGTCCCAAGGTCGCTGGCAGACATTGGCGGTGCTCGCGACGTAGGTCCGCCCGACGAGTCATCGCGAGGGTAGTGTGACTTATCGAGGGTGGGTCACCTGTGTAGGAGGGGCAGTCACCTGACGGAGGTCAAAGAGAGTCGAGAGGCTGGGCCAGTGAGGCGCACATTCGAGCGGGAAAGGGCCCCCACTCTTCGGGAACGAAACCTACTTTAACCGACAAGCTGGATAAGTATGAGTAGGGTTCCGGGTCCCGGAACCTCCCACCACACCTTGCCGACGGGGCGCGAAGGCTGAAGGGAGGCAGGAGGGGTGATGCGCCTGTGGGACGGAGGACACTGCACCAACCCCACCCCGGCCTGCATCCCCCAACTAGGAGAGGCAAGAGAGCGCCCAGACTCTCACCATCTCCGAGCCCCAAGAGAAGGCGGGCGGAGAAGAGCTAGTGCCAAGAGGCCAAGGGGTGGAAGCCCTCATCAACACTCACTGCACCGAGGGTCCTCTTGCCTCGCTCGATTTTTATGCGCGGTTTGTGGTGCGGACAGATACCATGCCAGCTCACCCCTTGATGCGCTTGGACCGCCCTTCCCACCTCGAGCTGCTCCCAAGCCCATCCGTTACGCCTCCAAGTTCCGATTCACCGTCCTTTGTTGCACCTTGCCCGCCACCGCGCTTGCCAACCCCATCTATTCTATCCCATGCCGAGTATCATGATCTCAATGGCATCCATTGTGTACACTGACCGATCACCCCGGCCTTCTCTCCACACGTCCTGGATTCCATGATCCACCGACGCGACCATAGTAACGCCGAGGACCTAGTTCGGAAACACGCCCTAAGATGTTGGCGGGTACACATGGAGGTCCGCCCAAGAATCCGAGGGAGGACCCTGTGAGGTGGATCAGAACCGGCGGCGACAACCGCCCGCCGGAGGGAAGTAGGAGGTATAGTCCTGCAGCCCTTAAGGTGAAGGGGAGGAAGCGGCAGCAAGCTTTGAGGCCGGGACGCACCGTTTCCAACGGATGGCTAATGCCTGACCCGCCGACAAAGCGGCGCGTGCGCGAAAATCATCGCCCATCGAATATGCTCACCAAGGTGGACCACCTGGTGACAACTTGCTGGTATTCCTCCACGCCCTACAGAGAGGAAAAAGGGTCGATTGGGGAAGAATCATCTTCGCCAGGATCAACCAGAGGCTGTGAAGCCGAGGAGCAGAGCCGCCGGAAGTGACGCCTGCCGAAAGTCCGCACTGAAGATATCCAAAGCGCCTCCACCAGCTCCTCCGCCTCCACCAGCCAAGGTCCGAAATCCGGGTAGTGCTTGGTCACAATGTTCCGTTCCACCAAGCGCCTGGTTCCCAAACCTCCGCCACCTTGGGCCCCATTGTATCCTCTTCGTGTGCCGTTAGCTTGAGGCTCAAGAATTCTCCTTCCTCCTTCGCGCCGAACGCTTCTGCTCGCGAAGGTGAGCGCTGGCGCGCCGGACGCTAAAAGACATAAGAGAGCGTGTCTGAAAGACGTAATGGGTTTCAAGAATGACCTCTGCTCGGGCCCGCCGAGTAACGCCGCCTTCACGCCTGTAGAATCCTGTGAGGCCGCATGGCTTACTAGTCAGTCTTACGCCACCGCCGTGGCCCACGCATTTCCAGCCTTACCGCGAGCGTACCCGTGAGCTTGAATACCGCTATAACCCGGCCCATCGCAACCCACGGCCCCGGGTCCGCTGCATGCTCCACCTCTCAAAGCACCATCCACGTGGTCCTCTTCCCAAAATACGCCTCCAGTTACTCGGGCGCATTTATCGCGACTTACTCGAGTGCAGCCCGACTCTGATCTACTCCGAGAGCGGTCCAGACGCCGAGTGCGGTTCAAGTCTCTTACCCCGAGTGAGGTCCGGAGTCATCTGTTTACTTTGAAGTGAGGTTCGGAGCCATCTGTCTACTCCGGAGTGAGGTCCGGAGCCAACTTATTACCCATCCTGGTCTTATTCCCTGTCTTATTTCTCACTCCACACCCAAAAAACAAAAAAACTAGCCCATTACCTTTCTACGGGGGAGAGCCTACGGTCCACACCCCTAAAGGTGAAAGGGAAGGTGGAGGCTGTGAAGGTGGCCCTCATGAGGCCGGGGACGCAGAGGTCCTCTAATGGGTGGCTCATGTCGGACCTACTGGACCGACGAGCGAGGGCAGTGGCGAAGATTATCGTCCACTGGAACATGCTCATCAAGGTGGACCACCTTGGTGACAATCTGCTTGTTTTCCTTCACACCCTCCAGAGAGGAAAAGAGAGCGGGTTGGGGGCGGATCATCTTCGCCCGTGTTGCTCAGGAATCAAGGAAGTTGAGGAACGAGAGGCCACCCCATCAGCGTTGTCCCCGCTCATCGTCCATGTGTGGGGTCACCTCAATCTCCTGAAGGAAGGAGAAGAGGAGCGAGCGCTTCGGAAGGGGGCCGGGCGACCTGTGTGGCGAGTGAGGAAGAGAATCGAACGAGGTTACCCGCCTAAGTCCGCAGCGTATCGTGTGGACAAGGATCGAGGAATTCCGGACTCCATACGCCTGGAACGGACCCCCTCTCAGATGGTGAGCTTGACCCTCCTCTACGACGGTCAACCAAAAATCGCCCTCCACCTGAACAATGGAAAGACCCAAGATATGAGTCAATCGACTTTAGGACATCATATGCAGACATTTGCTATTCTGCATCAAGTACAATACATCTGGAACCCAAGTCCCTTACAGAAGCATACTCAGGACCTGAACGGGACAAATGGAAATTTGCAGTTGACGATGAGTACAACTCCCTTGTTAAAAATAAAACATGGAAACTGGTAGACCTCCCACCTAGCAGAAAACCTATCTCCTGTAAGTGGGTGTTTAAGTTGAAGCTGAATGCCAAAGGGGAGATAGCTAGATATAAGGCAAGATTGGTTGCAAGAGGATTTACTCAAGTCGAAGGACTAGATTACCAGGAAACTTTTTCCCTTGTTGTTAAATCACAGTCCATTCGAATGATATTAGCCCTTGCAGCTGAGTTCGACTTAAACCTACAGCAGATGGATGTCTGTACAGCTTTCTTGTATGGAGCACTGGATGAAGACCTATATATGGTACAGCTTGAAGGATACGAAGACCCTAAGCACCCCAAGAAGGTTCTGAAACTGCTTAAGACCATTTATGGTCTGAAACAGAGTGGTCGAGTTTGGTATCTAACCATTCACGAGTACCTTTTGAGCAGTTCTTTTGTCCAGAGTGTTGCCGACACCAATGTTTACAAGCTGACCAAGGGAGCTGATTATGTCGTCCTAGCTTTGTACGTCGACGATGCAATACTTGCCACAAATAGCTAGCCGCTATTAGAAGAAGTCAAGGAAATGTTAAGTAGCAAGTTTGAGATGAAGGATATTGGTGAACTAAAATTCTGCTTAGGTATACAATTGCTAAGAATTAGGGCAGAGAAACTTATCATCGACACTCAGTATCGTCAAGAGCTGCAGAGAACAAATATTCTGCTTAGAAAGGGTTTCTCCTGTCAAAAGGGTTTTGGAAAAATCCCAACCCTATTTCACGGAACCGGTTGGTTTGATTTTGTTGGTTTTGTAGGTGTTCATCCATCGGTTTCGCATTCTCGCACCACTTCGTCGAGTCATTTACACTGCTACGCGCCTTATACTCGTTCATGGCGATTTAGTTGGTGATGAAGGGCGTTGACCTCATTGTTCCATAATTTCGCCATGTCCGTAGTTTCGTGATTTTGTGTGGTTTTGTATGTTTTTGTATACCAGAGGGCCTAGGCGCATAAGTTCTAAACAACGCTTATGTGCAAACTTGTGCATGCACTGCAAAAAGAACGCAAAATGATCTTCTAATGGGAAGCATGTCCTTTGGCGGTCGAGGATGCCGAACTCCCGACAAAATAACAAGTAGCGACATCGCGAGGTTCACCTAGACCACTCTTATATACCTATCCTATGCCCTAATGCGACGAAGAACACCCTATCCCTTTTATTCTTTACGGTTTCCGCCTCTTTCTCGCGTGACCTAGTACCGGGTTATCATCAAACATGCGGGGGCCCACCGGTGAACAAGTGCATGCACCAGAGGCGGTGCGCACAAGTGCGCACCACGGCAAGGGGCCCGGTGTGCACACCGGCAAGGAGGCGCGCGCACTTGTGCGCGCACTGTGAGCAGGTGCGCGTGCGCCGCACTGCAGGGGTGCGCGCGCCTGGCGCCGCCGGGGCAGGATGCCCGAGTGCGCGCACTTGTGCGCCGCACCCGGGCAAGGAGGCGCAAGTGTGCACACAAGTGCACGCACCAAGGTCAAGAAGGCATGATGAACCCAAATGGTTCATGCCTCCTAGTGCATTCAGACGGTTCATCCAAAGAAAAAAGAGCAAAAGTCTTAAAACCTAAAACCCCTTAAAAATTACAAAAGTCCAGGACAAGGCGACTTGCTCTAAAATTTTGACAAATTTTTGCATTTTTTTGTATTTTTTTGATATTTTTGTTGTTTTAAAGGGTTCCTTCGACGCTTTCAACCTTTTTGTGCAGCACCCTAGTGTGGATATGTTCTTATCTTTACTTAACCTCATCTTTTTCTAGTAGTTAAAACTTTGAACTAGTAGTGAGAACCTTTGCATCTTTTGAATCGAGACGCGTGGGCCCGACTCTAAGTGCACCATGCCACTCTCATTCTCGCACTAGACGTGGATCAAGAGCATCAGGCCAAAGAAGATATTATTGTCCCAATGTCTAAGGAACAAAGTCCTAAAATTCTGAGCGAGAGTATAGTCATAGGATTGACTAGTATGAATGAAAGGTAGCGCAAACAAGTTTGCGCACTACAAGCAAGCCCTAAAACTCTAAATGTTTGTATCCCAACACCGCAATGATTGCGGATGTTGGAGATAGGGGCGCGCGCATAAGTCTGCCGAATTTTGTGAAAAAAAGCAACGAGAATGGGACTTTAGGTTTTGCCACGTACTTGCAATCTACAATCTCAAATAACGTATCAAAACAATTATTCAAAAGGCGGGTAACATAGAGAAATATCAAAAGCCCGATTATAGTGCGGATTTTTCAAGTGCAAAAGGGGTCCCGTCCAGGTGTAAAAAGGGGTTTCGTGGAGAACCCCTTTCTAACAGAGCTTAGGAGGTTCAAGCTTGAGCAAGCTAGGCCCTCTACCACTCCATATGCACTAGGGACAAAATTGACCAGCTTACTGTGTCCCCAAGGTGCAGAAGAGATAAGGGAAATGGCTCAAGTACCCTACAGGCATGCCATAGGAAGCCTCATATTTATTGCTAAGCTGGAATCACCGACATTCGACTGCGGTTAGCACTCCGTCAGCTCTTGGAGAACCCAATCGCATCGACAAGAACTGCTGGGTTTTCCGTTACCTAAAGGGAACTCAATCCTATGGACTTGCTTACAGAAGTAGTGGGGAGCGGAAACTTATCTTGAGAGGTTTCACTAACACAAATTGGGCATCGGATACTGAATCACGTCGAAGCCTGTCTACATACTGCTTCCTCCTTTCATCTACGGCAATCAACTGGAGTTGCAAGAAACAAACTTCAGTTGCCCTATCGTCAACAGAAGCCGAGTACAAGAGCCTTATAGAGGCCTCGAAGGAGGCTGAGTGGGAGCCGTTTTCCAGTACTGTCAACCAACCATATTGTGTGACAACATGTCAGCAATAGAACTCGTAGTGAACCCCAAATTTCATGCAAGGACAAAACACATAGAAATCCAACACCATTATATTAGAGATATTGTGGAGCGTGAGATTGTAAAAGTGAGCTATGTGGCAACAGATCTGAACACTGCTGATATCCTAACAAATGGCCTCCCCAACCATAGACACTACGAGCACATGGAGGGCCTCGGGTTAGTGGACTGTTCAGCATATCAACAGAAGTGATGGCAGGACTTATCTGGGGGGGGAGGAGGGGGGCGGGGGCTTTGGATACGATATCCAAATTTGTTGTATTGTTGATGTTACTCCTCCTCTGCAGCCAGACACTCTGTTTTATCTGCCACATACAGAGGTGTACATCCTGCGGTTCAATGGTGGGTAGAAGGAAAGGCACAGTCCTGATGAAGCATCCCCGAGTACCTAATCGTCATTGCCACCCTCTTCCTTCACCTTCTTCTTCTTCTCCACTCCCTTGAGGCTATCCAATAGCTCAATTGTTTCTCTGAGGGCTTGGAGCAGTGCTGAACCTGGGTTGTGCTATCCTGTATGTTGGCATTGTTTTTCCCAAAGTGATAAAGTCCGGGTCCCTTCCTCCAAACCGATCTCCGTGAAGGCTAATCAGAGCCACCAGCCTCTGCACGTAGTCCCCATACATAGCTGCACCTCCCCACTCGCTCACCTCCGCTTGCTCTAGCGTGAGCCAAGGCCCACTTGCAAAATTCCCTGCAGCCGCCTCTCTTCTTCCTCTCATTTGGTGCTGAATTTGAGTCGTAAGAGGATCCACTTCTGGTCCTCATCGTAGAGAGAAAGGGGCGGCATGAAAGGGAATGTGTAGCTAATGGAAGCACTATGACAAATACCGGGTGCACGCCATGAAGCTGAGGAGGACATGATGATAGTAACACAGGTTGCACTCTGCCACGCCTCAAGCATATGAAGTTGAGAGTGATGCTGCCACCCACAGTGTCCGCCTCGCGTGACTTTGTGGTATAGAAAGGTTTTAGCTTAGCCAGGATCTAAGCTAGGTTATCTGGCATTAACCTTATGTAGCTTAAGAGGGAGAGAATACATGACATTTTGATTATCACTTTTTAATTACAAGTTTTGTATACAAGTGTCTCGAGCCTCCTAGCTCTCTTGCCTATCTACGATAGATGACTATCCTTTGATAGTTTATAGCACCTTCCCCTTTGCACTACTATGGAAGACCACATGTACACTAACCCTCCCCTGGACTGTTGGTTTGAATGTTCTTTTTTGTTTTTCTTATGTTTTGTGTGATGGAGTGCTTAGGAAATGTCCGAAGCAAGGCCTTTTATAGTAAAAGTGGTCCTTGGCCCATGACAATATTACTTTTTAGTCCTTGACCTCGAACTGTGAATGTCAAGCTGTGCTAGAAGGTCCCTGGACCTTGGGATTTTTAGGAATAAAAATTGTCTATATAAGGTAGGGGATCCTTCTTTCAAGAATGGCTGAGGGAAGTGGGAGGTGGCTAGTTCCTACAACACGAATATGGAACGCATGAGCATCGTGGGGGAGATAACAACCCTAGTTCGGAACCGGGGTCGATAAAGTGAGCTGAGCACCAGTGCAGTTGGAGCGCAATTAGAAGAAGACCGACCTTGGTACTTGACTCATGAGATTTCAAGGAAATGTTCAAGCCCAAGTGACTGTTGAAGTTATGAAGGAGGCGCATGCGACAAAACGAGGAGCTCCAATGAAATTTCACAAGCCCAGAACAAGTGGAGACGCTCGGCACCGAGAAGTTCAAGAAGCTAGCGAGAGGTATAAGCGGAAGAGAGATGATGCTAGAGCGTGGATGGAGGAACGCACTGTTTGGCTGTCCAGTGACGAAGGGCGAGGCAACGCGGCGCGGAGGCGATGACAAAGGCACCTCCTTGGGAGTGAGAGGACTCTGACAGCGTAAGTACGGAGGTATTAAGGGAGAATCTTCGGATCGAGGCGTGGTAGGAGAGCGAGGGAATAATCCATGGGCCAGGCTAGGCAAAGAATCATGAGGCGCACGATTTTAAGGGAGCGACATCATAGGTCCGGGTTTTTCTAAGTTAGGGATAGGATGTTTGAGATCAGTCAGAGCTGTTCGGATTGGTAGGAGGCCTGTAGAGGGCTACAATTTTGGACACCTGAGGGAGGAATGGCCGAACTGCTAGATGTATAAGAGACCCTTTGTGTGTCTCTCTTAACAAACAATTTCAGGTGTGAACTTCCGGTTGCCTGGAGCCGCCAGCTGAGGTTGATTGGAGACGTCGATCATGATCAATCGGTGCGTGATGCACTGTCTTCTCGACAAGAAGACCGGAAGATCCTGGCTGGTCGAGAGCGGAGTGGCAAAGCTCCACGTCTGGGGCAGTGAACGGTGAAGGACGGCAAGGCGTGTGGAAGGGGCAGTGAATTCGCGGAGGTTGGGTGAGACCGCCACGAGCGAATCGCCTGGCATCGACTGCTTTTTCCTCCCTCCTTCCCTAAACCGCTGCTCATCAAAACGTGTTCAATTCCCTATAAGGGGGGGGAATCTGTGGCCTCGAGAAAGGAGCGAGAGGAGTATTGATCCGGGTATTGGAAACTCCCGTTGGATTGTGTCTTTGAGTGATTTTTGTTTTTTGTTAAGTTTGGTGTCAAGAAGAGCTAGGTTATGAGTAGGAAGGGATATTTATAGTAGAAAGTGTCCTTGGCCTATGAGTTTTGGGGTTGTTTTGTGGTTAAATAATAATCGGTCCTTGACTATGAACTCGATACTCCTTGGCCTTTGGTCTTGGAATATTTAATAAAAAGGCCTATATATGAGGGGGTCCCCATATTTGGCGAGGTCCGTAGGCTAGAGGTCGAACCAACCGGCAGTAGTTGAACGGTGTGTGGTCGACCGGGTGCGGGACTATGTTTCAAGACGGGGCGAACTCGGGCGGTCGTGGAAGGAAGGAGCGGTCATGCGAAGAAGAAGTGGTAGCGAAGCCGGCCGAGAGTTTCCGGGAAATATAACCCTAAGGGAACCTGAAAGGCACGAGGCGCGGCAATGGGTAGCTCCAGACGATCTCGACAGGCACGAGCTGCACGAGGTCAGAAGGGTGCCCCGTGGCGGCGGAGCTCGCGATTCTGGAAGGAAGAAACCCCGGGGATTGACCAAGTTGGAGATTCCGAGGCGAGTTATCGAACTGTGGGCGTGAGGGTTTTGCAGAGCATGGCGCCAAGGTTGCAGCAGAATTTGACGCCTAATGGCCAAATATGGACCATTGAGGGTCCGAGGTGGAGGATTGGTGAGGGAGCCGGGACTTGGGATCATGGAAAACAAAGGAGAGTTTATGGGAGGATTTTCCAGATCGAACGAGGAAGGAGGACCCATAAATTCAGCAAGAAAGGACGAAGGGCCAAAGCGACCAAATCGGAGGGGAGTGAGATAACAGGGAGTAGTGGCATCCTAGGAATAGAACTTTGGATAGGATGCCATCTTGGACCTAAGGTCCGTCCGAAATTGTAGGGGCGCTGCTCAAATTGCTTTTAGGACTGAAAGTCCGGTGGCTATGACGCCCAAAGAATTGTATAAAGGGGCTTGGTTGTGCCCCTCACATCGATAACTCCCGGTTGAGATCCCCACGCCTGTGGCTGGTTGGAGACGTCCGATGACAGAGGTGGTGTGCGCAGACGCCCTAGGGGTGGTCGAGAGCTTGCTGCAACGGGGAGGAGGGTGATAGAGCAATCTTGGCCGACAAAGGAGGAGGAAACCAAGGGATTGGCGCGGGTCCGGAGCTTGCTCCCGCGACGCCTGGGGTTCTTCTTTCCTTCACCCTTGTTCTAGTTGTGTTCAAATTGAGAGAGAAGTGTTGAGTGGATGGTTGGAAGCCCGCGAATTGAGGGAGAGAGAGAGAGAGAAGATTGGGTGAAGGAGTGATCGAACACCGAGATGCGAGGTGTAAGAGGAGTTGAGAAGGGAACTAATTGAGAGACTGGAGATTTGTGTGATCCAAAAGAATCCATGTCAAGGTGGAAGTGCACAAGAGGAAAACAATTCCCTTGTAAAATTGTGTGAGTGTGGCGCCTTTGTGTGTGTGTGAAGCGGTGAGGGATTTGTGGAACTTTGGTCCCTAGGAATGGTGTGTGTGCATGAAGTGTGGAGTGAATAAAGTCCGATCTGCACGTGGTGGACGCGGCGGATCCGCGGCGCGGCGCCGGAAATAAGTCGCTAGGGTTTGGCGTGGGACCCACCTCGAGTCAAGCAACTACCCAGGGTGGTGAGAGCCACCGCGCCGTGGAATAAGATTTGCGGTCGTGGAATAAGATTCGTGGTTGTGGAATAAGATCCGTGGGTTAGACAAGTCGGGAGGTAGTAGTAGTTGAGTAGATAGGTAAGAGGAGTAATAGTGTAAGTCCCGACTTAGGTGAAGGTCGATTAGAAGTTAGCGCCTTGGCACAAACCATTCCTTGGGAGCGAATCCTAAGCCTACAACATACATTGAGGGTGAATGGGACCTCACTCATGTCCCTAGACACAAATTCACACCCACAAGTATCTGCGTGAATGAGGGGAGGTCTTGGAAAAAAAGTGAAAGGAGAGAAGTGTGCCGTCAGAGAGTAGTGGTATGTTTTGAGGAAACGGGAATGTTGTAGGGGAGAAGTGAGCGATGAGATCAAGGGTCGACCCGAGTGAGGCCCGTGGTGTCAGGTCATGGTGCACTAATCCTGAACGCTCGGAGCTGCCGGTCTCCAGGAGTGAATTAGAGTAGTGTGACCCAGGGTGTAAAAGCGCGAAATCATAAACCCCGAGACCACGCCAGAGGACCGCGACCATCGCATAAACCGCGCACACGCGGCCGTGGTGGGGCCCACCACGCCGTTGAACCGCCCACTACGGTACGAACCCCCTCACCGCGATGGTCAGCCTTCCACGGCAGGGTTCAAGTATGGTAGCGTCTCCGTAGGAGGATCAAGGTTGTGTAGAGCTAGACCGCATAGTTTTAGAACATCTTGACAAAACCATTCCTTGGGATCAAACCTAGGACTATAACGACAGAGGGTAATGTGGCCTTTTGCGCCTTTTAGACGAAAACCCCATTGACAACCACCTTCTAGCGGTCAACAAGTGCCCAAGTACCTCCTATTCTCCTTTCCTGCATCCAAGAATCGCAGACTTTTCTTGAAACGCTTTTAGCAAGATAGGAGGCAAACATGAAAGATGAGTCTTCCAAAGATGTACATACTTTCACTCTTCTTCAACACCACCTCACCGGTAACATAATGCTACCGTAGGGCAAACGCATTGTTCCTGGAAAGGGTTTTGGGGTGATACGCTGGTCTTCGCAAGGTTCACGCCCATCATTGTCATCCATTGTATCCGCTTATTTCACGTGTTGAGCTAGGAGTCTCAAATTCCTCGTCACCACCGCTTCACTGAATCGCACATCCTCCCAAGATTCTCGCGAAATGAGCTGAATATTGCCAAGCAGGCGCTAGAAGAATGGTGAATCACCATGAATGGCAAGCCTCCGCCGCCCAAGTTTAGTTTAACGCCTCAAGGGCCTCGGTCGACCCCGCTGACTTTTCTCCAATGCCCGCGAGGTTCATGTTTCTGAGCAGGCACATATCGGGCATGCCAGGCTTACGCGCCTTCAGACCCGCGAAACATGAAAAGTGGCGTCTGCGGACTTATCTCGGTTGGCACGTGAACACCAAGGAGAACGCTACGATATTAACTAAGGGGCTCCCCACATCTTCACATGAGCAGCACTGACAATCCTTGGGAATCAATCTTAGATCGGACCTTTCAAGCTTGCAAAGTGGAATTCCAGCAAAAGGGAACTCCCAATCTGCTACTCCGCTGCATTAGGCCAACCTCGAATACCGTGGTTCTACACAGGCAGCCGAGAGCATCACCGGAATTAATAGTAGTTAGCCCGGGATGAAGCTCAAAGCATGATACAATCAAGGCAGAGTCGCTCGACTTACCTTCATCATCACCGCCGGGCAAGGCCGCAGCGGATCTCGGCGTTCCACCGCCTGCCGATTCGCAATCCAACCCCGCACCGCGCCACTTTTCCACAAAAGATCTTTCTTTGTTGTTTTTCTCGCTGTACCTTTGTGTGACGCAGATCGTGTGGCGATGAGTATCAGGCGCGCGTAACGGCAACGTGATCTCTAACAAGAGAGCGAGAGCGTTAGCCAATGCCATGCACGCTCGGCGCACGGCCAGATCGATATCCGGCTGTTGAATCGACGCTCCTCACCTCAGACATGTGTTTTTTGGTTTACCTGACCAGTGATCAATTTACGGTGGTTAGGTTTCAGGGAGGGTATTGGATAAGTGTTTTATCAAACCGTAACCCTAACTTATATTTTGATTAAGAGTCGCTAGAAGATACAAGGGTTATAAACCCTAACTACCTTTTTCATTATACTATAAGACTGTTCTTCTTATTATTTGAATATAACCGTTTTTGCTCATCGCGTGTGATCGCCTCTCCGCTCTTGCGCTGTGACCGCTCTTCGATCCACATGCATCAATTGCAACCGTAAATCAGATTAGTGGACGTGGCTCTGGAAGAAGACGTGGCTCACATTGGGGACCTTTCACAAATTGGGGACCCTTAGGTTGCGTTTGGTATTTTGTCTTCCTGCTTTGCGTGTCGACCAGCTTATCTTATCATGACGGTTGCTCCATCCTAGGCCTTTTTATTAAGCTTGAGACATTTTGATAGGTAAGTTATGCAAGCGCTTGGGGACATCATAGGCCCGAGCACCTTCGAATGCGCCCGACTGCAGGGTCTCGGATTCCAGGCGAGGGGGAATAGGGCGGAGGAGAAGAAGGTGAAGAAAGAAGAATGGTGAACAAGAGCGTCAAGAGTCCAAGGAAGATCTGAGAAGGACCTCAATAAGAAGAGGAGAAGGAGAGGTGATGAGGACTGGGGCGACACTCTTTAGGGCAGGAGGAAGTGCAAAACAGGGTGCGCGAGGCGAACACCAAGGAGAGGTGAAAAACCAAAAACACTTCAAGGCGGCAGGGACAGAGGAAGAATGGAATCGGACAAAACACAGATGGAATTGCAAAGGAACTCCATCTGCTACTCTCAGCATTAGGCCAAGAAGGGCAGGCGTGTGCAACATGAGGCTCGGGAAACCAGTCAGAGATTAATAGAGAGAGGGATGCTAGCATCAATGATCAAGCGGTCCGCATTATCTCGTACGAGGCGTTGAACCGGGGGATGAGAAGTGTTCACTCGAATGAGAATCCAAACATGATGGCCACCCCGACCCTCGAGCCCCTCGCCGGGTATGAGAGCGAGGAAGGTAAAGGGGAATGGGCGGAGCGGAAGGTGACATGGAGCGGGGAAAGTGGTACTGCCTCCTGAAGGCGGCGGGAGGCGTGTTCGTGAGAGGGAGGGTCCTAAGAAGGGGGAGACCCCGACAATCGGGGAGGTTTGAGGGAGGAGGAGGGAAAGGGCAAGCCCAAAAGAAAAGAGAAGAAGATAGGGAAAACTAATCCAAACAAAGGAGCTCATTATTTGAATAGGAGCCACAGAACCGGCGGGGACTCGATCCACAGGTGCAAGCGAAGAAATCGGAGTGGACGTGGCGGGAAGAAGGCGGGCAGTGGGGATTTCTGAAAGGGATGGGGCGGATGTCTTCACAAGGGCACCGAGAATCCAGCAGCGCCATCGGCCAAAGCTGAGACAGAAGGTAAAAGATCTGGCTTGGGACATCAAAGGAGCCCGGGCGGAACGGGCGGTAAGAGTTGGGATCATGGCGGGGCCAACGGAGCAGAAAACATTGGCCATGGAGGCTCGAGGCGGAGCTTCTCGGAAGTTGGGCATGAAGGTCTGGCAAGAGACCCCCTTCGAAGCAAACCTGAGGGGGTTGGAACGGAGGTAGGCGAAGGTCCATTTTCAGACTAGAGCACAGGCCTCTGCTCTTCGGAAGGGATGTGTGGCCTTGGGAGGCCTCTCGGAGAGTGGAGATAGAACAATGTTCAAACGTCTTGGGACCACAGGTGGGGGAAGGGTAGGATTTTACCTGCCTTGGACTATTGGTCATCGATGGATACCCGTGAGGGCGTGGAGTATGGTCTTTCTTAGTGGAGTGGAGCTTCAAACCCCAAGTCCCGTGAGTTGTATGGAGGAGGACAAGTTTATCTGAGGAATATGTCGATAACTAAGGAGGCGGATATCCTGGGCGCTACGACATTTGGGGAAGGCTGTCCCGTGGGACCTATGAGGGGGGGCAATTTACTCCATGATGTGGTTGGGGATGAAGGGGCTACTTTGTGGACAGTTCATGGAAGGGTGGAGGGGGCGGAAGGATGAACGGAATGAGTATTCCCATGAAGGCGAGATCCCCTCAGTCAATGTGGAAGTGATGACTCGCGACAGAGGGTGGATTTTACCCACATTTGATTTTACAGCGAGGACCTTTCAAGAGAACGTATGCCTCATTACCTACCTCATTCCAATACGAGGGCCAAGGATAGGGATGGCACAAATGGACTATACCAGGACTTGTTACTACAGCAGAGCTTATGGAGCGTTCAAGTAGTTTTTACTCTGAACTCAAATTACTATGACCTGCTACAGCGGCGAACAATAACAACATGAGTTGGAAGTGAGGGTATGGCAATCGGATTGAAACTCACATTGGATTGTGTCTTTGAGTGATTTTTTGTTTTTTTGCTAAGTTTGGTGTCAAAAAGCTAGGTTTGAGTAGGAAGGGATATTTATACTAGAAAGTGTCCTTGGACCTATGAGTTTTTGGGTTGTTTCACGGGTTGAATAATAATCGGTCCTTAGACTATGAACTCGATACTCCTTGGCCTTTGGTCTCGGAATATCTAATAGAAAGTCTATATATATGGGAGGGTCCCCATATTTGGCGAGGTCCAGGCTAGAGGTCGAACCAACCGCGGTAGTTGAGCTGGTGTGTGGTTGTTGGGGGTGTCAGGGACTATGTTTGAAAGGCGGAACGGGCGGGCGGTCGTGGAAGGAAGGAGGCGGTCGCGGAAGAAGAAGTGGTAGCGGTTGGCGGCGTAGAGAGGGAAATATAACCCTAAGGAACTCGGAAGGCATCATGGCCCACCTTCAAACTACCGCACTTGGCGGAACAGCATCATGGCCGAGCCGAGGCATTTTTAATCATGGAGGCCTATCTACTTTCATGGTTGGGCCCTCCGCCCCAATTTGGCCTCTCGGTTCAATGCAACTCCCATTCTAGAAGTTCCCTCGAGTGTTGAGGGAGGGCCTTTCCTGCATCTCTGAGGAGGCTATGGACCCCTTTCTCAGAGGCTAGGGAAGCATGTCCTTTTGCTCTCTCTGGGAAGGGATGTGGCCTGTGCCTCTCAAGAGAAGTACATTTACAGAGGGGCCCTCCATGCACTCCTCCATTCCCACGTCGGCCGCCCGCCTACACCGCTTTGGGGAAGGCAGCCCCGGATTTTGCCCCATTGCATTGCGCTCAATCGCACTAGCCCTTTCGATGCAATGAGGGTCCGCCTGGCCTGGCTCATCCGGCCTCTTCTCTTTCCGGATGGAGCTACCATCAAACTAAGTCCAGATATGCTTGTCCCAAAACGACATACGCATGACGCCGCTTAATGCTATGTTTTCGATAACTATGAGAGCGGATTTTTCCGCATGAGGGCTCTATATACATTGCGAATGGCGGATGGGACCTTTTTATACCGTGGTGGATACATCATGCGTGACGATCCCACGAGACTCTATCATATGGTCATCATCAACCTGCCAGGGCGGTGAAGGATGCGAACCAGAAGACTGCAAGTACTCTCCCATGCAAGAGCACCATGTTTCATCCCCCGCCACTACTAGGAAAAGTATACTTTACTAATTGCGCCACAAAGGGGTGCATTTTACCACACGCCCATTTTACTACGCCAATTGAAGGCACCAAGCCAAGTCCATGTATTATTTTCAAGTATAGCCTCAATTTACTAAACCTCATTCCAACTTTACTGTGGCTTGTTTTGCCAAAAGAATGACGTGGCAAAACAAAATGGATACTACTTGGCACTTGAAACAATGAGCTATGGATGCATCGATGGCATGTTTGTTTACTACGGGCCATCAATTTACTATATGACTTTCTCCATTACAACGGGTTCTTTTACAACATGCCAATGGTATTTTACAACATCCCATAGTTTACTACACACCTGTAGGGTTGTAAACGATCTGGATTTCGAAACTCCCTATTGGATTGTGTCTTTGAGTGATTTTTTGTTTTTTTTCTGCTAAGTTTGGTGTCAAAACGAGCTAGGTTGTGAGTAGGAAGGGATATTTATACTAGAAAGTGTCCTTGACCTATGAGTTTTTGGGTTGTTTCCTGGGTTGAATAATAATCGGTCCTTAGACTATGAACTCGATATTCCTTGGCCTTTGGTCTCGGAATATCTAATAGAAAGTCTATATATGGGGGGAGGGGGTCCCCATATTTGGCAGAGGTCCGTAGGCTAGAGGTCGAACCAATCGGGCGGTAGTTGAACTGTGTGGTCGATCAAAAGTGGGACTATGTTTCAAGACGGGCGAACTGACGGGCGGTCGAAGGAAGGAGCACATGAAGAAGAAGTGGTAGCGGAAGCCGGAGAGATTTCGGGAAATATAACCCTAAGGGAACTGAAAGGCACGGCGCCGGCTGGGTAGCTCTGCACTCCCCCGGTGGCACGAGCTGCACGAGGTCAGAAGGGCGTGCCCGTGGCGGCGGAGCTCGCGATTCCGGAAGGAAGAAACCCCGGGGACCTTGGGAGATTCCGAGTTACGCATCAGCACCGAGGCGCTGTGGGCGTGAGGGTTTTGCAGAGCATGGTTGCAGCTGAATGACCGCCTAATGGCCAAATATGGACCATTGAGGGTCCGAGGTGGAGGATTGGTGAGGGAGCCGGGACTTGGGATCATGGAAAACAAAGGAGAGTTTATGGGAGGATTTTCTGCATCAAAGAACGAGGAAGGAGGACCCATAAATTCAAAGAAGGACTAAGGGCCAAAGCGACCAAATCGGAGGGGAGTGAGATAACATGGGCAGGGAGTAGTGGCATCCTAGGAATAGAACTTTGATAGGATGCCATCCGGACCTAAGAAATTGTAGGGCGCTCGCTCTCAAATTGCTTTTAGGACTGGAAAGTCCGTGGCTATGACGCCCAAAGAATTGTATAAAGGGGCCACAGCCTCACATCGATAACTCCTGGTTGAGATCCCCACCGCTGTGGCTGGTTGGAGACGTCCGATTGACAGAGGTGGTGTGCGCGAGACGCCCTAGGGGTGGTCGAGCTTGTCCGCAACCGGGGAGGAGGGGTGATAGAGCAATCGCCGACAAAGGAGGAGGAAACCAAGGATTGGCGCGGGTCCGGAGCTTGCTCGTAACGCCTGGCCGTGACCCCGGGTTCTTCTTTCCTTCACCCTTGTTCCTTAGTTGTGTTCAAATTGAGAGAGTGTGTGTGTGTGGGTGGAATTGAGGCGAGAGAGAGAGAGAGAGAAGATTGGGTGAAGGAGTGATGAACAGACGCTGGCGCGAGGTGTAAGAGGAGTTGAGAAGGAGAACTAATTGAGAGACTAAAGGAGATTTGTGTGGATCCAAGAGAATCCAAACCGGTTTGGTGGAAGTGTGCACAAGAGGAAACAGTTCCTTGTGGAATTGTGTGAGTGTGGCGCCTTTGTGTGTGTGTGTTGAGAGGATTTGTGGAACTTTGGTCCCTAGGAATCGGTGTGTGTGCATGAAGTGTGGAGTGAATAAAGTCCGATCTGTACGCGGTAGCCGCCTGCGGTGGATCCGCGGCGCCGCGCCGAAATAAGTCGCTAGGGTTTGGCGTGGGACCCACCCCGGTGTCAACAACTACCTAGTGGTGAGAGCCACGTCGTGGAATAAGATTTCGTGGAATAAGATTTGTGGAATAAGATTGTGGGAATAAGATCGGTGGTAGTTGGACAAGTCGGGGAGGTAGTAGCAGTTGAGTAGATAGGTAAGAGGAGTGACAATAGGTGAGTCACGATTTAGACAAAGGTCAGTAGTGATAGAAGTTAGCGTCTCTTGGCACAAACCATTCCCTTGGGAGCGAATCCTAAGCCTACAACGACATTGAGGGTGAATGTGGACCTCATGGTGCCCCTAGACACAAGGTTACACTCCACAAGGGTTTTCAACAAGACCCTATACGACTAGACACCGGTCGTTTACAACAGCACTAATTTAGAATGGGTTTTGATGATAACCCACATCTTTTTACCCTAAAAGAAAAAAGTAGAGGTAACCGGGTGTACATCGCCACGGCTTGGGCTAGGCCGACCCTAAACGAGAACAAGCGGGACATGCTGAAAAATCCTCCATATGCATCCACATCCCTATGCATCCATATTTTCTTCAAAGACAAGACAACGCCACGCAAGGTTGGTCCCGACAACCACTTTATTGTCATACAAAAAGTTTGAATTAGTTTGGGTGACACAAGGGTAAAGGGATCATCTTGAACTCGTAGAAGGATAACAAGATCTAGGGTTCACTATGTGCATTCCAATTGTCCTTCTTCAATCCCTTGCCGTGATCATTTGCATCCTCATAAACTAGTTTGAACCACTTAACCTTTAAAAATTAGTCATGATGACAACCCAAAGTCAACCTTTAAAATTTTCTGCACTATTCCCACATATGGCCGAGGAGAAGTGTGGCGAGGATTAGGGTTTGGGTCAAATTAACCTTGGCCTTCAAAATCGAGTTGAATATGTCGATGAGGGTTAGGGTTTGGTTAAAGTAACCTTGGGCTTCGGATTCGCATGGAATATGCTAGCTTGAGGTCTAGGGTTCGGGTAAAGTCCTATTATCACCGATATCCAAGGAAGAAGAAGGCTATAAATGCAATGATAATGTGCTAATTCACCAAGCCATATCCAGGGTTTGAGCTCCATTCCCACCAGAGCAAAAACATCATGCAAAAACACGCTGGCGAGTGCTGCGAAATTCCTGCTCAACCTAATGGCGGAAGTCCTGACTATGAGTCATTTCCGCCGGCGTTTCACACCGCGGTCAAGGGAGACGCTGACAAGTGTATGGAAAACCCTTCGTCTCGTATCATGACTCAGAGAGGCAAGCCCGCACCGCGCTGACGCCATGGCCGCCACGCTAAACCCTGGAGATGGAGATGGAGGCAGCTAGTCGTCGAAGTCGCGCCAAGGAGAGTGCCTGCAGCTATCTTAGAAACTCAAGTGCTTTCGTTGTTCCAGCCAGATTTGGGCTCAAGGGTTGCAAGGATTGATGTTTCTGTGTCCCTGCAGTGCCAGGTGCGACTTGACTCCAAGCCTGTGCAGGCAGCCCATCAACAAAGTCGTTCCCACGACTCCTAGAAACCTGCACGTGAGCAGATTTCATGTCACTTCGACGACTAACTGCGAGATCTGAGTGCGTCTGGGCTTAGAGCAGGTGGCTACGCACCCACAGCAAGGCACCACCTCCCCGCCTCACTAGCCGCAGCAGCGTTGCAGCCACAGCAACGCTGATCCAACAAGTTTGGGGTTTCCAACCTTCCAGGGGTCATAGCGCCCGCGTTACAGGTCGGTTGCCGTTGATTCTTATACCAAACTGCTCGCCTTGATGAGGCGAGTCTAATGGTATACTGTGTGTCCAATTTGGAGCCCTATCCAGGGACTGATTGCGTTTGAAAGTTTCGAACAGCAGGGTTTTGCTCTTGCTGCATTTGCTTTGATTTTCAATCTGGCATCGCGAGTGAGCGAGGCCGTGTGCTACAAGCTTTGCATGTGAGCTGGAGTTTTGCTGTGCTGTGTTTCTCAATCCTAGGGCAGACATAGGGGACCGAGGTGCTGCGCATGATCAAAGCAGTTGAACTTTCTATTTTGTGCTAGGAGGAGGGTGCCATGAAGAGGGTGAAGGATACGGGTAGCAATACCTACACATGCTTTGGCCATGGGGGCAGTGTGGTTTTCTAGATAGGTTCAGAGGAAAGTTTGGAGGGAGCCAACCGTGGATGAGATCAATTTATTGGTAGGTTCCGAAATTGGCTGGCAGGTGAAGGCTGCGCGTTTTGGATGAATTCCAAAATCACAAGTCACTTTGGGTCCACAAATACGATATCTTGTAGAAGGGGGTGAATATTCGAAGGGGTTTCACGGAAATATCCACGAAGGGGTTTGACATGGGTCATTGAACTCCGTGGTTATAAGGTATGAATGAATATAGGCGGAAAAGAAGGGTGAACTTTCGTGTGAAGCATTGACATGAGGTTCATTTCTTGCGGTGAAGGGTTAAGGTGCAAGAGGTAACCCTATTTTGGGTGCATATAAGACCCATGTGAAGGACCATTCACGCACCCTTCTTTGGCCAAAACACCCTTAACATTCATAAAAGGACGTGATCGTGGATGGATGATGAACCCCGATGGCGGCGAAGGATGTTTGAGTAGGGCGCCGGCGCTTACGCGTGCTGACCTATTGGGAAGGCGGGTAGTAGCAGGCCTTTGCTCATTGTGTGTACACAAAGACTATATGTGGGTGAGTGGGTGGCTTCCGCACACCATAAATTGAGCCAAGAATATAATCACATTGTTAAAACCCAAAGACTACAATCGGCATCAGGAAACGTGGTAGTTCCACGATGCTCCACACAAACATGCCGTGGCTACACGTTCTGCCAATATGCCGAATGCCAAGCCTTAACTACGCCATACTTCCTCCATGTCCTCCGCTTATACAGGGAAATGGCTTGCACATCGAAAATTCTATAGCATGTGAAGTCTACAGACAGAAAGCAGCACAACCAATATTCTATCATGGGCCTAAACCCTGGAGATGGAGATGGAGGCAGCTAGTCGTCGAAGTCGCGCCAAGGAGAGTGCCTGCAGCTATCTTAGAAACTCAAGTGCTTGTTCCAGCCAGATTTGGGCTCAAGGGTTGCAAGGATTGATGTTTCTGTGTCCCGCTGCAGTGCCAGGTGCGACTTACCTGACTCCAAGCTGCCTGGTGCAGGCAGCCCATCAACAAAGTCGTTCCCACGACTCCTAGAAACCTGCACGTGAGCAGATTTCATGTCACTTCGACGACTAACTGCGAGATCTGAGTGCGTCTGGGCTTAGAGCAGGTGGCTACGCACCCACAGCAAGGCACCACCTCCCCGCCTCACTAGCAGCGTTGCAGCCACAGCAACGCTGATCCAACAAGTTTGGGGTTTCCAACCTTCCAGGGGTCATAGCGCCCGCGTTACAGGTCGGTTGCCGTTGATTCTTATATAAACTGCTCGCCTTGATGAGGCGAGTCTAATGGTATACTGTGTGTCCAATTTGGAGCCCTATCCAGGGACTGATTGCGTTTGAAAGTTTCGAACAGCAGGGTTTTGCTCTTGCTGCATTTGCTTTGATTTTCAATCTGGCATCGCGAGTGAGCGAGGCCGTGTGCTGCAAGCTTTGCATGTGAGCTGGAGTTTTGCTGTGCTGTGTTTCTCAATCCTAGGGCAGACATAGGGGACCGAGGTGCCGCATGATCAAAGCAGTTGAACTTTCTATTTTGTGCTAGGGAGGAGGGTGCCATGAAGAGGGTGAAGGATACAGGTAGCAATACCTACACATGCTTTGGCCATGGGGGCAGCGTGGTTTTCTGATAGGTTCAGAGGAAAGTTTGGGAGGGAGCCAACCGTGATGAGATCAGAGTCATGGTACAGCTTCACAAATATTGGTGAAGTCATGAAAGGCTTTGGATGAATTCCAAAATCACAAGTCTCGCTTTGGTCCACAACACGATATCTTGTGAAGGGGTGAATATTCACGAAGGGGTTTCAGGAAATATCCTCAAGGGGTTTGACATGGGTCCGCAACTCGTGGTTATAGAGGTATGAATGAATATAGGCGTAAAAGAAGGGTGAACTTTCGTGTGAAGCATTGACATGAGGTTCATTCTTGCCAAGGGTTAAGGTGCAAGAGGTAACCCTATTTTGGGTGCATATAAGACCCATGTGAAGGACCATTCTCGCACACGCCTTGGTCTTCCTAGCCAAAACACCCTTAACATTCATAAAAGGACGGTGATCACGGTGGATGAGCCGCGAACCCGATGGCCGGGACCAAGGATGTTTGAGTAGGGGCCGGCCGCCGCGCCCTATTCGCGCTGTTCGACCTATTGGGAAAGGCGGGTAGTAGCAGGCCTTTGCTGTGTGTACACAAAGACTATATGTGGGGTGAGTGGGTGGCTTCCGCACACCATAAATTGAGCCCAAGAATATAATCACATTGTTAAAACCCAAAGACTACAATCGGCATACGGAAAACGCGTGGGCCGATGTTCCCGCCATATCGCACACACAAACATGCCTACACACATGTGTTGCAAATATGCCGAATGCCAAGCCTTAACTACGGCCATACTTCCTCCATGTCCCGCTTGTACAGGAAATGGCTTGCACATCGAAAATTCTATAGCATGTGAAGTCTCTGAGGTATCTGAGAAACGCACAACCAATATTCTATCATGGGCCTACACTCTTTTGAGACATATGTGGAGCAACACTCAGCACGATAGCCTCCCAAGATCCCATGCAAGATGACATAACATCTGAGGGCTTTCTACTCTTCTCCACGCCACTCCATCATCTGGGTCCGGCATCATGACCATCATCTTCACTATCCTCGGTGGGACTTTCACTGGTTGAATGAAGCCTCGCAACGCAATGAACTTCTCTTTGATTGCCTTCTTATCTACAACAAGTGTCTCCGCGTAGTCAATGTGAACCCATAATAGAGGATGAGTTCGTGAACAAAAACCTTTTGGATATTTTTGATGGATGGATTTCGCTCCTTTTCCTGCATTGCTCGCAGTCGTGGGCATCCTCCGATTAAATATTCTTCTACGACCTTCCTTCAGCATCCGTGTGTTCGCCTGCATCAATGAACAAGGAAGTGAGGATGTAATGCAATTGAAATGAGCCTTGCCAATCCAAAAGGGTCTACATGCGTGTTCGTGTCCGCTGGAACGCAACAAACATCCTCTTTATTTTTGATCACACCATTCCACCGTTCCATTTCTGTTGCCTCCCGTGTTTGGTATGCTCCCAAATACATATCTCGTTGTGGAGGTCCCTTAGCAATGCCTCCTCCAAAGACGCCACATCCGGAACATGGAGAGGTGTTGCAGCATCCACTTCCGATCTTGAGTACCATTTCCAAGGATTTGTAGCACAAGGCCAATGTTGTTTTGCACAATGACAATCTCCTCTTGGTCCAACCGTAAAGCTTCCCACCATAAAAACTCCTGTGATGTCACATAAGGCCTAAGTTCAAAGACCATCCTTAAGATGGGCAACGCTGCAGCTGGTGATAATGTCACTGTGTTCCTTTTATCCCTTGACCGCAGCGGTGTGAGGCGAATAGTGTCGGAAGGACAAATTAAAACTCAAACCCCTTCCGCTTTCCCATTGTGGCGAGGTGGAATCCGCTTGCTCGATAATCCACGAACCCGCTTTCTCTTCACGGGTTATTTTAAACGGCCGGAACGATAAGTTGTTCAATCTCTTCTACCGCCCATAAGTGAGGCCTCTCTCGGCCTTGTCTAATAGGCCACATATGACCGAAAGTCCGCCACTACCAATATCTTTACCTCGGTGACGAGTGTACGCATGCATCAAGATCTCGACAATGCGGTGTGAGCCTCTTTATGTCTCAAGCTTTTGGAGAAGCAAGAAAACATCCGTCGATTTGATCATGCGTATGCCCGACCAAAAGGAATCCCACTTTCACTTTTTCAAAAGTACCCATATCAACAAGCATGTTCGGATATGCAAAAGCTGGTTCTTGTTCTCCGCATGTGTTGTCCAGATACAAAACTCTTGGGACACCCCTCGTAATTATGTATAACGCCCGAATGATGGTGATCGCCGATTTGCGCTCAGAATTCGCATAATGCAAATAGGCTCGCTTTGTGCGTGTAGTTGTGAATCATACACCCAACCACGTGGATCGAATATTTACACTCCTCACGAGGTTTTTCTACCACCGGAGAAGATGAGGAATCGCCTTTTTCTCCATTCCATCTATGGATAGTAGCATATACTTATGTGGCTCCACATAGCTCTTGCCCCTGTTTGGACATTTTCTCCGCTCGGTGGAGGCGCACGCTGTGCTTCCAAAGCCTGAAATTTCTCGTGCCACAAACAAATGTCCTAGTCGAAATATATCAAAATCCTCAAAGCATCCGTTAGGCCCTCCAAATGAATGTAGATCCGACCTTAACAAGGAAATTTCCTCACATGCAGAATGCTTATTTGCGCCGACGCCTCCAAATCTTTGCTTCGCTTGGGGAGAGGGAGCAAGCGTTTTCCGCGTGGTCGTGGAAACCACTAAATACCGCGCCGCACCGGTGCATTGCGCGCCTTCCGCTTGGAAACCAAACACAAAGATTGTAGAACATGCATGCACATGCATCTCATATGAGAACAGTGGTATTGGAAGAGCACATCCGCTCCATCGGGTAGTCAAGCAACCGCAAGGTGGTGAACAACCTCATGGAGGACACATTGGTGCAAATTACCTTGATCTTCCTTGTGCATTGTGTTCTGATAGTGCTCTTCGACCGCAGCGAGCATGTTGAAAACTGTTGGACTTGGGATTTTATCAAGTTGCTTCTCCACAGTTTCAAGAACCATGGGTACTTGACGAGCGAGTGTTAGAGTTTTCGTGACCGACGCTTGTACAAGGTCCATATTTCCAACTTTGTATACGTGTCGGGCGATTAAAACATCCAAGTTTGGCGCCGGCCATAAACGTGAAAGCGTTGTCCATCCACGAAAGGGCATCCATCGCAGCCGATCGTTTCGGGTTTGGTTCAAATCCATCCCAAGGTGATTCCCGAATGACTCGCTCTTTAGCTCCTCATACCTCCGTGGCCAAGACAATGTACTCTCTAAAAGCCTTCAAGCGCGCAGGAGTCGCCCCATGACATGTGTCACCGCCCTATCACCTCGGGATCCGTGATGAACAAGAGCTGCATATGTCTCTGTTCGCCTCCCCATGCGAAGAAAGCGTTGTTCTTGAAATCGCGCTTTCCCCAACCGCAGAAACACATTTTATGCAACAAGGCTTCTTGAAATCGTCATTGTATCCCCTTCGCCGAACGACACTCCACTCTCTTCTTGCGTGATATAACAATCGCCCTTGTTGGAGCCTTGAGACTCACTCAAAGGCTTGGGATGGAAGGAACGACATGCATCGATCAAACACGCTCGAATCTTCGCCAATGGGACCTTCCTCAACCGGTGAGCGGACGAATCAACGCCTCAGGAGAACAAACCACGGCGAAACCGATGTATCTGCTGGGAGAACGCCACGCCATTCGGGAAGCTTGAACGCGTCGGTTGGATGGGCTTCCTCCAACGCAAAGATACCGATGCAAATTCCTAGGTGTTGGAGGAACACCGCGACCATGACGGAATCCCACGGCGTCTTGGCGCGTCTGAACAACAATATCGGAAGAATGAATCAAAATCCCACAACGAGCAGATACAGCACTAGCGTCCACAGTTCCCATATGGAAAAAATCATCGTCTACCTTCATTATCAACACGTCTTTCGGGAATGGCAAAACGCACTCGACGGGGATGCCCAGGTTCAGGTGACGTGGTGGCCTGTTCAACAGGTCTACTCACTTCTCCATCTTTACGGGAAACACGCTGACATTGTGAAGAGAAACCTTCTTCCCATTGTTCATCCTGCAACCGGATGCACTAACTGAACTCAGAATCCGAAAACAAGATAGGGGGTGAAAACCAAGTAATCCTTCCAAAAGGGCCGAACTCAAACCTCTTCGCTAGGTGGTGTGGGTGAGCGCAACATGGTATGCGACAACTTGTAGAAGAGCGTCGATTGAAACCACACTCGCCGCGTCGTTTGAAACCATACGGCGGTCTTGGAAGAGACCTCCGTGAGGAAAATGGTGAAGATGGCCATTGTCTTTATGGATAGGCGTCGCATAGATGGGTAGGATATTATGTTCCTCCGTAATAACGACAACATGATGGAGTTCCGGATACAGATATCTAACGGTATATCGCGCCGTCCTCCGCTTTTATTGTCCACATTGAGTGTGCCCCGGCCAGCCGTCACCCAAGTCAATAGGGTTATGGTTCATATCTGGTGGTTTATATCTGGGTATATGGATATATGCTGGCATAAGTTAATACAGGCATGTTTTTGGGCTATAAATACCAGTTGGGGAGGAAACCCTAAAAACTATTTGTTTTCTCTTGCCACTTGCCATCACGGTGGAGCGTTCTGGCCAGCACTTCCACTTGAGGGGAAGTAACGAGGGAGCGTGCTGACTGCTGGTGGTGGTGCCCGATTTGGAGGAGGTGTCCGTCCACAATTCCACGAATCCTCCCTTCGCAGCCGCGCGCGCTTGGGATTGCAGCCACGGCACGCTCGGGGTTGGGGAGACGAGCCGGGCATTCCTCGTGCATCAATCGGCGGGTCTGCGAGTGAGGTTCGTTCTACTTCCATGTGAAACAATTGTTTGCGCCTTCCAAATTCGTGATGTCTTGTGATCTGCAGGTTCATTCTTAAAGATGGCGAGCGGAAGGCGGAGCAAGAAGGACTGGCGAGGCGCGATCCTCCGCCGCAGCAGCGATGAAGAAGGCAAAGCGCTTAAGACGAAGACATCCGCTAAATCGCAGCACGAGGTTCCGCAGTCGCCGAGAGGAAGGCAGGCTGGAAGGAAGTTTGGGAGGGCACGCCGCACATTCTGGAGGGTTGGGGGGCCATATAGCCTCTGCTGGGCAAGCAAAATCCGGGAGCATGTCTTCGGGAAAACAAGCGAGCAAGGCAGCGGGCAAGGAGGGGAAGGAGGGAGGCAAGGCTTCAAAGCATCCGGTGCACCAATTCCGTCGCCATTCGCCTATGAAGAGACTGCGGCACATCCGCAGATGGCGATAGACCCTATTGTCGTGCGTAAGGATTGGATGCTAGTCCAGATCCGCACCCAGAGGTTGAAAGAAGCATGGACCCCTTGCTCAAACTACGGATAATGGGGTATCGGGGCTTTGCCAAATCAGAGCAAGGGCCGGGTAACTGGGCAAACATGGACATGAACGAGGGGAGCCGGAGTTCACGCTATTGTGCACCACCGTGCCATACGAGTTCGATGCGTCATCCAGACCCCGAGTTTTACAGGTCTTATGTTCTCACCAAGGATTCAACGCCAAAAATGTGCACCTCGAATAGTGGAAGAGTTCCGAATGCATGCGCCAAAGACACGAAGTTTCCAACAACGACAGCGAAACCCTCCGACTTTGATGACTAACATTCAACTTGTTTGTTTGTTTTCCCACCACCTTTGGTAGGAATGGCCCTTATAAGGGCAACTGTGGGAAGATAACCGAGATCATTGATCATAGGAGAGAGTCATGAGAAGGGTGCGCAGCACATCAAAGAATGGTTGAAGAGGCGTCCGAGCAACAGCCTTAGAGCGAACTTGGCCCATCCGATGAGGAAGAGGGCCCGATTCTGACGGGACATTCCGATGATGAAGTCTCGGGGACAGACGAACATAGGGATGCGGCAATTTTACCCACTTGGCTTGGCATGGGCCATCTATGAGTGTGCACGGATGTAGTGAATGCCGAGGAGTAGTGGCGCCGCCGGCCGCGCAGGCGAAGAGTGCAGGGCTCGGACTTGGCCACTCCGGATCCCAACCGGTTTATCCGCCCAGAAGGAGATAGATCGGCGCCGGCCGGCCGGCGCTGCATACCTCCATCCACAGAGCCCTTCCACCGGACCGCAGTGGAAGAGGTGCCGACGTTGGAGGCAGAGAGGAGGAAGTGGGTGGGGACACACGGGTATGGAGGAAGAAGGCGGAGGCGCGGCCGGGCGCCCTCCTCGCCATAGGAGATAGAGACACCGCCGATCGCTCAAGGCAAGCGCCTGCTGCGGTGTTGGATTCCATGAGGTGCGAAGAAACCCGACAGTGGAAGCACGGAGACAGGGAGGAAGAAAAAGAAATCAAAAGGGCGCACAAGAGGAAGTGTTTGGTGGCATTCCCACTGCATATTTTGATGATGAAGAACGCCTTGCGACGCTGATCGGATGCAGACCCCTCACTCGCCTAAGGGATTCACTACGGAAAGAAGGTTGTCATGGAGACAAGTGCTAGTGAAATTGGAGAACTTACCGCCCGACATATTACGCCGGATGCGCAGATTGCAGGTTGAGAGGCATGGGCCAATTATCTCGGCGAGTTATTTCAAGGGGAGGATAGAGGAGGGTGTACCGCCACTATTATGTATGATTGATCCAAGTGAGTGCAATGACCTCGCAAGTTGGACCGGAAGAGATGGCGAAAAAATATGTTATGGGGTTCTTGGTGGGAACCACACTTATGCGACCATGAAACATCTATGCGATATATCACCGTGGAAGAAGAGGTTCCAATACGTTGAAGCGCATGTCTATTGCGGCTTACTATACCGTAAATGCGAGTCCTTGCCACGATCACAACACTATGTCGGACAAAGCGGAAGAAGATGAACTTCATTGAGCGGTCCGATACTTAAGAGATGAGCTTTTGATAGCAAAACGAGAAGGAGTACTGATGACAATGGCATGGAAGTACAATGCAAGGTGCAAAGGGCTGATTGAGGATGATGAAGGGCGCAAGACGATGTGTATAAGCGTAACAAAGTGGATAACCGCACACATTTTATGCATTGCCAAGGTGAAGGAAAGGTATGGGCCAATGTGGACTCCATTTTCTCAAGTGGGAGGCTGGAGAACTCCAATGTAAGAAGCATCTACCAGGAACAAGCAAGAAAGGGAAAGGGAAGCGCAAGTTGACGAGGAGCAAAATGGAGACTACGTGAAGTCAAGGACATGTTGGCAAAGCCATGGAAATCGCTCCAAGGCATACCTGGAGAGTGCGGTCGAAATCGTCACGCGATGTAAAAGGTGTTACTCGATTGATTTGAAGGGCATGGATGAGGAGATCACGCGGAAGAAGTTTCATGTCATACAAGTGGCGATGGTCAAGCACCGGGTGCTCTTCATTTGAGGAGGTCCGAGAGGAATATCCGCTGCATTCCAGACTGAGGCCGCGGTTTCAAATCGCTACCGGAAAGGTGAGTTTCTTGTCCATGCACGCAAGGTCATGGAGGGCGCCGGCCGGCGCCCATTCGTTCTTTCCCACTTTGGACTAACAAACTTGTGGTTCGCAAAGAAGAAGGACATTGAGGTCTTGTCCAAACTTCCGATGCCTTCAAAGATTTTATTTTTGAGGTGAACAATTGGAAAGGGCTGGAGGACGGCAGCGTGCTTTAGCGGACAAGGACCTTGAGGAGGGACCGAGGTGTTCAGCAGCCCTCCTGATAAACAAGTGCATACCAAGTGGAAAGCCGAGATTTGGCGGACATGCGTGATTTCGAGAGGACGCCAAGACACACTGGTGATGGACGCTCCAAGGGGTTTCAAATTGGGCCCTTGGACAAACGTGTTGACAAGCGATGATGGACACGCTTTGCGAGCTTTGCGGAGAAAACAACTTCCGATGAGTTGAGAATGATTGTCATGCATGGTGTGGAGGAGGCTCACACCGCCGTGGAGTCCATGCGAAGGTGGTGCAAGAAAGGGGCTTGGTCTCATTTGTATGGGACAAGACCAACATGAACAATGACAGGGTGGGTTCAAACCGTGGAATATGTCAAAGGGTTGGGGAATGAAAGATGGGTTCACAGGGATAGAGTTCCAATGATGCCCAATGCCATGCACGGCACTTTCAACAATGGGAGGTCGTGATCGCTCACGATATTTTGTGAAGAAACAGTGTACATGTCCCACGACAAAATGGTGGTTTGCCCATACCGAGGCCTCTGGGCCTTATGATGAAACTTATCCGAACCTTCTCGAGAGAGGGGATTGGGTTTTGGATGTATGCTCGGGAGTGGGACAACGCATCGGCGGCTCTACTATGCGGATAATTGTATTGCTATAGAAGCGACTTGAGGTGTGCGGGATATATTGCACAAAGGATTGGGCATGAGGTTACCACGTCAAGAAGAATCGACATTTGACGCCCACCGCAGAGGACTTGCACTGGGCAAAGGAGGTGTGTATCGAGAAGGACTCTCGCAAGCTCAGTTGTTTCCTTAAACGCAAGACGGTCAAGACCAAAACCGGAGCACTTTTGAGAGGGACAGCAATCCTTGGATAGCTTTGGCAGCCTTCCACGACCGACGAGAGACAAGACTAAACGAAGACACTAGGGCCTTGGGGAGAACAGCCGATGAAGAGGAAGTGGAGCGATTCAACTGCTATTGTGATGGATTCGAGTTTGCTACCCCGGACGAGTCCCAAGTTAGCCGTAGGGAGTAGGCTTAGTGATCTCATGTGCATCCGCTGCCGCTTAGTTCGCAATCACTTATGGACCCGCTGCATTGAGGCAATTGATGTCTTCGTTTCCCATGTTCCAAAGAATCAATGAAAAGGCGCCGCCGGCCTCGCACTGCTTTCATGTCTTTGTTGTGCGATAAGAGTTTTCTCAATTCCTACTGCTGGAACATGGTCGTCTGCTTTTAAAAAGAGCCAAAACGCAGCGACCGTGAATTGTGCTAAGGGGTTTTCATTTCACGGAAGGGGTTGGATATTAACCCCTTCACAAGATATCGTGTTCCACATGTTAACCTGCTGTGGGGATTGACATCGCTATTAACGTGTGGAACCCGTTGGTTGAGGCAAAGTCAACCGATGAATGCGATGCCAATCATGGGGCTTGGCTTACAAAGTTGAAAGAGTTTTGGATGCGATGCGGAACTAGAACTCCAGCTTTGGGTGCAAGTGGACTCAAAGGGGCAAGGACAAGGCGATTAATGTGTGGACCTTGTTGAAGGATGCAGGCTATTCCATCAAGGAGTGCGATGAGAAGGTCATGGAGGCCATCCTAAAGAAGAATGTCATAGATGACGGGTGGATGGTGGGGCATTATCTTCCCGCAAAGTTGCAAGACAAGCGAGGATGCTTGAGCATGATTCGTTAGGTCGTTGTCCGTGACTATTGTGTCTATTTTGTGATAGCACAGTTACATGAACTTGAACCGATTTAAGTTCGTGGTTCTCTTTTTGCAGGTGGCAAACCTTTGGGGCACGTCTTTGAGTTGAGGTCTTGGGTGGAGAAAATTCTTAGATGCCAGGTGCATGTAGGGGGCTGGGAGTCTAATATATTGTAGGATGTAGGTGCAATCCCAAATTGATTACCCATAACCCACACACCCACCTAGCACTCCCTTCATTTTACTACAACAGAGTGCACTTTACTACAAAGAATATAAATCCGTTTTACTTTACTACGGTCCTGCTTTACATCAGATTTTACTACGCACCTTATTTTGCAGCTGTGTTTTACAACGGCCCGTTATAACTCTGATTCACGATTAACCTAACCATGGTTACATAACTATGGTTTATAAACCAATGTTATTTAACCCGGGTTAATAAACTTGAGTTAATTCACATTGGTTACTTAACCATATTTTATTAACCAGGTTGGGATTAATTCCATAAATCTTGGTTGTAGATCACCGTAGTAATTGTTGTTGTAAAGTGAGCGTAGTTAAACCCTAATCGATGTACGGTCAACTCCGTGAAAGTATGGGCGTCACATACGACCACGTATATAGACATACGAATACGGTGTGAAGACATTACCATGGAAATTAACGCTATGTGTTTACAACGGGCATTTTACTACAGGTGTAGTAATTCTGTAGTAATGTCCGTAGTAAATTCCGTTGTAAAGGACACGTTTTCCTAGTAGTGTCAAGACTCATAGAGCTATGGGCAAAGACTTCTCTAGGTTAATTAAGGAGTGTGCAAAAGCCTATCATAGCCACAAGAATTGGAGGGGCCTCCCCCTTTCCTCTGTGGTGGCTTTCTTTCGCTAGCAGGTTTCCATCGCTCTGCAAAAAGCGCTGGCTAACGCTGTTTATAGGACGGTGACGTGCGCAGGACTAGCGGCTTCTTCAGCACCGGTGGTAGGTAGGCCCTTCATCATCCCTGATCACGATATCATTGGTGCAGTAGGTAGTTACGGAAAAGGCATTCGAGGGGACTAGGACTTCCCCTTTTACCATTAGCCCATTTTAGGTTGTTCCTCCTCGGACTTCAGGGTTAGATGCGATTTCCCATCTCGTCTATTAATAACATCTACTCTATTCCTTATGTTAGATCTTACTATATTAAGTGTCTTATCTTATTTTTCATCTTTACATTTTTAATAGCTTTCCTTGGAGAAACTTGGTAGCTCACCTCATTGTAGGCAACCTATGTGATATGGGTCAGTAGCATTAAGCATAGAGCTTTGAAAGGCAACAGCCGTCTGTTGATCTACCTTATTTTAGATCTTACTATGTTAAGAGTATTATCTTCTTACTCATCTTATTATTTTTAATATCTTTCCTATCATGTAAGAATGGATAGAAAGTAACTAGAATGGGACTAATTTCTAAGCATAACTTATGGGAGAGTATTGTATGTCGAAAAGACAAGTTGTTGCCTAAGTTCCTTTGAATTCAACATAGGACTAAATCTAGCATTTTAGCAACATCAACTTGTGTAGTTGATGTTACTAGAATGCTAGGCTTAAGTCATGCTTCCGTCATGGACCCACATACGGTTGTCGCCTTTCAAAGCTCTGCGCTTAATGCTACTAACCCATATCACATAGTTGCCCACGATGACGTCGAACTAGCAAGTTTCTCATAGGAAAGCTATTAGAATTGTAAAGGCGAAAAATAAGATAAATACTTAATATAGTAAGATCTAAAATAAGGTAGAATTCCTTATCTATATAAACTCAAAGTATTGACCTCTTTCCTCCATTAAATGCCTTTTCTTACTACCTACTTAAGAAATGGTGCATTGCCATTTTATAATAGAAATATTCTTTTTCTTCTTTTCAGCCAAGTTTCATATATATTTTTATTCCTTCATATATATTTAGCAACTCTCCAAGTACCCCAGGGTAGAGTTTCAACGGGGATAATGCTTTAAATAATTATTTTGAAAAAACAAGGTTCAACATAAATATTTATATTTTTCAAATTTTTCAACATTTACAAAAAATAGTTTTATCAAATTTCAACATTTATTAAAATATATAGGTATATATATAAAATTAATGGATATGTATAGATCTCCCCTAAATAGGCCCTAATTTTCCACACAAACCCTATTTTCCTTATTTTCGGCATCATAAACTCATAAATTTTTACCTATTCAACATTTTAAGTATAATAATTTCTGGATTTTCAACTTTTACTAATTTTAATTAATTAACGCCGAATCACCCCTTGGGGTACGGTATGTAATCTAGAAAGGAAGTAGTTTGAATCTACTTGGTTACCTGTCCATTATCGTCCCACTTATCTGGTCACGTTATAGTCTCATGCTAGTGCCTGAATAAAGGCCCTGGATCACGAACTCCCAGTTATGGCCCTGATCACCCTGCCGAGCTGGCGCTTCACGTGGCTGCGTCCGCCAACGCTGAAGTTTCAACTCGGTGGACACTGCCAGCTGGAGTGTTTACTTTAAGTTAGTAGGGACATCAAAAAAAAGGTGAAACTTCTGGATGTCCCAAACGGCATGCCATACAGATGTCAGGTCAGGAGTTCGTCACCTGGTCCATCAACATGCACGGATGCCGCTCACATTTGAACTAGCCCTTCTTTCGCGGAGTGCTCGAAAAGCTCGAAAAGCTCGAAAAGCTAAGCTTGTCGGCTGCACCTGCTGAAGCGTGCAATTGAAGAGAATGGGTACCAGGCGGGCCGGGGAAGGTTAACACTCCAGCATGCATGCTTGAATTTTGTTCAACTCCCTGTCCTTGTGCTTGTGCACTTGTAGGTGTCGAGCCACTGGGAATGGTAGTATGTGATCCCTTGGACAGACCAGGGCCACCTGATCGACTTGAAAGGACACCACAGTCTCGTGGCAGCCCCTCAGACAAAGGCCCACACCGGAACCAAGAATAACAAAAATCTGTGCCCCAAGGGAGGAAACATTTGATCACAAACTGTCCGGTTAAATGGGGACCACACGACCATGAGCTAACAAACGAGCGACTTACGATGTCACGTATCGACTACGCGTAGGCTTGAGCCGTAACTCGATCGGAGGAAATTGGCGCTTGTTCAGTTTCCGGATCTCTCTGTACTGTTTGGCCAAGAACAATGCACGTCCGGTTGCCGTGGACGGGCTCAACTAACTATACCATGACGGTTCAACTACTATGCCCGTCAGATTACATCGTAGATTATCCGGTATTTATTCCGGATAATACTTAAACCGAATTAATCTAGCTACTTAAACTAGCTGGGAAATGACCGTGTTCACACTTGTGTCGTTGTCACGGCCATGACATTCTCCCCTTCAAGAAGAGGCCGGCCCATCCGCCGGATGATCCGCTGCTGAAGCCGCGGATGTGGCGGCAAAGTCCTCGGTCTCCCATGTCGCGGTAGCATCGGGCTCACTGACCACCAACGAGGTAGTGGGTAATAGATCTATTGCGGAGATGGCGGGTATGGTGCTGGAGAATGCGGTCGGGAAGATTGCGCGAGGAGTTGGGAGGGAAGGAATGAACGGGTGGGGGGATTGAGGTGTGAGTGTGTGGTGCGGGCCCGAGAAGGCTTGGGAGGTCGGACAAGGGGCGGCGGGGTCGAGGGTTATACGGCGGGGCTCGGCTGGAGAGCTGGGAAACTGGCGGACGCCCGGGGTTGGTGTTGGAGGAGGGTAAAGAGGGGTTGGGACTGAAAGGACGCAATCGCGGTGATGGACGGAGGGCTGGGTTTGGGGCTTGCGATGGGCCGGGTCCGTCATGCGCGATGGGCCGAGGCCGGGTTCGAACAGGCGATTGGCGGGGCGGGCGAAAGTGCGAGGTGTGCTGGGCGGGCGATGGGCGTGCAGGTGTCTTAGCTCGGCTGCGATGGGCTGGAGACTAGGGCCAGCGATGGGCGGAGCAAACAAGCGATCGGAGGCGAGGATCGGCGTGTCGGATGGGGGCGGGCAGGTCCGGGGTAGGGTTGGTGTGCATGAGGGTAGTGAGGCGAGAGATGACGGGTTTCAACATAGAGACATGGAAGTGCGACATAGGCGCCAAGAGGAGATCAGGCGGTATCGTGAGGTTGATCCGTCTAGAAATTCAAGGGTCCAAAGCGATAAGACAACTTGTCTTTTATGCGGATGAGGTACTGTTTGGTTTGAGTCGAAGCGGACCTGTCCCACGTTGAGCACGTCTCTCTGTGCCGATTTGCGAGTTTGATGTGTCTTGGGTGCAAGGAGTTTACGCTTGGCAAGCTTAACTACGAAATATGTCCTCCATCTCGTGCGGTCTTCCACTATCACCGGGGAAGGCCGAGACCGGGGTGGGGATTTTCCCGTCACAGAGCTTGTAAGGAGGCGTACTGTTGCGCATGTTTGGATGTGTTGTAGGCAAACTCGAGTAATGGTAAGAGGTCTTCCCATTTCCTTGTTTCTCATGGGTAAAGTGGCGAAGCATGTCTTGAGTACTTGGTTTTGTTTTCGGTTTGGCCGTCGGTCTACGGGTGACAGTCGATGACATATGTTGTTCCATACCGAGTTTCCGTGAAGGTTCTCCGAACCCGAGGTAAACTTCACATCTCTCGGAGACAATGTTTTCGGGTTCCGTGAAGGCGGAAAATTTCTTTGACCAGTGAGCTAATTTTGTGCGGTGATGGTAGGCGGGCCAGGGCGAGGTTTTGTGAGGCGGTCCATCACGACCCGGATACTATCACGACGACTTGGAGCGAGGTAAGTGAGTGATGAAATCCATGGAAATGGGCCGAAGCCCTTGGGGTGGAAGCGGTTGTAGAAGGCCGGGTTGTTTACGGTGTTACGGCTTGGCGGGGAGCGGGGAGCGGACCCACTCAATGCGTTGGGCGGAGTCACCAATGGAAGTGTTCCTTGACTCTAGCATAAGTTTTATCGATGCCTAGGTGACTGCTATGGGGTGTCATGAAGGTCATGGAGGCGGCGGGCTGCACGGGCAGGTGTCTTAGCTCGGCTGCGATGGGCTGGAGACTAGGGCCAGCGATGGGCGGAGCAAACAAGCGATGGGCTTGACGGAGGAGGCGAGGATCGGCGTGTCTGGATGGGGACCGGACGGTCCGGGGTAGGGTTGGTGTGCATGAGGGTAGTGAGGGGCGAGATGACGGGTTTCAACATAGAGACATGGAAGTGCGACATAGGCGCCAACGCCAGGAGGAGATCGTTTGGTATGCGACGGGGTTGATCCGTCTAGAAATTCAAGGGTCCAAAGCGATAAGACAACTTGTCTTTTGTCCGGATGAGGTGGGGTACTGTTTGGTTTGAGTCGAGCGATCACCGTCCCACGTTGATGACGACGCCTCCCTGTGCCGATTTGCGAGTTTGAGCCTTGGGTGCAAGGAGTTTCGCTTGGCAAGCTTAACTTCCCGAAATATGTCCTCATGCCTCGGCTGCGGTCTTCCACTTATCCATCGGGAAGGCCGAGACCGGGGTGGGGATTTTCCCGAGGAGCTTGTAAGGAGACGACTGCGATGTTTGGATGTGTTGTAGGCAAACTCGAGTAATGGTAAGAGGTCTTCCCATTTCCCTTGTTTCTCATGGGTAAAGTGGCGAAGCATGTCTTGAGTACTTGGTTTTGTTTTCGGTTTGGTCGATCTACGGGTCGGTCGATGACATATGTTGTTCCATCCGGAGTTTAGTGAAGGTTCTCCGAACCCGGTAAACTTCACATCTCCGGAGACAATGTTTCTGGGGTTCCGTGAAGGCGGAAAATTTCTTTAATGAGCAGGTGAGCTAATTTTTGTCTTGATGGTGATGGGCGGGGGAAAGGCGAGGTTTTGTGAGGCGGTCCATCACGACCCGGATACTATCACGACGACTTGGAGCGAGGTAAGTGAGTGATGAAATCCATGGAAATGGAACCGAACCGCCTTGGGAATTGGAAGCGGTTGTAGAAGGCCGAGTTGTTTTGGTGTTAGCTTGTTGGCGGGGAGCGGGGAGGCGGACCCACTCAATGCGGTTGGAGCGGAGTCACCCAATGGAAGTGTTCCTTGACTCTAGCATAAGTTTTATCGATGCCTAGGTGACTGCTATGGGGTGTCATGAAGGTCATGGAGAATAGCTTTTGACATGTTGGAGTTGGTCCGGGATGACAAGCCTACCTTTTCATATGTCGGGTCTTTGGTGAGTAGAGTTGGGTGAGGGCTGTGGGTTGACCTAGCTTGGCATGAGGTTATTTACGGTTGTGGAGCGGGGTCATGGGGAATGGTCGTCGATTAACTGATTGTGTCGAGTTGGGACGACATAAGTGCACAAGCTCGTCCGAGGGCATCCGCGATATTGGAAGCTCCAGTGACATACTTAATATCAAAGTTGAAGTCCGCAGTACTCACACCTCCTTTGTCGTTCTGTGTTTGGTTGAGTGAAAAATATTGAAGTGAATGGTGATCGGTGTTGCGGTGAGCTGCCTAATAAGTAGTGTCTCCATACCACGAGGCGTGAACTATGGCCAGCATTTCTTTGTCGTGAGCAGGATAGTTAAATTTGAGCACCTTGTAGTTTTTGATTCATATGCAATCACCTGCCATGTTGTGTTACTGCCCATAGCAAAGTCCGACGATCGGTGTGTACTACGTAGGGAGCTTGGGGATGCAGCTGGGGCGCCACAGGCACTTTAGGGTGGGCAGCAGTGCGGAGTTGGAGGGTTGACTAGGCGGGTGCGGAGGGCATCGGTGAGGCAGCCATCTTCTTGAAATCTTTGATAAACGGCGATAGAAACACGAGGCCAAGGAAACCTCTCGGTTACGGTCTTGAGGTAAAGGCCACTCGTCAATGACCTTGATTTTTCTAGGGTCTACGTGGATGCCACAGGCGATGATATGACCTAGATACTCACACTCGGGTTGCATGAAGGCGCACTTGCTACGCTTGGCTGGGAGTTGGTGTTTCGGAGTAAGGTGAAGACTTCTCTAACAAGTTTGTAGTGTGTTTCTACATCCTCAGTAGATGAGAATATCATCTAAAAATACACTCCCTTCCCAGGGACGGAGGACTTCTTGCATCGACCTTTGGAAGGTGGCGGGGCGGTAAGACCAAACGGCATGACAACAAATTCAAAATGACCATGACGGGTACGAATGCGCTTTGTACTGCCACCTTCGTGGATACGTGTCGATGGAAGCGACCTTAAGTCGATCTTTGTGAGCGTGGAGCCGTGGAGTTGGTCTAGGATGTCAATCCATGCATTTGGTAAACATTTCGTCGTAGCTCATTACTCGATAGTCGATCGTCGCCATGCTCCATCCGGTTTTGCGACCCGATAAAGCGGGTGCCCAAAGGGTGAGCGGAGGGTCTCACAAACCCAGGCCGTGAATTCATCCACTTGTCGTTTGATTTCCTCGCTCCGAGCGCCTGTATGGAGGCATATTGGTGTATGTCCGGGTAGGAGGTCGATGCGGTGGTCGGCCTTCTCCTAGGTGGTAGGTCCGTAGGTGTTTTGAAGGCGTCTGAACTCCTTCAACATCTGCGCATGTACTCGGGGAGCATGTCTTCTACTTCTTGACTTTCGCGCCCTAGACTCGGCCGTGCCTCCTAGTGGCATCACTCGTTTGAGTCGGCTATATACATGAGTGGGCGGTTGCTTTATTCAAAAGAGGCAGTAGAGGTGCTTATGCGGAATGTATTTCTCCCCAGGCATTACAAACTGACGATCTCCTACGGACAAGGTAACTACATTTGTATTCCAGTCAATATCTAAGTTTTGGAATGCAGTGCCAACCAGGGCTTACCGATAATGATGTCATGGCATAGGTTCGGCATGACCGTGAGTTTCATGATTTCCTGGTATCCACCAGGGAAGGTGAGCATGGCTTCTACCCACTTCTCTCGGCTGGTTTCTCTCTCATTGAGTGCGGTGACCACCGTCGATAGTTGTCCTGACTCCTGGATCTTCAGGCCTGCCCGTCCGGCAGCTGACCTTGAGATGTAGTGATGACTCGCTCCTGAGTCCAACAATCCCGTGGCAAGTAGCCCTTCTACTCCCATGAGGAGCTTGATGGGAACATGGTTGTTGCTAGTGAGAGAGTCAAGAGTACCTCCATGGCACACCGCTTAGCCGGGTCGACGGTTCTTCTTCTATCGAGTGAACCCGTTTTGCGAGGCTCGGTGTGGGTTTCACGGACTTGCGGTCTCCGCAGTCGAAGTCACAGCGATGAGGCGGTTCGAGAACCGTGGTGCAGGCGGCGGGTGAAACACAAGTGCTTGTCCATGTATTGCTTCGTTAATCTCGTGCTTTGAACATCACCTTCTTGTCGGAAGCATGTGCGCTTTGTTCCACTTGGTTGTGTTCAAATACTTGTATTTGTTGACTCGTAATTCCTGCAGCTTTCATTGCCTCCACGGTGTGGGGGTTCGTTTAGTGACGTCCCGCATCTCCTGCGGAGGCCTGAATTTCTCGATTTTACGCTCTTCGTCAAGGCGTGGCATATCGAGGGGGTATAAATCGGTCATAATAATCTTGAATGGTACCTTGTTGGGAGATAGTCCAAACTCTTGATATAGGTCTTTCCGATGGTTGATGGGTAGAAATTGTTCTAAGCTTATGCGAGCGGTCCAAGAGTGGATGGGTTCCTCCATCCCGAGCTCCACACCGTTCCTCTCGCCACCATCGGTATGCATACCTCGAGACATGGTGCAAAAGCTGGATTTTCGATGGTCGTCCTTCTCACTTGCCGTATCTTTCCATCTTATCGATCCAATCATAGACGGCTTGTGCGTCCTTCATAGTCCCGTCAAAGGTGGATGTTTTAATCTTCCTCTGTAGGTCCCGATCCAACTGGGCACGGGACTTGAACGGGAGTTCACCTTCCTCTCCTCGCTGATAGTCTTCTTCTTTACCTCGTTGTGACTCCCAGTTTTCGTAACGCATGAGTTGTAACCTTCTTGCCAACGCCTTGATCTCTTGATTATCCTTCTCTCCAGGTAACAACTCGACCAAAAGCTTCTTGCTTCATCGCCTTGCCAGGGCCGGTCATGAGTGGCGCGGTGTCGGGTCTTGGCCGTTTTCTTCGTTCTCATTGGACTTTCGGTGTGCGGTGGCGGGTGTGGAGTGTTGTTCACCGTCGGGCATGGGTGACATTGGGGTGACGGTGGATGGGAGCGAGTTGGGTTGGGGTGAGTTCCGTTGCCCAGTAGGACACCCTCAAGCGGCGCTCAGGCGGGCTGGTTTTCCTCGAGTTGGCTTCTACTCGGTGATTGCCGTTTCCACCTCTCTCAATTGTTTGCCTTGTGTTTCTAGACTTCCGAGATTTCTTCACGGATCGCTCCACAGCAGCGGTGCGTTCTGCAGTTGTGCAACAAGTTGGGTTGTGCTGCCCTTCCGTTCGGAGGCGTCTTCTCACGTTAGCTGTCCATCTCTCTCGATGTAGGATCCGGATGCTTCCTCGTTTGGGGCGGCGTGGGGTTGATCGCGTAGTCCGACTTACGGCGTAGGCCTCGACGCACCAGCAGCAAATCCTAGCTCGCTTGTTCTTGTTTGGCCAACAATTTCTCCTGCGCCTCTTGGTCTCTCCTGCGAGTTCTGTCCCGGGATGCATATTGGAAAGCGCCCCTCCGCCGGGGCGTGGTCGGGGCGTGCGGCTCTCCTCCGGACTCGATCGCCAATCCTTCCGGTGCCGTTCTTCATCGCTCCGCCGGACACTACGCGATTGACTTGAGATTGGAGCGATCGCTCGCCATCGTGGTTTTCTCGGGCCCCTTGAAATCCCGCGCCCAACTGGCGCAATCCGCTCCAAGCAACTGTGGATCGTGAGAGGCTCGATACCAAATGTCACGCTGCTGCAGGCTTGAGCGAACTCGATCGGAGGAAATTGGCTCCTTGTTCGGTTCGGATCTCTCTTGTATCTGTTCGGGGCCAAACAGCCACGTCCGGCCGTTCTGTGGACGGGCTCAACTAACTATACCCGCGGACGGGTTCAACTACTATGCCCGTATTTATACTGTATTATCTCGGTATTTATTCCGGGATAATACTTAAACCGGAATTAATCTAGCTACTTAAACTAGCTGGGAAATGACTGTGTTCACACTTGTGTCGTGGGGTTGTCACGGCTGTGACACCTGACTTGGGGCAATTCCAGAGTGTTGCAAGAAACGTTTTGCATACGACGTTGTTTGTTGTGAAAAAGCAGCAAAGTTGTGAAGTTGGGTGTCGAAGCAGCAGAGCTGCCAGGCACACGGGCAGTACTAGTAGTGTGACTACCTGGGGAGGATAACAAAGGCTCTTGCTCATTGCACTTGGTATCAAAGCATAGTTTGATTACTAAGTCCTCTATCCAATGCAGATGAGTCTGAGACCTGTGGTCTAGATGGATTCTGGGGTCCACTTTGGCTTTGCCAGCAAATCTAGATAGCTGGTTGACGGAGGAGGTGTCTTCTTTTGAGACGAATCATTCTGCCGCCGTGCAGGCTCCTGCTTTACACTCGGCTCACTGGATACCGGCTGAGTAGTTCCTACTGCTGCAACTCCCATTGCCTGGATAGTCTTGCTCTGCAGCTCCTCCTCCTCTGGATATTTGCTCAATGGCTTCTCGGCTGCACCTGTTAAATTCGTGTCCTGAAATTCCTTTCCTGATCGCTGCATCTCATTCCTGTTGTCGGTTTGTGCCTTGGCTGCATCAGCAAACATTTTCTGCTGCAACTCCAGAGCCTCCTCCTCAGTCATGAGGAGAGCCGTCTTTCTCTAGTGCTCTTCCTCACGTTTGCGTGCTTCTGCATGCACGTCGAATACTTCGCCTTCCTTGTGGCAAAGGCTTTTGCTCATTGCCTTTCAAAGACTCCACTCTATGGAAGGCAGGTGAGTCTGAGACCTGTGGTCTACCCTGCAATGGTGAAGACTGGCTACCAGGCGGTTGCAGAGGTGATGCCTTCTGCCCCAGGGAAGGAGGCTGTTGGGTACTACCGCTAGCGACCGAAGGGCACTAACAACTGAAGTTTTGAATCTGGAGTAACCCGTAGGCACCTACAACTGGAGTTTTGAATCTGGAGGGCATGATTTGTAGCTGGGGCATGGATGACACCCATCCGAATACTGATTCGTCCCAAGGACGCTTGACTCTGGAATTCATGAACCGATGTCCTGGATGTCACACCAGAAGGGAGGACATGGCCACTCAAGACGTCACCTCCTTGCAATCTGCACACACTGTCATGTCCGCGATCTGTTTCCTTGTTAACACCAAAGGCTACAAGGCGTGCGTGACTTGAATTTTGCAATGTACATGTGGAAGATGAAGGAGACGGAGAAGGAGCTAGCACAGCACAATGGGCATGAGTTCAACATCGGGGGCGACTACGCCATGTTTGTGGCAAACGAGAAACGTCAAAGCAAACGCTCCTTGGATGGCGCAAACAAGTACACGGGACCTGTTGGTAAATATGAACAGGGACTCTACGTGATGGACGAATCTTGGTCTGCAGGAGGTGGGATGTGCTGGTGACCTTACATCAATGCCGGTGTGCACGATGTGCAGGAAGGCAATTCTTGAAAAGGTATAGAACGGCAGTAAAGGTACTCTACCCTCCAGAGCTTGCACATCATGATGGGTTTTTGGTGTGGTTTCAGATGGTTACAGCCTTGAGGGCGAGGGCAGAGGAGGTTGCGTATCTCATCACCTGGGAGTCTGGGAAACCCATCAAGGATGCGAGGGGGGAGGTTCAAAGATCCATCGACACCTTCAAGGCATGGCTTGTGTGTAGTCAGGTTGGTGTGCTTCTTTTAAGAGGTGGGTAGCTCTGTCTGACGATTGCAGCTGAGGAATCAACACGGATTTATGGGGAACATTTACCTTCGGACATCTCTCCTCGCAACAAGGGCTTGCAGGTATGTCACCTTCCAGAGGCAGTGTTGCACAAAGGCTGGACAGGGAAGTAAGCCGGGCGAGCTGTATCCATACCATCGTCCGAATGTTTCCCATCGGCCCAGTGTCGAGCATGAAGGCTCGAGCAGGGAAGACGAAGGTTGGTTTTGGTTGGTTGCCTCTTATTCCTCTTTTCCCCTCGCCTCTTCCCTTCCCTTCTTGAGACGGCTTGGCATGGCCATGGGCAGGTTGTCATGGAACTAGGGGGCAATTGCACTACGCATCATCGCGGACCTGGTTCCAGACCTTGACGGCACTTTTGCCAGGCTGGTCCACGGAGGCTTCTACCAAAGTGGCCAATCCTGCATCCACATGCAGGATTGGCCACAACAGCAAGGTCAGACCATCTCACACACTTGAGTCCTGCCTCCGCCTGGACTGAGGCAAGCATTACAGTGCAAAGCACGACAGTCTAGCTTTGCAGGTGAAGAAGGCCCTTGTGGATGCAGTGAAGAAGCTCAAAGCAGGCAACCCCTTCGAGGACGACACATTCATCGGCGCGATGATCTCGGAGTCCGCAGCTGCTCAGGTGGAACACCAAATCAAACAAGCAGTAGAGGCAAGCGCAAAGGGGCCATCATGGAGGCAACTGTGCAGGAGAACGTCCCCCTCCAAGCGGAAGCCAGGCGGGAAGACATCTTCGGCCCCGTCCTCCTCCTCTACTCCTACAAGGACTTCAAAGACGCCATCGCTCAAGCCAACGACTCCCACCACGGGTTCCAACCTGGAGTGTTCACAACGGACATCGACAAAGCCTTCTTCGCTTTCCGACATCTAGAGGTACAATACAGGCTGCTCTTCACTGCCCTTCCGGTCCCTTCCTCGAGAGGTTGCCCAAGAGTTGCACCCCTCCCTCTGTGCAGGCGGGAGGTGTATGCCTGAACGATTCTCCAAGCGTGAGAGTCGACAGTCAGCCCTACGGTGGCTTTGCAGAGGGAGGGAGTGAAGTTGGCCATGGCAGATGTGATGGAAACCAAAGTGTTGCTGATGCCGTACGTGGGCAACCTCCACTGACTCATTGCAATCCTCCAGATCCCCCTTCAAGTCCTTCAAAGGCCTCCGGTCATTTCAAAATCTTCAAATCCTTGGAAGTCCTTGAGACATTTAACCAATCACAAGCACACTCTACAGAGCTGCTGAAGTGCAAAGGAGGTAGCCATTTATGATCTCAGCAGGCCACAAACCACAAACCCTAGTTTGAGCCACTTGCTGGAACCTCTTTCCCCTAATACGATACTCCTTCCAGCGCCCGGCCGAGAATTCTGCTGTAGAAGTGGTCGACAGGTGATGTGGTAGCAAAGGAAGAATGACCAGCGCTCCTTCCTCTTCGTAGTCCACTCCGTCTGGACTCATGGCTTTCGAAGAGGGGAAAGATAGCAGACCAGCTGGTTTTTAACAGATGTTTGTTCGCGGCATCTCGGAAGCGATCACAGGCCTGGAGGAGGATCTGGCATGGCGACATCGGTGAGGGCGGGCATCCGACACCTTCTGAGCAGGATTGCAGCAAGTCCGGTACCGGTGTCTCCAGGATGTGGGGCAGCAGCTGCTGCCGCGGCGCAAGGGTTGGGCTTTGGTAGGATGACCGGGCTGGCAGCAATTGCTGCGCACATGAGAGGGCTCTGCGCGATGCCTGTGGAAGTGGAAGCTTTCGGGTCTGAGAGCACGAGCGGCGCCATGGCTGCAGCCGCCAGGCCCTATGTGAAGACGAAGAAGCTAACCAAGCAAGCCAAGCACATTATGCAGGTGAGAACAGTGGTTCAGGGATTGGTAGGAATGGAGTATGGATGGAAGTTGAATGTGACGGTGCACCTGTCTGCAGCTTCTGGACAGAGAGGCCGTGGACACTGCGGTGAAGGAGAGGAGTATTCCCCGCATCAAGCCTGGCGACATCGTGCAGCTTAAAGTTGTGAGTATCGCGCGGCATGGAAGCATGTGATGCATTGAGGCAGGCTTTTAGCACATGGACTCACAAGGTGATCCTGCCGGCAACTTTTAGGAAGTGCCGGAGAACAAGAGAAGGGTCTCGCAGCTGAAGGGTATCGTCATCGCCAAACGGAATGCCGGGATCAGCTCCACAATCAGGATCCGTAGAGTTCTTGCTGGTGTTGGAGTGGAGGTGGTGTATCCCTTGTGAGTATGCTTGTTCCTTGTTTCCCATCCCCTCGCTTAGGGTTCTGAAGAGGAGAAGTTATCCGAAACCCTCTCACTCTCGCTCGGCTCTTGGCTTGCATGCAGGTACTCGCCTAACATCAAGGAGATCAAGGTCATTTCTAGCAGGAAAGTCCGACGAGCCAAGCTTTATTACTTGCGGGACAAGATCGCCAAGCTATCCACATTCTGAGAGGAGCACATGAAGATGAAGATGATCCTTCAATGGTTCTGCCACTCCATTTCCTCAGTCACACTCACAGGTTGATCAGATTTACAACTTCTCAGCTCTGTCAGAGATCCTTCTGCCGGCGGCAGCCTCAGCAGGTGCAACAGGGTGGCAGCGGATACGAGATTCATTCAGACAACGTGCATCCATTGTCTTCTGTCTCTTCACTCGGCACTGCTGCCTTGCCCACCGTAGTACTCCTCCACGGACAATGGTTCAGCCCCTCCGTACCAGTTAATGAGGAAGATATCTTGGATAATGAGCTTGTAGAAGCGGAAGTCGTGCCCTTTCGGCCATCCTGTGTGTACAAGGATATCTCCCGGCAACATCAGTCGGCATTACCTGACATGCAAGCTTGCATCTACAGCTTTCCGCCTACCTTTCATTTCCGGCTGCTTGGCAAACAGGGCCAGTGCGGCCAACTCCACTTCTCCCGCCTCCCGCACCTCTGCCACCTGCTAGGATCCGGACAGGACGCACATGTGCATTCTGGCAGGCTCTCTTCTCCTACGTGAACAGCCAAGCAACCGGCACACCTACCTTCCCGGATAGCGTGAGGCGAGCGCAGGTGGGGTTTTCCACGTCGGTGCTTCCGCACGTCTCAAGGGGAGACTCGCTGAGAGCTGAGAGCCAGAGAGGCGCGCGGATCCTGCTCCAGATCGAGCGGCGTGGGATCCAGCCTGGAGAGGTGGAAGTAGGGCGTGCCGGAGCCGGACGCGTTTCCCGCCGGGCCATCGCTGAAGGAAGCGATGTTTCTGCAGAGGATGCTCCCGGGGGAGGAATGGTTGTTACAGTGATTAGAAAGTAGCTGGTGGGCGTTGTCGGTGCGCAGGCCAACCCGAACGGAGAGCCGTGCCGGTGAAGGGAGATTGTGCTGCCCACAAAAGACGGAAGCGAGGACGGCGCTCAAGGCTCGAGCTTCCGACTAGAGCTTGCCAGGAACCAACCAAAGAACGCTCCACGAATTCGACGACACCATCCACCGTGCCATAGCCTGACCATCGCCGGGATCAGGCCTTTCCAGCTGCCCGATCTGCGCTCCAGCAACGATTTTCAGAGAGGTTGCCAGAAGCACCATCCTACGATCCCAGACCCGATCCATGCCTCGAGCTCCGCAGGAACAATCCAGAGGCGTCTTCAAATGCTGCAAAGGTTAGGAAAACGATGTTAGCGCGCAGGCACCTCATCTCAGACAGAGGCTAGGGCATCTTGAGGCCACATTCCAGAATCACTGGGCGATACACATCACTGTGGATCGCTTAGTAGACATAACTACCTATTTAACTTGAGGTACGATTATATTACAAGAAAAAAAAAGATTACTTTATTCATTTACAGAGATGGGAAGTCCAAAACAAGGGGACAAACCTCTAGAACAATCCAGGGGGCAGGATTGTCTACCCGCAGCTATGCGGACATAAGGAAGAGCCCACTTCTTAGGTTGTGTCTCCCATCTTCCATGTCGTATTGAATATTACGCTGATAATCATCGCCAAGGCAATGGACCTACCCTTCAAATATCTAATTGATGATAGTTTAGGATAGGGCTTGGAGACTTTGAGCGAGGGTATTCCGTATAGACTTGTATTTCATGCGCTCAAACCATTTTTGCACGTCAGCATTCCATTTGTCCCAAGCTGCACAACGAATAACTTCATAGTTTTCTAGGTGCAGCGCCGGGGCATTGTCTGCCTCCATGCGCATGGCCAAACGCATTTCATCTTTGAAATGCCTGTATTTCTTGTCAGCAAGATTGTGTGCTTCTTTTAAGAATTCCTTGTCTTGCTCCACTTTGGACTTGTCAGATAGGCTAGTTGCCCAATGCTTGTTGAACATTTGACAAGCGACATCTGTTATAACACTTTCTATATATTTCGCTTTATGTGAGGCAGGCCCGAGGTCCTTACAGACTTTGGGGGAGATTTGGGTATCATCTCTATCTTCCTCATATTGACATCGATCATGTCCAAAACCTTTAGCGTCATGATCACTATCTACCATATAAGTTATACGTTTTCGCTTTTGCTGCATTCTCTTATCATTTCTCTTGGCAATACGAATGTATTCTGACATAGCATAGTGAGCCCAATCAATTTGTGTCTTTTGGAGCTCCTGAGCGATAAAGGCTCGCCCAAATTTAATGTTTACTTTTCCTTCATTCCAATCTAAGGGCTTTTCAAAAATCTGTTTGTATAAACTTTCCATCCTTTCCTTCATCTCTTTAGTTAGATTTCGATGAGGATATAGTGTTAAATAGCCCTGCGTTCTGCCGAAATATTTTAATAGCACGTCATCGGGTGTTAAATCACAAAGCTGTGATTTTTGATTTAAGCGTATGCCACCGTTCGATAATCCTTTCTCCTTCCAATATTCTTCATTGGTCTTGTTCAGCTTTTTTTCTTTTCTTCGTTCTTCTACATTATTATTTTGGCCCAAGTGATGGTTTTGAAAATCTTGTTGCTGTTAGAAGACAAACATAAATAAGATTTAAGAAAAATTATAGCACTAAATCATAAACCTTAGAATCTTATAACACTCAACTCGCAACTTGTAACATACATTTGAATTAGTGGCTACACTTACTAGAAGATCAAGAGATGCATTAGGAGGTACATAGTTCTCTATAACATCGGGCGCCAGCATAGAAAGCAAGCATATAAAACAACGCAATGCAATGTCTCTCAGCTTAAAATTCTTCATTTCATGTACTTAGAGTGATCTACACATTAGAGGTTTCGCACCATCAAATACAATTTAGAAAAAATAAATTGAGACGGTTATTAATATGATTGATATGAAAAATTCAAAAATAATCCTTGTATAATTATACTGTAGAAAGATACCACAACTCGAATATACAAATGAAATTCAAGCTTCGATTGAAGTGAAAGAGGTTAAAGTTGAAAAATAAATTGTAGAGAAACAAACATCAGGTCTCCTTTAAATTAAGGAACAAAAATCGAGTCATTGGTATCTTATAAGATACTAACATACTACTTTAAGAGCGTACTCATAATAGTAATGTATGGATCCTATAAAAGTAGGCTATAAAACGTTATACCACCTTTTAGTCTAGTTTAGTTCAGTAGATACTTAAATTAACATTTAAGGACTAGCAACGTGTTTTACACTATTTTCTATAAAGGTATTCATATGCATGTTTTGGAGAAAATTTTTTTATTATATTTTCTATGAGAGTAGATATCTGGCTTGGTAGTAAAAAGTTATGAAATTTAATTGCTGGTATATGTTTTTATAGTGCAAGACTTGCTTTTCACCTAAAGATGTTACTAAAAGGGTTTAAGTAGCCTTTAATTAGTGGTTATCATAGGAGAAAAATTTACTAAGTCATTATTCCCTTAGGGTTTATCTCAAGTAATTAAAAATAATAAAATTGAGAAACTAGTATCAAAAAATAAATTATTAATCCTTGAAAATTATTAACTTACGTGTCCTAACTCACACAATATAATCAATGATCTGTCGAGTCTTGACAACTCACAACAAAATCTTGTTCAGAAGAGGAAGCCGCGTCTTCAAGGTCTTCATTATGGGGTATAACTTGGGACGGGACCTCGAGCCTACTAAGCCTTTGAGCGAGGGTATCCCGCATCGACTTGTACTTCAAGTGTTCAAACCATTTTTCCACGTCGAGGTTCCATTTGTTCCAAGCTGCACGACGATTAGTCTCAGAGTTTCCAAGGTGCTGCATTGTGGCATTGTCTGCCTCCATGCGCTTTGTCAAACGCATTTCATCCTCAAAGTGTTTGTATTTTTTATCAGCAAGATCAAGTCCCTCTTTTAGGAATTCCTTGTCCTGCTTCACTGTAGATTCGTCTGAATTGAACTGAATTGAAAGACTGTCTCGCCCTTTATTATTAGACATCTTGGTTCCCCAATGCTTATCGAACATGTGACCCACCTTTACTGTCACGGCACCTTCTATGTATTCAGCTCTATATGAGTTAGCCCTGACATTCTTATGGAAGTCTTCGTGCGACTTGTATCCAAATTTCAAAGTACCAGCTTCAGCTTCCTTGTTTTGGTGTAGGTCATTCTCAAAACCTTCAATGTCGTGATCACTATCTACCCTTCGTTTTCGCTTTCTTTGCATTCTTCTATCATTTCTTTTTAAAATACGAATGTGTTCAGACATAGCATAGTGAGCCCAATCAACTTCGGTCCTTCGGAGCTCATGAGCAAGAAAGGCTCGCCCAAACTTGACACTAATCTTGCCTTCATTCCAATCTAAAGGCCTTTCAAAAATTTGTTCGTATAAAGTTTCCATCCTTTCCTTCATCTGCTTAGTCAGATTTTGATGAAGATCTAGAGTCAAATACCCCTGCGCTCTACCGAAATATCTCAAGAGCACGTCATCAGGTGTTAGATCACAGAGCTGTGACTTTTGATTCAAACGTATGCCACCACTATGTAATCCTCTCTTCTTCCAGTACTCTTCATTAGTCTTGTCCACCTTCCTTTCTTTTCTTGTTCTGTCTATATTATTGTTTTGGCCCAAGTGATAGTTTTGAAGGTCTTCCTCCTGTAAAAAGAAAAACAATAAGATTTAAGAAAAAACTTTGCACTAAATCATTAACCATAATCTTATAACACCCAATTTGCAACTAAAACACTAAACCCTATAATATGCACTTATCTTAGTGGCTGCATTTACCGGAAGATTGAGAGGTACATTGTTCACTCCAACGTCGGGCTCAAGCATAAGAGTAAGAAAAAAAATAACTTCTCTGCATATCATTAAAGGCGAGTGGAAAGAGAAAACGAAGTAGTCTATGATAGTCCACTTGGCTGGAATTTTTGTGTTATGAGATTTGGTACTTGAGCGATGCAACACAGAGTTGCTCGCTTTAAAATTATTCATTTTAAAGAAATAGATAGATAATCAATCTTTATAAAATTCTCATATAAAAGATATTACATCCTGAATATGAAAAATTAATTTCAAGCTTTACGAGAAGTAAAAGAGGTTATCTTTAAAAATATGAATAAATATCAGATATTACAAGCCAAATATATACAACTAATTTTAACCTTTACGAGAAGTAAAAGAGGTTGTCCTTTGAACATATGAATCAATATAAGGTCTCAATTATATAGAGAAGGAGCATGCTAGGTATATTAGGTTAGGTTTTAGGAAGCTGCCATAAAATACATGGGTGTTTGAGATATGTATTTTAAGTTCTTGAAAGATATCTGGCTAAGTTAGAGTGATAACTAATACTTGAAGGTAGATTACCCAACAAATTGGATACATACCCCTAACCTACATCTCACAGTGCCACAGCCTGTCGGGGATACCCATGAGGTCGAACTAGATAGGTGGAAGTTAGTCAGAAGGCCTATAGTATCTGCCCATGAGGTCGAACTACAGTCGGCCCCCCCTAATTGGGGACTCCATAAATGGGATTCCTCTCTGTATGGGACCTCCCATCCTACTCCCTTTAGTTTACAATGTAACAAATGGGACTTTTCCATAAATGGTAATTGGGACCTTTTGAAACATACATTCATGTTAGTTTCACCTCCCTAAATGAGATTTTAAATTTTTTTTACTAAACAAAATAAAAAAGAAATGATTATTTCAAAGCACAATAGACTTTTAGGTGTGATTGAAGACTCTTAAGCTAAGCTTTTTCCTTTATGATAGGTAGAGGTTTTTTTGATGTTGCTTAGAGAGAGTGCTAGCTTTCAAACAACTATATAGCGAATTAGTAAAATTTATTTTTAGTGAAACCTATCAATCAAATTTTGAATTTTCTTTTTTTGAATATTTTTTATTTTTTTCATTTATAATATTTTTATTATTATTAAATAGGGAAAATGTAATGGGGACACCTTCCTTAATGGGACCTCTAAAGGCACTCCGAACCAGTCCTAATTAGGGGGGGAACTGTAGATAAGTGGAAGTCAGAAGGCCACTTACATTCCGTCCGGGAGTGTGGCTTTGGTAAGAATCTGAAATCTAAACTTTTCCGGAAGTGTACGTACTTAAAGAGTGTCGCCCGAGAACCTAAAATACTAGGACCTGATAATTTCCATAAAGGTAAATACTTAAAATGAACTAACTGAACTTAACACATCTTGTTCTCGCGCTAACGATGCTAATTAACCAAGCGGCCAGACTACAAGACATCAAACGCTTCTTCTTGACCTCGTCCTTCGGGACACGCAGTCTTGGCCAACAAGGAGCGAGATGATGATAACAACGAAATTATGGATTACGGGACGGAGGAAGAGTGCTCTCTCTTGTTCAATCCGCAGGTTATTTTCGTTTTCATCTCCCGTCGCAGAGAAGTGGGTGGTTCAGGGCCAGCACGTCGGGTTCAGGAGTTCGAGCTCCCTCGATCCCGCTCCTGGAGTATCCAACTAGCTCTGCACGTAGAAGAGGAGGCAGGACAGGCTGGTTATGTGGAAGGTGAGGGCCACACTAGCATGCCTGCAGGGATGGCAGCTGGACAACAGTTGCAACCCTTGTGTATGTCTTCATTCCTTTGTGGATATGCAACTTTCTACCATGCAGTCCAGGGCTGCCATACTAGGTAATGAGCTACCAAGTGAATCGCCAATTTGTTGCCAACACAGCCGAAACAAGAGGATGTGCTTGACAACAGCACCCTTGAACTCACAGGGGCTCTCTTTATTCGACCAAGCAAGTCCAATTCAATGAGGGTCACTGTCTGTAGAAGCTAAGTACTGTACAGCTTGCCAGATAACTTGTCATTCCAGGCCACACAGGAGCAAAGCACGTAAGTCATCGTTGTCTCTTCGCTGTAAACTGGCTGCTAATCAACCTGACACCTCTTTGTGCAGAGAAAGAAGTAACGTCAGACGGTCTAGGTTATTGCACCCATAGCAGAGGCGGGGTCATCCAGCCACTCAAAGATTGCGTTGAACTTCAGACTGGTAATCGGTCTTGGTCGTTGCATCCACAGCAGAAGTGGGGTCATCCAGCCAGTCAAATATTGCTTTCGACTCCTGACTGGTGATTTCGTGCTCTCCATATGCCCGATTTAGTTCCTCTTGTATTTGAAACTCGAACTTCAGTCTTCCTTTGGGAGGTACCGTTGGCAACACTTTTCGCTTCGTCGCGACAGCCTGCCAGTGTGAGTAGCGGCCATCCAGCCTCAGGAAGTTCTTCCGATTCAGGAGCCCGCTATCCTTCAATGCACGGAATAACCTTGATGACATCCTGGCACTCAGACCTGGGATATTCTCAGCGAAAAATGAGGGAGTCAGAGGCAGCGGGAAACATTTCACCTCGTTCGTCAGCACACCAGCTTTTGTCAGGAGCCGAATGGAACGGCTTACTCTTGCAGCCATTGCTGCATCCTTAGGCATGTGCACGAACAGAGTGGGAGGGTAGGTTGGCTTGATCGGTTGGGAAGCGTGGAAACTTCCTGATGAAATCATGATGACAAGGGACCTGAACGCAACCTCCAATGCAAGGCTTGACACAAGGTAACCTCCCGATGAAGCTCCCAGAGCTGTGACAGCAAGCCCTTCTAATCCTTTCCTCTGAATCCAAGACTGCAGTACGTCCTTCACATAGTACTTGTCTCCATCTTTCCAACAATTTCCTTGGCTGGAAATAGGTATGACTGCATAACGGACGATGAAGCATCTCGCAGTGAGTATACAGTCTATAGGCCCACTTTGCAGCAACCTTCGTGGCACAGAGAGCGACCCAAGCTTCCAATGTCGCGAAGGGGCAAATATGCCCGAGATTCCAATTCGAAATACAAAGGACGCAGCGCGCTGGATAAAAACAAGAGGACGGCCTGGCCTGGCCTGACCTGACCTGCCGTACCTCACGCTCAACGCACGAAGGCTGATAAGTTGGTCTGTGAAAAGTAAGGCGTGACAAACTCTTGGCGAGCTGATCACAGGTTGCCAAAGAGATCAGAGACAAAATTCACGAGAAAAGTGTTTCCCTTTCCGATAAGGAGTCCTAGTAACTATGTGTATGTAGTAGGCGGAACTTGGAAGAGGACCAAGGACAGGGACCTGAAATGAAGGGCACCTTGGTCATTGCCACTCGACAAAAACTCAGGGTCTATCACAAGCCTTAGTACTCCAGCCTGAAGTGGTGCAGCTTGACCTACATTGCTGCAACCGCCGCATTCGCAGTGTCTTCTCGAGGTTGCTGCTCAAGCTCTGCATTAGGAGCCATAGGGATCAGGCCGAGAACGTTGAACATGTGCTGGTCGGCCTCTAACTCGTTGTTCTTCGTGGTAAGAAGATTTTCCCGAGTGAAGATGGAATTGGCACCAGCCATGAAACACATAGCTTTGTCAACTTCCTCACACACCTCCAAGAGCACTTTCTCTTCACCTGCTCTGTAACAACAACAAGATCCTCTAGAGCAGTTTCCAAGAAGGTGCCATGACGTCTAGACATAGCCCGCTATCTGTGCCATGTACGAATGCTTCAGCCACCACCTCATGAGAAGTGGACTCCACCAGATCTTTAGTCGCATTGGTTTCCACCCTGGCCTGCTTTGTTTGTAGCTCTTCCTTGGCCGAATGGGCTTTCACTGCCTGAATCTGCTCTCCTGGAGATGCTAGCACCTTGGACTCCCGAGCATGAGAGCGTGTCCGCTGGCTAATACTCTCCTCACCAGGAAGATCCCCTTGTGCTTGACACCCATCCGCAAACATATGTACCTCAGATCCCTTTTTGTCCTCCACTACAACATCCTCACATTGCAGCTTCTTTTTCGATGTTTCTGCTCTTGAACCACACCCCCTGCACGAAGGGCCTTTGTTGTCTTGTCATAAGTGAACCAATCAATGGAAACACCTTTCAACTTCTCCACAAGAACTCCAAGTGCCATCTTCCTAGGAATGAACTTCTTCCCTCGGAGGGAGCTTAAATACCTGATAACACAAATCATCAATGTTTTCCCACTCGCCTTTGAAATCACCTTGACTTACAGCGCGTTTGAGACCACTTGAACCCTTCTGCTCTTCCCAGCTATCGGCCCAAACACACTAACAATAAACTCGTCACCACCAATCAGATCCTTGAGAATATCAGTGTACGAAATATCCCTAACATTAAAACCAGCACGACGGAGTGTGCCATCTCCTTCTTTCCGTCCCAGACATTCACAGGCTTTCCTTGCAACTTCTTCACATGTTCGGTCCTTTCACGCACTTCCAGCTTCTTGTGAAGCGCCTTCTTCGAAACAAACTCAAGCTCCTCTTCAAAGACAGCCATCTTGTCAGGCTATGCGATCTGCAAGGCCAGCGTGCCGGATGATGCAAATGTGGTTTACATCAAATCCATGATAGACAAACAATTGTAATAGAAGACGAGCTCCCATCTTGCACGCCCTTCTCTCTAGCAACCACAATGAACATCCCTTCATCAATCACTTCCTTCTCTCCAACGGAGGTCCATCTCCAGCCCTTTGCAGTTATCTCCAGCCCGGATCCACCACATGATCCGCCCTCCCACCGCCACCGTCCTCCCACGCCGCCTCCCACACCACCGCCGCCCTCCCACACCGCCAGGTCCTCCCACACACCGCCCTCCCACCTACTCCCCCACGCACCTCCTCCCACCTCCTCCAACAGCACCCACCCTCCCACACGCCACACACCTCCTCCACACCGCCATCATCCAACAGTTTCCTTCTCGTGAAGAATTGACAAACCAAAGTCAAGGCGATGGATGAGCATAATTTTGAGACCAGTCCACATTCCCAAGTGAACTCGTGTACCTTGTCCAGAAACTGAAATTCCCAGAACCTTCAACAACAGCGGTCGAGGAGGGAGCCTTCAAGCCTGCTATATGCAGGATGGCATGTGTGGGCGATCAGAAATAGCCATACACATAGGAGGAGAAAGATAAGTGGGCCAATGCAAACAGTGTTGCACGAGCATTGATCATCAGCAGCTTGGACAAGGTTCTTATACCGGATGTGGCCTACCACTTGCGCGTGCTGAAGACATGGAATCAACTGTTAAAACGGGCGCGGGTTAAGAACATCCAGGCAATTTGTGCAGGAAGGAGTGAGCCCTTCTCCCTTTGAATGCTAGAAGGTGAAAAGGCAGCCACCGTCCTCCCACACCGCGCCCTCCCACACCGCCGCCGCCCTCCCACCTCCTCCCACGATGCCAAACACGCACCTCCCGTCATACGGTACTCTCCCTGTTGTGTTCATCTCCTTCTTTCCAGACATTCAGGCTTTCCTTGCAACTTCTTCACATTTTCGGTCCTTTCACGCACTTCCGACTTCTTGAGCGCCTTCTTGAAACAAACTCAAGCTCCTCTTCAAAGACAGCCATCTTGTCGCTATGCGATCTGCAAGGAGCGAAAGCAAATCCGGATACGCAAATGTGGTTTACGTCAAATCCATGATACCAGACAAACAATTGTAATAGAAGACAGCGAGCTCCCATCTTGCACGCCCTTCTCTCTAGCAACCACAATGAACATCCCTTCATCAATCACTTCCTTCTCTCCAACCAGGAGGTCCATCTCCAGCCCTTTGCCAAGTTATCTCCAGCCCAGATCCACCACATGATCCGCCCTCCCACACCGCCACCGTCCTCCCACACCGCCGCCCTCCCACACCACCGCCGCCCTCCCACACCGCCACCGTCCTCCCACACCGCCGCCCTCCCACCTACTCCCACAACGCCGAACACGCACCTCCTCCCACCTCCTCCAACATCGCCGCACACCCACACCCTCCCACACCGCCACACACCAACCTCCTCCCACACCGCCATCATCCAACAGTTTCCTTCTCTGTGAAGAATTGACAAACCAAAGTCAAGGCGATGGATGAGCATAATTTGCAGGACCGCACAGTCCACATTCCCAAGTGAACTCGTGTACCTTGTCCAGAAACTGAAATTCCCAGAACCTTCAACAACAGCGGTCGAGGACGGAGCCTTCAAGCTCTGCTATGTCTGGGATGGCATGTGTGGGCAGTACCAGGAAATAGCCACATCTGCCACATAGGAGGAGAAAGATAAGTGGGCCAATGCAAACAGTGTTGCACGAGCATTGATCATCAGCAGCTTGGACAAGGTTCTTATACCGGATGTGGCCTACCACTTGCGCGTGCTGAAGACATGGAATCAACTGTTAAAACGGGCGCGGGTTAAGAACATCCAGGCAATTTGTGCAGGAAGGAGTGAGCCCTTCTCCCTTTGAATGCTAGAAGGTGAAAAGGCAGCCACCGCCCTCCCACACCGCGCCCCCACACCGCCGCCGCCCTCCCACCTCCTCCCACGATGCCAAACACGCACCTCCACATATACGGTACTCTCCAAGTCGTGTTCATGGATGTGAGCATAGCAATGCTTATCACCGCAGACCATGCCGGCATGGTGAGTAAAAGGGCATTGATGGGGAACATCTGAGTATTGCATATCCACCCTCCAAATTGAGTGAGCTACCAAGATTACTTTCCGAGGTGGCATGCCCGACTCGAATCCAAACCAAGGTCCTCTTGAACAAGCATATTAAGCTCACCAAATTGCAGCCTGTGATGTGCCCTGCTTTTGGATTTGAGAACTCGCAAGAAGTCTAAGAAAGTGTACTTGGATGGTCCTCATCCTTTGGTCGAAGTCTGCCCTAAACAACAACGGGAGTGAGAAGCCATAAAGAAGGACATGACTCATACAGAAACGAGCTCACGCTTCTCATCTATCTTCATCTCGACTGGCGCAGAGGAAGGGTTGCAACGCCACGAGATGGTAGCATCTATCCTGTCTAGAATCGGGCAGGACCTCCCACCTAGCGATGGAAGCTTGTACCATCTCAAAGGGACAACCTACAATAATCTTAAGCAAGCTTCAACATGCTTCTCCACGTCCCTCATCAATTCCTCACCAATTCAAATGCACAAACAATGCCGGATGGAGGGATTGTGGTTACATCGTGGTAAACCCTTTGGAGCGGAGGTGAGCCATAGAAGCATATCACAAACATCGGAGAACCACCGCACAATCACCACATCACATCCTGCCCTTGTGCTCCTTGAGCTCTTGCGATCCCAACCGCTGCAGCCACCGCCTGCGACTGCCCAACTCCACGAGCTCGTGCCGCATTGAATCGCACTGAAAACCCAAGTGCTCCCGCCACCACCGGCTTGCCATCTTCACTTCTCCTCAAGTCGCCGTCTCCCACCTCCTCCAACATCGCCAGACACCCACACCCTCCCACACCGCCACACACCAAGCTCCTCCCACACCGCCATCCTCCTACCTCCTCTCATATCGCCGACCTCCCACCTCCTCCCACACCCCCTACACACCTCCTCCCACACGCCGCACACACACCCCCTCCCACACCGCAGCACACACACCTCTTCCCACACCGCCACAAACCCTGCCTCCCACGAAGCCGCAAACCCCGCCCACGCCGCAAACCCCGCACACGCAAACCCCGCCTCCACTACAAGGAGGGCTACCTTTACAAATGGGTCTAAGTTTAGTTAGAGGAAACTACAACACTCTTACTGACTCAAAGCCTTGTTGTAAGTTTTTGAACATTTACAACAAGGGTTCCTAACTAATATGATGTGGCATGGATTTTACAGGGGTTTGTTGACATGGCATGTTGACACGAATTTTACAACGGGGTTTGTTGACATGGCTTGCTCGTTGTACATGGCGTTGTTAATTGTGCATAAACTCTTTTGATTTAGAAAACTATGGGGGTTATTTGTTAATAAAACTACATTTTGTTGAATATATAATGACGCTTTAAAGGATGTTGTAAACGGTACTTGTAAAAGACGTTGTAAACCATGTTTGTTGTAGATGTGGTTGTAAATTGTGCAAGACTTGATTTTTGGAATAATACCATTTATGGGAATATCTATGAATAGATTTATTATTTGCTGATGTGGCAAGTTCGGTAAAATGATGTTGTAAATATGTTTCTCTGGATTTATGTTAGTTATGGGATTATCTTTTTTTTTGTATTCTTGACGTGTCACATGCATTGTAGCTATGGTTGTAAAACGCATGAAAACCATTTTATAGAAATATCTATAAATAAATTTATTATTTGCTGACATGGCAAGCTCATTGCAACTATCGTTGTAAAATGGTTTCTCGAATTTATATTATATTATTGGATTATTCATTTTTATTGTATATTTACTGACGTGGCACATGCGTCGGAACTATGGATGTAAAATGCACAAGCCAGTCAATATCCATGAATAAATATATTATTTGCTGATGTGGCATGTTTGTCGCAAATGCCATTGTAAATTTGTGGAAGAGACCTTTTCCTTATTTATGTAATTTATGAGGTTATATATTATAATAAATTTATATAATCAGAACGTGATTTCTTGATGCGAGAAGCCATATGAACTAGCATCCATGAATACACTAAGGAGTACCTGGAGCCATTAAACAGCTTGGGTATTCTACCGATCTCAGCTTCCATCAGGCCAGCCCTCTTCTCCTCGCTCTTTTGGTTGCTGCTATATGGGGACGCCCCAGTGTTGATGTTCTACGGGCTTTCCCCATGCAAGTGCATCCATGTGAAATGTGAAAGAGATGTAGTGTGGCAAAATGCAAGTGGACAACAAAGTTGCAACGATATTGCACGCTTGCAAGACGAGAATGTCCACGGAAAGGGTCGTTGACCTAGCCTTGCATTCGGCCCGCCAGAGGCATCGTTAGGGGCATTGGAGTCCAACATCGAGAGGAGGAGCATTGCGTGCATGGAAGCAAAATGGTTAGTGCCAAGTCGTTAGGTGTCTACATCTTGCCGAGGTTCCGTGGCATTGCTCATTATGCTTACCTCGACGGCCGGTACTGCATTACGTGGAATTGGTGCGAATCGCACTTGAAAACGAGAAGGCCGAATCGAGAAATCAGCAGACTCCAACACGTGAACCACCTTCCACTTCACAAACATGTCCACCAGTGCCCAGCCTCTTTCATGGGCGCCACCGTCAAACTGCATGCACCTTCCAGCTCACCACATTTTGCATACACCACGAAGTGCCAACACTGCTCGCCAGCCATCGAACATGGTCATGATCCATCGGCCAAGCCGACTATGTTAGTTTTTGCTTTGAGGCAAAGAGTAACATGGTCGCTTCATCACATATAGATTACATGTGCACGGCGTCGCCACATGATGCATGCACTCAAAGATCCATGGTGATGCAATCGTGAAAACATTTGGAAGCATATGTGCCAGAATGAAGCTCTCCTAAAAAAACATAGCATGAGTACAAGGAAACGGCAGAGGAAGCAGAGGTGGCCACGATCGGCACTCTACAACACCCTTAGGCAAGAGACATGCACCACCATCTATGAGTGCAATCGCGTTCCTTCCACAATTTGTGAGTGCACCACGCGTCTTTGCATCTTCCACCACCATATTTGTCCTCTTTCATGGGTCGCTCAATCCAAAAACTTGGCGGGCATTTTCCGATTCACCAAATTTTGCATACATGTCCACGGTAGGTGCCCACCACTACATTCTCTGTGCAGCCGAGCCCTCAGACATCCATAAGGGCATTCCATGTCACCACATCCCCGACAAAGCAAGCAAGACTACAAAATGAGGTGGGAATCACCACTAGTTGTCCATCATAGTGAAGACTAAACCAAGAGGTTCTTTGAAATCAAGACACCATCCCCACTTGCCAATTAAGACGATCCATCTAACGTAGGGGTCGTCGTTCAATAGCTGTCCATCATAGCACTATGATGGATGTAACCAGATAGTAACAAGAGATTCTTGAACGAAGAAGCTTATCCCCACTCGCCAAGACCACATCCATGGTGCTCCCATTCCACCTCCATAAGATGATCTAGCCGACGAGGATGTTCCTCCCATCAAGACAAAGCATTCAATTTTTTGCAACGGACCGTGTTTTACAACACGGTCCGCAAAGCCCAATTGTACGTTGTAAAATGTTTGAGACGGCCGGATCGTGCCTCTCTCATGTTTTACAACATACGCATAACCTAATCTAATTTACAGCACGATCAATTGCAAACCGCACCAGACATTGTAAACGTTTAAGAGAGGCCAAGATAGGCCTCCCACGAATTTACAACATAGTCTAATTTACAACACCCCTTGCAAAGCGCACTTGTATGTTGTAAAATGTATGACAAGGCCGGATCGCCTGCACGTTTACACCAAATTCACAACGTAGTCTCATACACAAGGTCCATTGCAAAGCGATCTTGCACGTTGTATACGCCCGTTTCCAGTGCCATTGACAAATTCACATTGTGAGTGCCATTGACAAATTCACAGAGCCACCGGCAACAGAGAGAGACACAAGCCACGGTTCCCCAAGTCGTACCACTTGCTTTCGTGCTCTCACATAAATCATAGCAAGAGTTAGGAACGGCAGAAGCGGAGTCGGCCGCAACCAAGACTCCACAACACCCTCGTGCAAGAGAGATGCACCACCTTCAAGCAAGAGACATGCACCACCTTCGTGCAAGAGACATGCGTCTTTCATGTGTCATTTAGCTGTCAAACAACTTCCACCAAAAATTGGACACTGTAACTCAGAACGTGATTTCTTGATGCGAGAAGCCATATGAACTAGCATCCATGAATACACTAAGGAGTACCACGTGAACCACCTTCCACTTCTGTAAATCTGACAGCTGAACGGCCCATGAAAGAGGACTGCTGGGCACCTGGTGGACATGCACCTTCCAGTTCACCACATTTTGCATACACCACGAAGTGCCAACACTGCATTCGCCAGGCAGTCATCGAACATGGTCATGATCCACTGTGGCCAAGCTGACTATGTTAGTTTTTTGCTTTGAGGCAAAAGAGCTGTCCATCATAGCACTATGATGGATAGAACCAGTAGATTCTTCGGAACCTGAAGAACAGTTATCCCCCACTCGCCAAGACCACATCCATGGTGCTCCCATCCATCTCCATCAGATGATCCAGCTGACGTAGGGCGCGTCGTTCTACAGCTCTCCAGGAGTCCTGTACATGTCCACCAGACAGTTGGCAATAAACAAGTTCGGTGGAATGTCACTGTGCAACATATCATGCTGCACTTTTCTGCTAGATTCCGTGTCCACAAATGCACAAGCTTGAAGGGCTGCTACAAAGATGTGGGCATCCACACCAGAGGGACACATCGCATAGTAAAGTTGTATCGCCTCATTAGGCTCCCCATGTGTAGCATGTGCGGAGATTATTGAAAACAACATGAAGGATTTGGTTTGCCCACCCTCCAGCCTACCTCCGGATACATACATCCGCAAGATATGGTTCCCCATGTATGTGATTGACTGCACTCAAGTTTGATGTGAGATCATGAACGCGTCATCCCACAACCATGTCCTTCTTATCTGCACAAAGTTTTAGCACGACATATAAGATGGACTGAGGAATAGAATAGTCTATCTACGCCAGATTTTATAGAGCTCCAACAGCCTCAGTAAGCTTTCCCTACTCACATAACGTGCTGATGGTTACAGGTGTCACGACTCCCATATCCAATCCGGCACACCTCCCAGGCTCAGGCTTTGCCGGAGAGCTCGACTTGGAAGGAGAAGCACAATGACCCACCTACATATTCAAAGAACCAAGCTTCTCATCCAACAAGCTGGCTTGAACATGTTGTTTAACCAGAGGACCTCACCGAACCCCTTGCACCGAATGTCAGGCGAGCGAGAGCTCCTCTTACCTCGCCTAGTTTCCCACGCAGAAGAGGGGAGTCATAGGAAGTGGTGGTGGGAGGACGGTTACTTGGTGTGGTCACACTGAGAAGCGGTGGCCGCTCAAGTCCGCTACCTAAGTCCGGTAGTCCTATCTATTCAAGGACTCAAGTCCTTGGTCTTTGGGGTTTCGGAAGGAACAGACTCAAGTCCTTGGTCTTCGGGGTTTCGGAATGATGTTCCTTGGTCCTTGGGAAAGTAGCAAGCAGATAGAAGCCTATTTCGAGTCCTTGGTCTTCGGGGTTCGGAAGGATGTTCCTTGGTCCTTGGGAAAATAAGGAAGAGAGAAAGTGGCGGTCCAGCAAATGGACGCGCAGGAGCAGGTGATGGCTACCCAGGCCATCAAGATCCGGGACATGGAAGAGGAATTGCGAAGGACCCGGTTCGATTTGGAAGAGAAGCGCGCGGAGCTAAAGGCTCAAGATCAGCAGGTACAAGAGCTAGAGCGCGAGGGAAGTGAGTGGCAAGTGGAGAAGGAGAGACTTGCCAAGCAAGTGGCTGAGCTGGAACAAAGGAGGTTCCAAGAGGAAGAGCACCACAAGAAGGTGGTGCACAAGATGCTGGTAGTGAGGAAGCGAAGGTTTTGGGTGGACTATGCCCTTCAAGCGAAATTGGCCAGCCAGCTGAAGGAAGCAAGGGAGGAGAATGTAACCCTCCATGTGAAGGTGGGAGAATTGACCACCGCGAGAGATGCCTACAAGGGTAGGTGTGAGGATGGAGAGTGGCCCACGGAGATTGATGATCTCCAGATGCAATATCATAGCTTGGGCGCTCATCTTCACAACAGGATATTGAAGGCCAACAATGAAGTATTGCGACTGGCCAAGAGGAGGACATTGGGTCCTCACGACGATGATAGGAAGGAGCTGCAGCAGGTGCAGCTGGAGGCCTCCGATTTTGGCGAGGCCACAAGTGACATGGACTCCGAAGGGTCTGAAGAATCGGAGGTTGCTTAATTAACATAAGCACCTTAGATTAATTAACACTAATCTTGCTTAAAGATAAGTAATTAATCAAACAAGGTCTCCTTAGGGCTAGTGACACACTCCACTTTCCGGAGACGGGCCAAATATGTTATCAAAATTTGCACTTAAGAAAACTCGAACGTTGATTTTGAGGGTTTGTGGGAAACGGCTGCTAAAAATACCACAAGACACCCAAACCCATTCCACTTCATCAAAACTTGAAATTTATTGGCAATATTTCCACACCTCGATGTCTCATGGTTAAACAAAAGAGGCATTCGGGAGAAAAAGTAGAGATCCTTATAAATTTATGCGTGCAACTAGAACATTTATTTAGGCTTTATTTCAATCTGTCACTTTTGGGATACATTACGACCAAAGCTACCTTTACAAAGCGGCATATGGAAAAGTGTAGACCGTCATGTTACACAATTGGACGAATGCATCACTAAGCGGGCTCCTTGTTTGTGGGCCTTAGGGTTATCCATGTAAAATACATGGAATAATATTATTCAAATATACATCCCCAAGGTACAAAGTATATCTTGATGAATACATTTCTCGCTAATAAAGTATTGGAAAACCGATATGGTGTAGTTCACATATAACCGCCTCTAGTCCATGCCATGTGACATTGACGTTGGCTCATAGCCACCTGTCCGATGTGGACAAAACATTCCGAATCGAGGCATTCCCCAAACTCAAACCCCGTTTCCGCTTCACACTTGGGCGGACCATGGCTTGCACGCCAGACTAAAACTTGACATACACAAAATCATGTGATTGCCGTCCCCAACTCGACCCGGTGAAGCCACGAGAAAGCTACGTTCCTCCAACCCCCCTCTCCCCTCCCTTTCCTTCCCTCCGCCCCCGCTTCTAGTCTATGATCGCTTGCAAAAAACCTAGGTAACCCACTTCACGCTCCTATCTCCAACAATGCTCCTCCAGTTTTGCCAAGGGTGTCCCCATCACTGTCTCGCCACAATGAACAGCCCGTTAGTGCATGCGGCGACAACCATGCTCAACTCTCAAGCGAAAAGGTAGAGGTAAGTGCTTACACCTCCTCCTTCACTTCCACCCGCTCCCGCTCCCGGTCGCGGCCTCCTCTGCGCAACCTTCATTCGCGTAAGTTGTTGCATGGACTCACGGGCAGCTGCAAGGTCAGGAAGCTCTAAACAATTCTTTGGGACCGGACAGTCCTCGAGCTCTTCCTTCACCCCTCCTTCCTGACTGCTGGAGTTGCTGCACCCTTTGTTTTCGCCTCCGTGAACCCCTCCTTCGCTATCCTATAGTCCTCTTCCACCCCTTGGCTTTTCCTACCTCACTGCGGCATCTGGAAAATCTCGATGCCACGCCACCTCTTGGAAGGAGATGGCCACCATACCGTCTTTCCTTGCCCACGCCTGTGGAGACCCAAATGGCCTCCACACAAGTCTGGATGGGCAACTTCCATCCTTCTCCGCCTTGCTCGCTTTGCCTCCACATCCTCCCTTGTGATACGAGGTGGTGACTCGTAGCCACCTCTGCATGGAAGGAGATGGCCACAGCCATCTTTCCCCGCCCACGCCTGTGGAGACCCAAATGGCCTCCACACAAGTCTGGATGGGCAACTTCCATCCTTCTCCGCCTTGCTCGCTTTGCCTCCACATCCTCCCTTGTGATACGAGGTGGTGACTCGTAGCCACCTCTGCGAGTCCTCATCGGAAGGGCTGCAAGCAGTGAAGGTTAGTTCAAGGAAGGTTGGATGGATGGGGCGTAAGGAGGCGGAACAAGCAGGCAAAACCCGGACACGAGGTCGGAAGGAGGTGGAGGAGCATGGCGTGAGGGCGGCTCTGCGGAGGAGGGATGGTAGCGTGCACAAACCACAAAGGAGGTGGAAGACAACCTCTGTGGCGGTGGAAGCAGTGGAGGAAGACGCGTTTTGAGCCCGTCTTGGTACTCACCGTTTCGCTGGTGTCGTCCGTTACTGAGCGGCCACCTTTTGGCTGGACCCCGTCCGTTCCACCCCATAGTCATTAGGGGTCCCCGAACTAGAGCGAAAACAAAACATTGGCGCGCACCGGCATACCTTTGCCACGGACATCCGTGTGACCATCCTGGGACACTTACACGCAAGGTCGAACATAGATGACTGCATGATCACCATTGAAACCTCGCTGCTACTCTCAAGCTGGACAAAACCACGAACATTGTTAGAAAATTAGAGCACCACATTGCTGGTTTCGACATAGTCGCCGTTACATGCTCCGGACATTATCACACCGTCAACTTCCTACAAGCGAGATGATGCCGATGGCAAGTGTTAAACCTTTCCACGAAAAGGCGAAAACAATCCACGCATTCAAGCCGGGGACATAACATTCTGGTACAAGGCGGAAAGTTGACAATATTAGGTTGCCTCTTGTCTCCTCTCCAGTCCGGACCATCCGGTGGTCCACCACCACGTCATGGACTCATCCGTTGATTCCACATTGTCGAGGTCTTCCGAGTCAATCATGTCTTGGGCATGACATTCGTGTCGGTGGCGGAAGCCTCGCGGTTCATCGGCCCGGCTCGACGCAACTCAAAGACTTTGGTCTTTATCGCTTCATTGTCGTCCTCTGCAGCGTCTTGTTCCTTGTCGGTGAAATCATAGGCCAGCACATTTGTCTCGGAAGTTGAGGCTTTGCAAATGCTTCTCCACGCCCTCTGCCTCCATTCTTTGATCGCACTTTTTCCCTCGACACGGTGGGCGCCGTATCTAAACTCCTCCATGTACCTTCCCTCGAATGCATCATTGTTCTCATCGCCACCAATGAACTATCATGAAAGGGACCCCGGCATCATGGTCCACCTCCACCACTTTTGCGAGCGAATGGTACGCCCTGGATCATCCCGGCTTGGGCCGGCAATCATTCCCTCCTCAATCTCCTTCACACAACCTCGACTGAGCCTCGCCCTTGCCCTCCCTCCGCACTTGATGTGCCCTGTACACCTCCGACCATGTCCAAAAATCCGTCGGCCATTGCGGGATCAACCAAAGTTGAGTCTGGAGGGTCTCTGGTGGTACCTCGTTTTCTTCATCGCAGTGTACCAAGACCATTACATCTCCAGCAGAATGGAATGCCATGCTAGTCTCTCCTACTGTTCATCCCGAGCGTATCCCACCATGATAGTTGCTCCACATTCATATACTTTGGTGCGTTCTAGGCCCGCTTTTACTTCATGGACTCCCGCCACTACCACTACCCTTGCCTTGGAGACTATCGTCATTGACACGGACGCCAGGGCATCCTTCCGCTTTGCATGTCCCTTTCCTTTACCTTGGGCATGTGATGGGACCAGCGGCAACAATGGAGCGCCACAATCACCGTGGTGGCACCCACAGCGTAATAGCGCACACCACCCTCCGGTGACCGGTGATCGAACTTGAAAACTCCTTGCATCTTAGATCCGTCCTCTCGATAGCGACTTCTCCTTGTTATTTTGAACTGGTGTTGAAAACGTGATTATGCAAGTCATACGTTGCACGATCCCCTTCGGCCATAGATAGGTCTTGAAGTCGGCACCTCCTTGATATGTGAATCTGCGGTGATGGGGTGTCGCCCGCTCCGGCAACCCTATCATTTGGGCGGTGTGAAAGCATCCTTCAACCCTAGCACAACCGAGAACCTCGAAAACATTTGGTCAATCGATCGTGGGTATGGCCAACAAGAAGAAACCCCACCTTGATTTTTGAAGATACCTTTCGCCACAAGCATGGACGGATATGCGGTACCTCGATTCTTGTTTTGAGGTGTGTTGTCCATGCAAGTATAGAATAGGGGCGGCCCCTCCGGTATTGATAACATCTTGAATCACGCTCTGATTCCATTCGGATCATTTCTCACATTCGGAAACTCAAATACACTCAGTGCGCACCAAGTAGTTGAACACCAGCACACCTAGAACGTGAAGCCCGACAAGGGCTCCGGAATCAACCGTCTTTGGCAATCTGCGGTAATGGGGCAACTCTGTTTTTTGGTCCATACCATCTATGGCAATACCAATGAACTTAGCCTTTGCCCACACTTGTGCGGTGCCGCCGCTCCTTCATTGTTGTTCTCTGTGGAGTGCGGCTCCACATTCTTATGCACGCAACAATAAGGCGTCGACAATGTGCACATGGTTTGTTTCAAGCCACGCCTTCATTCGCAAGAAAAGGGTATGAGGCCATGGGGTTGCGCCAAAGTTCGGCGCGGACATCCGGTGACCGCTGGAATAAGGACCGCCATCTCACCTTGTCGTGGTCCGACCACCGTCTTTTATTTTCCTCTTTAGGTCATCATGATGCCGCCTGGGGAAACCGGTATTGCAAGTATTTTGGAAATACTTCATCCAAAGCTTGCAAAAGTAGTAACAAGCATTAGAACTGTGATACATTATACCGCATACTCAATGAAGATCTCCTCTTTCGAGTCGGCAAGTTGAAGACTTCCGATTCGCGCTTCCGACCTTTGAAGAAAACGCCCATCCACATGACGTGTAATCCATATGGCGTTGGCTGCTTTAGACCGTAGCCTACGGTCCATCTAACATTTTCACTACCGGTTTGCGCATTCTTGTATCTTAGTGACCCAATGCGAAAACCCGATGAAAGCCCTCACACACACTGTTTCTTCCATGTGGAATCCGGTTTATCCATACTATGGGCAACAACTCCTCTTCGTCTTGATCGGATCGGATGGTCTTGCAAATGCTGTTCTGCTCTCCTTTTGTCATGCGGAAGAATGCTACGAATCACCTTCAATTTGAATGGCCAACACGCTCTAAACATTTTTGTCACAACAATGCCGCTTTAAATCGCACAACAGCCTGGAACAATGCTTCTCTAAGACCAAATCCATTCTAGCTCGGCGGAGGTACTTTCGCTTAGCGTCGTCGGCTCGTTGCAAATCCTCACCTTTTGGCGGATGTGCGAGGCATCATCTCGAGCAACTCAAGCTGGATGGCATCACAATCACCAAACAAAGATCCGGGACCACGGACCACATTAGCTCTTGGGCGACTCCGGTCCACCGCTCCGCCATCACCGCGTGCGATATTGTTTCAAGCCAAGCCCAAAATCAACAATGCTGTGGATCTTCTCACCAAAGTCCGGAGACTCACCTCCACATCGAGTCTTGCCCGGTGCTCACACTGGTGTAGCACATTCTCGATAGTATTCACGGACCCGCCCACGGATCCATTGGAGGCCGACCTTGTCGCCGTGACGTCCGGTGTTATCCGCGGTTTACGCGTCATGGTGTGGGGTGGAATATCATGTCACAGAGACACGGTGAGGTCATTCACCCTCATTATCGTTGTAGTCACGGGATTCGCTCCCAAGGGAATGTTTTGTGCGAGGCGCTATCTTCTATCACTACCGACCTTAACTGCTAAGTGGGGCCTTACACCGCTACTTCCTCACCCATCAACTCAACTACTACTACCTCCGTCTTGTCCAACCCACGGATCTAACTTCCCGACCTCATCTCCCGCTCCACTACCGCGGTAGTCCGCACCACTACCAGGTAGTGGAACGAACACCGAGGTGGGTCCCACACCAAACCCTAGCGGCTGATTCGGTAGCGCGTTTCACTCACAGGGTTGTCTCCACCGTAGTCACGGGTGATATTCTACCCCACACTATGCCCGGCCGATTCGACCCGATTCCTAGGCCCCTCTACCTTCAATCCACACACATGCACACACACACAAGGGCGCCACACCACCTTATTTCCTCCACAACGTTCCGTCTTCTTCAGCCGGCCTGACTCAATTCGCGATCCTTACACACAATTTCGACCATGACCTCTCCACGTTTTCTCTTCCTTCCCCTCACGATTACGCGCGTCTGATTATAACCTCTCCTTCCCGATGCTCTCACTCCTTCTCTCTCTCTCGATTCCCCTTGAGGCATCCACTCACTCCCACGGACCCTCAATTGGAACACAACCAGCGAGGAAAGAAGCGAGAAGAGCCAAGGGCGTCACAGCAGGCGTTACGAGCAAGCTCCAGACCCGCCCCGTGCCAATCCCTTAGTTCCCTTCCCTTGTCGGCCAGGCCTCGCCTTCCTCCTCCGGTAGCGGAGCAAGCTCGACCATTCCTAGGGCGTCTCGCACACCTCCGTTAATTGGGCGTCTCCAACCAGCCACAGGCGTGGGGATCTCAACGCAGTGCTCTGCATGAGGCATAATCCGCCCCTCTTATACACATGGCGCCATGCCCCGGATTTTAGGTCCTAAGATGGCTATCATGAAGGGCGCCCACAATTCGGGCGTTCCTAGGTCTAATCGACATCTAACCAAATCTCTTCCTTGGATGCTATCACCTATCCACCGCTATCTGCGCCCTCCCTCGACTTGGCCTTCGTCCTCCATTGCCACGCCACGAGCTCTCCTGCCCGCGCGGCCCGTCGACGGGTTTCTCACAATACTTCCACCTCACATCGCTGCTGGGCGTCCTAATTTGAGGTGTACCTACTGGAGCTTAGCGTCTTCACTTGCGCCTATTCTTTGAGGATTATTACGGTTCCTCGTCCACCCAAGCTGGACCTCCTCCTCCTTAACTCCTCCAAAGTCGCCTCGCATAATAGGGGCCAACCCCACACTGGGCGATGGTAGAAGTATGCACTTGGTCCTCACTTGATAGGTAGGCCACAGTCCCTATTTCCACACGCACATGGGCGGTGAAGTTAAGCACGCGTTCTCCATTCACATATAGACCGGGGAACATAAGTTTCCTCATCCATGTGCCGCAACATAATAGGACCTCCTGCGGTGAGGTGCTTACCCTCCTCCGTAGGCTACACACAGTTGCACAGTCCATGTCCTGCGGTCGCGTCGCGTCCTGTTGCTCCGCTCATGACCGCTTCAGAGTTGGGCGCGACAATGTCGGTGGCCACTACAGTGATGGTGGACTCCATAATCGTGTTGACAACCACGGTAGGTGTTTCGGCTACCTCGGTTGCTGCTTCCTTTCGTTCGGTAGTTCCTTCCACTACCCCGGTCGTGGTTATGCTACCTCGCTTCCCCTTCCCTTTGTCCTTTCTGGCTCGGCCACGTGCCTCATCCGCTCCGTTTATCGCTCCGCCGACTTATGGGCCTTCTCCGAGGCGCCTCACGCTCTGGGCTCAACAACTCCCCTGCATCTCTGGTTCGTCTGTGGGCATCCTTAATTTGAGCCATGGCGCTTCCTGTGGCTCGTCATGGCTTGCAACTTCTCACTGGGCCTGCACAAATCTTCTTGAATCTTGGCCCTTATTTCCTCTAGGACCGCTTGTCTTCCTCCGGTTGCTTGCGCTTGGCCTCCTCTTCGTCAAACTGGCCTTCACCACTTCCTCCGTCGCCCTTGCACCAGGCGGTGAGGCTAAAGCGCTTGATCCAACAAATCCGGCAGGCGGATCATCGATGTGGTCGGCTCACGCAAATCCACTTGTTGTGGCGGCCCCAGCGCCGCCATCCCTCGAGAACTTTCCTCCCGGCAAGGTGCGCACCCTCACCAATTCGGTTGCATCCACCTCTGTTGCCAGTGGAGTCCCCTTGAAAATCTCTTCCCATCTTTGAGGAGGTCCGCCACGGTCGACCCTAAACCCTCCGGGGTTGATTCATCATCTGCATCCAGGTCAGCAAAATTGTCCTCCTCGGATCGCGCCTCCTCTTACCACCTCAATCGTTTGGCCTTCATTTTCATGGTTTTCGACAGTGACAGCGCATCCCCTTCACCTTTTGAGGCCGTCTTCACCCCGGTCTTCCTCTTCTTGGTAGAAATTTCCTTCTCTTCCTCAGGCCTGCATACGGACTCCCATCCGATTTTCCTCGATTTCCTCCTTGGGCTCCTCCGCCTTCCATTTCACCTCCCTAAGCGGCTTCCACATGTGAGGGAGGCCACAATCTCCACCTCGGGCGGTTAGCATGCATAAAGATGGACGAAATGGTGAAATTAGAGGTCGAGGGTAGGAGAAATCGAGTTCAACCTCTCTTCACACAACAGTCGAGAGAATTCGTCCCCAATCGATTTCCCCTTGACCACTTCATGGAGGAGCGGCAAGTGGTCGGACAAATAATCCACTTCTTGTCTTTGCGAAACATAGGAGCCATCGGCGGACCCATCAAGCTGCATTGCCAAATCCCTCGTCAACCGTTGGGTTCAGTCGCCCGCCTTAACCGGTTGCTGCTGCTGCTCCTTTTCGGGCGGCTCCATCACCAAACCGCCTCCTCCTTCTGCGCCCATACACCCTCCTAACCAATTCCGGTCCCAATCCTGCGGCGCTCTAATTCCCCGCTTTGTTTGTCCTTGGTGGCGCGCACACTGCACGGTCCCAAGTTCATGTAATTCCCCGCTCTTCCATGAAGCCAAGCTTGACTCCTTCACCAATTCCCATCGAACTTTCCAATGATCCATGTTTGGCCATGGAGCAAGCACAATCTCAGTGACCTTGGGCGCCAATGTCGGTGGCCACTACAGTGATGGTGGACTCCATAATCGTGTTGACAACCACGGTAGGTGTTTGGCTACCTCGGTTCTTTGCTTCCTTCGTTCGGTAGTTCCTTCCACTACCCGATCGTGGTCACTACCTCGCTTCCCCTTCCCTTTGTCCTTTACGGCTCGGCCACGTGCCTCATCCGCTCCGTTTATCGCTCCGCCGACTTATGGGCCTTCTCCGAGGCGCCTCACGCTCTGGGCTCAACAACTCCCCTGCATCTCTGGTTCGTCTGTGGGCATCCTTAATTTGAGCCATGGCGCTTCCTGTGGCTCGTCATGGCTTGCAACTTCTCTGAGCCTGCACAAATCTTCTTGAATCTTGGCCCTTATTTCCTCTAGGACCGCTTGTCTTCCTCCGGTTGCTTGCGCTTGGCCTCCTCTTCGTCAAACTGGCCTTCACCACTTCCTCCGTCGCCCTTGCACCAGGCGGTGAGGCTAAAGCGCTTGATCCAACAAATCCGGCAGGCGGATCATCGATGTGGTCGGCTCACGCAAATCCACTTGTTGGCGGCCCCAGCGGCGCCATCCCTCGAGAACTTTCCTTCCGGCAAGGTGCGCACCTCACCAATTCGGTTGCATCCACCTCTGTTGCGGTGGAGTCCCCTTGAAAATCTCTTCCCATCTTTGAGGAGGTCCGCTTAGTCAGCCTAAACCCTCGGGGTTGATTCATCATGCATCGCATCGTCGGCAAAATTGTCCTCCTCGGATCGCGCCTCCTCTTCTGCCACCTCAATCTGCCATTTGGCCTTCATTTTCTGGTGGCGCGTTTTCGACAGTGACAGCGCATCCCCTTCACCTTTTTATTGCCGTCTTCACCCCGGTCTTCCTCTTTTCTTGGTAGAAATTTCCTTCTCTTCCTCAGGCGCCATACGGACTCCGGCTATCCGATTTTCCTCGATTTCCTCCTTGGGCTCCTCCGCCTTCCATTTCACCTCCCTAAGCGGCTTCCACATGTGAAGGGAGGCCACAATTTCCACCTCTGGCAGGCAGTTAGCATGCACATAAAGATGGACCAGAAATGGTGAAATTAGAGGTCGAGGGTAGGAGAAATCAAGTTCAACCTCTCTTCACACAACAGAGAATTCGTCCCCAATCGATTTTTGCCCCTTGACCACTTCATGGAGAGCGGCAAGTGGTCGGACAAATAATCACCTTCTTGTCTTTGCGAAACATAGGCCATCGGCGGACCCATCAAGCTATGTTGCCAAATCCCGTCGGCCGTTGGGTTCGGTCGCCCGCCTTAACCGGTATTTCTTTGTGCTCCTTTTGGGCTCCATCACCAAACCGCGCCTCCTCCTTCTGCATACACTCTCTAACCAATTCCGGGTCCCAATCCTGCTTCGCTCTAATTCCCCAGCTTGTTTGTCCTTGGTGGCGCACACTCTGCACCAGTCCCAAGTTCATGTAATTCCACCGTTCTTCCATGAAGCCAAGCAGCTCCTTCACCAATTCCCATTTCGAACTTTCCAATGATCCATGTTTGGCCATTGGGCAAGCACAATCTCAGTGCGACCTTGGCGCCATCCCTCCTGATCTCCCGGTCGCCTCAAATCGGTGATTCGCGAATTACTGGCGAGTCGGTCTCGAGGTTCCTACCTCCCAACCGCGGCCCGTCGCCTTCCTCCTCTAGCGTCGCGACTCGCGATGTCGCGGATGGGGTTGAGCTCCTTCCTCGTGGTGCGCCTCGCGCCTCCTTCGCGGTATTCTCCGGATGCAACTCCGGCGTTGCGCTCCGTCGTTGCGCTCCGGCGCTCGCTCGCTCCGGCCGTTGCGCTCCGTTGTCCGAGCGGACTTTTCCTAGGGTTAAGTTCCCGGGTTCCCCTACCTGTTACCTCTCGACCGCTCCACACCCCAATCCACAACCCCACTCATTCGGCTACCGCCCAATCCTCGGCCTATAGACCTATCACCCTAATTATACCAACCCCCTACCTCACATATATAGACCTTTTAGTGGACATCCCAAGTCCATGGGCCAAGGAACATCGAGTTCCGGACCCTTATTATCTAACCTAAGAAATAAAAACAAGGAAAAAAAACCATAGGCCAAGGACGTTTCTTTTATAAATACCCTTGCCTCATCAACGACTTATTTTCACACCACACTCGACCAAAAAAACAAAAAAAACACTTCAAGGCACATCGGCGGGGGTTTTAAGTCGAGATCGTTATGGTACATCTTCGCGATGCGCTTCGCCACTGGTGATCTGAAGAAGTCCGGATGGATGGTGCAGTCTTGCCTCGTGGTGCTGCAGTCGCGGCGTCTGCGTCGAGCATCGGACATCCGGTTAAACGTCTGCACGAGTTCTTCTTGTGCGATCCTCTACGCCTCTGCATCGTACACGGGATCGTACAGAAAAAGGTCGCCATCGGTGGCAACCATATCCTCGTTCCCCCTCCATATACGGAACACGCGCCGTCATCGCTCTCCACCGTTGTGAATCGCTTTCACGTGTCTCTTCAAGGACTATGCATCGGCCGCGGCCGCCGCTGAATCATCCTCTAAAACTACGGCGCGGGGTTGTGCGGGCATCATCTGAGATCAACAATTGAGTCGTCGGACTCATGGCCACCCGTTCGGAATGACATGCATCGACCCTGAAATTTGCAAAATCGAACACGCCTTCGTCTGCATCGTTGGCCATTGCTCTCACGGAGGCGGCGTGGCGTCAGTGAGGAGGAGGAGGAGATGCGCAAGGTGGATGAGAAGTGGATGCGCAAGACTCGATACACCGCGGCTGTCGAAATAAGCCTTCGCACTAAATGCCGGGTAATGAAGTCGAGGTGCCCACTTTGCGGCCGGTAGGAAACGCGCCGGTAATGCTAGTCGGTGGATGCAATCACTTAGGTGCCCAACGTTATGCCACACCGAACACTATTTTAGCATAACTAGTATATACCTTAGAATATGCTCAATATTGCATTTGCCACATTAGCCGGACAATGGCAAAACACGGCCGCGACAAAGCATTTAAGGAGTTGCTTGATTACAGAGCTCGCCTTGCCTCGTGTCTTCCTTCATGAAGGCACACAACCCCACCTTCCCCTTTCTCGGATGGTATAGATTCATTCTCGCTTTGGGAAGATGTGTATCTAGCTTATGGCGGAAAAGCAAGAGATTGCCGCGATCGGAGAAAACGGGTCGCTCTCACACTCACCCGCACTTTGTCCATCAGGCCGGGCAGCAGATCAGTGACACCGCCGACCTCCTCATCAGCAATTGTGTTGCTCTCGAGGGTGCAGTGGGCTAGTCGTCTGTGAGCATCAACTGTCAACTCCCGCTGCACACGCCGTCCTGTTCGAGAAGTTGCACTCATGCTTTTAACAATCTAAACACGTGATCTCACTTCTTTCATAGTTGCATGTAATGGCTCCTCAAGGGCGGAAGAATGACTCCAACAAATCGCAGACTCGATTCGGGCTTCGTGCGAAATAAGCCTTCTAAATCGGCAATGAAGTCGATGTGCCCACTTTGCGGTGGTAGGAAGCGGTGTATGCTAGTCGGTGGATCTTTGAATCACTCTAGGTGCCCATCGTTATGCCACCAGAACACTATTTTAGTGGCATAACTAGCATATACCTTAGAATATGCTCAATATTACATTGCCCCATTAGCGGGACAATGGCAAAACACGTCGCCGGCGACAAAGCATTTAAGGAGTTGCTTGATTACAGCGCCTTGCCCTGTCTTCCTTCATGAAGCACACCCCACCTTCCCCTTTACGGATGGTATAGATTCATTCTCGCTTTGGCGGGAAGATGTGTATTTCCATCTAGCTTATGTGGCGGAAAAGCAAGAGATTTGCGATTTGGAGAAAGCAGGTCGTTCTCACTCACCGCACTTTGTCCATCGGTAGGCGGGCATGCGGGACTCGACCTCCTCATCGGCGTGCAATTGTGTTGCTCGAGTGCGGTGGGCTAGTCGTCTGTGAGCATCAACCTGTCAACTCCGCTTGCACACAGGTGTCCGTGCGAGAAGTTGCGAGCTCATGCAGTGTCGACTTTTAACAATCTAAACACGTGATCTCACTTCTTTCATAGTTGCATACGAATGGCTCCTCAAGGGCTCGAGCGGAAGAATGACTCCAACAAATCGCAGGCGCTCGGTGGAGAAAAAAGCGCGACGGAAGGCAGACTCACGAGGCCTTGAGCGCGAGCGGACCCGGCCGGACTCCAAGGACAACTCAAAGCTGCGCCACACAGCGGGTCTTTCCACAAGAGCATCCCGACCAAGGCATCTTTCCGAGTCCTTACAAGCGGTCCGATATTGACTTGATCCACCGGATGTACAAGATGATCTCGCCATTTGACATTACAAAGAGAAGTTGGACAGTGTAACAGCGACCCAATCAAGACTTGCTCTTCTTGTATGTGTCGATGGAGGAGGATGCGAACCACACCAGCCAAAAGAAATGTGCGGGAGCGATTGTTTTCGATCGATCACGAAGGATGAGCGGTGTCGTCATATTCGATCTGGCTCAAGCACAAGGAGCCTCTTCGTCGGACCCGCAATGGATTAGAGTCTGATCTGCGGTGAAGAACTTTGACATTGTGGCGTGCCAGCGGAAAAGGCAAGAACTTTTGGAGGCATTGCGACACGGTGATGGACATCGTGTCTTCCACAAGGCTTTGCACCAGCAATGTTTAGAAGGTGTGCGGATGATGCATTGCTTACATCGAAAGGGCATCTTGCAGAAGGCCCCTAGCATGGCATCTGCGTGAGTGGAAATCAAATGGCAACTCCTAGTGCCCGGAATGGGAGCAGGCAAATCCATCAACCTGCAGGCAGTCGTTGGCAACCGCCACCGATATGCATGATCTGCGCCATGACGCAACAAAAGGTGGTGGCACAAAATATAATTCAGCGGGACACGTTTGACAACTAGTTTGCGAAATGAAAGCTTCTGGTAAGAGGGTTGCGAGCCACGGACGTCCGGTGCTTGAGTCAAGCAAGCAGTCCGCCCACACTCAGCAGCGGTTTTTCCTAGCCCATGGCACTGCGATGATGTCACCCTAACCTCTCTGGCCAAGCGAAGGCGAAGATGAGGATGCGGGTGGGGACCGGACAATGAGGGGTTTGGCGATGGCATTCGGTGCCCGAGGCCGGTGGATCATATCCAGCCAGCGAGCGTGGAAGATGACGATGGGGCGAGGTGGATGCAACGGACCGGGATTTGGGTCATCCATGGCACTCGAAGGGTTCAAGCCGTCGATTCTTGGGTAGACAATCGAGGAAAAGAGGAAGGGATTGAGTCTTGGCAATCGGTGGAGGGCGGGGTGGGAAGGTCAACAAGTGCGCGGCGGATGGCACATGATGTCCGAGAGGGGCGAAGAGCTCCCAAAGTTCATAGAAGGCCAAGGTCTTGTAGCCACGGATGACGCTACAGCGGGAGAGATGTTGCGAGAGGCAATTGCGGGAAAGAGAGTATGGGAGTCCACGTTAAAGGCATGCAGTTGTAGACCTCGGAAGAACTATGTCGGTTTGGCAAGGTACGTAAGCTAGACTGGCTTGGGTGGAGGCTTTGATGCAAAAGATGAAGCATTCCACGTGGGTGGTGGTGTGCCCATGATTGTCATTGTAGACCCGGCCGGACTCCAAGGACAACTCAAGCTGCGCCACGATGCGGGTCTTTCCACAAGAGCATCCTCACGACCAAGGCATCTTTCCGAGTCCTTACAAGCGGTCCGATATTGACTTGATCCACGGATGTACAAGATGATCTCGCCATTTGACATTACAAAGAGAAGTTGGACGGTGCAACAACGACCCAATCAAGACTTGCTCTTCTTGTATGTGTCGATGGAGGATGATCACGAACCACACCAGCCAAAAGAAATGTGCGGAGCGATTGTTTTCGATCGATCACGAAGGATGAGCGGTGTCGTCATATTCTTGATCTGGCTCAAGCACAAGGAGCCTCTTAAATGCGGACCGCAATGGATTAGAGTTAAAGTCTGATCTGCGGTGAAGAACTTTGACATTGTGGCGTGCCAACCAGCGGAAAAGGCAAGAACTTTGAGGCATTGCGACACGGTGATGGACATCGTGTCTTCCACAAGGCTTTGCACCAGCAATGTTTAGAAGGTGTGCGGGATGATGCATTGCTTACATCGAAAGGGCATCTTGCTGCAGAAGGCCCCTAGCATGGCATCTGCGCCAAGTGGAAATCAAATGGCAACTCCTAGTGCGGAATGGGATCAGCAAATCCATCACTGCAGGCGGTCGTTGGCAACCGCCACCGATATGCATGATCTGCGCCGTGAAACGCAACAAAAGGTGGTGGCACAAAATATAATTCCGGACACGTTTGACTAGTTTGCGAAATGAAAGCCGGTAAGAGGGTTGCGAGCCACGGACGTCCGGTGAGTCCAAGCAGTCCGCCCACACTCAAGCCGCTGGTTTTTCCTAGCCCATGGTCAGCGATGATGTCACCCTAACCTCTCTAGCCGACGAAGACGAAGATGAGGATGCGGGTGGGGACCAGACAATGAGGGGTTTGGCGATGGCACGGCGGCCCGAGGCCGGTGGATCATATCCGGGCCCCACGACGAAGACGTGGAAGATGACGATGGGGCGGTGAGGTGGATGGGATTTGGGTCATCCATGGCACTCGAAGGGTTCAAGCCGTCACCGATTGCGGGTAGACAATCGAGGAAAAGGCAAGAACTTTGAGGCATTGCGACACGGTGATGGACATCGTGTCTTCCACAAGGCTTTGCACCAGCAATGTTTAGAAGGTGTGCGGGATGATGCATTGCTTACATCGAAAGGGCATCTTGTTGCGAGAAGGCCCCTAGCATGGCATCTGCGAGTGGAAATCAAATGGCAACTCCTAGTGCGGAATGGGATCAGCAAATCCATCCACTGCGGTGTCGTTGGCAACCGCCATGCATGCACGCGCGCATGAAACGCAACAAAAGGTGGTGGCACAAAATATAATTCAGCGGGACACGTTTGACTAGTTTGCGAAATGAAAGCTCTTGGTAAGAGGGTTGCGAGCCACGGACGTCCGGTGAGTCCAAGCAACAGTCCGCCCACACTCCAGCTGGTTTTTCCTAGCCCATGGTCTGCGATGATGTCACCCTAACCTCTCTGGCCGTGAAGACGAAGATGAGGATGCGGGTGGGGACCGACAATGAGGGGTTTGGCGATGGCATTCGCCGATGGCCCGAGGCCGGTGGATCATATCCGAGCCCCACGACGAAGACGTGGAAGATGACGATGGGGCGGAGGTGGATGCAACGGACCGGGATTTGGGTCCATGGCACTCGAAGGGTTCAAGTCAGCCGATTCGGGTAGACAATCGAGGAAAAAGAGGAAGGGATTGAGAGTCGGCAATCGGCGTGGAGGGAGGGGTGGGAAGGTCAACAAGTAAGCGGGCATGGCACATGATGTCCGAGAGGGGCGAAGAGCTCCCAAAGTTCATAGAGAAGGCCAAGGATGGTTGTAGCCACGGATGACGATGAGCTAGACGATGAGGGGAGAGATGTTGCGAGAGGCAATTGCGGGAAAGAGAGTATGGGAGTCCACGTTAAAGCTGTCCATCAGCGGTAGACCTCGGAAGAACTATGTCGGTTTGGCAAAATCGTAAGCTAGACTGGCTTGGGTGGAGGCTTTGATGCAAAAGATGAAGCATTCCACGTGGTGGTGGTGTGCCCATGATTGTCATTGTAGACCCGGCCCAGGTCCCAACAAGAACTTCTTTGACATGGATAAGGTGGATCGGGGTGTACAAATTTTATGTATTGGGAGGAATCATTCCTTCCAGGATCTAGACTAGCCGACTTGTATCCATTGGTTCAAAATGCTGGATGGATGCATATGTTCTTCTTGGCCTCACAAATGAGGAGATGAGGTTAGTTGCCAGATCACAACACCATTGCGGATGCCGGAAGACTTTTACTTTCATCGACCGTGTGAGGTACATCGAATCGAGATGAAGGCCAGCTGATGGGTCAAGTGTGACTTAGACCGAAGTTGAGATATATGCCCGGTGGCGGGGTTCCTAAGTGGGATGCGACCAAGCATGGACCTAAGGTCACTATCACCGCCTCGTGGACAACCGGACGGATTATTGTGTTGCGAAGGTTGATGATGAGGTGTGGAAATGCGTGGATGAAATCTTTGAGAAGTGGAGGCAAGCGTTGCACGGCGGTGGAAGCTCGGGCTCTCACAAAGCAGTCGAGGCCAGAATTCAAGGAAGACAACGGCAGTTAGAGCAAACTTGGTCATTGACACAAAGGAGCTTAGTATACGGTGAGGGTATGGAAGTGTTTCAGGCATCGAGCGATCTGTGGAACAACAACTTGAAGACAACATGCATGAAAGTCCTGGCTGGAGAATTGACATTGAAACAAATGTTCGTGTGGGTGGACAAGGCCAAAAAACTCAACCTCATCCATGTTACACTGGCCAAGCATTTGCACTGTGAGACATTTGAAGAGGTTCGAAGCGATATCCCGATTACTGCATGGTGAATCAAATTAGTAACTTCCACCCTGCCTTCAAAAATCTGGTCAGTCCTCGATGAACACTTAGCTATACCCAAATCGAGTTTCTCTCTTGTCTTTCTTGTCCTTATAAGTCATGGAAGTGGAGGCATTCACACCGTACATTCGAAGAGAACGTCCGCTTGCATTTGATTGGTGGGGATGTGTCTTTCATGTCTGTGCCAACACTTGCCTTGAGTGGGGTGCCCCACCGAGAACTTCAAGGAGCACATATTCAAGGCGAGCTTGGAAGCGGATGGAGGAGTCATAGCGTGCCTTGAAATCGACCACACCGAGGATAAGGTGTGACAATCGTGAGCGACTCCAAGCGAAAAACCCGGCAAGGTCGGGATCGTGGAACATAGTGAACATGGCCCGGTTTGTAGAGCCACCGTATGCTTTGTTGTTGTTAGACCTCCCGAGGCTTGGATCTAGATCCCCAATCACGAGTATGACACAAGATTTACCAAGGCGAGTTTGAAGGGGTCATCATGCGGTTCAAAGGCATCACCACATCCCGGTATTTCGTATTGTGGTCTTCCATTCTCCGGATGACACATCTATGGTGAGAGAAGTCTGATGGAAGCGTGCGGTCTTTGTGGCGACTATTCGGCATAAAACCAATGTGACATTGTCGGAGGGTGTCGATCACGAGGACTTTTCACTTGCGCGAGCTTGGATAAGGATTGTGTGCCTCAACCGTTTGTGCTCGAGAACCGCGCAACTTGGCGGTGGGTGACAACTGTGTTTTGCGAGCGCGGTGGAACTAAAATTGTGTTACAACACTGCGGATGATCGGGTTGTTTCCCCTATCGAAGCCCCTAAGACTCTTGAAGAGGTTGATTGTGATGAGGAGATTGGGTCTTTGGAGGTCGCGGGGATCTCGGGTATGATAGCATTTATTCGATTATGCCGTAATGTCATTTACATTGATGTGGATCCAGTGCGCTCAATTCATGGACCTTGAATCAATTCCATGGACGGTGGCCGAAGAGGAGGAGGTGGGCGAGGAGCTGGCTATGGAGGCGGAAGACGTTCAATAAGGAGCCCATGGTGAACAACATGGTGGTGCCGGGGTTCATATGTCGTTGAAGCGAGACCAGCGAGGAAGCCCGAGACCAAGGGTCATATGGCATGTGGTGAAGCAGCAGCGACAACTCAATGGTCCTTGGGGATGCGAGGCGGCAAGTGAAGGAGGCGAAGAGCACCCTCCTCGGGTGCTTCGGCCGGATGGTGGGGATGTAGGATTGGAAAACTTTGCTTCACGGATCGAGGTGTGTCGTGCGGACGGTGGATAGGCTACGTGTTTGTTTGAGGATTACGGTAGGAGGAACGGTGTGGGGTCTTAAGCACGGACGGTGGTATCGCACTTTGGTCGTGCATGCAAGCGGGCTATGAACACAACATCACATCAGGCAAGGTCCAGGCGGACCTAGACAACGAACACGGTCTTTGGTGGAGCAAGCTAGGAAGCATGGGAGTGGTGGCGATTACAGAATGTGTTCAACATGATTGGCCGGGTATTGATGATCGAGAACATGGGCGTTTGTTGCTGCACAGTCAGGCAAGGTAAGGATTTCACAGAGACAATGATGATCTGACAATCATTTCACGAAACACTCATAATCTGACAATGTTGAAATCGGCGATGATCAATCGCTTTCACAGATAGTCGCACTAACACGCCTCGGTACACACATGTATGACTTTCTCAATTTTATCCTTGACCACGGTAAGTACACTGGACATGTCGGTGCTCCTTTGCCTCCACACCATTCACCGCTCCAACCCCGATGGTGGAATCCGGTGTTGATCAACACGTTACCTGTGATGTCGCGAGTTTGTTGCACCGACTCCGCCTCAACGAAATTCCTTAAGGACCAAGCAATGAAGCGGGCGGGATCACTCAGCGTGCTTGAAAGGAACTGCCCATGTTGTGATTGCCACCACGTCAACTTCCAATTTCCATCGCCCATGTGGAATTCTCGTTTGATGGTCGGAGGTGGGGTCTCCATCGCTTGCAAATATTCGAGGCGTGGCAAGCCACTTCCAAAGCGATTCGCGGGCGGGGGTCGCGGGTATGAGACATGAGCGGTAGGCGGTCGAAATCTTCCTCCACTCCGCAGCGACATTGGGCGGGAGATGCAAGGTTTATGCAGGCGTCCGGTGCCACCACGACCCTCCCCACTAATGCAGAGGGCGACCATGACGGTGGACAACACATGTGGACTTTCCATTGCGCGTTTGCTTTTGGTTGTCCATACAAATTGCCGATTTTCAAATCTGCGTTTATAGGCAATGTACCTGGTTAGCCAAACTAATATGAGATGAGACATACAAATACGGGAAAACAGATCCCTCTATGATTTGCTCCTAGCTTCAGGAGTTTTTTTTTTTAATGAAATCAGGAAAACATGGTTTTGGGTGGCTTTTGTGAACCTTTAGACCCTGTGTCCACCACCCTTCCAACTAGTGACCAGGAGCCGTCACCAGTCCTAAGGAGACCTTGTTATCAATGATCTGTCGAGTCTTGACAACTCACAACAAAATCTTGTTCAGAAGAGGAAGCTGCGTCCTCAAGGTCTTCATTATGGGGTATTGTAACTTGGGACGGGACCTCGAGCCTACTAAGCCTTTGAGCGAGGGTATCCCGCATCGACTTGTACTTCAAGTGTTCAAACCATTTTTCCACGTCGACGTTCCATTTGTTCCAAGCTGCACGACGATTAGTCTCAGAGTTTCCAAGGTGCTGCATTGTGGCATTGTTTGCCTCCATGCGCTTTGTCAAACGCATTTCATCCTCAAAGTGTTTGTATTTTTTATCGGCAAGATCAAGTCCCTCTTTTAGGAATTCCTTGTCCTGCTTCACTTTAGATTCGTCTGAATTGAACTGAATTGAAAGACTGTCTCGCCCTTTATTGTTAGACATCTTGGTTCCCCAATGCTTATCAAACATCTGACCCACCTTTACTGTCACGGCACCTTCTATGTATTCAGCTCTATGTGAGTTAGACCTGACATTCTTGCAGAAGTCTTCGTGCGACCTGTATCCAAATTTCAAAGTGCCAGCTTCAGCTTCCTCGTTTTGGTGTAGGTCATTTTCAAAACCTTCAATGTCGTGATCACTATCTACCCTTCGTTTTCGCTTTCTTTGCATTCTCCTATCATTTCTTTTTAAAATACGAATGTGTTCAGACATAGCATAGTGAGCCCAATCAACTTCGGTCCTTCGGAGCTCATGAGCAAGAAAGGCTCGCCCAAACTTGACACTAATCTTGCCTTCATTCCAATCTAAAGGCTTGTCAAAAATTTGTTCGTATAAAGTTTCCATCCTTTCCTTCATCTTTTTAGTCAGATTTTGATGAAGATCTAGAGTCAAATACCCCTGCGCTCTACCGAAATATCTCAAGAGCACGTCATCAGGTGTTAGATCACAAAGCTGTGACTTTTGATTCAAACGTATGCCACCGCTATGTAATCCTTTCTCCTTCCAGTACTCTTCATTAGTCTTGTCCACCTTCCTTTCTTTTCTTTTTTTGTCTATATTATTGTTTTGGCCCAAGTGATAATTTTGAAGGTTTTCCTCCTGTAAAAAGACAAAAAATAAGATTTAAGAAAAAACTTTGCACTAAATCATTAACCATAATCTTATAACACCCAATTTGCAACTAAAACCCTAAACCCTATAATATGCACTTATCTTAGTGGCTGCATTTACCGGAGGATTGAGAGGTACATTGTTCACTCCAACATCGCCTTCGGTGGTTGAGGAATTCCAAACATCCGCTGAAGGGGAAAAGGTCCTTGGCCTTCGGACAGGGGAATTATTCATTTTAAAGAAATAAATAGATAATCAATCTTTATAAAATTCTCATATAAAAGATATTAATCCCGAATATACACAATTAATTTCAAGCTTTACGAGAAGTAAAAGAGGTTATCTTTAAAAATATGAATAAATATCAGATATTACAAGCCAAATATATACAACTAATTTTAAGCTTTACGAGAAGTAAAAGAGGTTGTCCTTTGAATATAGGAATGAATATAAGGTCTCAATTATATAGAGAAGGGGCATGCTAGGTATATTAGGTTAGGTTTTAAGAAGCTGCCATAAAATACATGGGTGTTTGAGATATGTATTTTAAGTTCTTGAAAGATATCTGGCTAAGTTAGAGTGATAACTAATACTTGAAGGTAGATTACCGAACAAATTGGGTACATATGCCTAACCTACATCTCTAAGTGCCACAGCCTGTAGGGGATACCCATGAGGTCGAACTAGATAGGTGGAAATCAGAAGGCCACTTACATTCCGTCCGGGAGTGTGGCTTTGGTAAGAATATGAAATCTAAACTTTTCCGGAAGTGTACGTACTTAAAGACTGTCGACCGAGAACCTAAAGTACTAGGACCTGATAATTTCCATAAAGGTAAATACTTAAAATGAACTAACTGAACTTAACACATCTTGTTGTCGCACTAACGATGCTAATTAACCAAGCGGCCAGACTACAAGACATCAAACGCTTCTTCTTGACCTCGTCCTTCGGGACACGCAGTCTTGGCCAACAAGGAGCGAGATGATGATAACAACGAAATTATGGATTACGGGACGGAGGAAGAGTGCTCTTTCTTGTTCAATCCGCAGGTTATTTTCGTTTTCATCTCCCGTCGCAGAGAAGTGGGTGGTGCAGGGCCAGCACGTCGGGTTCAGGAGTTCGAGCTCCCTCGATCCGCTCCTGGAGTATCCAACTAGCTCTGCACGTAGAAGAGGAGGCAGGACAGGCTGGTTATGTGGAAGGTGAGGCCACACTAGCATGCCTGCAGGGATGGCAGCTGGACAACAGTTGCAACCCTTGTGTATGTCTTCATTCCTTTGTGGATATGCAACTTTCTACCATGCAGTCCAGGGCTGCCATACTAGGTAATGAGCTACCAAGTGAATCGCCAATTTGTTGCCAACACAGCCGAAACAAGAGGATGTGCTTGACAACAGCACCCTTTGAACTCACAGGGGCTCTCTTTATTCGACCAAGCAAGTCCAATTCAATGAGGGTCACTGTCTGTAGAAGCTAAGTACTGTACAGCTTGCCAGATAACTTGTCATTCCAGGCCACACAGGAGCAAAGCACGTAAGTCATCGTTGTCTCTTCGCTGTAAACTGGCTGCTAATCAACCTGACACCTCTTTGTGCAGAGAAAGAAGTAACGTCAGACGGTCTAGGTTATTGCACCCATAGCAGAGGCGGGGTCATCCAGCCACTCCAAGATTGCTTTGGACTTCAGACTGGTGATCGGTCTTGGTCGTTGCACCCACAGCAGAAGTGGGGTCATCCAGCCAGTCAAATATTGCTTTCGACTCCTGACTGGTGATTTCGTGCTCTCCATATGCCCGATTTAGTTCCTCTTGTATTTGAAACTCGAACTTCAGTCTTCCTTTGGGAGGTACCGTTGGCAACACTTTTCGCTTCGTCGCGACAGCCTGCCAGTGTGAGTAGCGGCCATCCAGCCTCAGGAAGTTCTTCCGATTCAGGAGCCCGCTATCCTTTAATGCACGGAATAACCTTGATGACATCCTCGCACTCAGACCTGGGATATTCTCAGTGAAAAATGAGGGAGTCAGAGGCAGCGGGAAACATTTCACCTCGTTCGTCAGCACACCAGCTTTTGTCAGGAGCCGAATGGAACTGCTTACTCTTGCAGCCATTGCTGCATCCTTAGGCATGTGCACGAACAGAGTGGGAGGGTAGGTTGGCTTGATCGGTTGGGAAGCGTGGAAACTTCCTGATGAAATCATGATGACAAGGGACCTGAACTCAACCTCCAATGCAAGGCTTGACACAAAGTAACCTCCCGATGAAGCTCCCAGAGCTGTGACAGCAAGCCCTTCTAATCCTTTTCTCTGAATCCAAGACTGCAGTACGTCCTTCACATAGTACTTGTCTCCATCTTTCCAACAATTTCCTTGGCTGGAAATAGCTATGACTGCATAATGCCTCCGCAAAGCCTCCAAAACCAGACGCCGCTCTTCAGGAAAGCCAACACACGTTGTGCAATTCACATGCTGGTCCCAAAAGTATGTTGCCTTGCAGCGGCATCCATGTGCAAGGAGAAGTACAGCCTTCGCTTTCTGTGGAATTTGCCACACAAACTCTGCCTCACCAACTTCTTCTAGGGTAGGATTGAGTGCAACATAATCACGTGGACGGGAAAAAGATGAAACATAGTCTCCTTCGAATACGTTCCATGACCACATTATCGGTGAGCCGGCCAGAAGGCAAAGCACCATGACTCCCAGAACCTTCGACCTGATCGAGCAGTGCCTGGAAACTGCTCTGTACTTCTGGAGCATCTGGATCTGTAGTCTTTGGAGCAGGATAAGTGTTCCCACCCGAGCTCGGTGCATAGATCCCGACATGATCACACTACACCTTGCTTCCACCTGGAGAAATCGAGCATAGACCATTCGTCAGAAAAAGCACTCAGTGTCCACGAACGAGGCATCTTCCCATGTGTTTTGCAAGCCTTAGATCAACCACACAGGACAACAGGAGACAAAAGCTGATCCACAGAAAAAATCCACCAGCATGCCTTCTCCACAGGTCAGTCTGCACCCTTTCAGATATGACCTAAAGCTGCCGAGCAGGCAAGCCGTAGGGATCAAACAGACCAAGCGCAATCTGAGATACAGGACCGTAAAGCAGCGAGAAATCAACCTGGTCTGCTACTACACCACAAGGGAAAAGCAAGTAAGATTGAGCTCACGAAAACTTCAACAGGCTATCCACAGTCTTGCATCTGCAACACCTAGAGTAAACCAACATGCTCGCAGGTCTCACAATCTCACCTAAGCTGGCCGACGCACAGGATTTCCCGAGACCATGATTCCCAGACACAACTGTCGTTGCCCTCCAGTCCAACGTGATAAGCCAGCACTTCCGACAACACCGCCGATGCGTTCACTGGCAACTGTCACCAATTCCTGACACCATCCTCCAGATAACGATCCCGATGCAACTTGGTCTCCCCGATGAACGAGCAGGCAAGTATCAGGCACTCGGAATCCAATCCGTGGGAGCTGCAGTTCTCCACGCTCCAAAATAAACCTGGCTTAAACTCTCCTCATGCTGCATCCTAGCCGTGTGCGATACCGAGGAAGGTTAAGCCTGGCCGGCTGCAGGGCATTTGAATTGAGAACAGGTAAGGCTGGATGTTTTCCAGTTGGGTCCTGTGACATGTACATTCATTCGCTGCTGAAGGTACTGGGGAGGTGGGTGATCTTGGGGCCGGCCATGCGACCCATTGTCAGCAAGCTGTGACCAGGAAAGGATGGCAGCGATGTGCAGCGTGTGCAGGGAATGTCATGTTCCTGCAATGTGCATCTCTGCCACAGCAAGACAAGGGGCAGCTGTGTCAGCAGTGTCATCGTGGTCAGGACCCAGCCCCTGGAATGTGAAACGGCAGAATGTGCCCAGCTTTGTCACAGGCAGAGGGAGGTTGGCGGGCTCCGTTGTGTCTGTGAGAGCCGTGTCGCTGGTCGAGAAGCTGGAGGAGACCTTTCCACTTTTTCTCCCGACTGATGTGGAGAAGCTCCAGGAAAGAGCTGCTCGAGACATGGCTGCCAGGATTCAGCAGCTTCCAGTGCAGGTTTTGTGGTGTCGTCGTCTGGTGCTGCATGCTGCTGCGTAAGGTTCATGTTCCAGGTTCCTGTTCCCCTGATTTTGGTCCTGGCAGACAAGCTTATCCGCTGATCCAATTTTGACAAGTTGCGTGGCGCCTGGGGTTGCTCACAAGGACTGGCCACCACTCATGCTGCTGCATGGGTTTGATAGGTGATACTTGCTTTGGTGGATTTGGCTTTCCTTTTTGGGTGTTTGTGTGTGTCCTTACCATTTGGAGATCAGTAGTTTAGGGGGTTTTTCTGCACTGCCTGCAACTAAAGCTGCTGTCCTTTTGCCTCTTTTGGTAATGACCTCATGGTAGCTCGTGTCTAGAATGGCGGAGGACTTTCCCTCTGCTTGAGAAGGCTGGTCTTCGGCCCTGGGCTATTGACATCCTTGGCTCGGGATTTTCGAACACAGGCAAGGGGCCATTTCTGCACCTCATCTCTAGTTGAGGCTGGAAACCTAAATCCCAGAGAACACTTTCATCCACTAGCCAGCAAGTGTCTGTGATGGCTGATTAAAATCTTGTGTGCAGCTAAAGGGATCTCATCCTTTGGAGTGGCTGCCAAGCGAGAGCACCTGTACGAGGTACCTCAATGGATTGGTTGTGTGTGACCCTGTGCAGTTATCATGTCATGTTCTCAGGCGAGAAGCAAAGTAACAAGCAGAAATGTCTGCATTGTAGTTTTGGAAGTCTCACATTGGAGAGCCTGTCATATTGATCGGGGCAAGCCTTGGTGGTGCAACTGCTTTGGACTTAACCTTGGCTCACCCAGATGCCGTAAGCTTTCTGTATCCACTGCCCTCATGATGCATACCATACAAAAGGATCTCTGTGGAATAATTTCTAGTGGACTGGCTGATTTGCTTATCTCCAGGTCCATAAGCTGGTGCTCATAAATGCTCAAGGATATGCAGAAGGTATTGGAGACAAAGATGCACTGCCGAAGTACTTGGCGTATATTGGAGTACGTTCTCGTCATTTGCATCGGTTCGGAAGCATGATGTGCCTGTTAACCCCGGTTCTTCGGTCATAATGTCTTTTCATGGATTGAATCAGGCAGCAGTTCTCAAGAGTGTGCCATTAAGGGCGTATGCAAATACTTTGGTATTCAGCAAGCTTTCTGCAGAGATCCTCTTCGACTCCATGCGTGTACTGCCTACCCCACCCTCTTTGTCTCTGTGTCGCGTCTTGCTTTGTGGTCATCCAAGGGTGAAACTCTCCTGACAAGTGCACATTCATGTTCGTTGGGTTTGCTGAACTTCACAGGTTGGGAGATTGCATTGCCTCATGCCAGGCTGGGCAGACGCGTTGGTTGACTTCATGCGAAGTGGCGGCTACAATGTTAGTGCGCACGTAAAAGAGGTCTGCCTGTCACTTCCTGTTGTGGCAGCAACCCTGCAATCTGCACGGTAGCTGTGCTTTGTGTCGTGTATGAAAAGCAGCAATTGGATGACGAGTGCATCAAGGAAAAGTTTTGGGGGGTTGGGGGTGTGCATGCACTCTATGCAGGTGCAGAAGGAGACTCTAATACTATGGGGGGAGAAGGACAAAATTCTTCCTAAAGAGTACCCGGAGGTTCTCGTTCACATTTGCTGTGCTGATTCCTTGTGGAAACCTGCTAGTTACCCCACCCTAGGTTTGACACCCCAGCCTGTTGCTGTTGCTAAAGACAATTCTGGCTGGCTTTACAGATGTTCAAGGCAGACCTGCAAAAGTCTGTTCTGCACTACATTCCGGACAGCGGTCACATACCACATGTGGAAAAGCCGGAAGTAGTGTCAGCCCTGGTATCAGATTTTGTCAAGAATTAGTTCCTTGAGAGCGAGATTCACTAAAGGAACAGGGACAAGAACCGAAGGCGACGAGAACGGGAGGCAAAAGCAACAGAAGAGGGCCGGCGACGGTCCTGTCTCAGTCCCTAGGACCCTGCTCCCCTGGGACATACATTGTATAGATAGTTTCTTTCGCTTCTTCACATGATCCATGAACTGCTTGAAGACTACATATGTTCATAGCCACCATCCGAGGACTCGTCCGAGTTGGTGCCCATATGAGCTGGTCCACAAGCCCAGGCATAGCTTATTTCCCAGGCCCATATCGACGCGATCCTCCAGTGCCCCGTGTGCCATGCACCCCGCCCTATGCCCGAAATCGACGCGAATGCCCTCAATGGCTCCCGCCGCGGGCATCACGCATCCAGTTTCTTTCCCCGCCTGTTCCAGTTGGAGGAATGTTTTACAACTTCCTTGCTACATCTGCAAGTTGGGGACATTCCTCTCCGTACGCTTCCCACCGTTCCGCGCTGTTATACATCAAGCCTTCTGAGAAATGCATCTCCTCCATCAATGCATAACTTACCAGGTCTAAGTCGATAGTGATTGAACTCTCCAGTATTAGGTGCCGACTTGCTTCATAACCTGCTCACTTTTCAATCTGTCCGTCGGTGAAATGGTAGGTAGCAACTTCCTATGCTTTGGATCTAGCATCACAGCAGCAATAAAGCAATCATGCCAACCAAATTCCTTGCATGCAATCCATATATCCGGCAAGTGCAGAGCAATTGTAGAAAACATAGCAGAGTCACTCCCTCTTTGTCTAGGATCATTGACATGTGTTAGCAATTGAACAAAAGTGATAGCAGTATGCTCGTGGAAATGTGTATCCAGCTTCTCTAGCATACAATATGCATCCCCCAAAGTTATCATTTCTCCCTCTAGTTGATGTGTGATAATCTAACCTACAAACTCAGACAGAGCGGCCTACACGCCTACACTATTTGTACCCTACAATCTTGGATGCTACCAATCTTACCTACTAAGTGTAGGCCTACACTATTTGTGCCCTATAATCTCGGATGCTGCCAATCTTACCTATTAACTAGGAAACTGTAAGATCTCTAGTTCATCCTACATGTCAGCCATAGCCTACGCTGCCCCAACCTATCCCGATGCGTTGCTGCCACATGCATTTTTTATCGCAAAAGCTTCCTTCATCATTCCACAATCCTAAGCTGCGGTTGTGCCAAAGCCATCCTAAGCTGCGATTGTGCCAAAGTGATCCTTCGTTTTTCGAAGCCGCACTCTTAAGTGTGCCAAAGCCGTCCGCCCGTCCGTCGTCGAAGCCGCACTCTTAAGTGTGCCAAAGCCGTCCGCCCGTCCGTCGTCGAAGCCGCACTCTTAAGTGTGCCAAAGCCGTCCGCAAAAGCTTCCTTCATCATTCCACAATCCTAAGCTGCGGTTGTGCCAAAGCCATCCTAAGCTGCGATTGTGCCAAAGTGATCCTTCGTTTTCGAAGCCGCACTCTTAAGTGTGCCAAAGCCGTCCGCCCGTCCGTCGTCGAAGCCGCACTCTTAAGTGTGCCAAAGCCGTCCGCCCGTCCGTCGTCGAAGCCGCACTCTTAAGTGTGCCAAAGCCGTCCGCCCGTCCGTCGTCTGCCGTGAGCGTTCCAGTCTATTTAACATTACAAGGATCATCTTACCTTATCTTACTTCTGTAATTACTATAACAATAAAATATAGTAAAGGACTTATTCTTTCTTACATACATGCATAATTTTATATTAAATAAATAATTACATGTCATATAATTATATTTCTATTACTATAAGATATAACTTTAAAAGAATATTTTACCTTATGATAGTAATTACTACCATAATTTATGATGATAATTACTACCATAATTTATCTCATATGATAATTACTACCATAATTTACCTTATGATGGTAATTACTACCATAATTACTACGATGCTGGGTCTTATCGTAATACTCACAAGCCTAATACAGTCACGCAGAGATGTCATACAGACAAGCATACACATGCTCAACCTTGGTTCGAACTATGGCACAGGGTGCCGCACGAAGTTCAGAGCGAGCCTGCATATACAGTATATGTACACATGTCACAGAGTCAGACAGACACGAGGGAGAGCACACACGCTTAGGCACAGTCTTGAACATCAATGAGAGATGAAAACAAAGTCCTTCAGCAGCCATTCATGAGAAATGAAAACAAAGTTCTTCAGCAGCCATCAATGAGAAATGAAAACAAAGTCCTTCAGTAGCCATCAATGAGAAATGAAAACAAAGTCCTTCAGCAACCATAAATGAGAAATGAAAACAAAGTCCTTCAACAACTATCAATGAGAAATGAAAACAAAGTCCTTCAATATCCATCAATGAGAAATGAAAACAAAGTCCTTTAGGAGCAGCAGGGGGTTCAGGGTTGTGTGAAAACAAGGTCATACCAACACACCCTACTCTTGGAAGTGGAGCAAGATAGTGAAGAGGCTCCGGCTCGGGAGCTCAGCCATTCCTATCAGACTTTATACTTTAGCTTGATATGATAGTTGACCAATATCCTCAACTCCTCTCTACTCCCGTCCATGCAACCAAGCTTCTCCTAAAACATCCCTTATACTTCAGCTTGGTATGAATAGTTGACCAATATCCTCAACTCCTCTCTACTATCGTCCATGCAACCAAGCTTCTCCTAAAACATCCCGCCTGCATCGGCCATGCACTAAACTAAACAAGCTCTCTTTCAAACCATCCCACGCCATCTCCTTGGCAGAAAGCCCCTCCGCTTCCCACGAGGCCCTAGTAGAAGACAATGAAGAAAGCCTATCAAATGGACTATAATAAACCTCTTGTTCTATTATAGTTCACTTGGATGGAATTGTTCTATCATGAGACTTGGTACTTAACAACGTGTACCATAATATGCCTAAGCTACTTGCACTAAGGCATCCATTCCCTCTAAGCATGCCATCTAAGTACCGATCTAAGAGTAGAATGCTCAGCAATGCAAGGGCATCCGCACCCTCTAGGCACACTATCTAAGTACTCATCTAAGCACATAATGCTCAATAACTTTTTTCTTATAAATGTGCATCTATTTCTATTTGGCCTAAGCCATTTGGACACACATTAATAAGATTGGACTCTCGACAGTCAATCGCCCGTAATCTCAGTACTTTTCTCTCTCTGTCTTATTCCCCCGTCACCCTGCGTCCATGAGGTTAAAGCCATGATACGGATTCCATGCCCTAAAACGCCAACCGATACGGGTTTCATGCGCTTAAATGCTAACTTAGAAAAATTGGACTCGACGTCAGTCCCCGTAATCTCTCTTTTTATCTGTCTTTTATATCCCCGTCACCTTGCATCCACAAAGGACCAAAGGACCTATACACATGTATGTAATCCGTTAAGTTACATATTTTGAATTTGGTCCGGCAATTGAGGCCCCTTCTTCTCCGGATCACCTAGTGAGTTCTCAGAGTAAGGTAATGCCTGCCAATTCGAATCCGGGGGTGCCCAAAATAAATGTCATGCTTAGCAAGGTGTCGCTGCCCGAGCAATTCATGGAGTAGGACAATTCTCGTAGAACATCTTGTGGCACGGGCGAGAGCTTGAGGGGCACACTGACCGCTGGAGAATTATGGATCCTGGACTTCACAAACTTCGTGAAGATGTTCCCGATATGCAGTATGAAACTGCTTTTGCCGTAACGGGAGCTATCTATTTTGGTAAGGGGAACACTTTCATTCGCGAATATGTGGAAGCGGATGGGCCTGGTGGTGTGGGGAATGGGAATCCGCAGGCTGTACCTCGGGCCACCCCCATCGCTACTGGGGCGCCTGACAAGGGTGACAAACGCGCTTCCTCGCAGAAGGAGCCTGAGAAGCGCAATCCTGCTGTCGGGATACAGCCCAAGCACACTGACCGCGGGAGGCTTACGGATCCTGGACCTCACAGACGGCGTGAAGATGTTCCCGATAAGCAGGATGAAAGTGCTCTTTCCGCAACGGGAGCTATCTATTTTGGAAAGGGGAACATTCTTATTCGCGAATATGTGGAACCGGAGGCTGCGGAGGCCAGGTATGGGCCTGGTCGTGTGCGGGATGGGAATCCGCAGGCTGTACCTCAGGCCACCCCCATCGCTACTGGGGCGCCTGGCAAAGGTGAAAAACGCTCTTCCTCGCAGGGGGAACGTGTGGAGGGCAATCCTGCTGTCGGGAGACAGCCCAGGGAATTGCAGCAGCAACAGCCAACACTTCAACAAGAGCCCAGGGGATTGCAGCGGAATCAGCCAACACTTCAACGACAGCTCAGGGCATTGCAGCAGCAACAGCCAACGCTTCAACAAGAGCCCAGGGAATTGCAGTGGAATCAGCCAACGCGTGAACCACAGCCCAGGGCATTGCAGAGGCGACAGCCAACACTTCAACAACAGTCCAGTGCAACACCTCAACAACAGCCCAGCGCATTGCAGTGTAATCAGCAAACACTTCAACAACAGCCCAAGGCATTGCAGCAGCGGCCCCATAGTACTGCAGCTGGGGGGCCAGCAGTAGGGGCAAACACTGGAGCTCTGGGTATTGGGAAGAAACCATCTGGCACGAGCCATGGCATCAAGTTTTCCCGGTTAGTGGCCTTACTTCTGCCTCGATTGCCTCAGGAGCCAGGCCACCAGCTGGAAGCCCTCCTTCAGAGATATAATATGGACCAGGTCACGCGGGAAGATTTTGTTAGAGAATGCCGATCCATTGCGGGATATGACATGTTAAAGCACACAATTATGCAGATGCAGCTCGAGGCACCGATCAACGACAGCAGCGACTTCACGCCAAACTAATTCGCCAGCAACAAAAGGCTGTTATGCAAGTATGTACCTGTTCTGTCACAGTCAGCGTCTGAGATATGGCAGCAATCCCACCAACAGCCAGATCAGGAGAGGGTGACGCTGTTGTCTGAACACCACTGTAACCCAGTGCCAGCGATTCCATTGCTGCAGGCTATCAAAACTTCTGAGGATCTTGCCTCAGATTGTCAGAAACCTCGGCAGACACACAGCAGCAGTTGCCACAAGTGAAGACAGAGCCGCAAACGCCACAATCTCAGCCATCTCCAGGACCTTTTTCTTTGCAGCAGCAGACGATCCAAACCAGACAAGTTGAGCTGCCAGGATCCACTCAGGTGCAACACTCAGGGTCTCGCGCTGGACAATCAGTTCACGCAGCAGTCGTGAACAAGACTCCCTGATGCTACACGTCTTCCTCTGACGGCTCCTGTGGTTAGCGGTTGTATTCAACAGCCTCCTTCCCTGGAGCAGAAGGTATCAGTTGAAGAGCTGATCAGCAGGAGCAAGAGCGAAATTTCGTCACCAAGAGCAAGTTCTGGACGCTCTCGCCAGGAGCACAAGTTGAAGACATGCTCACCAGAGCAAGTTCAAGACTTGTAGATTAGCTCAGGAATTCTCCTAGATGATTAGGGAATGGCGAATTTCCGACGAGCGGAGATCATTGTTTGGTTGTTTGTGTCGTCCCTCTGTGGGCACGCCGGACTCCCTGGACCGAGTTCACCGCGTGAGACCACCATCTTAATGGTAATCGAAGCCGCCTGGTTGACGTATATTCGGGTCAGACAGTGGGAAAGTGGCGTGGGAGTAATGGAGCGGGGCGAGGGCTCTGTGCCAGTGGACACTGGAAAGCTTGGATGCTTGGACCTTCGGCTTGTCAAATGATGGAAAATCCTGTAAGAGTTTTAGGCTCCTGTACTGTCTCGCCAGCACCTTGCATTCGCATGTTGCGCAGCTGCCAAAAGGGGTGTGACCCTGCTTGTTGGATGTATCCTGCACGACGCCAAGCATAGCATTCTGTAAAACCACGATACTGTCAAACAGGTTATCAAGCACCTGTTGCTCATGCCACTGCTCCCGCAATTTGAGCACATGCTGACAATCTTGAGTGCTGCAGCTCGAGAGCTGTCTGCAAGGAAAATATGCATTTACGTTGACGATGTGGGACTGACGGCACATAGCTGCAATGCAAAGTCCTTAATGGACCTCAATACAATTCATCATCTTCTAACATGTTACATATAAAGTGTACAGCAATTGGCAACAATTGAATGTTTCTGTCTGGATTGAATGAAGCTGCTAGCTGGCAGCTACACATCCTGTTCAAGGCTCAAGTTCGTGTCACCATGCCCAACATCTCCAAAGCTGTCCGAGGTTGATCCGCAGGTAGCTGGACGACACAGCATAGTCAAAACAACAACGTTACCACGGTTCCCCTATTTGCACCTAATGTTCACAGGTATTGTTTATGGTCTTATAACTTGTTAACTCACCAAATGTCCGGCATCGAGAATCCAGTAGAATGCCAGATTCTCGTATTTCTTCACAAACCCAACAGTCGACTGCTCTCCAAAGTACAAGGGTTTTCGGCTGGCAGCATTGAACTTTGCCAGGCCCCCCCACCTGAACAAAGAATTATCACGTACGGTGGCCTTGTCAGAAGTTGCACAATTGCTTTTGGCACCTTCTAAGACTTCACCTCTGTGCATGCGTCTTAGGAAATCGTCTCGTCCCTTACTTGAGCTTCTGAACCCAGGCTTCTGTTCCGGCAGTAGCGCAAATGAGGTCCAGCTATCATATAAGAGACACCATTTCTCCGCACATCAGTCTCAGGTGTTGACATTCATGGAGCCTCATGTGGCTTACAGTCTTTGGAGGCTTGCAAATAATACTGCCGTATCTGTATACAAGGTAAATAATGCTAACCTGGCCACTGTAAACGGTGACATTGACGCCGAACTCCAGCAGTGCGGTTACCTGCAGGTTATGTACAGACAGATTGGAACATCCGGATGGGATGAATGGGGCTGGAAGTGAAAGCAAATTCTAGCTCTTCCAACGGACGAACTAGATGGAGTACCTGTGCAATGGTGTCTCGCATGAAGTCTCCCGCAAGTGCAGCAAAAACCAAATCCGATGATGTCACCCACCTGCGCAACAGTACAAGTTCTGTGAAGTCACATGCGGGCCTAGGTCAAGCAGCAGACACTCGTGACTGCAACAGGGTACAAGAGAGACCATACTCACGTCCAATTGGCAGGAATGATTCCAAGTTTTTGTCTGATTGGTCCGTTCATGAGCCCCTCAAGCAACATGCCATCTGCATCAGAATCGGATTGTAACTGCAGTGTCCGCTTGCGCAGGTAATCAGAAGGGGCAGGGGCAGCGGTAGGCAGTCTTTCTGTGCTACTCCCAGTCCCAGTCTGGCCGACAAACGCCTGAACTCCACCCTGCGGAGCTGCGTTTGAAAAATCGGGGGACAAAATGTTGTAAAAACTCTGCGGCACAAGAAGCACATCCTCATAAGTCCGGCTCAGCATGACAGAGGCCTGCGCCAGTCTCACAACTTCTCCCAAGCTATGCCACTGCTCTTTTTCACCCACCACGCCGTTGGAGACTTGGAGAACGACGGTCTCCAACGCCCGCCAGGCACTTTCTGCGTCCAGCCAACGCTGGGCCTCTACCAGGTGCACTAGCTTATCTGTCGCACTACACAAAAGAGCCAGGGCCACAAACCCGATGTAAAGCAAGCAATATCCTCATCATTGCACAACAACTTCCACCACCTGTGGCTGTCTCGCAACCCAGAGGAAGGAAGGATTCAAAAGCCCCGGTACCTCTGTATCCTCGCAGCTGCTTGATAATCTACCCGAGACATGCTCTGAAGGAAAGGACCCCATGAAACCTGCCCACACACATGCACCTATGCTCAGACCTGGCCTTCAGACACTTGTAAACTCTTCCAGGAACATGCCCCTGGAGCTGCGCTACCATTGTGCTACGTACCACAGAATCGAGAGGTGAGATCCAGGCATCTCCAAGAGCCACTCCTGGCGTGTCCACCGAAAGGGGTTAGCAAGAATCCAAGCATCTGGAATCCGATGCACAGCTTCATACATATGCCACACTTGCTCGAGATTCGGGCACCAGACGAATCCGACAACACGATCATCAAGAGAGTCTGAACAATCTACCAGCAAAGTTCACATTGAGCCCCCCGGAGCGGGTAGCATTGTAAAGAGCCAGGCCCAGCTCTGTAGCAAACTTTCCGCCATACGATTCGCTGAAGACATACAAGGGATTCGCCGCCAGCGCCGGGTGCTCATGGTAGAACTCGGTCAAGAGGCACATGAGATCGGCAGTCACCTGCGCGTTGGTGGTCGTGAGCAACGCCGTGTCGTCCACATAGCTGAAACCTTGGGCAACCAATTCCAACAACCCCTCACTCAGTCCTCCATCTCGATCGAGAAAATCACAAAACACTCCACAAATTCACGACCTCGACTCCCACACAAGTTTCACGAACGAACTCCTCTCCCGCACTTCTCACCTGTACCCACTGGATTATCCTGCGCTCCATCGCACCATGCACAGCAACCTTGTCAGCAACTGGGACGCCGGCCACTTCCACAAAATCGCACATCGTCCGACCCAATCCGCGATTTTCATCAACCTCCGCTTACCACGAACAGCAGATGCGCCTTCTTCAACCAGGTGTGAGGATTGGGCTGGAGCTTCGCGTCCAAAGGCCCGATCTCGGAGAAATCCCCATACCCGACCCCCGACGCCCCCTGCCCATCGCCAACGCCCACGCGAGATCGGAGTGCTCAGCGTTGGAATCGAAAAACAAAATTCATTCATAACCCAATCAACCCAATTCAATCTCTCACCGGGCCGCCTTGGAGCCACAGCAGGAGCGGAACGGAAGCCCGGCCCTCTCTCCCGGGACTGTGGTAGAGCCACCAGAACAAGTGCGCACCTGACATGTCAACATCAAAGCGGAACAACTGCTCACGATGGAGACACATCGTGACGCCGAGCGTGACGCTTGCGACGGCATGCGCGCCCCTGTCTGGATCATCATGCGGAAAGCCATCATGAATCGTCACCTGGGCGCACGTCAATGTAGCCCCACTCCTCCGCCCCGTCGCTGGTGCCGTTGCTCACGTCGCCCAGAACCGCCCTGATGAGCAGCAGCAGGACTGGCAGACTCACCAGTGCGATGCAGCTGCCGCAGGCCATTTTCTATTCGGTGCCGGCCTCCGGGCCAGGCTGCTGGTTTGCGAATTCTGAGCCCGGGCCGCTGCAGAAAATGCAGAAGTAGCAATCGCCTGCAGCTGCAGGCGCTCCTGCTCGAACATCTCGAGGCGAGGCACCCGTGACTGGGCCGGACGCCGGTACCTTGGACGCCTCAACCTGACATCGACCACGACGAAGAAATCTTGACTTCGTTTTCCTTCGCCAGCCAGTGAACAAACTTTCAAGTACAGTAACCTGGATACATGTGCCTTGTATGATGTGTTCACTTTGTGATGGTAACCTCCGACTTTACATTCTCAAAATTTCAAAAGGTTTCGGAATAACTATTTTTTAAAGGATTTAAAGCTTTAGAAATATGAGCTTTTATTTATACCAGCCTCGTAAAAGAGTGGAGACAGAGGTAGAACCTAAAGCCAGAGGAACAAGAGTCCTCCCTATGGCCTCACACTTATCTCCCATAATGGAGACAACTAAGAAAAACAAAGAGCTGCAAGGAAGACGTTATAACTGGGAAAATAGGGCAAGAGATTAGGGTATACAAGTTGAACATGAATGTTAAAGCAAAATAGACGGCGAATCTATATAAAGGCCTTCAGCCTTAGGCCAAATGGACACACATTTATAAGAACATTTCGGTACTTAAATGGGGTGCTAAAGGGAATGGATCGGTACTTAAATGGGGTGCCTAAAGGGAATGGATGCCTTGGTGCAAGTAGCTTAGGATGCCTTGGTGCAAGTAGCTTAGGCATACCATGGTACAAGTTGTTACGTATCAGGTCCCATGGAGGAAATCCGTTTCTTCATGTTCTTCTTCTTAAGCCTTAAGCGGGCCCCCGAAGTTTTACCTACGTACATAGGAGCATTCACTGAATTGAATAAACATCTGGGATATTAAGTATACATAATGGGGCAACGTGTCAACATATCTACCGGACAGATAGGACCAGATCCATTCAAGCAGCTGCACCTACCAAGCGAAAATGACAAGCTACTGCAATGAAAGCGGGCTCTGCCTCAGCGCAGAAACAGCAGCAGAAAGCCTCAAGTGGTGTCCACAGGGAGCGTGTCTTCACAGGGTTAACATACATAAAACCAGTCTTGCATTTCATGGATGGACAAGCAGGCCCGAATGCTCTAGAAGTCCACCACTTCGCGTTCCAAGTAAAATTTGTCCGATTGCAACTCACTTGCTGGCAACAACGCTAGCCACACGCCATTCGCTGCTCCTTCAGCAGCAGTTTTCCAGACGGTTCCGGGAGGGGCCCGGCTGTGTCCCCAGGCCCACTCGGACATATCCGTGACAGTCCAGCCAGGGCAATAGGAGGTCACATGTACTTTTTGCCCTGCAGGCCTGTCACCAAGCTGCTTAGCCAAGAGCCGAGAATACGCGTTCACAAGAGCCTTGGAAACGTGGTAGTGAGTTAGGGCCCATGTGCCTTTCTCCGGCTCCTTCAGAGATGCGTAGTATCCCTCCACCAATTCGTCCAACACCTCCTCCGAAAGTTTGTCCACATTTTCCAGAGTCTGCCTTACAGAATCCTTGTCAATATACTGGAAAAAGGAGAACCGTACAGGGTTAGCTTTGCAGTTCCAGCAAGAAACCATACAACGACAACAAAATGTAGAGAACAAAATACTCGACTCACCTCCAACAGCCCTGCCCGAGAGCTAACAGTGACAATTCGTGCGCCAGCCTCTGCTTCTCTCAGCAGAGGCAGGATGCTTCTGGTTACAAACTTCACGCCGTAGAAGTTTGTGTTGATTGTCGGTACAGCATTTTCAGGTGCATTATCATAGTAGAAGACGCCAGCATTGTTAACCTGACAGAAGACGGAACCTTGAGAACGCCACTTGCAAACAAAACAAACTCATCCAACAGCTAACACGGCAAGCAAGAAATGACGGCATCAACCAACCAGTATGTCAACAGCACCATACTGTTCCTTCAACCACTCCGCAAGCTTCTGTGCCGACTCAGCGCTTGCAACATCCAGCTGATGATACACAACTGGCAGGCCCTCGTCCACAAGCTTCTTAACAGCATCTCGCCCTCGCGTCTCGTCCCGTGAGGTCAACACAGTGGTTATCCCGTTCTGTGCAAGCTGCTTGGCTATCTCGTAGCCTATGCCTTTATTGCCCCCGGTTACAACAGCCACGGTACCCTTGGACCACCATCTGCTCGAACCACACCACGGGAGTCGCTGGGTAAGTATACAGGCGTGCTCGACAAAGCACAGACACTGGCAATTACAGTCCAGACCTCGTCTTCTCACTGGTCATGGTAAACCCTTGGAGCTGCGTTCACACTCTGATACCACGCAATTGCATTCGGCACCATATTTATATCCAGTTCATTCTTTCGGTCCCTTCTGACGCAGGTTCGAGCTGACACGCGGAAAGAAACAAACAACTCTGGAGGAAAGTTGGCAAGAAGCTTCCCCAACAAACTTGAACCGCAAAAAACGGAACTCTTTGTTCCGCGACGTGTCTCCATCTCCCCGCAAAGAGCGTTGGCCAACAGTGATGACAAGTAGCGTGGGATATGCTGCATCTTCAGCTTCCATGGTAATCAGCCCTTTTCTTTAAATTAAAACATCTTGGGAGCGGTACGTACTTCCTCGGTAGAACTCGTGGGGGGCTAGTATTGAAATATGCATACATCTCCCTCGTTAGCCAGCATGACAGTTAGGGATAGATACACCGTTTAAAAGAGACTCATACCTCTTCACCAAGAGGCAACATGCAGCATAAGACCAATTGTGTGCTCACTCTTAGATATCCATCACGACCGACTTCCAAGAATCCCTTGTGAGGGGCTAACACAGCAAGAGGCAAGATGCTACTTCGAGGCTTAGCCAGCGAAGCAAAAGCATTGGCACAGAGAATGTTTATATCTTCGTGCTTAAAAAGCAGGCGGAGGGCCCTTGGCGCGGATGTGGTGAACACACAGGGATGGGCCTCCCTGCCCGGTCTTTAAGCACGCTGACATACATATCTAGGTTCAGATAAATGGCGCCTACACAACCGGTGTTGATGAGGCCCAGAAATACGCGGCCGAATCACCTCTTGGTCAATGGTCGATCTGCAACGTCACAAGGTGTTTTCCTCTCCATCTCATACAACTCGTAGAGCAAAGTACTCTTCCCAAAGTGTGGATCCCTTTCCATGGCAGCAACAACGTCGTTCATGGTGATGACGCGTTGGGACCTTCCAGCCTGAGCTGAGGGTCTGCCTCTCGCAGATGCAGATCCTGAGCCCGGCCCTGACATGAACAAAAAACGAAGTGATTTGAACCCAGTTCAGTCAACAAAGTTGAGAAAGAGGCGCACATCTAGTGATTGAAGGGTGAGAATACCAGGGAGTTTGCCAGTTGTCGTCACAGGTATAGGACCTCCTCCATTGTGCTGTGGTCTGCCTGGCCCAACTCCTTGGCCTGTATGTCCTATCTCTATTCTCCTTTCTTGATCATTCGCACCACCAGGGCCGTCAGCTGCAAACCACGTGCTGCTCAATTGATCTGGTCCTCGGTCAACCTCGAATTATGCACCGTCCTCAGGTTTGAGAGTATCAGGTTGTCTACACACCTGTATCTCCACCTTGCCGCTTCTGCCGTCCTTGTTCAGCTAGCATCGTCCACTTGCTGAGCATGTCATCAGCACCTATTGCTTGTCTTGCAGCAATGTTGGCTGCATTGGCTCTCATTTTGTCTTCCTCTTCTTGCTGTACCTGCCAATCACAACCAGTCGTACCATGTCACGAGCACTGTAACATACAGTGGCGAAAACTCTTAACGTCAGAGAGGCCATTTTCCGTACCTTTTGAGCTTTTGCCCGTAGCTCATCCCTTTCCAGATCTGCAAGCGTGCCTCTCTCCTTTTTCTGGGCGGGTGAAAAACAGTTTTTTCACAACTGTCAGAAAAAGCAACCAGTTTCTCAGATGCAGAAGAATACAGATCTTGTCCCAAAGCGAAGTGTGGATTTCAACCAGCATGTTATCAACATGTAAGCAGGCTACCTCAGTCATCTTCCGCAACCTTTCATTCTCTTCAGCCTGCTTCTTTTCCAGAGCATCTTTTTCTTTCTTTCTTTTTAAAAGGATGTCCCGCCGTACATCTGTTGTAACCACAAACCTGTGCCTGTCCTTCTCAGAATCACAGCGCTATCAAACCAAAACATTCCGTTACTAATCTTCTTGAGTTTTGCTGACTATGGTACAAAGTGGCCTCCCCGTTTGAACTTAGAAAGTGCAAGTAAGGTGGTACCTGCTTGGAGAGCTTGACTATGCTGTACAACATACTACGCATAAACTCCTCTGTAGCCTGCCAACAAGCATAGCTGCACAGAATAAGGACACTACATTCTGCTACATACAAAGCTCCTAGAAGGATGAAACAACTTGCCACTACCAAGTGCCGATGGCCTTTGCTCAAAACAAAACCAAAGTTGGCGCACAGAGGAACATCATACCTTAGACAAACATTTCTCCATGTCATCTCCCACAGACCGAAAAGCCTTGGCCTTAGCTGCCCGGCCCAACACAAGTTCAGTTTAGTTTTTGCTCATGAGCATTTCCCACGTCCTACACAACCACCAGTGCATACAATTCCCCCAGCACTCTTTTAGAAGATGGAGAAGCCAGCTCACCTAAGTTATGTAGTTTTTTGCATAAAAACCCTCTATCTAGAAACAACCTATCTTCTTCATCTTGGACAGCTTTCCGAGTTTCCTCTGTGGTGCGGCTTTCTTGCCTTGGTCCTGCCAGCAACTGCTCTTCTTCCTCCTGCAAGGAGACAAGAATGCAGGAGGCTATTACAGACAGACCAGCATTCTCCCCACTTCCAACAACAACCACAATCAAAATAACATCTTACCCTGAGGTTTACGCCACTCACGACAGTGACATCGTTTAACTGATCAATGGTCTGAACGGCATCACCACCCGCGACTTTCTGCTTCTTACTGCAGCCCAACACAAGAAAGGGCTACCTACAGTCATAGACTGCCAGCCAAGTGCCAAACCTCTTGGGTTCATCCACAGTACACGTACATAAACATCCAAAGAACAACAAGCTATTTGACATAATAGGACACCACCAACCTTGGGGGCTGGGATAGTGGCGGAGTTTCAGCAGCTTTATTCTGACAAAGCACTGGCCTCGTCATCAAAGTCTTCCCTGCTAGTGAGCCAGAAAGGGTTGACAATTCAGACATGCTTGAATTTTGTACAGGTCCCTGTCCTTGTACTTGTGCACTTGTAGGTGTCAAGCTACTTGGAATGGGGGTATTTGATTTATTTTGCATGGACAGACCAGAACCTCCTGATCGAATTGTAAGGACACCAGGAGTCTGTTGCACTCCCTGTACATCCCACACCGGCACCAGTGAGTAACAAAAAATCTACCAGCCCCAAGAGAGAAAACATTTGACTACAGCCTATCCAATTCGTGGATCACCTGACCATGAGCTAACAGACAGAACATCATACCTGGCTTGGGGGAAATCCACAGTGTTGCAAGACACGTTCTGCATATGAAGTTGTTTCTTGTGAGAAAGCACACGATATGGGTGTCGCAGCAGCAGAGTTGCCATTCAGACGGGCAGTATAACCACCTGGGGAGGATAACAAAGGCTCTTGCTCGTTGCCTTTCAAAGACTCCACTCTTTGCAAGGCAGGTGAGTCTAAGACCTGTGGTCTAGATGGGTTCTGGGGTACACTTTGGCTTGTAAACAAGTTTCGATAGCTGGTTGACGGAAGAGGTGCCTTCTTTTGAAACGAATCACTTTGCTTCTCTGGAGGCTCCTGCTTTACACTCAATACAGTGGATACCACTTGCTGTTTCAAGACACAGAAGGATTGGTTATGTGAGACAGCAACTATCTGCTGTGACTGATTCTGAGATTGCTGCACTGGCTGACTTGTTCCTACTGCTGTAACTCCCATTGTCTGGATAGTTTTGCTGCCCAGCAGTTGCGCCTCTACTTCTCTCCTTTCCTGTTCTTTCCAAAGTTTCGACCTCTGATATTTGCTCAATGGCTTGTCCGCTGCAGCTGCTGAACCTTGCGATAGTAGGGACTGGCTACCAGGCGGTTGCAGAGGTGATGCCTTCTGCCCCAGGGAAGCAGGCTGTTGGGTACTACCGCTAACCACTGGAGCTGTCAGAGGCAGACGTGTAGCAACAAAAAGTCCTGTTCCCGACTGCTGCTTGAACTGTTTACCAACCTCATTTTTCACAGTTTCCAAAACCTGTGACCCCAGGTGTTGCAGCTGACTCGCTCCCGGCAGCTCAGCTTGTCTGTTTTGGATTGTCTGCTGCTGCAAAGAAAGAGGTCCTGGAGATAGCTGAGGTTGTGGAGTTTGCGGCTCTGCCCTCACCTGTGGCAACACAACCATCAGCACTCACGATGGGGAAAGAATGTACTGCGTGCAGTTGCACAAGCAGGTATTTGACTATGGATTACATTGGTAGCAGCAAGACGGGCATTGAGGTGCATCTGCTGGATTGCCTGCGTGAACAAGTTATCCCCCGCAATGACTCGGCATCCTCCAACAAATTCTTCCCGCGTGATGTCGTTTATCTGCACACAGCAACACAACACCGAGACGTAAGCACATCGTAAGCAAATGAAAGCCATAAGCATCCCAATCACACAGACCAAAATGTGTGTGCACATACTCGTCCCCGATCAACTCAGGAATTCAAGCACAGAACCCAGATGCTGCAGAGGAAGTCCCCAGCTGCTCACTTTAAATCTCTGAAACAGGGCTTCCACCTGCTGGCCTTGCTCCTGAGGCACATGAGGCAGAATTAAGGCCACCAACTGGGAAAACGAGATGCCACAGTTCATGCCAGATGGTTTCTTCTCAATACCTAGAGCTCCAGTGTTCGCCCCTACTGCTGGCCCCCCATCTGCAATATTATGGGGCCGATGCTGCTGCTGAGGCCGATGCTGCTGCTGCTGCTGCTGCTGCTGCTGCAGTTGCCTCCGTTGTAACATTACCTGCCGCTGTTGTTGAAGTGTTAGCTGATTCCAGGGCACTGCCGTTGGCTGTGTCCCAACAGCAGGATTGCCTTCCACAGGCTTTCCATGCGGGGAGGGACCTGTGCAATCACAGCACAAAACCTGGTTAGCCTAAACAAAAACATCAATGAGGACGTGGCCAGCTGTGACGGATGCCCCCTCGATTTGCGACACCATGACACCCCAACCACCCCCCCTGCGCCTTCTGGTCTCACCTTTGTCACCCTTGCCAGGCGCACCAGAAGCGATGGGCATGGCCTGAGGTACAGCTTGCGGATTCCCATTCCCCACACGACCAGGCCCGTAACCGGCTTCCGCAACCTTCGCTCCCACTCTTCCGCCAATAACATCTCTGTTCAGCTCTGCAGCAAAGGCATCTACAGCAGCACCCGACACGGGAAGAGCCGTTTCATCCTGTATCACCACAACAACTCCTCCTCAGTACGGCCATGCCTTTGAGCACAATCTCCGCAGAGCCTGAGAGCCCTTGCCTGCGGCCAAATCCCTAGAAAAGTACCTCGTCATCTTCAAGAAAATTGAGAAGTGCAGGATCCATAAGCACCCGGCGGCCACTGTGCCCCTCAAGCTCGCAACCGTACCACACAATATTCTACGAGAATCATCCTGCTGCTCCTGCTGCATGAAAATTGCTCCGGCGCTCAAGTGGACCGCGATACCCGGCTGCGCAGGACAAATATTTGGGCACCCGCGGAGCGAATTGGCAGGAACGACTCACTCTGCAGGTGGTAGGGAGAGGAGGGGGCCTCAATTGCCAGACCAATCGCTTCTGCAGGTCTTCCTTCAATTTATAAGGTAAGTGGCGACAAACCAAAAGCCCTTTAATGAAAGGATGCTCCAGTTTCTATAAAACATTCAGGTCTCGTAGATCATATATAAGAGGCGCCATAAAGTACACTAGTTGTATTGTATTCTATTGTATTTTTTTAGTGAAAATATTTTATTATAGTTATAAGAAAGTCTAGATATATTTTATTGAGAGAAACAACGATGGAAAAAAACCCATGCAGTAGGGGACAATCAAGGTGGACCCCGGGGTCAAGGTAAAAGGAGCGACTAAGCTATTTGCCTAAAGTTACCTCCTGCTCCCAGAACATCATATGCGCGAAGAACAAATGGCCTGCAAACTATGGAGGGAGAGGAAGAAGCGCCATCTGCTGTCGCCGCCTTATGAAGGATTGCCATCGAGAGGGCCCTTTGAAGAGCAACGGAGACTCGTTGTCTCAAGTAAGCTGTGAAATAAGAAAGAGACAGCCTCGTATTATGCTTGCGGGTGTGGTAGGATTTGGCACAGGACTTGAGAAATTTATCGAAGTTCGCAGCCATTGCCCCATGCGTTTCGAGAGCGAGCGGAATAAAGACGCAGCCCGCTTGCATACCGGTGTACTTCTTGACCTTGAGAGTCGCAGCTCCGGCAGCAACCCAACCAGGATGGTTAGTGATAAAACAGCGTCTGTTTAGAAAGGGGTTTCTCCTGTCAAAAGGGGTTTTGGAAAAATTCCCAACTCTATTTCGGAACCCAAGTTGGTTTGGTTTGGTTTTGTAGGTGTTCATCCATCGGTTTTGGGCATTCTCGCCCGCACCACTTCGTCGAGTCATTTACACCGACCGCTACCGGGCGCTTTATACTCGTTCATGGCGATTTAGTTTGGCAGTGATGAAGGGCTAGTGACCTCAATGTTCCATAATTTCGCCATGTCCGTAGTTTACGCATTTTGTGTGGTTTTGTATGTTTTGTATACTGGGGGCCTAGGCGCATAAGTGCGCGCCTAAACAACGCTTATGTGCAAACTTGTGCATGCGTGCAAAGAACGCGAAAATGATCTTCTAATGGGGAAGCATGTCCTTTTGGCGGTCGAGGATGTGCCGAACTCCCAACAAAATAACAAGTAGTAGACATCGGCGGAGGTTCACCTAGACCACTCTTATATACCTATCCTATGCCCTAATGCGTGAAGAACACCCTATCCCTTTTATTCTTTACGGTGTTTAGTCTCTTTCGGTGACCTAGTACCGGGTTATCATCAAACATGCGGGGGCCCATTTGGGTGAACAAGTGCATGCACCGGGGCAAGGGGCCGGGTGCGCGCAGTCGCACTGTGGCAGGATGCCGGGTCTTGGCAGCGTGCACCGAGCAGGAGGCCCAAGAGTGCACACAAGTGCGCACCCAAGGTCAAGAAGGGCACAGGAGCATGAACCCAAATGGTTCATGCCTCCTAGTGCATTCCTGACGTTTCATCTAAAGAAAAAAGCAAAAGTCTAAAAAGACCCTAAAACCCTTAAAAAATTACAAAAGTCCAGTTTTTGAGGCAAGTCTGTGTGCTCTAAAATTTTGACAAATTTTTGCATTTTTTGTATTTTATTTTGATATTTTTGTTGTTTTAAATGGTTCCTTTCGACATTTTCAACCTTTTTGTGCACCCTAATGTGGATATGTTCTTATCTTTACTTAACCCTCATCTTTTTCTAGTGGTTAAAACTTTGAACTAGTAGTGAGAACCTTTTGCATCTTTTGAATCTTGAGGCGTTTGGCGTGGGCCCGACTCTAAGTGCGAGACCATGCCACTCTCATTCTCACTGCGTGGATCAAGAGCATCGTGCCAAGAAGATATTATTGTCCCAATGTCTAAGGAACAAAAGTCCTGTAAAATTCTCGGGCGAGTATAGTCATAGGATTGACTAGTATGAATGAAAGGTAGGTGCGCAAACAAGTTTGCGCACTGTAATTACAGCAAGCCCTAAAAACTCTAAATGTTTTGTATCGTCCGCAATGATTGCGGATGTTGGAAGCTAGATGTAAGTGCGCGCATAAGTTTGCGCTTTATGTCGGTTGAAAAAAAGAGAATGGGACTTTAGGTTTTTGCACTTGCAATCTACAATCTCAAATAACGTGTATCAAAACAATTATTCAAAAGGTTGCGGGTAACATGTCCGTAAAAATATCAAAAGCTGATTGTAGTGTGGATTTTTCAAGTGCAAAAGGGGTCCGGTCCGTGTGCAAAAAGAACGCGAAAATGATCTTCTAATGGGGAAGCATGTCCTTTGGCGGTATGAGGATGTGCCGAACTCCCGACAAAATAACAAGTAGCGTACATCGGCGGAGGTTCACCTAGACCACTCTTATATACCTATCCTATGCCCTAATGCTTAAGAACACCCTATCCCCTTTTATTCTTTACGGTGTTTAGTCTCTTTCGGTGACCTAGTACCGGGTTATCATCAAACATGCGGGGGCCCACTGGTGAACAAGTGCATGCACCGGGCAGGCTGGTGGGCGCAAGGCGCTGCACCATGGGCAGGATGGCAAGACTGCAGGCAGTGAGGCCCAAGAGTGCACACAAGTGCGCACCCAAGGTCAAGAAGGGCCTGGAGCATGAACCCAAATGGTTCATGCCTCCTAGTGCATTCCTGACGTTCATCCAAAGAAAAAAGCAAAAAGTCTAAAAAGACCCTAAAACCCTTAAAACCCTAAAAATTACAAAAGTCCAGTTTTGAGGCGCGCAAGACTTGCTCTAAAATTTTGACAAATTTTGAATTTTTTGTATTTTGATATTTTTGTTGTTTTAAAGGGTTCCTTTCGACATTTTCAACCTTTTTGTGCACCCTAATGTGGATATGTTCTTATCTTTACTTAACCCTCATCTTTTTCTAGTGGTTAAAACTTTGAACTAGTAGTGAGAACCTTTTGCATCTTTTGAATCTTGAGACGCTTTGTGGCCCAAAGTGCACCATGCCACTCTCATTCTCGACTAGCGTGGATCAAGAGCATCGTGCCAAAGAAGATATTATTGTCCCAATGTCTAAGGAACAAAGTCCTGAAAATTCTGAGCGAGAGTATAGTCATAGGATTGACTAGAATGAAAACAAGTTTGCGCACTGTAATTACAGCAAGCCCTAAAAACTCTAAATGTTTAGTATTCCAACACCGCAATGATTGCCGATGTTGGAGAGTTTAGATGTAAGTGCGCGCACCCAAGGTTAAAGGGCCTCGGGAGCATGAACCCAAATGGTTCATGCCTCCTAGTGCATTCCCAGACGTTTCATCTAAAGAAAAAAAAAGCAAAAAGTCTAAAAAGACCCTAAAAACCCCTTAAAAAATTACAAAAAAGTCCAGTTTTTTGAGGCAAGTGCGCGCACTTGCTCTAAAATTTTGACAAATTTTTGCATTTTTTTTGTATTTATTTTGATATTTTTGTTGTTTTAAATGGTTCCTTTCGACATTTTCAACCTTTTTTGTGCAGCACCCTAATGTGGATATGTTCTTATCTTTACTTAACCCTCATCTTTTTTCTAGTGGTTAAAACTTTGAACTAGTAGTGAGAACCTTTTGCATCTTTTGAATCTTGAGCGTTTCGCGGCCTGGCCTCTATGCCACTCTCATTCTCGACTAGCGTGGATCAAGAGCATCGTGCCAAAGAAATATTATTGTCCCAATGTCTAAGGAACAAAGTCCTGTAAAAATTCTTGAGCGAGAGTATAGTCATAGGATTGACTAGTATGAATGAAGTAGAAAACAAGTTTGCGCACTGTAATTACAGCAAGCCCTAAAAACTCTAAATGCCAGATATCGCCCAACACCGCAATGATTGCCGATGTTGGAGACCATTAGAGTGCGCATAAGTTTGCGAATTTTGTGTCCGCTTGAAAAAAGCCGAAAGAGAATGGGACTTTAGGTTTTGCCACGACTGCAATCTATAATCTCAAATAACGTATCAAAACAATTATTCAAAAGGTTATGTAACATGTCCTAAAAATATCAAAAGCCCTGATTGTAGTGTGGATTTTTTCAAGTGCAAAAAGGGGTCCGGCCAAGTCCGTGTGCAAAAAGGGGTTTCAGGAGAAACCCCTTTCTAAACAGACGCTGTTATAACCTAAGCGGAGATGATATCTCAAGCAGGGTTAGTAACTTCCACGTCCGCCACCGACACTTGGTCACCACGGGGAAAGTACAAGTCAGCGTTGCCCTGATTGAGCGACATGTTCGAAGAGTGTACCCTCGCTCCCTCCAGGCCATGTAGCCACTTTCACAACCTATGGCAACCATGACATTGTGGACAACGTCGTGGGTGGCGATGCGATGACCCCCATGGGGACAACAAGCAAGGTGAACCCCAGAGTCATCGAGGGCAGAGCCCGCACTCGTAGGTAAGGAGGAAAGACGCCACAGGCTGGAGCAGGCTAGCAAGATGGAATCGCATCGCAGCGGTGAAGGTGGTTGATGCGATGACAAGACGCCATATACATGGACAAGACAGAAGCCAAGCGTTTGCGCCCTTACCAGAACAAGAGCAAAGGTGAACCCTCGTGGACCTAGGAATGGAGGGGTCATGGAGGACGGACTGGAAAGCCCGGCCAAGCTCTTCTCAAGCAACATTGGCTGCAACCCCCTGAAACCATCGGAGATGAACAACGAGAAAGGAGGAAATTCCCGCCGAGCATCCGCAGAGAGCATTTCCCTGGCCTGCCTCAACGAAATTTGGAGAGGAAAAGTTCCCTCCTCCATACTAGACACAAGATCCTTTGAATTCAGAAAGGGCAAGGAATCCCGCACAAAAGAAACGCAAAGAACAGACTTCGAAGCAACAATAGCATCGTCTCCAGGTACACCAACAGCGTAGGCATACGCAGCTGCAGCAATTGCCACCTCAACACTTGCCATCTCAACAGTCGCAGGAACAAGCCCTGATAAGCTGCTGTTTCATGGAACCAATGGAGCGACAGTTATGCACTAAGTTAATAATCACATGCTAAGCCATCACAGTGTGATGACCGCAAACGGTGTCTTCCCCGCAGATTTGCATGCTCCATTTCCCCAGCAGCACTCCTTACAAACCGATCCATGACCCGCTTTTGACCACATCTCTACTGCTTGCGCTACTCCTCTTCCTTCTGATGCTGATGCTCTGCTTGCGCTGCCAGCCTTTCGAGCTTCCACACTCCATTGCTCCCTATTGGATGCTTCCACTACCTTCCTTCCTCGTTGCATGCACATTGCTCACACAACCCTACGAGCAAAAAAATCAGAAAGTAGTTTATGTAACATAATATATGGAAAAAAAAAAAGATTGGCTACAGGGTTGAAGATGTCCGATTTGGTATGAGCCAATATACCAAAGCCAGCCTCAAAATGTACCAAAGTCAACCTCGCGAGCACCATGACGGATATCAAAAAGGGAATAATGTACAAGACGTATTCCCATGACTGAAACAAGAAAACAAGTTGGAGCACATTTTTTGTCCTCTTAAGTACACTGCAGAGGTCTTAGTTCATTTTCGCGACAACTATATTAAATCCTTATGAAATTTTCATGCAGCTAATCTACAAGTATAGCATAAATAGGAGTCCACAAGTAGACCGTGGTAGGGACGAAGGTCTACTATTTGGGTAGACATGTATAGCATGGCTTTCCTTTTCCTATTTCACGGCTTAATTGAAGACAACTAATTTTCATGAACGCTAACGAAAGAGCTTTGGAAGGTACTCTTATGGAAAAACCCCCAGATAAGGTGAGTAAAATTCAGATCACATAAGTAATATGCACTTGTCACAACTAGAGCAGGTGGGTAAAAATTATAACAAGTGGATAAAACTAGTTGCAGAATTATTGGATAGAAATCAGAACAAGTAGGTAAACTCACTTGCAAACCAAACTAAAAAGGCTATGGAGGTACATACAATCCATCTAGGGAGTAGCTAACTAGGTGAAGAGCTCCTCATTTCCCTATCAAATTAAACAAAAATATGTTAAGTAACTTACGTGACTATCCAAACATCCATTAAGTAACTTGCATGACTATTCAGATATACATAAAAAAAAAAAAATCTCCCATAATTTTCTTTGGCGACGGGTGCACATACACCAACCAAAATAACTCCACAATAAAGTAGCCTGCGAGAGGATTAGTACCGAAATGGAGTGCCATCCCCTTTGGTTGTTTAAAAAAAAGTTTGTAAATCGTCTTAGTTTCTGGGCGCGACGGTCTCTCTCGTACAAGGTCATTAGCACAATCACCTTGTGAATAATGAATACCAAGACGTGCACGTAAATCAAAAAGCATATAACAATCAATTTAAATACCAACGAACAGATCACACAACTCTAGTGATGATCTACCCAACACAACATCACAAGTAAGATAATAAAATGTCATTAACATAGAATAACCAAAAACAGATCTCTGCTGAAAGCCTCGATCTGCAGAAAATGAAAGAAAATTCAAAATTAGACTACAAACCTTATTTAAGTCCAAAATTTTATGTATAGTTTTGAATGGTGACCCTCCAGTAAAAATGCTCGACAGGAATATGAGTGTTGAGCACTCATATTATTTGCAATAGGAGCACGATCATACCGAGACTGGAGGTTGTGAAATCTGAGATTTTTTCAAAAAAATTCGATCATCCTTGAAGCACCTTCTTTGTACAACCTCTAACTTGACATGGCTTAACATGGCATGGCTACAACCACAAACAATGATGGTAGAAACTAAGAACTAAAAAACAGCAAAGACAAAAAAAATAAGCAGAAAACAAAACAAAAGACAAAAATTTCATGTCGACTTCCAACCCCTAAAAATAAGTAACTTGCCTTCAAGCATAACAACTAGTATTAGAGCCTCGTCCAACGCTAAGGACACTAAGGCAGAGGAGTTGGCAAGAAGTTGTGTTTTTGACAAATTCTAGCGACAAGAGTCAGAGCGTCCTAAGACGGTAGGCATGCATTGGGGGAGCCCGGCGTTGATGCTTGGTAGCCGGCGCAGCTAGTGGCCATCTCGAATAATCGAGGATTGCCCAAGTCAAACGAGCATTGGGCGAGCGAATCGCTCATCTTGAACAAGCATTACAAACAGTCTTGTAAATCCATCAGAATCCATTGTCACGGACTCAACGGAGAAGGTGAAGGGTTCAAAGTCGGAGAGCTTCGTTGGGAAGTAGGAGCCAAGGCCAATGGATAATTGGATTGACCAAGTGAGGAGGTATGTATGTCTTTAGCCGATGCTCCCGGCTCAACATGTGGATCTAGCAACTAGATTTTTGTGGGGCATGATATGTGTCCACTTGGTGGCTATGGCACCATAATTAGATATGAACAAGGAAGCTCACCGATTTCGCAAATTTAAATGACTTTCTGACGGCCCTCTAAACCACGTTTGTCCCACAAGAGGGTTTGAGGGTTGCGCGGGAGAAGTTAGTGAAATTGGTGGAGGGGAAAAGTGTTGCTGAATACAATCGTGAGTTTTGGGAGTAGGTGACGGCCATGCTCGATATCAGTGAAGCAAAAACGCGAAATCACTATACCTGAGGATTAAGTTTACAGCTCGAAAAGAGGTGAAATTGCTGGACTGCCAGACCTTGCACGAGGCAATGATGCTGGCAGCATGGACATATGCCCTTTACTACAGCGTGATGCAGGATAAGGGATGGGACCGAGGGCTACTTGGAGGATACATTTCTGGCCTTAGTTCAGAGGCGATGCTCATGGAGCTTGGGCGGATTCAGGACTTCCACGGCGGATTTAGGAATTCCAGGAAGGATGCCCTAGACAATGTGTTTTTACGGGCGTGAGGTGCGGAGCAATTGTTATGCCTCCAAAGAAGGATTACTGGGCATTCGAGCTCATCACCATCCGAAACCTGCAGGACGTTATAAAGCTTGTTGTGGTTACCACATTCAGTGGAATGGAGTAAGAAAAAGGTCATTTGAGAACCTACGCCAAACTACATGCACGTGTATTTTTTCCAGATTTTTGATGTGAAACCAATACATACTGACAAGTAAATTGAGAGTAGCAAATTGTTGCATAAGTATCACAAAAATAGGCTAGGACCCCTACGGTGTACTAAGAAAACAGAGAATGTGCCCCAAAGTTTTATGTTTTCCTTTGATTCGAATATAGTCCCATTCACAACTTTCTTTTTGATGTTCACTTTGGTGCCTAGGAGGCCGGCTTAGGTTTACTACACATCTCCAACCACATGGTGTAGAAAACGTCTTGGCTGTGAGGTAGCTTAGGTGTACTACAATAGACATCTCCATCCATATAGTGTAGGATCCGTCTCAGCTGTGGCGATTGGCCAAGTTTTCTTTTGTTTCATGTATGCCATGCTATACATTATATTAAATGACCGTTATAGAATGAAAAAGGCAAAAGCCTCTCTCCTCTTTGGTACACCAGACCCCCCTCCCCCGGTTATTCTCGGGTTCAAGTGCCAAGGAAATGTACACCTAGGTACCTAGTTTGAAATATCTCTAAGGTCTCCCGATTCGCTAGAAGAAAAAGTGCCAAGGAACTGAGATTTATTCAAATTGCAACCCCTCAACTCGAGCCAAAGAGTCCCTTTCTCGTGTAACGAGCAGCAGCAGCAGCGGCAGGATAATTCTCGAAGAATATGGTGTGGCGCGGTTGCGAGCGTGAGGGGCACACTGGCCACCGGAGGCTTATGGATTCTGAAGGTGTAAACTTCGTGAAGATGTTCCCGATATGTAGGATGAAATTGCTCTTCTGGTAACGGGGAGCTGTCGTTTTTGGAGAGGTGAACATTTTCATTTGTGAATGCGTGGCATCGGAGGCTGCGCAGGGCGGTGACAAAGACTCTTCCTCGCAGGAGAAACCTGTGGAGGCCAATTCTGCTGTCGGGAGACAGTGCAGGGCATTGCAGTGGAATCAGCCAACACTCCAACAATAGCCCAGGGCATTGCAGCAGCAGCATCGGCCCCATGGTACTGCAGATGGAGGGCCAGCAATAGGGGCAAACGCCGGAGCTCTGGGTATAGAGAAGAAACCATCTGGCATGAGCAGTGGCATCTCGGTTTCTTAGTTCATGCCCTCATTTCTGCCTCAATTGCCTAAGGAGCGAGGCCAGCAGCTGGAAGTCCTCTTTCGAGAGATTTAAAATGAACAACGTCAGGCAGGAAGATTTTTTTCGAGGATGTTGCCGGAGATGACATGTTAGTGCAGATAATTCTGCAGATGCAACTCAAGGCACGTCCTGCTGCTACCAATCAACGAAAGCAGCAACTTCATGCCAACCAAATTCGCCAGGAACTAAAGGCTGATAGAGTTCAGACTCACCTGCATTGGATAGAGTGGAGTCTTTGAAAGGCAATGAGCCCTCCCCAGGTGGTTACACTGCCCGTATGACTGGCAGTTCTGCTGCTGACGGACGATCTCTGAAAGACGGCTTCCAGCTGCTGGCCTTGTTCCTGAGGCAAATGAGGCAGAAGTAAGGGCATCAACTGAGGAAACGAGATGCCATAGCTCACGCCAAAAGGTTTCTTCTCAATACCCAGAGTGTTTACCCCTACTGCTAGCCCCCCATCTGCAATGCCATGGGGCTGATGCTGTTGCTGTCGCTTCCGTTTTAACATTACCATAGGTGTCGCAGCCTCCACTGCCACACTTTCGCAAATGAATTGTTCACCTCTCCCAAAAAGACAGCACCCCACACGGGAAGGTCCTGCAAGTCTGGAACATCTCCACGAAGTTTGATCAATCCAGGGTCGATAGGCCTCCGGCTTGGTCCGGCGGCAATGCCGGACCAAGTGAAAGTTTTGGGTGGATGAATTTTGCTGGTGGCCCTCTTGCGCCTTTCGCTTCTCTTTTCTGTGTGTCCAGATCGCTTAGGTTAAATGAATACACATTTATAACAACGCCGCTATCAAGCATCCTCCGCTTAGATCGGTACTTAGACGTCCAAATGGCTTAGGCCAAATGGATACATATTTATAAAAACGCCGCTAAAGCATCTTGCGCTTAGATCGGTACTAGACGTCTAAATGGCTTAGGCCAAATGGATCCGTATTTATAAGAACGCCGTTTAAGCATTCTGCACTTAGATCGGTACTTAGATGAGGTGTTTACATGCTCTTAGTGCAAGTAACTCGAGCACAATATGGTACAAGTTATGAAGTACTAAGTGCCAGCACTTAGATAAAAGTGATGCTCTTAGTATAAGTAACTTAGGTTTACTATAGTACAACTTGTTAAGTACTAAGTACCGTGATGGGAAAAATTCCTTCCAAGTGGATGTAATAGACCTTTTCTTCTTTTACATAACCTGCCATCTATATGCTTGGTTGTCCTATGATAAGAATTTTTTAATCAAATTGGATATAATAGACTTCTTCTTCTTCTACACAATTCCTTCTATAAGTTGGGTACGGCCCTTGAAGTTCTATATGGTAGTTTTGTGTGACTTCTATATGCTCCTTCTATATGCTTTAGATGACATGATGGTGAAACTTGTGATAAAGGTTTTTTCTATTGTACAATTTTTGAATACCACTTAAGAGTTTTTCTTATTTTGTAACTTTTGAATGCCACTTAAGAGTTTCTCCCTTTCACATATCCCTCTAGAAGATAGGACCTTAAATCTTAGTATTTTAGGAACTGAGGAGTTTCTATATTATATTATAATAGGTACCCAACTAAGACATGAAGGTTCTGAATATGGAGTAAAAAATGTCTGCTTGGTGTTTTATTGCCGCATAGTGATTAGCCCTACAGCACCATCGTACCATGAATGTACTTATCTGGCTTTGGGACCGCACATCCAACCATCCAACAGGACCTTGTGATAACTGTTACGCAATCCCTAAAGTCAATTTCGAGAGGATTGTTTGTTAACAACTTCCGGTGTGCGGAACGGGCAGAACAGCAGACGGCTTCACCCCCGATGCCGTTGCGGCATTGATGTTGCATATCGGGAATTCGGCGCCGGCGCAGTGAATGACAGCCGTTGCATCAGCTGGGCTGTGGCCTGCGGCCGGCGGCTGCACTCATGTCTTGCAGGTTTCACCTCGATTCCGCACAGGATTTGCCCTTGCAAGCCTCTGATCGCGGCTTCCCCCTCACAGGACAGCAAGGGAGGGTCAATTGAGCGAGGGAGATAGCGAGGAAGTCGGCACATGTCACTGCAGCCGCGGGGGGGAGTTTACTGGAGATGGTGGAGCAGAGCAGTACTGGTTTAGCAGTGTACTGTGTGCTGTTTTGGAGGTGCTACAATTCCAGCTGTTCCACTGTGCCCGGCCGTGTAGAGTGATGGTCAGCCGTGCAGGGGTTTGTGCCGGCCCCAGGACAGTGCGGAATGGCGCGCCAAGGCTCCTCGTGTTCGCCAATCTAGCCAATTGAGTGCGGTACTGGCATAGAGACTGAGGAGTGCTGCTGCTGCTGCTGTTGCTGAATGCTTTTTCTCCCTGCCTGGTGAAAGGTACTGCAGCTTAGCTTGCATTCCGTGACATTGCTTCACCCCCTCCCCTGTGGCCTGTGTCCGTAGATTGTGTTTCCTCCCGGCATGAAGTCCTTTGTCCGTTTCTCGCGGGGCCGGTCTTGGCCTGGAGCATGTCTTTTCTTCTTTGCTCAACCTGTGATTGACATTCCCTGTTGCGATTTCCTGGACAGCTCAAGCTAGGACGGTAAAGAGGCGAATTTGGATTTCTGTCTTAACTGATTTGAGATGGTTGTAGCAGCCTGAGATTTTGCATGATGCCGAGGTTACTTAGCCTGTTTCCGGAGCTGGATGATGACACCGAAGGTGTTTATGGAAATCGATCTGTGGCCGGTGAACCTCCTCCATTCATGACTGTTGAGTCCCCGAGGAAAACCGCCGGCACTGCGTCCAAGATTGGTACTTTGTCAGCCTCCAACAATCGTCCTGCTAGGTCCAGACATTCCAGAAGTTATGTCACACCTTCTCCTGGGAGGAGCCCGATCAGAAATCGTGTGTCAGGCAGTAGCGCACCTTCTCCGACCCGAGGTCCTGCTTCCCCGTTTCGGTCAACTGCGGTTCCGACTGACTTGATAGAAAATGAGGAGCAGCGTCCGCACTTTTCCGCGGAGCTTCCTCAACTGGATGTGGAGGTAGCAGGGGATGCGAGAATGTCCTCAGAACCCGAGAAGCCTGAGGTTGTCTCCTATGGTGGAGCGGACGTGGAGAGGGGGAAAGTCTGTATCCTGTCCATCGATGGAGGCGGCATGAGAGGTATCATTGCGGGAAGAGTCTTGGCATACCTGGAGGAAGCTCTGAAGAAGAAGAGTGGGGATCCCGAGGCTCGAATTGTGGATTATTTCGACGTGGCAGCAGGGACGAGTGTGGGCGGGATACTTGCCACTATGCTTTTCACGGACGATGGGAAGGGTCGGCCCCTGTTCCGGGGAGAGGAGACTTGGAAACTTATTGCTGAGAAGGGGCGACAGATTTTCAAGATACCGAAGCTGCAGCGTCCATGGGCGAGTTTGCGGGGAATTCTGACTCCCAGGTACTCTTCCAAGTATTTGGAGGAGGTATTGAAAGAGCATCTGGTGAGGGAGGGTCGTGCTCTGACGTTGAGGGATACCATCAAACCAGTTCTTATTCCTTGTTATGATCTCTGTAGCGCGGGAACCTTTCTGTTCTCAAGAGCTGACGCGCTGGGTGCAGAGACTTGGGATTTTCGGCTGTGGGAGGTTTGCCGGGCAACTTCTGCTGTGCCTGCCTTCTTCAAGCCAGCGCACTTGACATCCATAGACGGCAAAACAACGTGCACAGCGGTGGATGGGGGGCTGGTGATGAACAATCCCACTGCAGCGGCAATTACCCATGTGTTGCACAATAAGCGTGAGTTTCCTTCTGTCCGAGGAGTTCATGATCTGCTTGTGCTGTCAATAGGCACGGGCCAGTTTGATCGCACCTACAAGTATAAGAAGGTTCGCCAGTGGGGAGCATTCCAGTGGGCAAAACCTATTGTGAAAATTGTGCTCGATGGGATCTCCGACATTGTGGACCACACAATTTGTATATCCTTTGGAGCGCATCGTGAGAACTACGTTCGTATACAGGTAACAGAAATCCCTTATCTGTTTTCTTTGTTGGGGTTTGGAACAGCAAACGATGCCAAACCGCATCGCCCACCATCACCGCCAATATCGGTCTGTCGGAAGCACATTTACATCACTTGATTTTTAACCACAACGTGTCGTGTGTAGCAGGTCTCTGGTCTCCCAGACCGTTGTCTGACTGAGATGGACGACCCCAGCAGAAGCAATGTGAACAGACTGATGAAGCTAGCAGATGATTTGTTAGGGCAAATGGGGATGGAGCACAACCCCTTCGGTGGTAAAAGGACGCTTTCTCAAAGCAACTCGGAACGTTTGGACTGGTTCGCCGAGCAGCTTGTCCAAGAACACAACTTGAGAAAGACACGGACCAATCCAACTGTAAACAACATGAGCAGATGAGCTGCAAATGCTTCAAACCTGGGACACCGTGATCAATTCGTTTTCCATGACAACCAACAGACGATAAAGGTGAAGTTCTCTTCCAAACTACCGTTCATCAGTCCTGTATTTATGCACGAACTCGAAAAAAAGGAATCCTTTTTTGGTCAAAACTCTTCCACAGAAGCAGACTTTGCTTCACCAATGTAAAGTCGCATTCATTCTTGAACAGTAATAAGATGTGAGCAACGCCTTCACCCGAAGTTCGAAGTACAGACACTACTACGTACTAGATGTGAACCTTGTGACTCAAAATCTCACGGAGTCTGTTGCAGAGACGACCCCTATGTAACTGCAGTCACGTGAAGGTTCCTTGCAGCTCACGGGTGGGATGGTAGCAGAAGAGACGTAAGTATGTACATGCACGCAGACGTATACATACAATGGAAGGAAGGTAGCACAGCCAAGGCACATGTTTTTAAAGCAAGTGTCTGCCACAATAAAGCGTCTCTGACCTTCGAAGTCACGCACTCTCCAGAACTGGATGCTTACGTCTGAAGCTCTCGCCAGCCAAGTTGGCAGGTACAACAAGACAGGAAACATGTCACAAAAATCCTGCCGTTCTGTCCGGGAATGGAATGCCTGATAGCCGACAACTCAAACTCCTGACGGCCCAAGCACTGGGTCAGAGACCATGTAAGAAGAAAGCGACTCCAGGAGATTCGATGGCCTCCAAACCGCCTAATTATACATGTGTTATGCGCGTCGGAAGATCTCTTGAGGCCAGGTATCCATCCGTCTTGTAGATGCACCCCTTGCAAATGCAGAACATTTCACATTGCCAGACACCAGGAAGAGCTCATCAGGCAGCCTTGGCAAGCTGTCCTGCATCCTTCACTTCCTCGAAACCGTTGATGTTGAGAATCCTCAGAGCAGTCAGCTCCTGCAAGCAGGAAACAGTCAGACAGCTTCACAGTCTGGGCATCTAAGGTTCCAGCTACCTTACACACAGAAGTATAGTATAAATGTGTCCCCTGGGCCACATCCAAAGATGCAGAGGAAGATCCATCACAAGGAGCTACAGCATGTTGTAGCTTACTTGCCGATGACCTTTGCACCTCCGATAATTTTTCCTCCTTTTCTTCTTGAAGATGATCACTTTAGCATCCAGTGCCTGCACCCCATCAGCAAATCCAAATGAAGCAGACGAAGAGAAGGTGGATGACTGGAGCAACGACAGTAGAGAAGTCACAGTGCTTGCTTACATGCTCCTCCACAGCTGCATACACAGTGGTGTTGGGCACTGTGGGTCTGCCTATGATGGTTTTGGTGGTCGTACCCACCAACAAGACCTTCTCCAACGCCAGCTGCACAACATGGTATGCCCAGCCATGAGAAGCCAGCCCAGCCCAGCTGCTCGCAAAACTTACATCAACACTTCTCCGCCCTTTCCTGCTACCTTGTCGTTGATGTCAGTGTACTTGAGCTTCTCCGTGTAGATGAGATCCCCTGGGGTGACCTTGAACTGGTGTGACCCCACCTGCCATACAGCCAAGCACCTCGTGAGACCAGAGTTCGGGATCGGATCCCGCAACGACCACACCCGGCACCCCAACCCACCTGAACAACTGCGAAGGCTTGCTGCCGCTTGATCCATATGTGGCTGCCGTCGAAGCGTCCCTGCACGCTGTACCCAACATCCGCAGCCTGCTTCACAGCCGCCAGGGTGTACTTGGGGGGGGGCGGAGCCGGGCTTTCCTGCTGCCCAACGCCACCTTCCGTGCTTTCCACAGCTTCAGCAGCAGGGCTCTCCAGGGCGGTGGGCAGCGTGGAGAGACCTCTCAGCTGCGCAGCAAGTGCAGCCACCCCATTCACCCGGCCATGGTGCAACCATCCCGCCCCTGCCCCTGCCCCTGCCGCAGCTGCCAATCCCAGCGGTTGCGACTGACCTTGCGAAATCGGGTCTACTGCAAGCCTGCCCAGCAGGTGCCGAACGCACCTCACCGCTGCCGCCATACCACCTAATCAAGCAACCACCCCTACCTATTCCTGCCCTAGTCTAGCCCCCTCAATTTCTCTACATCGCCCTCCTCCTCTTGCACGAACGTGAGAGTCCCCATCCTCCTAGCCCGGATAGCAAATCTGCACAGACTGTTCAACGAGTGTGGTTTCGCACCACCCACGGCCGTAACCCTTAACTCCCGCTTCTTCCTTGGTGCATGCGAGATGAGAAACGAAGCGATGCTCATCAATGTATGAATTCTTTGCAACGCACCTACCTTGAAGAGCCCGATGCCTCTCAGCTGAGCTTAATTCATTAACTGCTTCCCCTTACTTCAAGCTTACAAACAAAGCACCGTGATGGTGGTCGTGCTCCAATTTGCAAGCAAGGAACTTTTAACCTCCTACTTCAAGATTAGAAGACAGCGGTGAGGAATCGTGAAGGCCAAAGGCCAATGCTCACAACATGTGCTTGCAACAGGCATGAATTTCTGAAACCGAACGTCTCCAACCTCCACACTTCCAAGACTTGCTTCTCCAGAGCAGTGCACCCAATGATGGGAGCTGGCCTTCCCACACTATATGAAGCCCGCATTCCTCCTGCTGCCCCAAGACAGAAGAGCAGTCTTCCTTCACGGTTCCACACTCGAGTCCCTTCTCTCTTGCTGGGGAGCAAAATGGCTAGAAGCCATGCAGCTCTCTTCCACTCCGGCCTGGTGCTGTGCATCTCAGCGCTGGCCACCCTGTGCCACCAACCCACCATGGTATCTGCAAAAGGTATCCTCTCCATCTCCTCCAACCTTCCTCTTCATGCCATTGCATGCATTCTTCACTTCATGATGCTAACATGGAAGAGGTCATTTCTGCAGGCGGGCCGTGCTCCACATACGTGAACGCAAAACGAATCGTGGTGAACACGCCGGCGGACCTGTACAAGCGGACCCTGTACCCGTCCAACACAACGGTAACTTTGGCAGTGGCAACGGACCTGAAAACCCCGTCCACCATAACCCTGTCAGAGGAGTTCTCATGCACCATCCTCACGAGCGCGGGCGACCGGTCGCCCACGATCTTCTTGGACAACAACGCGTCGGCCGGCCCGGTCCTGGTCCTCTGGAACGCCTCCAACGTCCTCATCCAGAACCTCAACTTCCACCTCCCGCTGGACGCGCCGGGGGCGGCGGACGGCGACTGCGAGTCGTCGTTCCCGCACGACGCGTACTCGGGGTCGGTGCTCTGCCCAGCCATCCTCATCTACCGCTCCTGGGGCATCCAGATCGCGAAATCCACCCACATCCTGGGCCGCATCGACGTGCAGGAATCGACCCAGATCGGCCTCGACTCCCTGGCCGTCGCCACCCTCCCGTCCGACGTCGCCGCCGTGGACTTCGGGTTCGTGGGCGACGGGCCGGGCCGCGTCCCGGCCGCGGTCTCCCTCACCAACAGCGTCGTCACGGGAGCCCAGGTGGGCGCGTTCCTCCGCCGCATGTCGGTGGGCGTCTCCGTCTCCAACAACGTCTTCCGGAACCAGGCGTTCGCGGGGGTGCAGTGCGGGACCGGGCAGCACAACGTGGGCGACTGCATGCTGAGCACCATCAGCAACAACTACATCACCGTCGCCCCGGGCTACCCGACGGCGTCCGATGCGGCCGCCATCTACTTCGCCTCGCACTGGATCAACCCCGGGAACTACCTCTCCTGCAACTACGCCGTCGGGGGCGTCCAGTGCATGTACCTGGACTGGGCCTCGTCCGGGGTCCAGGTGGACGGCATGGTGTGCTACAATCAGTCCTCCGGGCTGAAGCTCAACACCGGCCACTCCAACGTCGTCTCCAGCTTCGTCGTCGTGGGCGCCAACCTCCCGGGATGGATCAGCTGCCAGAACTTCGAGCTCAACAACTGCCGGGCCGAGATCGGGAAGTTCTGGGACGCGCAGCGGATCGCGTCCTACAGCTCGCCCGCGTTCCGCAAGGCGTACCCCTGGCTCACGGACTTCTGCAAGCTGAGCCGCTTCGGGGGCGTCGGCTGCAACCCGCCCGGGAGCGCGCCCACCGAGGTGACCGGCGGCTGCAGCGGGATTCCCACCGGGAACCGGCTGGAGCTGGTGATCGTGGATCCGCGCAAGCCCAGGAACACGCCTACTTATCTCAGCTGCGCGAATGTGAGCGTGGTGCCGGCGCTTAACAGCCTTAACTACACGGCTCCCCCGCTTACCAGTAAGGTTATGCAGTTTGCGGATTTTAACGGGCTCGACTTCGGGGTGGCGCCTTCCTCGCCCGTTTACAACCTTTACCCGGGATTCCGTTCCTGCCCCAAGTCGCAGAACGGGGTCCAGAAGGTGGCGGATGCGGATTACCTTGCCCGCTACAACGTCAAGCCCGGCGTCCTGGTTGGCCGTTGGTTCACCAACGCTGCTGCGGACGACTACTCCCAGCCTAGCCGATGAGTACATATTCCCTGGTTTCCCTGGCTAGTTCGATGTTTCCATGAGGGCAGACCAGTGAATTTTAGGGCTAGCTTGAAAGGACCAGACTTCCTTTGTCCCAGGCCTAGGATTCTTTTCTTCTTCCAATAACAACAAGGTGGAGACAAAGTGATCCAACTATGAGTGGCTTTTATCTTACGTGTGTAGCTTGCAAGGTCTAGTGGGAGTTTGTCGTGTGTAGCTTGCAAGGTCTAGTGGGAGTTTGTCCGCTTCTTCTCATTTTGGTACCGACTTTTGGGCTTAGACTTGAGGCAATCGACATACTCCACAAAGGCCTCATGGTTTTGATGAAGGCTACGAGGGAATAAAAGACATCTTTATAGACAATAACATGTTCCACCGTGTATGGAACCCGTCAGAGTAGCATCACTATGCACCACTACCACCGTGGTCCTGGCTAAGGGCTAGGGTTGTTGATTCCAAAATCGGATGATTTGACAGGCTTAATCATGTGTTTAAGCCTGTCAAAATGGACAGATCAGGATACCGGGTACTTAGTCAGGTGGTATGACATATACAATAAAGTTGTTGTTGTTGTATGACTACTTATTATGACTTATCTCCAAATTTTACACCAAAAAGGAATTTTATTGAGTCGCTAAGGAAGATAAAGTGATTGTGGAATTGGATATGGTTATTTGTGATACTTCTAGACCTGTGTAAGGTACCCAACCCATCAAAGTGCACAAAATGAATTGATAATCCTCATTAGCAAATCAAAGACCTTTTAATTAGGTACAGCCCTCTGATGTGGGAAGGGATGTTATGAGCTCTATAGAATAATGATAAGGCTCATTAGCAAACCGGGCCTAAAAGAGCGTTAGGGGTTTGTTAGAGAACAATGATAAAGGGGTCGAAAGCCGATCAAGAGGACACGCAAGGAACGAATATGTATATGTCAATCCCTATGTGCATAATGAAGCTAGCTAAAAAGTGCTATGTAAATAAGTCACTATATGAGCTAGGAGACTTCTATGTCACATGTGTTCTTTACGTAATCACTTTTACACGTTTTATGTAATCTCTTTTACGAAGCACGCAGAATATCCAACTTACAAATACAATCATCAAAACTGTGTGAACCTCATAACATGTAACTTACATGTTATAGTTTTCATATGATTCAAAGTGATATCTTAAAAAGAAAGCTGAGATTGAAATTTTTTTTATTGAATAAAACAGGTAAAATTTTCTTTGATGGGCTTTATTATTTTACTTTAGATCTAGAAACATAATTTGAATTGGCAGACTAAACATGTACCTCCCCTTCATGGACTTCAATTTGATGTCTTTGAATATATACCTATTAGTGAGCTGGTATATTGGAACATGGAACTTGTACAGTTCCGGTTTGCCGGGACACTCCTTTCACAAGATTCCTGCTTGAGGTGTTTTTTGCCGCGTGTGAAACAGGGAACCTCAGCGGGAAGGGACTGAAAGGTTCCAGCAGGGGATATAAATATGGTGCCATTCGCAGTTGCGAGTATCAGAATGTGAACGCAGCTCCAAGGTTTTACAATGACGAGTGAGAAGACGAGGTCTGGACTGCCATGGAACATCTGTAATGTGCTCGGGTCTGTGCTTTGTCGAGCGCGCCAGTATACTTACCCAGCCACTCCCCTGTTGTGGTTCAAGCAGATGGTGGTCCAAGGATACCGTTGCTGTTGTAACCGGGGGCAACAAAGGCATAGGCTACGAGATAGCCAAGCAGCTTGCACAGAACGGGATAACCACAGTGTTGACCTCACGGGACGAGACGAGAGGGCGAGATGCTGTGAAGAAGCTTGTGGACGAGGGCCTTCCGGTTGTGTATCATCAGCTGGATGTTGCAAGCGATGAGTCGGCACAGAAGCTTGCGGATTGGTTGAAGGGAAAGTACGGTGCTGTCGACATACTGGTTAGTTGATGCCGTCATATCATGCTAAATTGCCGTGTTGGATGAGTTTGTGCTGTTTGCAAGTGGCGTTCTCAAGGTTCCGTCTTCTGTCAGGTTAACAATGCTGGCGTCTTCTACTACCCTGAAGGTGCGGTAACGACCCTCAACACAAACTTCTACGGAGTCAAGTTTGTAACCAGAAGCATCCTGCCTCTGCTGAGAGCATCAGAGGCCGGCGCACGAATTGTCACTGTTAGCTCTCGGACAGGGCTGTTGGAGGTGAGTCGAGTATTTTGTCCTCTACATTTGCCTAGGTCGATTGTCATGGACTCTTTCTGCTTAAACTGCAAGCTAACCCTGTACCGCTCTCCTTTTACAGATTCTTGGCAAGGATTCTGTAAGGCAGACTCTGGAAAATGTGGACAAACTTTCGGAGGAGGTGTTGGACGAATTGGTGGAGGGATACTACGCATCTCTGAAGGAGCCGGAGAAAGGCACATGGGCCAAAACTCACTACCACTTTTCCAAGGCTCTTGTGAACGCGTATTCTCGGCTCTTGGCTAAGCAGCTGGGTGACAGGCCTACAGGGCAAAAAGTGTATGTGACCCCCTATTGCCCTGGCTGGACTATCACGGATATGACCGAGCCGGCCTGGAGGAACAACGGGCACCTCCCGCTGGACGCGCCGGGGCGGCGGACGGCGACTGCGAGTCGTCGTTCCCGCACGACGCGTACTGGGTCGGTGCTCTGCCCAGCCATCCTCATCTACCGCTCCTGGGGCATCCAGATCGCGAAATCCACCCACATCCTGGGCCGCATCGACGTGCAGGAATCGACCCAGATCGGCCTCGACTCCTGGCCGTCGCCACCCTCCCGTCCGACGTCGCCGCCGTGGACTTCGGGTTCGTGGGCGACGGGCCGGGCCGCGTCCCGGCCGCGGTCTCCCTCACCAACAGCGTCGTCACGGGAGCCCAGGTGGGCGCGTTCCTCCGCCGCATGTCGGTGGGCGTCTCCGTCTCCAACAACGTCTTCCGGAACCAGGCGTTCGCGGGGTGCAGTGCAGGACCGGGCAGCACAACGTGGGCGACTGCATGCTGAGCACCATCAGCAACAACTACATCACCGTCGCCCGGGCTGCCGACGGCGTCCGATGCGGCCGCCATCTACTTCGCCTCGCACTGGATCAACCCGGGAACTACCTCTCCTGCAACTACGCCGTCAGGGCGTCCAGTGCATGTACCTGGACTGGGCCTCGTCCGGGGTCCAGGTGGACGGCATGGTGTGCTACAATCAGTCCTCCGGGCTGAAGCTCAACACCGGCCACTCCAACGTCGTCTCCAGCTTCGTCGTCGTGGGCGCCAACCTCCCGGAACGGTCTGGAAAACTGCTGCTGAAGGAGGAGCGGATGGCGTGTGGCTCGCTTTGTTGCCAGCAAGTGAGTTGCAATCGGGCAAATTTTACATGGATCGCGAATTGCTGGACTTCTAATGCATTCGGACCTTCTTGTCCATCCATGAAATGCAAGACTAGTTTTTGTGTATGCGAACCCTGTGAAGACACGCTCCCTGTGGACACCACCTAGGCTTTCCCGCAACAAAATAGTGGACTTAAATAAAATTCTTCTTCTTCTTCTCAATCTAAATAACATCTAACCCCGAGGTTTACGCCACTCACGACCGTGATATCGTAGAACTGATCAATGCTCTGAACGGCATCACCACCCGCGACTTTCTGCTTCTTACTGCAGCCCAACACAAGAAAGGGCTACCTACAGTCATAGACTGCCAGCCAAATGCCAAACCTTTCAGGTTCATCCGCAGTACACGTACATAAATATCCAAAGAACAACAAGCTATTTGACATAATAGGACACCACCAACCTTGGGGGCTGAGATAGTGGCGGAGTTTCGGCAGCTTTCTTCGGACCAAGCACTGGCTTCGTCATCGAAGTCTTCCCTGCTACTGAGCCAGGGTTGACAATTCAGACATGCTTGAATTTTGTACAGGTCCCTGTCCTTGTACTTGTGCACTTGTAGGTGTCAAGCCACTTGGAATGGGGGTATTTGATTTCTTTTGCATGGACAGACCAGAACCACCTGATCGAATTGTAAGGACACCAGGAGTCTGTTGCACTCCCTGTACATCCCACACCGGCACCAGTGAGTAACAAAAAATCTACCGGCCCCAAGAGAGAAAACATTTGACTACAGCCTATCCAATTCGTGGACCATGAGCTAAGAGACAGAACATCAGACCTGGCTTGGGGAAATCCACCCACATCCTGGGCCGCATCGACGTGCAGGAATCGACCCAGATCGGCCTCGACTCCTGGCCGTCGCCACCCTCCCGTCCGACGTCGCCGCCGTGGACTTCGGGTTCGTGGGCGACGGGCCGGGCCGCGTCCCGGCCGCGGTCTCCCTCACCAACAGCGTCGTCACGGGAGCCCAGGTGGGCGCGTTCCTCCGCCGCATGTCGGTGGGCGTCTCCGTCTCCAACAACGTCTTCCGGAACCAGGCGTTCGCGGGGTGCAGTGCAGGACCGGGCAGCACAACGTGGGCGACTGCATGCTGAGCACCATCAGCAACAACTACATCACCGTCGCCCGGGCTGCCGACGGCGTCCGATGCGGCCGCCATCTACTTCGCCTCGCACTGGATCAACCCGGGAACTACCTCTCCTGCAACTACGCCGTCAGGGCGTCCAGTGCATGTACCTGGACTGGGCCTCGTCCGGGGTCCAGGTGGACGGCATGGTGTGCTACAATCAGTCCTCCGGGCTGAAGCTCAACACCGGCCACTCCAACGTCGTCTCCAGCTTCGTCGTCGTGGGCGCCAACCTCCCGGGATGGATCAGCTGCCAGTCAGACGGGCAGTATAACCGGGGAGGATAACAAAGGCTCTTGCTCGTTGCCTCTCAAAGACTCCACTCTTTGCAAGGCAGGAGAGTCTAAGACCTGTGGTCTAGATGGATTCTGGGGTCCACTTTGGCTTGCAAACAAGTTTCGATGCTGGTCGACGGCGGAGGTGTCTTCTTTTGGGATTGGTGATTTGAGACAGCAACTATCTGCTGTCACTGATTTTGAGATTGCTGCACTGGCTGAGTTGTTCCTACTGCTGTAACTCCCATTGTCTGGGTAGTTGTGCTGCCCAGCAGTTGCTCCTCTTCTGCTCTCCTTTCCTGTTCTTTCCAAAGTTTCGACCTCCGATATTTGCTCAATGGCTTGTCCGCTGCAGCTGCTGAACCCTGCGATAGCAGAAACTGGCTACTAGGCGGTTGCAGAGGTGATGCCTTCTGCCCCAGGGAAGGAGGCTGTTGGAGGTGAGTCGAGTATTTTGTCCTCTACATTTGCCTAGGTCGATTGTCATGGACTCTTTCTTGCTTAAACTGCAAAGCTAACCCTGTACCGCTCTCCTTTTTACAGATTCTTGGCAAGGATTCTGTAAGGCAGACTCTGGAAAATGTGGACAAACTTTCGGAGGAGGTGTTGGACGAATTGGTGGAGGGATACTACGCATCTCTGAAGGAGCCGGAGAAAGGCACATGGGCCAAAACTCACTACCACTTTTCCAAGGCTCTTGTGAACGCGTATTCTCGGCTCTTGGCTAAGCAGCTGGGTGACAGGCCTACAGGGCAAAAAGTGTATGTGACCCCCTATTGCCCTGGCTGGACTATCACGGATATGACCGAGCCGGCCTGGAGGAACAACGGGGCACCTCCCGGAACGGTCTGGAAAACTGCTGCTTGAACTGTTTACCAACCTCATTTTCACAGTTTCCAAAATTTGTGACCCCAGGTGTTGCAGCTGACTCGCTCCCGGCAGCTCAGCTTGTCTGTTCTGGATCGTCTGCTGCTGCAAACAAAGAGGTCCTGGAGATAGCTGAGATTGTGGAGTTTGCGGCTCTGCCTTCACCTGTGGCAACACAACCATCAGCACTCACAACGGGGAAAGAATGTACTGCACGCAGTTGCACAAGCAGGTATTTGACTATTGATTACATTGGTAGCAGCAAGACGGGCATTGAGGTGCATCTGCTGGATTGCCTGCGTGAACAAGTTATCCCCGCAATGACTCGGCATCCTCCAACAAATTCTTCCCGCGTGATGTCGTTTATCTGCACACAGCAACACAACACCGAGACGTAAGCACATCGTAAGCAAATGAAAGCCATAAGCGTCCCAATCACACAGACCAAAATGTGTGTGCACATACTCGTCCCTGATCAACTCAGGAATTCAAGCACAGAACGGGATAACCACAGTGTTGACCTCACGGGACGAGACGAGAGGGCGAGATGCTGTGAAGAAGCTTGTGGACGAGGGCCTTCCGGTTGTGTATCATCAGCTGGATGTTGCAAGCGATGAGTCGGCACAGAAGCTTGCGGATTGGTTGAAGGAAAGTACGGTGCTGTCGACATACTGGTTAGTTGATGCCGTCATATCATGCTAAATTGCCGTGTTGGATGAGTTTGTGCTGTTTGCAAGTGGCGTTCTCAAGGTTCCGTCTTCTGTCAGGTTAACAATGCTGGCGTCTTCTACTACCCTGAAGGTGCGGTAACGACCCTCAACACAAACTTCTACGGAGTCAAGTTTGTAACCAGAAGCATCCTGCCTCTGCTGAGAGCATCAGAGGCCGGCGCACGAATTGTCACTGTTAGCTCTCGGACAGGGCTGTTGGAGGTGAGTCGAGTATTTTGTCCTCTACATTTGCCTAGGTCGATTGTCATGGACTCTTTCTTGCTTAAACTGCAAAGCTAACCCTGTACCGCTCTCCTTTTTACAGATTCTTGGCAAGGATTCTGTAAGGCAGACTCTGGAAAATGTGGACAAACTTTCGGAGGAGGTGTTGGACGAATTGGTGGAGGGATACTACGCATCTCTGAAACAGGGCTTCCACCTGCTGGCCTTGCTCCTGAGGCACATGAGGCAGAGTTAAGGCCACCAACTGGGAAAACGAGATGCCACAGTTCATGCCAGATGGTTTCTTCTCAATACCTAGAGCTCCAGTGTTCGCCCCTACTGCTGCCCCCCATCTGCTATTAACACTATGGGGCCGATGCTGCTGCAGTTGCATTTGCAGTTGCCTCCGTTTTAACAATACCTGCCGCTGTTGTTGAAGTGTTAGCTGATTCCAGGGCACTGCCGTTGGCTGCGTCCCAACAGCAGGATTGCGTTCCATAGGCTTTCCCTGCGGGGAGGGACCTGTGCAATCACAGCACAAAACCTGGTTAGCCTAAACAAAAAACCTCAATGAGGACGTGGCCAACTGTGACGGACCCCCCCGCGATTTGCGACACCATGACACCCCAACCACCCTCCCTGTGCCTTGTGGTCTCACCTCTGTCACCCTAACCAGGCGCACCAGAACCGATGGGCGTGGCCTGACGTACAGCTTGCGGATTCCCATTCCCCACACGACCAGGCCCGTAACCGGCTTCCGCAACCTCCGCTCCAACTCTTCCGCCAATAACATCTCTGTTCAGCTCTGCAGCAAAGGCATCTACAGCAGCACCCGACACGGGAAGAGCCGTTTCATCCTGTATCACGACAGCAACTCCTCCTCAGTAAGGCTCAGCTGCGTGCGGACGGAGCAATGCTCGGATGGGATGCCACCAATACCCCAACGTCATGGTCTTACGGGGGGCTGCCAGCTCTAAACATCCTGCCTTGGGCTCCGGCGGGGTCGCCAATTGTTAGGTGCCCTAGGAGTTATTCATTCCCAATGCAGACTTCCATGTATATTTTCAAATATTTATTAAATATATAAATTTATTTAAAATATAAAAATTTATATATATTTAAAATATTTATACAGTTTGTAACCAGAAGCATCCTGCCTCTGCTGAGAGCATCAGAGGCCGGCGCACGAATTGTCACTGTTAGCTCTCGGACAGGGCTGTTGGAGGTGAGTCGAGTATTTTGTCCACTAAGGATGAATTTTATCATGGAATGAGACCGAATTGACAAAGTTATATAGAGGGTATAATGAGAATTAACGGCTATTCTATGGCATACCAAAGGGGACAGAGGGATGGGACATTTTTTTTCATGAAACCCATGCAAGCCGTGGGGATCTTGAGGAATATGCCGTAGATTCCAGATGCGGTATCTTTTCTGACACATGGTCACATGGCCGCTTTGGCGCCCTAACCAACAAATGCCAAACCTTTCAGGTTCATCCGCAGTACACGTACATAAATATCCAAAGAACAACAAGCTATTTGACATAATAGGACACCACCAACCTTGGGGGCTGAGATAGTGGCGGAGTTTCGGCAGCTTTCTTCGGACCAAGCACTGGCTTCGTCATCGAAGTCTTCCCTGCTACTGAGCCAGGGTTGACAATTCAGACATGCTTGAATTTTGTACAGGTCCCTGTCCTTGTACTTGTGCACTTGTAGGTGTCAAGCCACTTGGAATGGGGGTATTTGATTTCTTTTGCATGGACAGACCAGAACCACCCGATCGAATTGTAAGGACACCAGGAGTCTGTTGCACTCCCTGTACATCCCACACCGGCACCAGTGAGTAACAAAAAATCTACCGGCCCCAAGAGAGAAAACATTTGACTACAGCCTATCCAATTCGTGGACCATGAGCTAAGAGACAGAACATCAGACCTGGCTTGGGGGAAATCCACAGTGTTGCAAGACACGTTCTGCATATGACGTTGTTTCTTGTGAGTAAGCACACGATATGGGTGTCGAAGCAGCAGAGCTGCCAGTCAGACGGGCAGTATAACCGGGGAGGATAACAAAGGCTCTTGCTCGTTGCCTCTCAAAGACTCCACTCTTTGCAAGGCAGGAGAGTCTAAGACCTGTGGTCTAGATGGATTCTGGGGTCCACTTTGGCTTGCAAACAAGTTTCGATGCTGGTCGACGGCGGAGGTGTCTTCTTTTGGGATTGGTGATTTGAGACAGCAACTATCTGCTGTCACTGATTTTGAGATTGCTGCACTGGCTGAGTTGTTCCTACTGCTGTAACTCCCATTGTCTGGGTAGTTGTGCTGCCCAGCAGTTGCTCCTCTTCTGCTCTCCTTTCCTGTTCTTTCCAAAGTTTCGACCTCCGATATTTGCTCAATGGCTTGTCCGCTGCAGCTGCTGAACCCTGCGATAGCAGAAACTGGCTACTAGGCGGTTGCAGAGGTGATGCCTTCTGCCCCAGGGAAGGAGGCTGTTGGGTACTACCGCTAACCACTGGAGCTGTCAGAGGAAGACGTGTAGCAACAAAAAGTCCTGTTCCCGACTGCTGCTTGAACTGTTTACCAACCTCATTTTTCACAGTTTCCAAAATTTGTGACCCCAGGTGTTGCAGCTGACTCGCTCCCGGCAGCTCAGCTTGTCTGTTCTGGATCGTCTGCTGCTGCAAACAAAGAGCCGTGGACACATTGTTTTCACCTTCCACCCTACCTTCCGCCATAAAGTTTTCTTCCATGGCCCGCCATGGATGGCAAACCCTAACACGCTGCTACCGACCACACCGGTGGTTGCCGAACCCTACCTCGGCCGCGCCATGGTATGCGAATGCAATGATGGGCTGCGGCCATGTTGTTTTCATTCGGCGAGCTCTTGCTTCTTACCGTGGCGAGCACGATCGTCCTTCTCAATGTTTCCAGCATGATAGGCTCCCTCACAAAATCACGATTCCATTGTCCCTGGCTAAGAAGACGCGGACACAGCCGCTGGCGTGTGGAGGGTTTGAAATGTTGCTGGAACATAGAAGCCGCCTTCAGTTGCCTCAAGAAATCGGGTGCATGTGGCAGACTCTGTCCGTGGTGGGATTTGGGGAATCCACTGCTTAAATTTGTTCTACCACTCCTCCGATCCCACCGCTTTACGGGAGTAGCAGACATCCTTCTCCATTGCGCTTTTCGTCAAATGCAGAGATGATGGCGATCAAACGGCGAGGAAGGCGATTCGAGGACATGTTCGAGCGATTCACGGTCGATACCTCACCAACAAAGTTTACGGTCCCTCCAACGAGCCGTTCACATTATAAGGGTGCCATTCCATTCATCAAAAAAGGATGTCCCCTGCACACATCGCAAAATTGCAGTAGCATCAAACCCTATCTCCCTCTGCGGCCTTCCTCGGCGCATGCCTCGGCCCCTATGCAAAACCAAAACGCCGATGCAACTCGAGCACAAGGGATGGCGCCGCCTACTTCCCTCCATCCATGCGCTTGATCATCTGGGAGAACCTTAATTGTGCCCTCCATGGCCTCCACGGCGTCGAGCATTCCGCTGCCTCATCGCTCTCTCGCTCGGCGCGTCGCGCCTCCGGCGAGCGCGTTCGGGCATTCGGCGTCGGAGGCACCTTGGCGCTGCGCTTCCGCCGGACACGTGTCCGATTCCTCGTAATCGCGCTTCCTCCCCTTGTGCTCGCCCTCGCGGAGTTGGTCGGCGCACTCGCTCTCCTTTCCTGTTCTTTCCAAAGTTTCGACCTCCGATATTTGCTCAATGGCTTGTCCGCTGCAGCTGCTGAACCCTGCGATAGCAGAAACTGGCTACTAGGCGGTTGCAGAGGTGATGCCTTCTGCCCCAGGGAAGGAGGCTGTTGGGTACTACCGCTAACCACTGGAGCTGTCAGAGGAAGACGTGTAGCAACAAAAAGTCCTGTTCCCGACTGCTGCTTGAACTGTTTACCAACCTCATTTTTCACAGTTTCCAAAATTTGTGACCCCAGGTGTTGCAGCTGACTCGCTCCCGGCAGCTCAGCTTGTCTGTTCTGGATCGTCTGCTGCTGCAAACAAAGAGGTCCTGGAGATAGCTGAGATTGTGGAGTTTGCGGCTCTGCCTTCACCTGTGGCAACACAACCATCAGCACTCACAACGGGGAAAGAATGTACTGCACGCAGTTGCACAAGCAGGTATTTGACTATTGATTACATTGGTAGCAGCAAGACGGGCATTGAGGTGCATCTGCTGGATTGCCTGCGTGAACAAGTTATCCCCGCAATGACTCGGCATCCTCCAACAAATTCTTCCCGCGTGATGTCGTTTATCTGCACACAGCAACACAACACCGAGACGTAAGCACATCGTAAGCAAATGAAAGCCATAAGCGTCCCAATCACACAGACCAAAATGTGTGTGCACATACTCGTCCCCGATCAACTCAGGAATTCAAGCACAGAACCCAGATGCTGCAGAGGAAGTCCCCAGCTGCTCACTTTAAATCTCTGAAACAGGGCTTCCACCTGCTGGCCTTGCTCCTGAGGCACATGAGGCAGAGTTAAGGCCACCAACTGGGAAAACGAGATGCCACAGTTCATGCCAGATGGTTTCTTCTCAATACCTAGAGCTCCAGTGTTCGCCCTACTGCTGCCCCCATCTGCTATTAACACTATGGGGCCGATGCTGCTGCAGTTGCATTTGCAGTTGCCTCCGTTTTAACAATACCTGCCGCTGTTGTTGAAGTGTTAGCTGATTCCAGGGCACTGCCGTTGGCTGCGTCCCAACAGCAGGATTGCGTTCCATAGGCTTTCCTGCGGGAGGGACCTGTGCAATCACAGCACAAAACCTGGTTAGCCTAAACAAAAACCTCAATGAGGACGTGGCCAACTGTGACGGACCCCCGCGATTTGCGACACCATGACACCCCAACCACCCTCCCTGTGCCTTGTGGTCTCACCTCTGTCACCCTAACCAGGCGCACCAGAACCGATGGGCGGTTATTCCTCCAGAATCGGCTTCCTCAAGCGGCCACGCTCGATCCCACTCCCTGCAGCGATCGCCGCCGACCGGCCCAGTGTTGCCTCATTGTCCGCGGGCGGATGGCGTCGCCCCATCCGCATCCCCGCCTCATTCCCGCCATCGCGCCATCCGTCGGCCTCGGTCTCGGCGGCGATCATCGCCTCCGCCACCATGGCCGACCTCGGCTCGGGCATGGCGACATTGCATCGCCACCGCCATGCGAGCTCGACTGCGGCTCGGGCGCGGCGCATCGCGCATCCGCCATCTGTCCACCCCCCGGCCTCGTCGGCGGCGGCCATCGCCTCCTCCTCCTCCTCCTCCTCCTCCGCCTCCGCCTCCGCCTCCGCCTCCGCCTCCGCCGGACACGTGTCCGATTCCTCGTAATCGCGCTTCCTCCCCTTGTGCTCGCCCTCGCGGAGTTGGTCGGCGCACTCGCTCTCCTTTCCTGTTCTTTCCAAAGTTTCGACCTCCGATATTTGCTCAATGGCTTGTCCGCTGCAGCTGCTGAACCCTGCGATAGCAGAAACTGGCTACCAGGCGGTTGCAGAGGTGATGCCTTCTGCCCCAGGGAAGGAGGCTGTTGGGTACTACCGCTAACCACTGGAGCTGTCAGAGGAAGACGTGTAGCAACAAAAGTCCTGTTCCCGACTGCTGCTTGAACTGTTTACCAACCTCATTTTCACAGTTTCCAAAATTTGTGACCCCAGGTGTTGCAGCTGACTCCCGGCAGCTCAGCTTGTCTGTTCTGGATCGTCTGCTGCTGCAAACAAAGAGGTCCTGGAGATAGCTGAGATTGTGGAGTTTGCGGCTCTGCCTTCACCTGTGGCAACACAACCATCAGCACTCACAACGGGGAAAGAATGTACTGCACGCAGTTGCACAAGCAGGTATTTGACTATTGATTACATTGGTAGCAGCAAGACGGGCATTGAGGTGCATCTGCTGGATTGCCTGCGTGAACAAGTTATCCCCGCAATGACTCGGCATCCTCCAACAAATTCTTCCCGCGTGATGTCGTTTATCTGCACACAGCAACACAACACCGAGACGTAAGCACATCGTAAGCAAATGAAAGCCATAAGCGTCCCAATCACACAGACCAAAATGTGTGTGCACATACTCGTCCCCGATCAACTCAGGAATTCAAGCACAGAACCCAGATGCTGCAGAGGAAGTCCCCAGCTGCTCACTTTAAATCTCTGAAACAGGGCTTCCACCTGCTGGCCTTGCTCCTGAGGCACATGAGGCAGAGTTAAGGCCACCAACTGGGAAAACGAGATGCCACAGTTCATGCCAGATGGTTTCTTCTCAATACCTAGAGCTCCAGTGTTCGCCCTACTGCTGCCCCCATCTGCTATTAACACTATGGGGCCGATGCTGCTGCAGTTGCATTTGCAGTTGCCTCCGTTTTAACAATACCTGCCGCTGTTGTTGAAGTGTTAGCTGATTCCAGGGCACTGCCGTTGGCTGCGTCCCAACAGCAGGATTGCGTTCCATAGGCTTTCCTGGGGAGGGACCTGTGCAATCACAGCACAAAACCTGGTTAGCCTAAACAAAAACCTCAATGAGGACGTGGCCAACTGTGACGGACCCCCGCGATTTGCGACACCATGACACCCCAACCACCTCCCTGTGCCTTGTGGTCTCACCTCTGTCACCCTAACCAGGCGCACCAGAACCGATGGGCGTGGCCTGACGTACAGCTTGCGGATTCCCATTCCCACACGACCAGGCCCGTAACCGGCTTCCGCAACCTCCGCTCCGCCGCCTCCGCCTCCTCCTCCTCCTCCTCCTCCGGTGTGCCGCGGATCGCCTCCGCCTCCGCCTCCCGAGCCTCCGCCTCCGCCTCCGCCTCCTCCTCCGCAGCCCGCCTCCCGAGCCTCCGCCTAATCTGCTTCCGCTCGGCGTCGAGATGCCACAGTTCATGCCAGATGGTTTCTTCTCAATACCTAGAGCTCCAGTGTTCGCCCTACTGCTGCCCCCATCTGCTATTAACACTATGGGGCCGATGCTGCTGCAGTTGCATTTGCAGTTGCCTCCGTTTTAACAATACCTGCCGCTGTTGTTGAAGTGTTAGCTGATTCCAGGGCACTGCCGTTGGCTGCGTCCCAACAGCAGGATTGCGTTCCATAGGCTTTCCTGCGGGAGGGACCTGTGCAATCACAGCACAAAACCTGGTTAGCCTAAACAAAAACCTCAATGAGGACGTGGCCAACTGTGACGGACCCCCGCGATTTGCGACACCATGACACCCCAACCACCCTCCCTGTGCCTTGTGGTCTCACCTCTGTCACCCTAACCAGGCGCACCAGAACCGATGGGCGTGGCCTGACGTACAGCTTGCGGATTCCCATTCCCACACGACCAGGCCCGTAACCGGCTTCCGCAACCTCCGCTCCAACTCTTCCGCCAATAACATCTCTGTTCAGCTCTGCAGCAAAGGCATCTACAGCAGCACCCGACACGGAAGAGCCGTTTCATCCTGTATCACGACAGCAACTCCTCCTCAGTAAGGCTCAGCTGCGTGCGGACGGAGCAATGCTCGGATGGGATGCCACCAATACCCCAACGTCATGGTCTTACGGGGGCTGCCAGCTCTAAACATCCTGCCTTGGGCTCCGGCGGGTCGCCAATTGTTAGGTGCCCTAGGAGTTATTCATTCCCAATGCAGACTTCCATGTATATTTTCAAATATTTATTAAATATATAAATTTATTAAAATATAAAAATTTATATATATTTAAAATATTTATACAGTTTGTAAATTTATTAAAGAAATAAATTATTTTAGAAGAAGAAGAAAATTTTGTCCACTAAGGATGAATTTTATCATGGAATGAGACCGAATTGACAAAGTTATATAGAGGGTATAATGAGAATTATTCTATGGCATACCAAAGGGACAGAGGGATGGGACATTTTTTTTCGCGAAACCCATGCAAGCCGTGGGGATCTTGAGGAATATGTCAGAGATTCCAAAGACGGTATCTTTTTACAAAGACATGGTCACATGGCCGCTTTGGCGCCCTAACCAAATGCCAAGCACCAAAGGGACACACACGCCTCCTCGAAAAGGGTGTACGGTTGAAAATGTTTTGTCCTTGCAACTTTCAAAACAAAGAGCCGTGACACATTGTTTTCACCTTCCACCGGGCGATGCGCGCCATGGGAGGGCAAGGTGCCCTCCCTCCTCCTCCTCCTGCTGCGCCCCCCTGGCGATGCCGTCGGCGGGGAGGGAAGGTGCCCTCCCCGCCTCCGCCTCCGCCTCCGCCTCCGCCGCCATGGGAGGGCAAGGTGCCCTCCCTCCTCCTCCTCCTCCCGCCTCCGCCTCCTCCTCCGCCGCCATGGGAGGGAAGGTGCCCTCCCGCCTCCGCCGCCTCCGCCTCCGCCTCCTCCTCCTCCTCCGCCTCCGCCTCCGCCGCCATGGGAGGGAAGGTGCCCTCCCCTCCTCCTCCTGCGCGGCCGCCTTCCACCCTACCTTCCGCCATAAAGTTTTCTTCCATGGCCCGCCATGGATGGCAAACCCTAACACGCTGCCGACCACACCAGGTGGTTGCCGAACCCTACCTCGCGCCATGGGGAGGGCAAGGTGCCCTCCTCCTCCTCCTCCTGCTCGCCGCCTCCCGAGCCTCCGCCATGGGGAGGGAATATGTTTTCCCCGCTGCCTACGGCCTCAAGGGCGTTGCCGCCACGGGAGGCCACCGTGCCCTCCCCGCCTCCCGAGCCTCCGCCTCCCGCCTCCTCCTCCGCCGCCATGGGGGAGGGCAAGGTGCCCTCCCGCCTCCGCCGCCTCCGCCGCCTCCACCCTTCCTTCGCCTCCTCCGCCGCCATGGGGAGGGAAGGTGCCCTCCACCCTTCCGCCTCCCGCCTCCTCCTCCCCGCCTCCGCCATGGGGAGGGACCTGTGCAATCACAGCACAAAACCTGGTTAGCCTAAACAAAAACCTCAATGAGGACGTGGCCAACTGTGACGGACCCCCGCGATTTGCGACACCATGACACCCCAACCACCCTCCTGTGCCTTGTGGTCTCACCTCTGTCACCCTAACCAGGCGCACCAGAACCGATGGGCGTGGCCTGACGTACAGCTTGCGGATTCCCATTCCCACACGACCAGGCCCGTAACCGGCTTCCGCAACCTCCGCTCCAACTCTTCCGCCAATAACATCTCTGTTCAGCTCTGCAGCAAAGGCATCTACAGCAGCACCCGACACGGAAGAGCCGTTTCATCCTGTATCACGACAGCAACTCCTCCTCAGTAAGGCTCAGCTGCGTGCGGACGGAGCAATGCTCGGATGGGATGCCACCAATACCCCAACGTCATGGTCTTACGGGGGCTGCCAGCTCTAAACATCCTGCCTTGGGCTCCGGCGGGTCGCCAATTGTTAGGTGCCCTAGGAGTTATTCATTCCCAATGCAGACTTCCATGTATATTTTCAAATATTTATTAAATATATAAATTTATTAAAATATAAAAATTTATATATATTTAAAATATTTATACAGTTTGTAAATTTATTAAAGAAATAAATTATTTTAGAAGAAGAAGAAAATTTTGTCCACTAAGGATGAATTTTATCATGGAATGAGACCGAATTGACAAAGTTATATAGAGGGTATAATGAGAATTAACGGCTATTCTATGGCATACCAAAGGGGATGAGGATGGGACATTTTTTTTCATGAAACCCATGCAAGCCGTGGGGATCTTGAGGAATATGCCAGAGATTCCAAAGACGGTATCTTTTTACAAAGACATGGTCACATGGCCGCTTTGGCGCCCTAACCAACCAAGCACCAAAGGGGACACACACGCCTCCTCGAAAAGGGTGTACGGTTGAAAATGTTTTGTCCTTGCAACTTTCAAAACAAAGAGCCGTGACACATTGTTTTCACCTTCCACCCTACCTTCCGCCATAAAGTTTTCTTCCATGGCCCGCCATGGATGGCAAACCCTAACACGCTGCCGACCACACCAGGTGGTTGCCGAACCCTACCTCGCGCCATGGTATGCGAATGCAATGATGGTCGGCAGTACACCATGTTGTTTTCATTCGAGCAGCTCTTGCTTCACCGTGGCGAGCACGATCGTCCTTCTCAAGTCCTCCTCAGTAAGGCTCAGCTGCGTGCGGAGCAATGCTCGGATGGGATGCCACCAATACCCCAACGTCATGGTCTTACGGGGGCTGCCAGCTCTAAACATCCTGCCTTGGGCTCCGGCGGGTCGCCAATTGTTAGGTGCCCTAGGAGTTATTCATTCCCAATGCAGACTTCCATGTATATTTTCAAATATTTATTAAATATATAAATTTATTAAAATATAAAAATTTATATATATTTAAAATATTTATACAGTTTGTAAATTTATTTAAAGAAATAAATTATTTTAGAAGAAGAAGAAAAATTTTGTCCACTAAGGATGAATTTTTATCATGGAATGAGACTGAATTGACAAAGTTATATAGAGGGTATAATGAGAATTAACGGCTATTCTATGGCATACCAAAGGGGACAGAGGGGATGGGACATTTTTTTTTTCGCGAAACCCATGCAAGCCGTGGGGATCTTGAGGAATATGTCAGAGATTCCAAAGATGATCTTTTTACAAAGACATGGTCACATGGCCGCTTTGGCGCCCTAACCAACAAATGCCAAGCACCAAAGGGGACACACACGCCTCCTCGAAAAGGGTGTACGGTTGAAAATGTTTTGTCCTTGCAACTTTCAAAACAAAGAGCCGTGACACATTGTTTTCACCTTCCACCCTACCTTCCGCCATAAAGTTTTCTTCCATGGCCCGCCATGGATGGCAAACCCTAACACGTCACAACCACCGGTGGTTGCCGAACCCTACCTCGGCCGCCATGGTATGCGAATGCAATGATGGTCGCACCCGGCCATGTTGTTTTCATTCGAAAGAGGCTTTACCGTGGCGAGCACGATCGTCCTTCTCAATGTTTCCAAAGATGATAGGCTCCTCACAAAATCACGATTCCATTGTCCTGCTAAGAAGACGCTGACACGTGGCGTGGAGGGTTTGAAATGTTCTTTGGAACATAGAAGCCGCCTGATTGCCTCAAGAAATCGGGTGCATGTGGCGACTCCGTGGTGGGATTTGGGGAATCCACGCTTAAATTTGTTCTACCACTCCGATCCCACGACGGAGTAGGACATCCTTCCATGCTTCACAAATGCGAGATGATGGCACCAAGAAAGTGAAGCGATTCGGACATGAGACCACAGTGTCGATACCTCACCAACAAAGTTTACGGTCCCTCCAACGCAGCCGTTCACATGATAAGGGTGCCATTCCATTCATCAAAAGGATGTCCACGCACACATCGCAAAATTGCAATAGCATCAAACCCTATCTCCCTCTGCGGCCTTCCCGCATGCCTCGCCCCTATGCAAAACCAAAACATGTGCAACTCGAGCACAAGGGATGACGACGCCTACGCCTACTTCCCTCCATCCATGCGCTTGATCATCCGGAGAACCTTAATTGTGCCCTCCATGGCCTCCACGCCGAGCATTCCGCTGCCTCATCGCCTCCGCCTCCGCCCGCCGCCGCCTCCAGAGCCGTTGCATTCGGCCGGAGGCACCGGGCTTGCGCTTCCGACACCGTGTCCGATTCCTCGTAGTCGCGCCGCCTCCCGAGCCTCCGCCTCCGCCCGCCTCCCGCCCGCCGCCGCCGCCGCCGCCTCCGCCCGCCTCCGCCCGCCCGCCTCCTCCGCCTCCCGCCTCCCGCCTTGTACGCTCCCAATTTTGCAATTGCACGCACTCCGGCCGAGGTGTCTCACGGTGGCCACGGCCTCCGTTCGCACAGGCGGCCGCCTCCGCCGCCCATTTTCGCCTTCTCAAGTCCTCCTCAAGGCCTCGTACATCAAGTCCTATCAAAACCCCTGCTCCACGGTGCCTAAAGCACATGACCACCAGTCCTAACCCCCATGATCACTGTCCTCGATGATGTAGAGGTCGTTCATCTCCTCCCACAAGACATGGTTGGCGTGCGTCCAAATCGTAGAAGACGTTGAGATGAAATCCGGAGGGGCGAGAAGGCCGAGGCCACTGCACTGTGAGTCAAGCCGTCGGAGTGAAACTTGGCCATCCACCTTGAAGTCCTCCAGTGACTCCGGGTGCTTGGACCGCGAGGCCTCGCAGTGATCGTTAGGACCCAATGGCCACCCATCAAAATGGGTATGCATGAAATAGTGCGCTCCCAGCTTCTGGAAGGCACTCTCGCAATAGGAAGTCCAGGTCCAGTCCAAATACCTGCGACCACGTTCCCTCAGCTCGAAAAGAACTTCGAAGTCCAAGGGGTAGTTCTCTATGTGGCGATGAGGTCGCTAGGTCCTCCGCCTCCGCCCGCCTGCAAAAGCGCATCAAGCTCCTCGAGGACAAAGGATGCATTGGCTTCTTGGGGTCATAAGACCAGAAACAACTCACTCCACATATTAGGATCGGGTGAGCTCGGAGGAGATCGTGGAACCCTCCTCCACCGCCGCCCCACACATGCGTGGGCTGCGCGGCTGCGGCATGTGAGGAGGAGAGGGTGGGCGGTGCTGCCATCCCGCCCACAACCGCAGAAGCCTACAATAATACTGCGGTGGCACCGACCACTGCGTGTCACCGCTTGCAAGGAAATGAGCATGAAACAATTCGGCATCACCATGGGGAAGAAATGGGGACGAGGTTAGTTGCGGCTTGGTGCAAGGATGGGGAGGATTGTTACTGGTCGCCTCCTCCTCGTAGTCGCGCCCGCCCGCTCCCCGCCATCGCCTCCTCCTCCCGCCGCCCGCCTGCCGCCGCGCCGCCACCGCCTTCCTCCGCCTCCCGCCTTCCGCCTTGCCGCCTTGCCCCCGCCCCGCCCGCCTTGCTCGCACTGCCGCCTCCGTCGTCACCTGTGAAGGCCGCCGCCTCCGCCCGCCTCGCTGACTGCAGCCCGCCCGCCTGCTGAGTCCTCGCTTTGCTCGCCGCCCGCCCGCCTCCGCCCCTCGCCGCCACCGCAGCCCTCCTCCGCCCCGCCTTGCCCCGCCGCCCGCCTCCGCCTCCTCCGCCGCCCCCGCCCGCCGCCCGCCCGCCTCGCCGCCGCCCGCCCCGTCCATGCCGCCGCCGCCTCGCCCGCCCGCCCGCCGCGCCAGAATGAGGGCGCTGCCAGTGAAGGCTCGCCGCCGCCGCCGCCGCCGCCTCCCCTTGTGCTCGCCGCCGCCTCGCCCGCCGCCGCCTCGCCGCCGCCCGCCCGCCCGCCCGCCTCGCCTCCGCCCGCCTCGCCGCCGCCCCGCCTAAACCATGCCGCCGCCTGGCGCCGCCGCGCCGCCAAATCGCTTGCCCTAACCCCGCCTAAACCATGCCGCTCCACCCTCTTAGCACATGAACCCTAAAACGGGCATGTGGCTTGCCTATGAGGCCTACCGGACCCTAAACAGAACGCGTTGCTGAACAAAAATTTTTGTTCGCGTGGGACAAAACACATAGAGTGCGCAAAAACCCTAAAGTTCCTTTATGAAATCCGGAGGGGCGAGCGCCGAGGCCGCCTGCACTGCGTGAGTCAAGCCGGAGTGAAACTTGGCCATCCACTTGAAGTCCTCCGGTGACATGAAGTGGCCGCCTTCCTCCGCCTCCCCTCCTCCGGTGACTCGGGTGCTTGGACCGCGAGGCCTCGCAGGATCGTTAGGACCCAATGGCCACCCATCAAAATGGGTATGCATGAAATAGTGCGCCCCCGCCCGCCTCTCCTCTTTGGTATGCCATACTATTAGTCGATCTTGAAACTAGAGCTACGAAGCATAATCAAATATCTTGTAGGTTGTGAAACATAATCAAATATGTGGTAGGTTGAAAAATTGAATATGCTGTGTTCTCATTTTCCATATTTATTTTAAACAAGTTCCTGCAATAATGAAATTAAGAAAAGAGAAAAAATTTAAGGATCGAACTGTAGTAAATAGTTAATAAAAGTATGTTTGCACTGGAAGGCACTCGCAATAGGAAGTCCAGTCCACCCAAATACCGCGACCACGTTCCTCACCAAAAGAACTTCAAGTCCAAGGGTAGTTCTCTATGTGGCAGATGAGGTCGTTGTGGTCCTCCGCATGCTGCAAAAGCGCATCAAGCTCCTCGTAGGACAAAGGATGCATTGGCTTCTTGGGGTCATAAGACCTGTAAAACAACTCACTCCACATATTAGGATCGGGTGAGCTCGGAGGAGATCGTGGAACCCTCCTCCACTGCTGCCCCACACATGCAGTGGCTGCAGGCTGCGCGGCCTGCGGCATGTGAGGAGGAGAGGGTGGGCCGGTGCCTGCCATCCCGCCCACAACCGCAGAAGCCTACAATAATACTGCGGTGCACTGCGCCACTGCGTGTCACCGCTTGCAAGGAAATGAGCATGAAACAATTCGGCATCACCATGGGCGGGGAAGAAATGGGGACGAGGTTAGTTGCGGCTTGGTGCAAGGATGGGAGGATTATTCTGGTGCCTCCTCCCTCGTAGTCGCGCCCGCCCGCCTTGCCCGCCTTGCCCGCCTTGCCCGCCTTGCCCGCCTTGCCCGCCTTGCCCGCCTTGCCCGCCCGCCTTCCTCCGCCTCCCGGCCTTCCCCGCCTTGCCCGCCTCGCCTCGCCGCCTCGCCCGCCTCTCCTTGCTGCGGTGGCCGCCTCCGTCGTCACCCAGTGAAGGCTCGCCGCCTCGTCCGCCTCGGCCCGACTGCAGCCCGCCCGCCCGCCTTGCCCGCCTTGCCTCGCCCGCCTCGCCCGCCTCCGTCCCTCGCCGCCACCGCAGCCCCTCCTCCGCCCCGTGTTTTGCCCCAACGCAGCCCGCCCTTATCCGCCTCGTCCGCGAAACCCCCACCCGCCCGGCCGCCGCTCGCCCGCCTCGCCATGCCCCGCCGCCTGAGGCGCCGCCGCCGCCGCCTCGCCGCCGCCGCCCGCCTCGCCCGCCGCCTGAGGCGCCGCCGCCGCCGCCTGAGGCGCCGCTGCGTGCTCGCCGCCGCCGCCGCCGCCGCCGCCGCCGCCTCGCCCGCCCGCCTCGCCCGCCGCCGCCGCCGCCGCCGCCCGCCCGCCCGCCCGGCCGCACCAACCACCGTGCGGCGTGGCGCAGCGCCCCGCCAAATCGCTTGCCCTAAACCCCGCCCTAAACCATGCTGCTCCACCCTCTTAGCACATGAACCCTAAAACGGGCATGTGGCTTGCCTATGAGGCCTACCGGACCCTAAGCAGGAGCGTTGCTGAACAAAAATTTTTGTTCGCGTGGGACAAAACACATAGAGTGCGCAAAAACCCTAAAGTTCCTTTATGAAATCCGGTGACATGAAGTGGCCGCTTTGGTGCGTCCCCTTTGGGCTACCCCATTTCGGTCGGGTTACCAAACCGGACACCAAAAGTTTTGCGGAAGAAAAAAAATGTCCGTCCCCTCTGTCCTCTTTGGTATGCCATACTATTCCGAGTCTGATCTTGAAACTAGAGCTACGAAGCATAATCAAATATCTTGTAGGTTGTGAAACATAATCAAATATGTGGTAGGTTGAAAAATTGAATATGCTGTGTTCTCATTTTCCATATTTATTTTAAACAAGTTCCTGCAATAATGAAATTAAGAAAAGAGAAAAAATTTAAGGATCGAACTGTAGTAAATAGTTAATAAAAGTATGTTTGATATCTCCATAAATGGACAGAGGACACGTATTGTCCAAGCACATACGCGTCAGGCTCCGAGCTGAAACGTGAGTTGGTCTTCCGAACGGCCGGTTCCCATGGAGGCGGCCTCGCAGATAGCCCCAAGAGAATCATGTACGCTGATCAGTTGCTGAGCAAGATGCACGGGTGTCCATATGCATGGGCATCCTCATCGGACGCTCAGGCCTCTCGTTCATCTCGGACGCTGGCCAGGTCCCTCACCCTGACACGCTCTAGCTTTGGGACATCATGCTTACTCCTGCTCGCACCGCCATTATCCATGATCACATACGCGTCAGGCTCTGCGTCACGCCAGTAGACGATGTCCCGAACGATTCCGAAGCGGCCTCGCATATGGCTCGACAGAAGCATAACCCTCTCGCCGCGCACAGTAGGCTGCAAGATGGACAACGTGCTGTAGTGGTACTCCCCGCCTGGCCACGCTGTTGTTGACAAGCCTGGATCCGGCTCCGCTCGCAGCACTCGCAACAGTTGTGGCCGAGTTCCGTGGAACACGGTGCACAGGCCATTCTGCAATGACAAATTCCAGCCACCGCCAATGCAGGCGATGCAGCATGGCAGCTGGTGTCAGTAGAGTTTCAAATACCCCGTGCACTGATTTGAACAGCATCCATGGAATGTGAGGTATCTTACGTGCGGATGAACTCTCATCAGGACTCCCGCAGCGGTCTCTCCCGTGCGGCTGTTCACCGGGTACAGAACGGGGACCATCAGACCGTCCAGTCTCCATAGGGGATTGTCAATGCCCGAGGGAAGAGGACCAAGGTCGATGTCATTGCTCCGAGCATTTGAGTTGAGTCCTGCGCGGGTGCATGCATATATACGGTGAGCATGAATGGCCGATTAGCGTAATTCAGCCTAGAGCCCCATGGCCAGCAGATCTAGAATCTTGCGGAAAAATTGAAGCTAACATCAAGATAGAGTAGTCATCCTCTTCACCTCCCATTCTGCTGCTTTCGCAACCAACTTGAAGCCGTATACTCCGCTCCTTGATTGCACTTCACGCGCACGATACCGATCCGGCGATGGACGTAAGCCAAGGCGCTCCTTCTTCAAACACTGGGTCATGAACGCGCCTGGCCATGGAGAAGCTGGACAGTCGGTCCTGGACTCCTCGCATTCCCACCCCGTGCTTTTCACGTTCCGGCACGGCATGGGAGGCCAGCAGTGGATTGGACTTTTGAATATATTTTTATCAAGCAGATCTAATTAAAGCCCTAATTGGAAAGCACTTCCTTCGTATCTTTTAAGTAAGAGGTATTGAGTTCAAATCTCAATGACAACATACTTCTCACATTGAGTTCAAATCTCAATGACAACATACTTCTCACAGTAAAGGATTGAAGAGATGATTTATTGAGGTGAAAGAACGATGGAAAGAGACCATCTAGGAAGGGACAACAAATGGGGACCCGGGGGTCGGAGTGAAGAGGAGCAACTGAGCTCACAGTAAATGCAAACAATATATTTCTTTTGATTAATACCAACTATTTTCTTGTAGAAGGGTATTGAAGAAGTATTTTCTTAAAACAAATTTAGGTACCTCAAGCAGGTAGTAATGAAAGTGCAGACTCTTTTTATTTTTTAAGTTTATTAATTTTATTTGAAAAGGCTTTGAAGAAGTAAGCATTTTGCACAAGGAGTGTTTGTACCAAAACATTGAAGGAGTGGTCTTTGAGAGCAAGAATTCTTTGCAAAGGCTTTGAAGGAATAGCCCTTTTAGAGAAGAAAGCAAACCTTCCCCCTTTAGTAGAAGAGAAAAAACACGTTTAAACTTCTGTGTAGGCTTTGTCAATATTTGTACATAAACTACTTCCTATATATACTATTTTCTATATATACAATATGCTACTGCAAACTTGAGCTCATAGCAAGCACGTCTACAAACTCCGCCACTTGTAAATGGGCTATCGGCAGCCTATGTGTGGAAGGTATGTATGCACACATGACATGATCATGTCATTATTTTTGGGGATTAAAGATGAGCGGCATGGAGGATATACCCGATGGGCCCGTTTGCTGTTTTGATGGAGATGTCCTGAGCCATGTAGGAATTCGAGCTTTCAATGAGTACACCTTGCTAGTATTTCAATAGGTTTGGCAAGATATTTTGAGCTACCATTTCCTTGTGCTAAGGTTACTTCTATGTATACTTCAGAATACTCGTATGTGTATACTTGTTTGCATTTCAAGGTCTTGCTTGCAACCTGCTGCATCCTTGTTAACTCCCATTGTCTTGGATGAGTGTTCTGCTACCTTTGAAATTCGTGATGTGGAGTCTAACCTATCTCCTGCATGCGAACATCATTTTCTTGCTAGTTCTCGCTTGCCATGAGCCTGCCATTGATGTGTTTGGAAGGTTGTGAATGACCCCATCAATGCTACTACCGCATCAGCCATCAGGGCCTAGCTTCCGGATTTCAAAGCGTACTCGTTGAAATCATCAGGATAGGTTTTCTCTAACCTGAAAGTTGGAATCATGTTCCTGGTCATGCATAGGTGTTGATCTATCTCTAGAGAGAACACCTTTGTCGTGATCCACCTCTTGTCTGTTCCTGTTTCAAAGTACCAGCTGAGGGGAAAAGGGTTAGGGATCTGGTCAGGCAGGACCTCGTAGCCCCACGACGTCTGTTGCTGAAGAGCTGGGTTTCATAAAAGCTGTGCATGAAAAGGAAACACATACAGCTGGGTTTCATAAAAGCTGTGCATGAAAAGGAAACACATACAGATCGATGGGATAGTGTGTGGCAAGCAGTCTGCTGTGTATGGGCCAGCAAGTGGACAGCTAGAGGATGGTAACGTCAGAGTGACCCTCCCGTATGTTCCATACCCGATCGCTAGAGTTTCTAGTGTTTTGAGCTCGACAATGACTTAGGGCTCAATCAGGTACTCCTTCCGACCAGTGTCAACAAAAGAGGCTAGGAGGGCGATGTCTACATGCATTGTCGATTTCAACGAAAAGTCTCAAATGAAAACATCTTGTACAAATGGTGGCAAATGGTTCAATAACTTCAATCGCTAAGATGGATGAACGTACGCTGCTATATAACGTTGCTAGGCAAGAATCATGGATGTCCATGGAGTCCATGGACATCTTCATCGGCCGCCGAGAATTCGAAGCTCAGGCTTCTCATGTGTCTGGTATCAAGGCCGTGTCACTCACCTTTACACTGACAAACTCTCGGACTACATTATTATTATTCCTGTTCGCACCGACTACATCCAAGAGCACATAGGCTCGAGGCTCCGAGCCAAAATTCGAGTACATTCTCCGGACGCCTCCCAAGCGGCCTCGCAGATAGCTCGATAGAATCATAACCCTCTGCCCGCGCACCTTCGGCCGCAAGATGGACAGAGCGCTGTGGTGGTATACTTGCCCTAGCACAACGGCTCGTGGATCCGATCGCAGCTGCTCCAGTTTTCGCGGACTTCCTTCGAACACTGTGCACCAGCCATCCTGGATTTACAAATTCCAGCCAATTCGCGCAATGCAGCATAGCAACTGGTGTTAGTAGCTTGAACAAAAGCTTGAACAGCATGCATGGAAAGACTGTGTTGCATCTTACGTGCGGATGAACTCGTACAAGAACCCCCACTCGGTTCTCTCTCCTGCCGTTTCTGATGAGCGGGTACACAACGGGCACTCCTAGACCTTCGAATCTCCATAGGGGATTCTTAATGCCCGGGGGAAGAGGAACGGTATGGTCGCGCTGATTTTGCCTAGAAATTGAGCTCGATGCTGCAGTTGAGCATTAATGCCCCATTAGCCTAAGCCTAGAGTGCCATGGCCAGCACATGTAGAATCATGCTAGAAACTTGAAGCAAACATCAAGATAGAGTAGTAGTACCACCTAAACCCATGCTCGTGGATGAGCAAACTACTTGGAGTCGTATACACCGCTCCTTGCACTTCACACCAACGGTCTGGCGATGGACGTAAGCCTGGGTGCTCCATCATCGCCTTCTTCAAACTTAAATTTCGGTCATGAACGCATGGAGAAGCTGGACAGTCAGTCCTGGACTCCTCGCATTCTCTATCACTCCAAGCTTCTCCTGTTCCCAACACACATATCGGAGGCTGGATCCTGGTTGGATCTGGATGTTTCTCTCAACCCGGTAACTACTTCAAGGTTTTGGGCATAAACCTTCCACCATTTGCAATGAAAATTTAAGATCAGATCGGATGCTGGAGATTTAAAATGTGAACTCTAAGATCCTTATCTACACTAGTTATTGGCCAAAGATTAGACGTAATGGACCAGCTATTTGTACATCATCCACAGGTATATAATTTTGCTTAGATATTATCTATTTCTATTCAACAGGTCTAGTTAAAATCTTTCAGAGTCCCCGTTTGAGTATCTAGCTTCAATATTTTAGGGAATATCAGATGCACTGGTCAAAAATATGATAATGATTTGGATCACATGTGAAGGGTGTACACTCTCATCATACACCGTAAAAATAATCATAACAAGATTTACCAGCTGAACAAAGAATTTATTTAATCATCCCTTAAGATGAGACTTTCTAGCCTTGATTTTAGTTAGTTATCCCTTAAAGCTGTGATTTCCTGGCCTTGATTTCATAAGAAGAGAGCTTCGCTCTGCCCCCCTTTCCCAACCCCATTGCTCTTTTAACTTTGAGAATAATATGATTTCACTTATTGAACAACAACTCTGTTAGTTAAGTTAGTTAGAGCACCCGCAAATAATTGGGGGTCTTGAGTTTAACTTTCAATTAGAGCATAATAACGCACTTAGCAAGTTATTACCGTACCGTGAGGGGGTGGTTCAACAGGATAATGCCCAAATAAATTTTTTTTGAAAAAAAATAAGGTCCAACATAAATATTTATATTTTTCAAATTTTCAAAATTTACGAAAAATAATTTTATCAATTTTCAATTTTTATTAAAATACATAGGTATATATATATAACTAATTGATATATATAGACCTCCGTTAAACATGTCCTAATTTTCCACACAAACCCTAATTTCCTTGTTTTCGGCATCTTAAACTAAAAAATTTTTACATATTCAATATTTTAAGTATAATAATTTCTGGATTTTTAAATTTTATTAATTTTAATTAATTAATGCTGAATCACCCCTCAGGGTACGGTATATCTGATAAGGTTGTTGGTGTGTTTCATGTATACCTTACAAGGTTATTAAGCTTTCTTTATCATGATTGCAAATGCATCCTTGTGTCACATGTATTCATTGGCTGCACACACAACATTGTGTCATCATTCTTGGGTATTAGGGTTTATGCTGTTTTGAGCTTGACATTTTCTGATGTTCTGAGCCATGGAGTAATTCGAGCTCAGAACAGGAATATAGGTAGCTGGTTTTTTTGGGCTCCAATTGCTAGTATTTCAATTGGTTTGACATGATGGTTTGAGCTACCATTTCATTATGCTGAGGTTGCTCCTACTTAAGAGTGCTGCCAAGTCTTCTTGTTCGCATTTCAACGTCTTCCTTGCAACGTGCTGTGACCTTGATGAATTTGATGCACCAAAATACTTTGATGGTTTTTTTAAGAACATGCACCACTCTTAGTAAGAAATCATGACCTTTTGAAAGTGGCAATGAAGTCGCTCACTTTTCATGACTCTGAGTAAGTAAGTGGAGGCTTCTTCTGAGCGTCAAGCAAAAGAGGCTAGGAAGTGCGATGTATGTATGTAGTTGATTTCAACGAAACGTCTCAAATGAAAACATACTGTACAAATCAGTCCCCGGTGCCAAATGGTTCAATGAGGCCTCAAAAATAAGCAGCCCAATCACCTCTTGGTTGCTATTCTATCTCCAACGTCAGAAGATGTTTTCCTCTCCATCTCATACACCTGGTAGAGCAACGTACTCTTCCCAAAGTGTGGATCCCTTTCCATAGCAGCAAGAACGTCCTTCACGGTGATGACGGTTTGGGACCTTCCAGCCTGAGGTGACGTTCTGCCTCTCGCTGATGCAGATCCTGGGCCCGGCCATGACATGAACAAAACACAAAGTAATTTGAACCCAGTTCACAGTCGACAAAGTTGAGAAACAAGCGCACATCTAGTGATTGAAGGGAGAGAATACCAGGGGGTGTGCCAGTTGTCGTCACCTGCTGTGGTCCGCCTCCTTGACCTGTATGTCCTATCTCTCGTCTCCTTTCTTGCTCTTTTGCAAACCACGTGCTGCTCAATTGATCTGGTCCTTGGTCAAGCTCGAATTATCACCATCCTCAGGTTTGAAAGTATCAGGTTGTCTACACACCTGCATGTTCAACTTGCCGCTTCCGCCGTCCTTGTTCAGCTAGCATCGTCCACTTGCTGAGCATGTCATCAGCACCTATTGCTCGTCTTGCGGCAATGTTGGCTTCATTAGCTCTCATTTTGTCTTCCTTTTCTTGCTTTGCCTGCCAGTCACAACCAGCCATACCATGTCAGGAGCACTGTAACATACAGTAGCTACAACTCTTCAAGATAGAGTGGCCATTTTCCGTACCTTTTGAGCTTTTGCCCGCAGCTCATCGTTTTCCACATCTGTAAGCCTGCCTTTGTCCTTTTTCAGGGCGAGTGAAAAACAGTTTTTTCACAACTGTCAGCAATCGCAACCAATTTCTCACATGCAGAAGAATACAGAACTTGTCCCAAAGCAAAGTGTGGATTTCAACCAGCAAGTTATCAGAGTAGAAGCAGACTACCTCAGTCATCTTCCGCAACCTTTCATTCTCTTCAGCCTGCTTCTTTTCCAGAGCTTCTTTTTCCTTCTTTTTTTTCAACAGATCCTGTACATCTGTTGTAACCACGAACCTGAGCCTGCCCTTCTCAGAATCACAGCGCTATCAAACCAAAACATTCCGTTACCAATCTTCTTGAGTTTTGCTGACTATGGTACAAAGTGGCCTCCCAGTTTGAACTTGGAAAGTGCAAGTAAGCAGGTACCTGCTGGGAGAGCTTGATTATGTTGTACAACATTCTACGCATATACTCCTCTGTAGCCTGCCAATAGGCATAGCTGCACAGAATAAGGACACTACATTCTGTTACATACAAAGCTCCTAGAAGGATGGAAACACTTGCCACTCCTAAGTGCATATGACCTTAGCTCAAAACAAAACAAAAGTTGGCGCACACAGGAACATCATACCTTAGACAAACATTTCTCCATGTCATCACCCACAGACCGAAATCCCTTGGCCTCAGCTGCACGGCCCAGCACAGGTTCAGTTTAGTTTTTTGCTCATGAGCATTTCCCACATCCTACACAACCACCAGTGCATACAATTCCCCCAGCACTCTTTTAGAAGATGGAGAAGCCAGCTTGCCTACGTCATATAGTTTTTTGTGTAAAAACCCTCTATCTAGAAACAACCTATCTTCTTCATCTTGAACAGCTTTTGAAATTGCTTCTGGGGTGCGGCTTTCTTCCCTTGGTCCTGCCAGCATCTGCTCTTCTTTCTCCTCCTGGAAGGAATCAAGAATGCAGAGGCTATTACAGACAGAGCAACATTATCCCCACTCCCAGGCAACAACTACAATCTAAATAACATCTTACCCTGAGGTTTACGCCACTCGCGGCCGTGACATCCTTTAACTGATCAATGCTCTGATTAGCCTCGCCACGCGCCTGCTTCTTACTGCAGCCCAGCACAAGAAAGGGGTACAGTCATAGACTGCCAGCCAAATGCCAAACCTCTTCGGTTCATCCGAAGTAGACGTACATAAATATCCAAAGGACAACAAGCCCTTAGACATAGTAGGAGACCACCAACCTTGGTGGCTGGGATAATGGGGGAGTTTCTGCAGCTTTCTTCCGACCAAGCACTGGATTCTTCCTCGGAGTCTGCCCTGCAAGTGAGCCAGGAAGGGTTGACAATCCAGCCATGCTTGCACTTTGTCATCAGCCTAAGCCTAGAGTGCCATGGCCAGCACATGTAGAATCATGCGAGAAAGTGGAAGCAAACATCAAGATAGAGTAGCAGTCCACCTCGAGCCATTCTCGTGCATGACCAAACTACTTGGAGTCGTATACACCGCTCCTTGCACTTCACACCAACAATCTGGTGATGGACGTAAGCCTCGGTGCTCCATCATAGCCTTCGGGTCAGCAACGCCTGGAGAAGCTAGACAGTCAGTCGTAGACTTCTCGCATTCTCTTATCAGTCTGATCTTTTCATGTTCCCACACACTTATCGGAGGCTGGATCCTGGTCGGGTCTGGATGTCTCTGTCGGTTCACCTCAGGGTTTTGGGCATGAACCATGGACCATTTACAAGGAAAACATTTTGAACTGAAGATCAGATCGGATGCTGGAGATAATCCCACTTGATCAGAAGTTAGGCTTGTAGTCAAGATTACAGCTAAGCATGATATGTTAATTAAATCGTATATATATTTTACGATTATTTAGATTTAACCTCTAACAACCTTAGTAGATTGGATTTAAATGGACCCACACTAACGATCAAGCATCCTTGAGTTGGATCACTCCTGGAATGGGTTGTTACTCATTCCCCTGTCATATAAAAAGGCCTACGGTGTCACCTATTGTAAAAGCCCTCTTCTATGAACTAAATTTACAATCAAGTTCACTATAAAATAAATGGACCGGCTCCATGTACACTATTTAGATGTAGTTATAGATTATCTTTCTGCATTCAGCAGTGCTAATTAGAACCTTTCAGAGTCCTCATTTTGAATAACTAGTTTCAAGTGTTACAAGTTGTAACTCGTGTTGCAATGATTTGGATCACATGTGATGGCCTTAAACACTCATCATACATACAAAGAAATAATCATAACAAGAATTAAGAAGATTCGGGAATAAATTAGACTATTGTACTAGGTATACTAAGCCATTGAACCTTTCTAAAATAAAAATAATTTTTATTTTGGTGCAATTTAATGATACGGGTTTATATTTTAAAATAAATATATTACATAATTTATTTAGTTATCCCTTAGATGTGACTTTTTGGCTTTGATTTCATGAAAGATCCCCTCCTCCAACCACATTGCCGTTTTAATATTTAGAATAATATGATTTCACTTATTGAACAACAGCTCTACTAACTGAGTCAATTAGAGCATCCAGAGGATAAAAATGCCGTAATTGAACTTCTCGCAAGCTCTATTTACTGAGTTGGTTAGAGCACCCCCTTACCAATGGGGGTCTTGAGTTGAACTTTGAAATAGAAATAGAGCATAAAAACGCAGTAATTGAACTTTTCGGAAGTTATTATAACTAACAAGGTTGTTAATCTTTCTTCTTTATGTCATTTACAAATTCATTAGTGTGTCACTTGTATTCCTTGGCTTGGCTGGACATCTCACATGATTGTGTCATCATTCATGGGCAATGGAGTTTTTGCTATGAAGAGCTCAACATTTGTTGATGTCTTGCACAATATGGAGCAATTCGAGCTCGTACAACGCTAATACAAGCAGCTGGTTTCTTTGGGCTAGACATTTGTTGATGTCTTGAACCATGCAGCAATTCGAGCTCGTACAATAATGTGACAAGTAGGTGGAAATTTCTTTGGGCTTTCAAATTAATGCCACGTGCCAAATGGTTCGATGCAGAGCCGCTTTCTTGCTGAAATGGATGCATGGATGCACGTACGCTACTATATTGCTAAGCAAGAAGCATGAATGTCCATGGAGTCCATGGACATCGTCATCGGACGTCGAGAGATGAAGAAGAAGAAGAATTTTATTTAAGTCTACTAAGGATGGATTTCCATCATGGGACTTGGTACTTAACAACTTGTACCATGGTGTGCCTAAGCTACTTGCACCAAGGGCATCCACTCCCTTTAGGCACCCCATCTAAGTACCGATCTAACTAAGCTCAGGATGCTTAATCACGGCGTTCTTATAAATTGTCTATCCCTTTGACCTAAGCCATTTGGACAGACTCATTTGGAGAGGCTCATGCTTGTCATATATCTGGTATCAAGGCCGTGTCCCTAACCCTTACTTGTGTGTCCAAATGGCTTAGGCCAAATGGACACACATTTATAAGCATGCTTATTAAGCATCTTGCGCTTGGAGCTTGGATCGATACTTAGATGGGGTGTTGAAACGGAATGGATGCCCTTGGTGCAAGTAGCTTAGACATACCATGGTACAAGTTGTTAAGTACCAAGTTCCATGACGGAAATCCGTCCTTAGTGGACTTAAATAAAATTCTTCTTTTCTTCTTATCCGGACACAGGCTCTTGGACGATATCATTATTCCTCTTCGCCTCGGTATCAATGTGATCCATGATCGGATACGCGACAAGCTCTGAGCTGAAAATCGAGCGGACGCTAACGCCAGTTGCCTTGCTGCATTCAATGCATTGGATGCATTGGATGCATTGGATGCATTGGATGCATTGGATGCATTGGCTGGAATTTGTAAATGCAGCATGGCTGGTGCTCAGTGTTCGAAGGAACTCCGCGGCAACTGGAGCAGCGGCGATCGGATCCACGATCCTTTGTGATAGGTCATCTTGAATACCAGTACAGCGCTCTGTCCACCTTGCGGCCCACTGTGCGAGATGGGAGAGTTATGCTTCTATCGGGCTATCTGAAAGGCCGCTTGGGAACCGTTCGGAAACATTTGAGCCAGCTCTCGCTGCAATAACTTGAACAGCATGCATGGAACATTGAAATGTGATGCATCTTACGTGAGGAACAACGCGGAGCCGAACTCCTAAACTGGGCACTTTCCTACCGTCTTTCTCAACCTGGCACAAAACGGGCACCTGCAAACTTTGAAGCCTCCATAGGCGATTGCACATTTCAATGCCCGCGGGAAGGGGAATATGGTCGAGGTGGATTTGCCGAGAACTTTTGTTGGGTCCTGCGGGTGGATGCAGTTGCGGTGAGCATGAATGGCCAATTAGCCTAAGCCTAGACGCCATGGCCAGTAGATGTAGAATTATGCGAGGAATTGAAGCAAACATGTATCAAGATAGAGTAGTACTAGTCCACCTAAACCCATTCTCGTGCATGAGCAAAAGGCAACGGACAAGGTTTGTTTTCTTCTTCATGATTATACATGCATTGGTGTGTCACAAATGTATTCCTTGGCTGCACACTTCACATGTGTCATTGTTTCTGGGAATTAGGGTTTCTGCTGTTTTGAGCTCGACATCTGTTGATGTCCTGAGCCATGTAACAATTCGAGCTCGCAACGGCAAATTATGTAGGTAGCTAGTTTAAATTTGTTTGGACTGTAGTTGCCAGTATTCCAATCGGTTTGGTATATCTTTTGAGCTACCATTTCATTATGCTAAGATTGCTCCTACTTCACAGTGCTGCCAGTAAGCCTACTTGTTTGCATTTCAAAGGTCTTCCTTGCAACCTGCTGTGATCAGATATACCTTGAAGGTTAGTGGTGCAGTTCATTGATTCAGTAATTCTGTTCCGTATGGAAGGACTCAGGATGCTGGCCCTTAGTTTGGGAGATGGGCCTGCTACTTTGCACATCTATCCAACAGACTTGAGCTGCACGGCAACAAGCCATTGTGAAGGTGGAAATCACTGGAAAAGTTACTGTCGAAGGAAACTCTTTGGATGCTCCTGATAAAGACCATCCACCACTCTTGAATGAAATCATGACCTTCTGAACGTGGCTATGAAGTCGCTCACGTTTTCATGCAATGGTCGGAGTCTGAGTATTTGGAGGCTATGCTGAAGCTTGCCCACATTTCGCACATGTATCCACTAACGCCCTCTGCAAAGGCAAGATCGGTCAAGGCTCGGGTGGGCCACGTACTTTTGTATGTTTTGAGAAGAAAACGTTCCAGCGCCTGAGCTTGTGCGAAATTGGGTATTCAAGTGGTTGTTGACAGATAGATAAAGAGTTTGATGAAGGGAAAGTAGATGGGAAAACTAGTCTCAACAATGCAAGGTTGCGGACACAGCCAGTTCTTGCCGGATGCCGTGATACAAGTAGCTGGCAATTGTCTGGAAGCATGGTTCTGCGACCTTTTGGAAGTCGTGATGTGGAGTCCAATCTCCTGCAAGCTGACATCATATTCCTGTCCGTTCAGCCTGCCGCTTGACGTGTTTGGGAAGGTCGTGAATGACCCCATCAACGCTGCTACCGCATCAGCCACGAAGGCCTGGCTCCAGGATTTGAGAGCGCACTCGTTAAAATCAGTCAGGGTAGATTTTCTCTAACCTGAAAGTTTCCGCTGGCGATCGGGGATTGGGTTTCTGCTGTACAGTCTTAAAACTCGACAACGATGGGGTTCCTGCTGTTTTGAGCTCGACAACGATGTAGACTCAATTAGGACATCCTTCTGAGTGTCAAACAACGGAAGGGCGATGTCTGTATGAAATGTTAAATCAACGAATCGTTTCAAATCAAAACATAGGTACTGTACAAAGCCTGATGGCAAATGGTTCAAAGTTGGGAGCCGCTTCCTTGCTAAGATGTATGCACATACGCTGATCACATGCTGAGCAAGATCCATGGAAATCGGACGCCGGGAGGCTCATATGGTATCCAGGCCGTGTCCCTCACCCTTACCCTGACAACCTGGACGAGTCTGTCATTATTCTCGCCCGCATCCATGAGCACATACGCGTTAGGTTCTGATAGATGCAAGCAGACGATCTCCACAACAATTCCCATGCGGCCTCGGAGATGACCCGATAGAATCATAACCCTGTCGCCGCGCACATTAGGCCGTAAGATGAACAGGAGGCTGTGGTGGAATTCTCGCACTGACATCTCGGGGAGTGATGCCCCGGGTTCTGATAGCAGCTCATCCAGATATTGCCGTGTGCCGTCGAACACGCTGCACTGGCCATTCTGCATTTACAGATTCCAGCCAGCGCATGCAACGTTAACGCAGCACAGCAACCGGTGTTAGTAGGGTTTCACATCTGAGCCATAACGCTCCAACAATGTTTTGAACAGCATGCATGGACTGTGATATCGATGCAACTTACGGAAGGATGAGCTTCAAGGAGAACTCCTGTAGCGAGCAACGTCTCGCGGGCGGCCGGAATTCGGTATGCAACGAACACCCGGAGATCTACATATCTCCATAGGGGATTGGTAATGCCCGGGGGAAGAGGACTAGGCCGAGGGTCGACGTCGGACACGTTTTGCCGAGCACGAAATCTGCTGTGTCCTGCGGGTGCATGCATGCGCGGTAAGCAGGAATGGCCGATTAACCTAAACCTAGAGCGGAATGTCCAGCAGATGAAGAATCATACGAGAAACTTGCAGCAAACATCAAGATAGAGCAACAGTCCACCTAAACCCATTCTCGGGCACGCGCAACTAAACTTGGAGCCGTGTTCTCTCCACCCTGCACTTCACGCGATCGATGTGGCGCGGGAAGTAAGCCTTGGCGATCCATCATGGCCTTCTTGAACTTGGTCATGAACGCCTGGAGAAGTTGGACAGTCAGCCGTGAACTCCTCGCATTCTCGCTGCGCGCTTCTCATGTTGTCACACACTTCCCGAAGGCCTGCATGCTGCTGTCAACGAACTCGTCAATACTTCAGGGGTTTCGGGAATGCCCCAGACCATTGTCAATAAAACATATGGAATTTAAAATTGGATCGTATGCTTGATTTAATATTAGTAGATCCGAAGGTTAGCCTACTAGTCAAGAAATAAGCGTAAGATGATAATTAGATATTATATTTTTTTATAATCATTCAGAATTTCAATATTATCTATACTAGTTATTAATAGATGTAAAATAGGCCGGGTATTTATATATGTACATTATATTGCTAGAAGAAAGGTTAGGAGGTCCTAACAAGCTAAAAAACTTACAAGAAAACTCCGCAAAACTCAACCCCCGGCAATCCCCAATGTTCTAGAATGTGCTCGTTCTTGCATGAGATGAATATGTGAGACCTTCCATCATTATTCACATTGGTTACATATTAAGACCATTAGAATAATATTTTTATATTCAGCAACTCAAACTCAAACTGTTTTGGGGTCATGGTTTTGAGTGTTTAGTTTTTTTATTTATAAAAAAAATATCTACAAAATACCTTAATGGCTTGGATTACATATGATGAAGTTGGACTCCCATCCTAAAGCCATGAAAATAAGAACAATAAAAATTAGGGAGATTGCGGACCAAGCTTAACTATTCCCTTTTTGCTAAACAAGAATTTATTCACTTTTTACTGAATAAGAATTTATTCACTTTTTACTGAACAAGAATTTATTCACTTTTTAGTGAACAAGAATTCATTCACTTTTTAGTGAACAAGAATTCATTCACTTTTTAGTGAACAAGAATTCATTCACTTTTTAATGAACAAGAATTTATGACCTGTATATGTAGTGATTTTGGACCAATAGCTTTTCCTGAATCTGAACACAGATAAGACGCTTGATGATTTTTTTTTGGTGGTGTTGGAATTACTGATATATGTGTGAAAAGTATATCTTTGAACATACAGTGGTCAAGCAACATTGCGACAAACACTCTTCAAACCTCTTTAGATCATTGATCTAACTTGGTATCTTCAAACGTCTATAGATCATTGTTCTAACTTAGTAATTACATTACAGCAGCATCGAGCATTTCTTAAAATCAGCAATAATTTTCATTAGGGGTGCAATTTAAAGATAATTAAGTTTCTAGATTTTCTTCAAGCGTATGTTACGTCATTTGATTCTTCATCTCTTGAGGTGTGACATCTTGATTCTTCATCTCTTGAGGTGTGACATCTTGGCCCTGATGATAGAGACTTGTCTTTTACCCCACTTCATTGGTCTTTTCACATACAACATAATGTGATTTGTTTTAAACAATAAACAACTCTCATAGCTCAATTGGTTCGCTCTATAACCAGTCAATTTCGTATCAGCTCCCATCACCTCTTGGATGAGACTGACCGCTAATTACAGCCAACACCTCCTCGTGAAGAACGACTCTTGCTTGCTCCGAGCTTTGCTCTTCAACCACGGAATGCCCAATACAGATTTTATTTTTCTGCCCTGCTTTTAACCACATCCATCCATGCCAAATTTGAAGTGTGCAGGTTTTCCACTGCAGCACTTTTTTTTCTTTCATATTCTCAGGCTCTATGTCTTTCATGGCACCTCATCCCAATAGTAATAGGGACTAGGGCCACTTTTATGAAGAGAACTGAACATTACAAAGGGGGCCACTTTACTCATGATTTAATTTACTTAATATATATATAATTAAATATAAAATTATTTTTGAATCATATAAAATATAGGAACCTAAGGTGGCGTTGGAGAAACACTGACTATGATGGACTCTAGTGTAACAAACAACAAACAACAAACGATCACGATCGAAAAGCAATTGTGAGTTACTTACTACCTACATATCTACGTTTGATTTGGAAGCATTGTTGCAGCAGCACGCCCGTAGGATTGTATGATTGCGGATTGACGGTCAGGGTTTGGAGCATACTCACGAGGTCCATGGGGTCAGGGGTGAGCTTTGTCTGACTGTGCGTGTTGCCTAGCCAGGCGACAGAAGCGGGAGAAGGGCCGTGGCGACTCCAAATGCGACACGTTTCCTGCGACTTCTGTGTGGAACTAGTCCGGTCGGCGGAAGTTTACACTCACACTTTCCATGTGCCGCAGCCTCTGGCCCTGACAAGTGACTCTTTTGTGCTGTTATAGAATAAATACCACACTCCTGAGGACTGGTGACTGGAGCGCCGGAGACCAAGACGCTGAGACATTGTGAGACGCTGCGAGACGCTGTGAGACGCTGCGAGACGCTGCGAGACGCTGAATTGGAGTCCGAATTCGCTTCTTTGCCGAGGATGGGGCGAGCCGGGAGGAGCTGGGACGGCGCGAGCATCGGCGACGCAGCCTGGCATTCGCTGCCGTTGCTGCTGCCGATCGGGAAGCTGGTGAAGGGAGCGCTGCGCAGGCGACGCCAATTGGTGAGCGGGAGCGGGAAGAAAGAAACGGCTCCGATGCTGGCCCCGGCCACGGTGCTGCAGCCGGACGGGGAGGCTGTGGAGCATCGCGGGAGGACGCGGTGCAAGCAGGTGATGCGGCAGTATCCGTCGCACAGGCTGTGCCCGACCAGCGCGCTGGTGCTCAGGCGGGAGAGCTACCTGCTCGCGGACGACGAGTGGCTGCAGCCGGGGGAGATTTACATCCTGGTGCCGAGGGGGAAGGGTACGGAGTGCGACGCCAAGATTCCTATTCCGATCAAGCATTATAGTACGATTGTGTCCAGATTCAGCCCCGAGAGCATCCACGTCCGAGGCGGAAGTGTTCCTGGGAGTAATGGTCACCAGCAATTGCAATTGCAACCGAGGAATCAGGAGGTGACATCTGTGAAAACGGAACTGAAGAGGAGGAGCTCGATCCACAAAACGGCAATGCCTTGCATTTCGGAGTGACATTTTGGAGTTCAATCTCCTTATTACGAGTCAGTCTTGGAGAAAGACTTCCCTCGTCTACCTAGGTGGATTAATTTGTGGCATAGGTTGGCTTGGCCACGGCCATGGATTTTGCGGCATTACAGCTTATCGGACAGTAGACTACTACGACAGACGACTCTTCTTCTGAACCAGGGCTAGTAGGCCTGCTGCGGTGAGCTAAACGTACTTCTCCCATGGAGAGATCTGTTTCCCGAAGGGCGTGTTGGGAGGCAACCAGCGGACGAAACAGTCGGGAGAGTACACTCCGGCCGCTTTTTTTCTCACGCAGAACCATTTTCCCAACGCGTCTGTGAGTTTCTGTAAGCACCAGCTGCAATCGTCCCGGCTTTTCATGGTCGCCGATGCTTTACAAGCGGCCCTGTATTTGATCTGCCCGAAGTACTCTTCCTGGTATGGAAATCGGGAGAATTGCCCGGGCCCGGATGGCCACATGGATGGTGCCTGGTTCTTCACAATATCCTTGGTCCTCTCGACATAGCCAGCGAAGGTGCTGTTTTCTTCGTAGGACTGCTGTCCACATTCAATCTTCAGCGGCCTGATCCGAGGGGTGTACGTCTTGTTGTTGTGACCTGATACTCCGTCGATCGCGCTGAGCAGCAGAGCCAGTGCACACGTCGCTACCAGCCACAGCTTCAGCTGCTTCACAGGCTCCATTGTGAGCACCCCTTGTGATTTTGTTAGGTTAGGTGAATTCTCGTCGCTCTCTTTATGTTACTACTGATGCCGCAGAAGTCAGTAGACTGTAGATATTTTTCAACAGATTCTGGCAGATGCTCCTCGTTGGGAGAAAGGACATTCTGCTGAACTGCTTTTGTCAAAGTTGATTGGAGAAAGATGCGTTTTCGGACATTGTGTACCGAGGCTGTTTCCTAGGAAGTGTGAGGTACCTTGGACGGTCTGTCTTGTTCCGCACTCAGTCCTCCATTCAAATCTTAATTAATTACAGAGAACAAAGAACTTGTTGAACTTAATTACAAACCTGTCAAGCTCGCAAACCTCCAGCGCAAGCGGCTGGTTGTTGTAGCCTGCAACTCACAAGAATGCAATGCCCAGGGCATACAGCAGGCCTAGGAGGCATGCATGTGACTAGAACAGTGCATTGCTCTAACCTGCTTCTAGAGCTTCTGCAAATGTAGCTTCACCCACCCCTGAGATCACGCGGACCGAATGGTGCCCGCCTAAAATTACCTTAGAATACCATAACTCATCAACATCATGTTTCCTCCAGCGATCAACTCAACCGGTTCTGTTTCAAAGAATCTGTGGCCTTGACTGTACTACGGCGAAACTGCCATTCCTGTACACTCCTTCTACATCCTGCACAGTCAGACAACATCAAGGGTTTCAGATGATGCAGGGTACAATCTGTGGGTGATTCTAGCCACCCCACGACGAGCAACATACCTGAGGTTTCCCGCCAAATGCACCCTCCACTGCTAAGCCGACCTTAACAATCCCCTTAATGAGCTGTTCCCGAAACTGTAAAGCGAGATGATAAGCGTTAAGGGACTCTACGACAAGAGACACCATGCCTTGGCTCATGGACGAGAAGCATCAGCATCTGTTCATTGTTTTGGAGGCTTACAGGTAAATCCCACAATAGACGTTCTTGTGCATAGTCCACCAAGATTTCTTCTGGTGGGTCTATCATTTTGCTATCGTACCTGCAGTAGGCCAGTTGGTCAGCATTTGCAGATCCCTTGGCTAAGTACCAAACCTCATGACAGGTGACGAAACTTACAGGCCAGCCCCAGCAAATGACTCCAAATCCTCTCCGTTGGAGTCTGAGCGAGCTATCAAAGACGCCTCGGATGCAAATAGAGCAATGGCTTTTGAGGGTAGGGACTCTATGCTTGGCCCTGCATTCAAAAGCATAAGCAGAAGATGAGACAAGAAGCTAGGCCGTGGACACGGGCCTTTACAGTACTTGTTTGTTTCTCACTTGCATCCAAGTCTTTTGAGATGCTGAAGCTGAGGGCACGACCATTAGAATTGCCTACCAAGACCTCGCCGAGCCCTGCCACCACCTGTCACGTAGTGTACACCAACCACTTCTTACCAGGATTCCATGCAAGGTGTGATGATAGGGTACAAAATCGAAGGAAGAAGATGAGGAAGGAGAGTAGTGAGTACCTCACAGAACATGACTGTCGTGTCTTTAGTAACTGGGTGGGCAGTGTGCAAAACGAAAGCATACTCAGCAGGGATAACTTTCTGAAGTAAGCATCCCATGTGAAGAGCATCGTCGTCAATGCCTTGTGACCGACGGCTTAACCTGTGACACCATCACATCTTGAGTAATTATCCTCATTCTCTTCAAAGGAGGACATTTTATCATCGGCTTCAGGCTTACAGTCAATCTGAAGTTACCATGCTCTGTCTGTCCACTTGCTGGCCCACACACCACAGACTGCTTGCCACACACTATCCCATCTGTGCTTCCTTTTCCAGGCACCAGCTTCTATCAAACCCAGCTCTTCAGCAGCATGCGTAAGAGACTCTTGCAGACGTCGTGGAGCTACCAGGTCATGGCTGACCATCTCCCTGAGCCTTTCCAGCTCAGCTGGTACTCTGGAACAGGAACAGAGAAGAGGTGCATCACGACAAAGGTGCCCTCCCTGCGAGATAGATAACAGCCATGACCACACGTCATTCCAACTTTCAGGTGAGAGAAAACCTACCCTGACTTCAACGAGTGCGCTCTCAAATCTTGAAGGCAGGCTTTCATGGCTGAAGCGGTACCAGCATTGATGGGGTCATTCAAGACCTTTCCAAACACGTCAAATGGCAGGCTGATGGCAAGCGGGAACTGACAAGAAAATGATGTCAGCATGCAGGAGATAGGTCCCCACATCACGAAGTCGGAGGTAGCAGAACAATCATCCCAGACAATTGCCTACCTGTATCAGAGCATCCGGCAAGAGTGTCCGCAACTTTGCAATGTTGAGAGCTTTCCCACCTACTTTCCCTTCATCAAACTCTTGTTCTGTCAACAACCACTTGAATACCCAATTTTGTACAAGCTCAGTCGCTGCAACGTTTTCCTTCTCAGAACATACGAAAGTACGTGGCACACCCGAGCCTCTGACCGATCTTACCTTTGCAGAGGGCGTTACTGGAGACACATCTGCAAAATGTGGGCAAGCTTCAGCATAGCCACCACTGACTAACTCAGACTACGACGATTGAATGAAAAGTGATTGACTGCACGGCCATTTTCAAAAGGTCAATGATTTCTCACAAGAGCGGAGCATGGTCTTGAGAAAATTTTGATCAGCACTATCCAAAGAGTCTTCTTCGACAATAACTTTTCCAGTGGTTTCCACCTTCACAATAGCTTGATGCCCTGCAACTGAGTCCGTTAGATAAATGTGCTAAGGAGCAGGGCCATCTGAAGGGCCAGCATCCTGAGTCCTTGGATACGGAAGAGAAGTACTGAATCGATGAAACTGCATCACTAACCTTCAAGGTATTTCAGTGCATCGAATTCGGTCTGATCACAGCAGGTGGCAAGGAAAACCTTGAAATGAAAACAAGTACGATTAGCAGCAGTGTGAAGTACAAGCAGCCTTAGCACAAGCAAATGGTAGCTCAAAGGATCATTCCAAACCGATTGAAATACTGGCAAGTACAGCCCAATGAAACTACCTACTTTGCTGTTGCGAGCTCGAATTGCTACATGGCTCAGGACGTCAACAGATGTCGAGCTCAAAACAGCAGAAACCCCATCGGGTATATCCTCCATGCCACCCACCTTTAGTGCCCAGAAACAATGACACATGTGAGGTGTGCAGCCAAGCAAAACATTTGTGACTCTTTGGTCTGGGAAAATGACCATAGCAGGTTGAGATGTGGTGGAACCCCAAGAGACACCTTGTCCACTCCACCGACTTGCAAGACACAGATGCATTTGTACTCATGAAGCAGAAAGCGTAGCAACCTTGTCAGTAATAATAACTTGGCGCGACGAGTAGATGGCACCCTGCACATCCGCTAGTGATGGTACTACCAGCACAGTTCCCCTCGCAGTATCTTGGTGACTCACAACCTGTTGACGGTCATCACAGGGGAGTTACAGTGAGTGACTTCAGGGAACCCCGCTCCACAGGTATCTTGCACGCATAACGCTGGTAGCCCATTTACAAGAAGCAAAGTTTGTAGACATGCCTGCCATGAGCTCAAGTTTGCAGTAGCACGTAGCATAGGTTGTAGTTTCTGTACAAATGTTGACAAATGGAACAAGGACTGGCCCCGTACTACCTGCCGCATTGCAATGTTCCCATTAGCGGTTTGGACTTCACTTTCAAACACAGATGACCCAGAAGCGTGCATCGGCTTATCTTGCTGAGACGATGCACTATACGGACCTCTTCACCAAAATTCCTGACATATGCTTCTGGAATCTCACAAGCGTTTCCCAAAAGCTCAGCATGAGGTTGCACTAGCCTGTAGATGCCATCCATGTAGTCTGGAAACAGATCTGACTGTGGTGAGAAACAAACCGGGACTTCGTGATCACTGGAAGACGAGAAGACCGAGACTGACAATCTTCACCAACCTTGAAGTGCTATCAAAATTCGGTCCACAGCAGCCAAAGCAAGAAAAGCCCAATCCTGGGTCCATCTGCACTCGCTCTTCACCTGTTATGACATGATGACAATCGAGGTATCAATCACCGTGGGACGGGATGCTGTGTTGGATGCCGCAATTTGGAGATAAATTACCACATCTTAGCTCACCCTGTTCCAGTACGATCGGCACATTCTGAAGTGCTCGCTCTCAGACGCAATAGCAGCATTGGATAACACAAGAGCAACAAGCTCACAGAGGTCATCCCCACTTAATGCGGCCTGCATCCGGAAAGAAAACCATGGGTGGTGATCCTATAGCTACAACAGACACAGACCACTTGCTGGAGCCTCGACAATCACCTTATCAATGCGCCCCAAGCATAGCCCAAAGAAACCATCAAGAGCAATGTCTAAGAGAAGAACGTCTCGGCTGGCCCAATTCGCCCTCCAAACTCTCTCAAGACGTTGCCTGGCTTCAACCACCTTTCCGGGAATCCACCAAGCATCTCGGTTTGAAAGAATGTTATAAAGCATACCCTTCAGCTCATCATCCAGAAATCCTTTGCTCATCTCCAACATAACATCAAGATCAGCTCCCGAATGTACGGTCTTCAGAATCCACAGAAAGTGCTGCAAATTTTGATGGGGCAGAACAACTTGATCTTGTTACTAACTACCATGTAGAAACTGGTTTTTAACAACAGCACGACGACAGCACCGATTTTTACTTGGAAGGCAGGAATAAGATGGGGCAGGTAGATGGGCGTGGCAGTGATTGGGTGATCCATGGTCTCTAACCAATCCTTGGAGACACCTCCGTTGTCCCTGCAGAGAAAAAAGTACGATCCAACTTTTGTGAGCACCAGAGACAGTTGCACCACTTTGATGGGCCTCAGTGGCTTAAAGAATGGCACATGGACGCGTCACCATAGAGTTCTGTAGAAATTATCCATGCTATTCGTGTTGAGAAAATGAAGATATGCCTGTACAAACGCCACGAAACTACAATGAGACACTGCTGGTCCAGACAGTGGGTGTGTGAAACTCCTTGTCATGTTGTGCCTTTCTCAGTGCTATGAACATGGACTACGATTCTACCTCACAAATATGGATGTCTTCAGGTGAGGTATTCGTGTGCAGCTTTTGATGCCATTGCTCTAGAAAGGGTTCTTCAATGCCTGGTCTGCACACTCGCATGTAGGAACAGGAATAGGAACAGTAAGCCTCCAGACACAGAGAGTCACTGGATTGAGCAAAGCTAAGCAAGACAGAAGCATCACACCTGGTTTACCTGTGCCCCTCCCTGATCCCATGTTCTCGCATTATGTTCAAGATTCTGCAGTGACAGCGGACCCTCAATTAAGAAGTGGATCTCCTGTTGTGTTTAAGAAGATGACAAATCAACTGCCTTAGGTGAGACGTACCCCATTCTTATTTGCTCAGAATCACCACCCCCACGTGGAAGAGTGGCCATGGCCATTCGGGCCAAACGACGAACGGCAGGGTCGTTCCCAGATTTAGCTTTCTCTGACATCAGGGTTGCAAGCCTCTGAGATTGTTGCAAACCAGCTTAGTAACCCTTCTCCAACAGAGGTGTACAGACATGTGTTGAAGTTTGAACATGGACAACACAGAACGGCGTTACCTCTTGCACATGGGCTATGTCCTTGGATTGATAGTTGCAATTGCGGTACCAGGTTAGCTACAGATTAGGGTAATGGGATGTTAGACATAGATTTCCACCTCCAGATTGACTGGCTTCCATCAGACCAACAGTGAAGAGTAGCTTGGCAGTGGGATAAACCTGCTTATTTGCAGAGAAGCGGAGCCATGTGTATATAAGGGCCATACCCTCAGCCCCGATCGCCTCAGCTGCATCTAGAAGCTCGGCTGCCAGAATGAAACGGCTGAAGAGTGACCAATTGCTGTAAGATTTCTCCGGGACAACCACCTAATGGAAGCACCAGGGATCTTAGACCGCAATAACGTCACGACCCTCGTCCGGTTGGATTGCAAAGGACAGCATACTTGGAAGCAGGAATTAACTAGCTGTTTGCATGCTGCTTTACTTGTGCAATAAGAGCAGGCAAGTCCAACGTCTTGAGCGGAACGGTGAAGCAGCCATTGTTGTTGTACCAGTTGCCGTCTTTATCCTGCCAAAGACGAGGATGCACACGGAGACGTGCTTCAGATTTTTTTCCCTTCCCCGAAATATTGCTGCTGCATGGCTTGAATCAAAATGACTGCTCTTACTCGGAGAACGAACACAATGCGCTGAGGAATCTCATCTTCGGGGATGGTCATCACTACCTAATAGGGCCATACACAAGACTGTGTGAGCAACCCCTTCAAGAGACAACTGAACCAGAAACGCCACAGACTTCAGATGTCCGGGTTGGTACAGGTCGAAGCCATCGGATCTCACCTGCCATGTATCAAGGTCGGGGTCATCCTGCTTTTGGACAAGGAAATCGCATCATCAACGTTACAACAGGACCAAATCCTGTCAAACTGTTTGAGGAGCTTGCAACCGACAAGAGTAGTCCCAGAGAAGAAGCTGTTAGACTACCTGGTAGTGGCCAGGCCCGATAGAAGCGAAGGGCGTTTCCACTGCCTTGTCGTTCACTTGAATGGAATCCGCAGGCCACCAGGAGCTGTTCGGCAAGGACCAGGTGTTGACGGCCCAGTGCAGAGTCTGTAAAGCTCCCCCCATTTACAGACAGCACCAACATTATTCCAACCTCAATATCACCACAATCCTACTCTCCGATCACCCACCAGCTATCACTAACGCTAGCTGTACTCTCAAAGCAATCCAACATCACACCATCCTCGGCTGCCCAACAGGGTGATCGACTCTGGTCCAGACACTTGCCATTTCCTGCTCCGGCATGGAGAATTCCACTTGGCACGCATTGTCCGAAGTAGTCTCCGTCCTCACCACCAGAGCAACGCCCTCCTTAAACACGTACGTCAGAGTCTCATCCAGATGCGAGTCGTCCAGGTCCTTGCTGATACTGCTCTTGTATATGCTATCCAATTCCGGTGCCGGCACACTCTGCTGCTGCGCCTCGGACTCAGCTCCGGCCCCGACAACAACGCCCCCCCAGTCCTCGCTGCTGGCCACAATCCTCACCCCCGGGCGAAGCTTCCGCGAAGCTATCCTCCCGGGGGAACTCAACCCAAACCCGAACCTCCCTCCCTCACACCCAACATTGCCACATCCAGCAGCTGCAGCTGCGCACGCAGCTGCATTCGGCCAAACACTTGCCCCGAATCCCGCCAGCGCCCGCCAACACCCAGCCTGGGACCCATAATCCCCAAACCCAAAACCAGCAGCAAAGCCAGGCCTCCGCCTGGCCCCAGCGCTGCTACTGCTGCCAACAGAAAGCCCACAATTTCTACCCACAATTCCTCCTCGCCTGGGGCTGGGGCTGGGGCTGGGCCTTCCAGAGCCTCTGCCGCAGCGCCCGGGCCACAGAAATCCGCAGAACGAGGCTGAAGCCAACGCTGCACAGCCGGCCACACCGAACATGCCTGACGCTGGCTTTCAGTTTCCGGAGGACACCGAAATTGGTCAGGTCAGGCACGCGACGGAGAGGGAGATGGGAATTGCAGGCCCCCGTGTTCCATCCTCTCCTCTCCTTGTACCATCCCCGCCCCGCCTCAGCGGCATTCATCCACCCAGCTTGTTGGGTTCCAAGACACAGAATGAGACGAATTTCTTTCTGCAAGGCTTCAGAGAGTGGGAAAATTCGAATTCGTCGGCATTTCCAGCTTGCGAAGCAGCAGCAGCTTGAGGCGTGCCGCTTCCTCTCCCGCGCGCCGCAAGCCAGCCTCTCGTTCCCGCCATGGATCACACAATGTCCATCGGCGTCGCGGGAGACAGCGCTCGCTTGCTGCCAAGAGGCGGGTGGCGTGGACGGCGGGCGGTTATGAGGCCCCGTTGAACGCCCACCGCCACTCGCCGGTCGTCTCGGCTGCATCTGAGCCTGCCGACCGGCGGCAGCCGGTCGCCGCCAGATCCAGATTCAGATTCCAACAAACATTATAGAAAGGATAAAGAACGTGCCAGGTGTCGGCGCACTGCGGCCGGCATCCGGGTTAACGGGCTATAAACAGGCGCCAACTGTTAAACCGGTCGTGAAGCGAAATTAATTAATCATTAATCAGCTGGTTAATCAACCAGCTGCTTCTCAGTAAACAGTAAACATGCAGTCGACCTGTAGCCTGCCGCCGCCGCACAAGCACAGTGGAGGTCTTGTGGGTGTTGAAGGAGGAGGTTCACGTGACTGCCATGTCCATGGCTCTCATGGGGTGTTATGTTTGTAGGGTGGAAGAAACGTTTCTTTCGTGATCTGGGTAGTGGGCCTGTAGATTGTTGCCAGGGGAGTAGAATAATCTCCATCTTGACTGGTAGCTTCTTCAGATGTCGCCTGCAGCTGCTCCCCCCTCGCATTCGTCCAGGTTTTGGGTTACACTTCGCCCTTTGGATGCAATTTGTTTCTCTTTTGGCTGTTGGTGCATGGTTGGAAGACATGTTGATGTTGTTACATGGAGATGGATGGATGCTTTGGAACCTGCAAGTGCATCCTCGAGCCCTACTGGTTTGGTGAACGTTTTGTGCAGAAAGTTGAGGGCGTTTCTGCGTTGGATGCGGGAGAAGGGAGTCGAGGTTGGTGAGGGGTTGGACATCAGAGCGGGGCAGGACTCTGTGGCTGACATCGGGGTGTTTGCTGCATGTGACCTAAAAGTGGGGGATGTTGTTGCCAAGATACCTAAGGAAGCATGCATCACTTTGAGGACCACTGGGGCTGCGGAGTTGTTGAAGGAGGCGGAGTTGGAGGGTTTGGAGGGGCTTGCCGTCGCCCTCATGTACGAACGGAGTAAAGGGGAGGCCTCTCCTTGGTTTGGGTACCTGCAACTGCTGCCGGAGAAGGAGGAGTCTCTGCCTTATCTGTGGAGTGAGGATGAGATAGACTCCTTTTTGGTGGGCACTGAGATTCATCAGGTCGGTTCTGGATGTGTCACCATGAATACATGCATGCTAGGGATGGTTGGATGAGTTTGTAATCACAAGTTGGGCATCCCTTTGATTATCATCTTCATGGTTGTGTAGGCAGGCGATCAAGGAAGAACAAAAGGAGCTGCGGCGGGATTGGATGCACCATGTAGTGAGACTGAGTGAAAGGAATGCAAGCGAGTTCCCCACGGAGTGGTTTTCTTTGCAGCATTATATTGGGGCTAAGACTTTACTATCTTCTCGGGCGTTTCAAGTTGATGAGTATCATGGAGAGGGCATGGTGCCTCTTGCAGATCTGTAAGATGCTCTCTTCCCCGTCTCGGTTACCACTGAGCTAGAAAGCGTAGAAGTTGGGTTGTGAAACTGTAAAGGACGCTCACCATGGATCTGGCTCAGGTTCAATCACAAGACTGCTGCAGAAGACGTGCATTTCACAGATGTTCCTCACGCTGAGTCGGACGAAGAAGAAGAGCCCGAAGAAGAGCCCAACCCCGCTGAAGAGGAAGTTGAGCCAGCAGCTCAAGGTGGCCATCGATATGAGACGCGGCAGAGGAGCATAAAACAACAACTTCCTCTTCCGGTTGAAGCATCAGATGAAGACCAGGAAGGCAGTGACGATGAGGACAGTGTGTCGTTAGAAACTGGAGGTTGCTTGGAGATACATGTTGTCAAAGATGTGGCTCAAGGCTCAGAGGTAGATTCGGCCTTCTCTTCATGTGGTGTAAACTTCTGGTATGATAACGATGTGCAAAGATGTAACACACCTGTCTGCTGCAGATATTTAACACCTATGGCATGCGATCCAACGCAGCTCTTCTTGCGAGATATGGCTTCACAGAACCTGACAACCCTTACGATGTGGTGAATGTGGATCTTTCTCTGGTCACTCAAGCATGTGAAGCACTCTTCACAAGTCGCCATATCCGCAGCCGAGTGTCATTATGGCGGAACGCAGGATGCGCTCCCAGGTTGGAGAAGGGCTCCGAGTACTTCGAGATCACTGCAGATGGGAAGCCTGAGCCAGAAGTGCTGCTGCTTCTCTTCCTCATGTATCTACCAGATGAGGCATGTGGGCAGCTGGATCGTTCTCTGTTACCAGATACCAAAGGGGTAGAAAACGTAGCACGGCTGGTTGGATGGGATGAGGAAAAAGTACCCACCAGGAAACTGAGAGGCCCGAAAGGAAGGAAGAAGAAGAGACCTAAAGTGGACCCCACAGATCTGGTGGAGGAGGATAGTATCAGTGCAGCAAAGAAGGCTGAAGACATGTCGAACTGGCTCACAACTGCCTCCGTCGGTGAAGCTTTACTCCTGGTGCTCAAAGCCCGTGATGGGCTGTACCCCTCAACATCTGTGGACGAAGACGTAGAAGCCTTGAGAAGCATCTCGGTTGCAGAAAAACCTAGACAGTTCCATTCCTTGTCCGTCCGAATTGCCGAGCGGTCCATCTTGAGAAAGTGTTTCTCTCAGACCAGCAAATGGATCTCATCTCTGAAAGGGAAACGCAGATAGCCTTGACACCATGATTTGCTTTCATCAGGGCATGTTTTTCAGCTTTTGCTTAAGCAGCTGGTTGCCAATCCCGACCTGCTCCACAGGAGCCTCATATTATAGGGATGTGGATGAGACTATTGCGGCCACTGGGTACTGGGTGGCGAGGATATTTGCATCTGCGGCGGTTTCCCACTGCCCATCACGTGTCAGGCGGATGGTTGTAGCTCTGTAACGCTTCCATTCACCTGCATGGTAGGAATATTACCTACGCCACATCGGGTGGAGGTTGGACTGTCCCGATCTCCCAAGATATCCGTTTCTCTCCCTGTGCCAGATTCTGCCTCTGGACGCCCCTCTATCTCTCTTCCATCTTTGGCCTTGGCACGTCTCTCACCACACCACCTCTATTATCCTTTCACAGCCATAGGCTTGGCTTTAGGAAAATTGCCAAAAAAACAGGCCTCCTGCTGCTTTGCTCTTCCGACATTACCTAAATAGTAGAAGAAGAATTTTATTGAAGTCCACCAAGGACGGATTTCCGTCATGGGACTTGGTACTTATACCATGGTGTGCCTAAGCTACTTGCACCAAGGGCATCCACTCCCTTTAGGCACCCCATCTAACATTTGGCCTGAGCCATTTGGACATACATGGGGTACCTTCTCATGGGGTAGAAGTATCTATCACGGCTTTGCATTGGATTGTGAAGTCTTAAGAGAGAGAGAAGAGAAGAATACGAGCCTTTATTTCTTTCTTGGAAGAATAATAATGGGCATAGGTAATAGCCATTCCACACTTCTAAGTATAATAATAAATTCATCCTTTTTATATAAAATAATATATACTTATGAATTTTATAATATCGGCTGGATATTTGTATGGAAGAATAGAGATACAAGCATATCATTAAAATACAAAGAGATATTAGACTGGATAAACTTATTGTTGTGGGAAGAGCGATGTAGCACCAAATATTCTAAAGGTAAGAGGCATAAGGAGACAAGAGGATGTGCTAACTCATCAAGTAAAAATCGGAAGCATACTGCAAAACCTATACCCTGTAAAATAACACAAAATGGAGAAATACTGCCTGGTCTACAGAGAAGTCAAACTAGGTTCTGAAATATGAAGACCATGAGATATGGGTTATTATATTTGCTTTTGTGTGGTTCATTCTTTATGGACTTATGGATGTCTTTACATCTATGCATAATAATATGGTTAGTATGTCATGACAAATTTATCTTCATTTGTGCATCTACTACATCTTTGAGCTTCTCCAATTTCGCTCAAAGTATAGTCCTTGGTTGGGAGGTATCTCTCGTGGTAGTCCATCATTTTATTGTTCAAACAGTCCTATTCGCATTGACCATCCGGCATCGGTCATAGGCATCGACCATTCAGCTTGGGAACATTCCAAGTAGTGTTCCTTTGATTCTTTATTCCATTATGAGAGCTTGGGCAGACGGTCATTGGTCATTGGCACCGACCATTGAGCTTCAGAGTATTCCAAGTAGTGGTCCTTTAATTCTTTGTTCCACTATGAGAGCTTGGGCGGATGGTCACTGGTCATTGGCACCGACCATTCAGCTTCAGAGTATTCCAAGTAGTGGTCCTTTAATTCTTTGTTCCACTATGAGAGCTTGGGAGTATTCCATGTATTGGTCCTTCAAAATTCTTTGTTCCACTATGAGACGTCTTCAAGTTTCTTCTCACCGGCCATTGGCACCGACCATTGATCTTGGAGGTATTCCAAAAAGTGGTCCTTTTATTCTTTGTCCTACTACAACGTCTTCGAGTTTCTTCTCACCGTCCATTAGCGCCAACCATTGATGTGGGAGGTATTTGGAGTAGCGGTCCTTTGATTCGTTGTCGTGCTATCAGACGTCTTCGAGTTTCTTCCCACTAGCGCCGACCATTGATCTGGGGGTATTTGGAGTAGCGGTCCTTTGATTCGTTGTCGTACTATCAGACGTCTTCGAGTTTCTTCCCACTGGACATTGGTACCCACCATTGATCTCATAAATATTTTGAGTAGTGGTCCTTTGATTCTTTGTCCCACTATGAGACGTCTTCTAGTTTCTTCCTGCTGGCCATTGGTACCCACCATTGATCTCATAAATATTTCGAGTAGTGGTCCTTTGATTCTTTGTCCCACTATGAGACGTCTTCGAGTTGGGGATCGATGGAGGTACTTGGAGTAGTGGTCCTTTGATTCTATGTCCCCTATGAGACGTCTTCGAGTTGGGGATCGATGGAGGTATTTGGAGTAGTGGTCCTTTGATTCTATGTCCCACTATGAGATGTCTTCGAATTATTACTTGTCCCCTATGAGACGTCTTCGAGTTGGGGATCGATGGAGGTATTTGGAGTAGTGGTCCTTTGATTCTATGTCCCACTATGAGATGTCTTCGAATTATTACCGCGGGATTGATGGAGGTATTTGGAGTAGTGGTCCTTTGACTCTATGTCCCACTATGAGACGTCTTCGAGTTTCTTCTTGCGCGATCAATGGAGGTATTTCGAGTAGTGGTCCTTAGATTCTTTGTCCCACTATGAGACGTCTTCGAGTTTCTTCTCACGGGATCGATGGAGGTATTTCGAGTAGTGGTCCTTTGATTCTTTGTTCCACTGTGAGATGTCCTTAAATCTTTGAGCTTCTTCCATGGCTTGTCCTTTGATCCTTGAGTATCTTCTAGACCATAAGTGGACACCCTAGAACATCTTGAAACAAGTAAGCAAAATCCATTTACCAAGCATTGGTAGGTTCACGTAGTTCTCTCTTCCACATCCCACATGTACAGAAAACAACACCATTCAGATTATTTATCGTTATTATTTTACCTAGTTGTAAGATCTAAATCAGCCACCCATTAAAAGTGTTTAGATATACATAAAGGACTAGGATTAGTCTTTGGATTAAGACCGGATATCTCTAGGTGACTGGTGACGTGCGGGAGTGTTACCACCCACCATAAATAGTTTGCGAGAAGAAGCAGATGTGGGCATCTGTGCAACATATCATCTGGACTGTTCTTGCTGCAGTGCAGTGAAGTGTTTCTGCCATAGCCAGTGTGTTCTCCAGGAGTGTGCCGTGTGAGAGCCAGCAGCTTCGCTTTGGCTTGCTTGTGGGCAGGAGCAGAGAAGGAGCAGGAGCAGGATTGGCAGCCAGCTTGAAGCGCACATCCGAGCTCCATCTGTTGCTCAGTTTCTTGAGGCCCGATCTGGAGCGGCTTCCGTCTGCGGTGCGGCTCTGACATGAGGAGGAGCTGCCCGGTTTGACACCCGATTGTCGCTCTGTGGTGGAAAGGGGAAGAAGGGCAGGGCAGCCCCGGCTCCTCCTGCAGCAATGTCGAGTGCTGTGGCTGCTCCCGCGCTCGCTGCTGCCGCCAGCTCGCTGCGCCTGCAAGATGCGGCTCCCCCGGCTAAGCTGGTGCCTGGAGGCCTCGGCTCCCTGCGTTCCTTCCAGCACAAGTGTGTGGGACTGGTCGGGCATGTGAGGTGAGGAAGGAGGGAGGAAGGATGGAGGAATTGCCTTGTTGCCGGAATGGGGGGGAATGCGGAGTCGGTTTGCTTGTTTGTGAGGAATTGTGGTGCTCATGTGGGTGGCGTGATACAGGATCGTGTGCCGAAGTGGGAGCGATGCCGGGAGTCTTGCGGCCGCTGCGGCTGCTGCCGACAAGGTTTTGCCCCTGCTCCGAGCTGGTCGTGTGGTGGGCCAGGATGTCTGTTGGGTGGTTGGTGATGGTGGGTGACGTTGCTGTTGCGTGTCTGTAGGTGTTGGAAGTGAAGAGTGCGGATGATGATGATACTTCCGTGCCCACGCCAATTGTGAACATTGATCAGCACTCTGATCCGTTTGCCACTGTGCTGGAGATGAGGTTTGGGGACAGGCTTGGTGCGCTGCTTGACACGGTTAGTGTTGGACTCACTTTGCTCCATGGAGCTCCGGCTTTGTTGTTGAACAGGATGCATGACATCCTTGTGCGTTTGGTGCTCTGCTGGGGCTGGGGCTGGGGGTTGGAAGGGTGGCATGTCGCTGACGAGTGAACTGCCTTCACTTATGCACAGATGAAGGCCCTGACGGATCTCGGACTGAATGTGAATCGTGGATATGTGAGCACCAGCGCACCACTGGGGAACAACAAGTTCTACATCACTCGAGCGTAAGTCGGAACCCTTGACCTGGGATGACCTTTCTAGTCTAGCCTAACTCGTTACCCACATGACACCGGAACAGAAGGGAAGGATGCCTCGTTTGTTTTGTCTGAAGTTAGGTAGCACCCACCGGCCATGCGACATCGGCTGCTAGACGACTATGTAGCTAACCACATCTGCGTTTCTAGCTAGCACACTGCAAAACAAATCTGATGCCCTCTTTTACCCGATGTATTGGTTGATGTTGACAGGATGCAGGCTAAGGTTGAGCACACTTGGATGACCTGGTGGCCGTCTTTGAGGACAGCCCTATGTAGGTGTAGGGCATTCCCCTGACCTATGATGATATGCTGGGTTTTGCAGGGATAACGGAGCTAAGATCGAGGATCCAGAGCTGTTGGAATGCATCCGCCTTACCATCATAAACAACCTTCTGCAGTACCACCCAGTATGTCGTTTCTGCTAAGAGGCATCTGTTTCTACATGTGTGTGATGCGAGTCGTCTTCCTGGAGTGTTGTTCCTCCACATTCAAGGTTAACCTACTAACTTGCAGGAAACAAGTGAGCGTCTAGCAATGGGGGAAGCTTTTGGGAAAACTGCACCTCCAAAGAAAGTGAGAGCCGTGCACTTCTTGCTGTCCCCTTTTTTGGGTGTCGGTATCATCACGTTCTTCTAACCTGGGCCACTGTATATTGTATGTAGCTCGATGTGGACATTGCTACACACATCAACATCACCAAGCTCAGTCCCGAGCGAAGGTACCACTGTGAACATCCGCAGTGTCCAAGGGGGCCAATTGATGGCTTCCATCACCTAACGGAAGCTGGGCTTGGTTTCTGTATGCAGCCTGCTGAAAATCGAGACGGCTGACAGACCTGGCTTGTTGATGGAGATTCTCCGTGTGCTCGGAGACATCAGTGTGGTAGTGGAATCTGCCGACATCAACACTGAGGTTGGTTACAACTCACCAGAATGCCATCAAGTTGCCCATCTGTTGCCGTTGTAGCGAGACTCCACTTCCCAACCACGAACACTCGGCAATACCTATGCCTGTGCAGGGACTCGCTGCCAAGGACCAGCTGTATGTCTCTTACCACGGTGAAGCGCTAAGCAAGTCCATGGAGGAGGTGACCAAGAACTGCCTGCAGTACTACCTCAGGAGACCCACGACGGAAGAGGACAGTTACTGAGCCCCCCAGCACCTTTTTCAGCTGGAGTCCAAGAAATATCTAGGACAATCAAACGAATTGCCAACAGACATTGACGACTAACAATTTGCTTACTGTTAATGCTGCGAGTTTAATTTACTGCCGAAGAGATATGTCAACTGAAGTAAGCGTTGGCGGGAGAATCGGGCAGCCCCTTTCTGCCGCTTCACACTGCTCGTCCGGTGGAAAGATTTACTTATGTACTTACAGCGAATGTCAGTGCATAAGCATATGGGTATGCGTACGTAGAAAGTATTATCCATGTACACCGAGGAGACATCTAGCTCTTAAGCTGAGAAACATCTAGCTCTTGCGCTCAGGAGACATCTAGCTCTTACGCTGAGGAGACATCTAGCTCTTACGCTGGGGAGACATCTAGCTCTTACGCTGGGGAGACATCTAGCTCTTACGCCGGGGAGACATCTAGCTCTTACGCTGAGGAGACATCTAGCTCTTACTCTGAGGAGATAACTAGCTCTTAAGCTGATGAGACTACGCTGAGGAGACAACTAGCTCTTAAGCTGATGAGACATCTAGCTCTTAAGCTGAGGAGACGAGCTAGCTCTTAAGTTGAGGAGAAGATCTAGCTCTTAAGCTGAAGAGACGATCTAGCTCTTAAGCTGATGAGTTCATGATCTAGCTCTTAAGCTGAGAAGACATCTAGCTCTTAAGATGATGAGTTCATAATATGCATCCTTGAGAAGACATCTACCTCTTAAGATGATAAGTTGACAACAAGCCTTCTTGAGAAGGCATCTAGCTTCTAGCTCTGAAGGAGAATACATCTAGCTCTCAAGCTGCTTCTTCAAGATCACTTACATGATTTCTTTGGAGCTTTCTACTATAATGGATATTTTTTATGAGAAAAAAGAACTCAACTGGAATAAAATATGTTACATCCCCTATCTTTTCACACTGCTTATTTCATTTCCATTTCACATCCTGTTTCATACTGCCCATATAGTGGAAATCCTGTTTCACATTCCCCATGTAATGGAAATGCTATTTCATACTCTTCGACAGAAAGATGTATATATGTACATATAACAAATCTCCATATAAAAATATATGTACATATATAAATATTATTATAAATATATAAATTAAATATATAATATATATCTTCAAAATATCAAATGGAAATAAATAGATATGAGTTGCTTTTCCAAGTTCACTTAGATATAGCATGGAACTCCACTGCTAGAACTCCAGATTACACCGGATGTTTTTATGAGAAAGAAAACTCAACGGCAATGAAATCTATGAATGAAAAAACAATCATATATTCTTTATGAGTTTCTTATCCAGGGTTCTATTCATCTTACGTGTTACCACACGTCCAATTAGAAGCGCGCATAGACGACCAACTTTGGGCACGGCCGCACCAAGCTTACACCTACACAGCTCCCTTCTCGTTTGCAGTTGTGACAGGTGTTGCAAGAAGTGCAGGCAGGCAGGGGACTCGTGACCGGTGAGATACGCAAGGCATGTATGCACATGTACAAGTCGGCAAGGTTGCTTGCGTGACCGCTACCACCTAATAAGGCGGCAAGGTAGCCATGAAGCAGACGAGATGGAAATCAAGCGGAAACCGTGTTCACATTGCCAAAAGCTGACAAGCTGTGAAGCGAGGCAGCCATGGCTATGGCGCCATGGTGGTGCATTGCTCTGAGAGGGATGTAGAAGGGAGTACAAGTACAAGTGAAAGAGCAAAATCATATGATACACAGATCTAAGACGGCCAAGTCCAGAGCCCCCGATGGAGGCGGCAGCTGCGGCTGCGGCTGCGGCTGGGCCAGGCTGGAGAAGAAGGTGTTCAAGTCCGCGACACGCTCGCTTTGCGAAGACGACGGCGCGCAAAGCTCACTGCCAATGCTGTCCGTGCTGAAGCAGGAGGAACCGGAGCCGGAGCTGCTGTCGTCGGAGCTGGTGGCGCACCGCTTGCTGCTCCCGAGCCTGGGGGCGAGAGCTATCAGCGCGGCCCGCTTCTGCCCCCCGGGCTTCCTGATGGCCGCCCGCAGCTTCTCCACCAGGGAAAGACTCGACCCTGGCTTGCTCCCGGTAGGAGAGCTGCTGCAGCTCCGGACGCCCCTCCCTCCTGCTGCTGCTGCTGCCATTGCTGAGAATGGCGGGGGAGTCGGAGGGCAGACGCCCGCGCCGGCTGAGGAGTCTTGGCGGGAAGAGTGGCGGAAGGAGCCGGAAGTTGAGCTGCGCGCGGGAGCCGCGCATGGTGGAGGCCGCCCGATCGTAAGCCCGGGCAGCCTGTTCGGCCGTGTCGAACGTCCCCAGCCATACCCTGGCCCCCTGCCGAGCCGAGTCCCGGATCTCCGCTGCGTACTTCCCCCACGGCCGCTTCCGCACCCCCCGGTAGTGCGGCTTCGAGTTCCCTCCTTGTTGCTTGAGCTTGCCCGCCGTCCCGTCCTTCGCCTCGGCCTCCCGGATAATGTCCTCCACCATAGCCTGCTGCTGGAGCTCGTGCTTCTGCTTCGCCGTGAGCACCACAGGCGCTGGAGCCGGAGCTGGAGATGGAGCCGGAGCGGGAAGCGGACACCAGCCCTTGGTTGCCGCCTCCGCGAGCACGCCGTAGAGCACCATGTCCTCCGAGTCGTGCTCGTTGAGCGGGAGGCCGAGGCCGTCGGGGAGGTAGGGGACCACGGCGCGCGGGCTCGGGAGGCCGGACACCCGCTTGGAACCCCAGGGGCTGAGGCGCGGCGAGCTCTGCCATGCCGCGGCTGCTCCCGAGGCCGCCGGCACCGTGAGCGTCATCGCCGATCCCTGCCTGTCGCGGTAGCTCCCGCCGCTCTCCGGCCTGGCCGTCTCGCAGAACTTCTGCCTCAACCGGTCCGCGAATGATCTGTCTCCAAGCGACTCCTTCGCCTTCTTCGCGATCTCGATCCAGCCTCCCTGCTGCAGCCTCCCGGGCCTCCTCCCCGTGCGCGCTCCTTCCTCATTGCCCCGCCCCGCCTCAGCCAGCAAGCCGGGCCATGCAACATGTTCCTCCTTCACATTCACGGCCTGCGACTGCACCGCGCTCGAGGACTCCGCCGCCGTCCTTCCCTCCCACTGCAGCAAGGCCTCGTTCTGGTACCCCGGCCTGGAGTTCCCGCCAGCCATTCTCATCCTCCTGACAACAAATGAACCTCGGAATCCTCGTTGCAGCGTCCAAAACCTCCTCCTTTTCCTTTCCCTCCTCCTCCTTCTCCTCCTCCTCCTCCTCCTTTTCCTTGTCCTTCTCCTCCTCGCCTCAACCACGTTCAAACACCAGTAGAGAAGCCGGAAGCGAGTTACGCATCTCTAGCCTACCAAGCTCCCGTCCGCCAGCAACAGGAGCATCCACCTCGCCTGCTCCCGCCAGCTTGCTTACTCACTTCCTCAGGAGCTCGCGTCCGGCATCCCTCGCAGCCTCCGCATGGATTCAGCACAATCCTGATTCGTCCTGCAACAGAAGTCGACTCGAACGAAACGAATCAAAACACGAATCAAGAAACCACTCCAACAAGCCGAAGCTTCAGCTGCTCCCGATCACACCATCCCAGCAATGCAGGCAAATAGATGCACGCACGCACGCAACGGAACGGGACAGGGTGAGAGATGGAGGCGGAGGCGAAGATAAACAAGACGGAGCGTGACGCTAGCGGTCAAACAGGAGTCCGCTCGGACAAGGTGACAAGATCATTCTCTCTCCTCTCTCTAGACTGGGCAGGCCGTGGCTGACAGAGCCCACCTACTGCACCCACCCACCCAGGCGCATGGCGTGACGCTGTCCCCATGGGCCGATGGCCCGGGCATGTCCGTCCACCCTCGGAACAGGCGAGCAGGTACGGCGTGTCCCCATCCAGGGCTCTGGACACATCTGGTGGGCCCGGACGAAGCTGCCTCCGAGCCTTCGTTTCCGTACTAGGATTCTTTGCTGATGCTGCCGATTCTTATCGTTTCTGCTACCATGGCAGATGGGCGTTTGATCTTTGGACTTTTCTATACAAGTTCTTTCTATTTTTGGGATCGCGGGTACGGGCATGTAATGCATTTTCCACGTGCGCATTGGGTTTTGGGTCCACTTTTTTTTTACCGAATTATTGAGCCCACTTTGGAACCAGAATAAAAATTCACGACAAAGTCATGTTTTTTTGTTTACCAATCAGATTGAATATGAGTTTTTTCAATACACGTTGGCCATTATGGGCACACCCATGCCCATTGACGTTGACCGCAATGTCATTCATTTCTATTTACCTAATAAGATTTAACAGATGTATATTTGAATTTAAATTAGCATGTACTTCAAACTTGATATCTTAGGCTAGTGTGAAGTCATCATAATAAATAATTTGAGCAGAAGTTCTTTAGCCTTAAAACTTTACCTACCATACCAAATTATATTATTCATATGATATATTGAGTTATGAATTCCAAATTGAAGCGAGAAAATTCTTTCACTCAAAACCTTTTAGATGGTATCGCTTGTGTAGTCCCTCCTTTATTATAGTTGCGCAGCTTAGAATTTCTACAATAAAAGACACAATAAACATTCTTTAAAATCTGCACATTAAGTTGAATGGTGAAAGAAAGTCTTATGCCTCAAGGTCTCACTTTAAAGAAAACCATAGTAAAAGAAAATCTTGTGCTTCAAGATCTCACTCTACAAAAATCCGCATGGTTGTATCCAAGGAGAGACCCATCTTGGGCTTTTCTTGTACAACAATCAAGTGAACAGATTAGCGGGTGTATTCAACAAGACAACAATGGGCGGATTGATCACCCAACAAACAAGGTCCATATTTCAGCTAACTTTATGGTAACTGTCGTACCTTTGTCACACCATGTCGCAAAACTATTACTTCATACTCACACATATGTTATGCTGGTTGCATTTTGAAAACCAGACTTGCTACTAGCATGCCTATTACTCACATATACCAAAGTGCTCACTTTGTTGGACTTGTTGGCTCTGATGACAAGACCGCTGCAATGCACACATTTATGCGTGTCACGCAATTTCTACTTCAACATCACCACATTAGCATCACAGACATTCTTCATCCAATTCACTTCAATAGAGATGTGCTAGGCATCTTCACGTGGGTCAAACACATTAACACCTTGTACGTCTTGCACATTTAGCTCAATACGGAGAATGCTTATTGCTCACACACAACGGTAGACACAGAAGACTAGCTAGCAGATGCAAAACTCATCTGGTTGCAGCCCTTCATACGTCCAGCTCCATGGATCACTCCTGATCATGATCTTGCGCATTCTCTCAATCCTTCTGAGTTTAGCATGAATGTAGTTGATTGCCTCACCGGCCCCATATTGCTTGGCGCTCCTCTAACAGTTGAGATTGTCGACAATTTACCCTATTTCTGGTACTACTTGTACCATATATATAGAAATAACTAACTAGGCCTTTACCCTAACTACTGGATCATCATAAAAATACATTACAAATATTTATTAGCACACAGGGACATTTGCTATTCGATATAACCCACCATACTAGAAAGGGCAGCCTATGTTAGAGACGTTGTACACTTCCAAATTGCAACATGCTTTGGAGGCTTGGTATTAAGTTTGCAACTTTTTCCCCATGTGGTGCCACCATCTTAATACGAACAAGGAGCCCCCTCTCTCCCCTTATAATGCTCCCCTCTTTATCACACCCCCTTTAAAGAAGTATTTGTTTATGTTCAAGGAGGCCCCTCTTTAGAGAACTATTTGTTTATGTTCAAAGAGCCATCTCTCTCCCTATCATCTTTCCCTCTTTATTACACCCTCTTTAGAGAACTATTTTTTTATGTTCAAGGAGCCCCTCTCTCCCCTATCACGCTCCCCTCTTTATTACACCCTCTTTAGCGAACTAATTGTTTATGTTCATGGAGCCCCCTCTCTTCCCTATCACCCTTCCCTCTTTATTACACCCCCGTTTAGAGAACTATTTGTTTATGCAACTCTCATCTTTCCCTTCTCTCACCTGTCCACATGGCTTAGGCCAAATGGACACACATTTATAAGAACGTCGTGATTAAGCATCCTGAGCTTAGGCCAAATGGACACACATTTATAATAACGTAGTGATTAAGCATCATGAGCTTAGATCGGTACTTAGATGGGGTGCCTAAAGGGAGTGGATGCCCTTGGTGCAAAGGGAGTGGATGCCCTTGGTGCAAAGGGTGTGTATACATGCCTGTATGTATACATATATATGATGGATACATATATATGTAGATTGATACAAGCTTATTTATTTGTATATTATAACGTAATATACAGGACATACGTATAGGAGTATACTATGTATATGTACATGTCACACATGATACATCCCGTTCCGTTTGTGGACAAGGAGGGAATTGTGGACTCCCCCTTAGGAAGGTAATAGGCGGATTTTTTTTGGGTTTTCTTAGTGTGTGTGTCGAAAATAAGGCGGAAAAGGGGAAATAAGGTTGAATAGGGGGAATTGTGATGGACAAGAGGACGGGAGAAAGCGACCGGGTCGGACACGTGGGACGCTCCGGAGTAGGCCACTCCGGAGTAGGTCACAGTAAATTTAGGACGGTCTACGATCGCCCAGCAGAGGAGGTAGGGGGCGAAGTGCCGAAGCCCCTGAACGTGAAAGGGAAGGTGGAAGCCGCCAAGGTGGCGCTCCTGAGGTCGGGGACGCACTGATCCTCCAACGGATGGCTCATGTCGGACCTGCTGGACCGACGAGTGAGGGCCGTGGCAAAAATTATCGTCCACTGGAACATGCTCACCAAGGTAGACCACCTTGGTGACAATCTGTTGGTCTTCCTGCATGCCCTTCAGAGAGGCAAGAGGGCGGATTGGGGGGGAATCATCTTCGCCCGTATTGCTCAGGAGTCGAGGAAGCTGCGGAACAAGAGGCCACCCCCGTCGGCGTTGTCTCCGTTCATCATCCATGTATGGGGACACCTCAACCTTCTGAAGGAAGGGGAGGAGGAACGAGCCCTCCGGAGGGGGCTGGGGACCCTACCGGACGGCGAAATGGGAGGAAGGAGCGTAGGCACCGGATGGCCACCCGCCCAAGGCAAGACGCACCCAGGAGGACGAAGACTAGGAGGGAATTCCGGACTCCATACGTCTAGAACGGACTCCCTCTCCTCCAAGGGAAGTATGGGAGGATATTCCCGCTTCCCTCCTCTTGGTTCCCCCACCAGAGCAGCCATCCCCAGCAGCTACTACGATGGGAATGGAGTTGGTGGCCGTAGCCCTAGCGGCCTCACAACTTGCTCCGGACCAAGCTGCCGAGCCCCGACGGACCAGGAGGGAGGCGAAGAAGAGGAAGCAGGCGCCCAACTCCACCGTCCCAAGGACAGCTCCTGTGCCCTTGCCTTTGCCAACGGAGTGGCAAGAGGCGGAAGAGGCCGTAAGAAGGGCGGAACGGGATGCCGCCCAAGGCGCCGGGGGCCATTGGCAGCAACCCCACCCCGAACCGCCCCTATCCCCACGCTGAGGGGAAAGCGGCTGCCTCGGACTCCCTCACCTCCCGGATCCCAAGCGAGATGGAGAAGGAGTTAGCGAAACGCCAAGGAGGAGGTTGAAGCGCCGGCTCAGGATGGACAGGACCTGAGGGTCCTGATTGGGTCTAGAGTCCCTAACCCGAACTCCTATCCCCACGCTGAGGGGAAAGCGGCTGGCCTTCGGACTCCCTCACCTCCCCCGGATCCCAAGCGGAGATGTGCGGAGAAGGAGTTGGGGGCGAAAACGGCCAAGGAGGTTGAAGCGCCGGCTCAGGATGGACAGGACCTGAGGGTCCTGATTGGGTCTAGAGTCCCTAACCCGAACTCACTCCGGACGGCGGTATGGCGGTCCTTAACGGACCGGGAAATGCCTAAGCCCTCGATGGACTTCTTGGGGGCCTCACCAGCGGTATCCGTGGAGGAAACACGACGAGTTTTGGCGGCCGTCATGGACGGCATGCTATGGGGACTCTATGGGACGGCAGAGAAGACCCAAGAAGTGGAGGCCACCCGAAGGCGAATGGTGGAGCTCGAGGGTCAGGGGGAGGCAGCACAGGCTACTAAGAGAAAGGCGGAGTCCCTCGCCAAAGTCGAGGAGGAGAAGCGCCTGCATCAAACGGAGGCAAGGTCCCCATAAAGATAGGGCTGTGGTGCTCCACCGGCGAACAGTCAAGCACGCCTGTGAGGCAGCGTGGGCGGAGGACCTGTGCTGGAGAAGGGAGGTAGCAAAGGGAAGAAGCGGAGGGAGCACGCCGGCAGGCGGAGGAGGCCAAAGAATTGGCAGAGACTGCCCGACAGGAGCAGAGCCAGGCGCTGGAGGCTCAGCTGAAGGGGGCGAGAGAGGCGGAGGCCACTGCCAAGACCGACCGGGACCACTACCGTCGGGATAGGAATCGATGGAGGGAGGCGGCAGGAGCGGCCACAGCAAGCCTGAAGGCGGAGCAGGCGGCCGCAGAGCAAGCGCGCGTGGCCCGTGGTGAGGAGATGGAAGCGAGCGCTAAGGAGTTGGGGGACCTCCGACTGCAGCTCCAAGAATTGGAAGGAGAGCGCCAGGAGTTGGGAGGCCAGAAGGAGACTCTAGAGCTGCGACTCCGGGTAGTGGACGAGCGGAATGGACTCCTTCAAGGGTGGATAGGAGATCATGAGTGGGAGATAGAGCGACTCCAACTCTGCTTGAGGGTAGAGGAGGGTCGCCGGCACAGCCAGGAGCAAGACGTCGCCAAGCTGGAAAGAGAGCTGGACGACACTAGGCGTCGAGCGGAGTTACCTGGGTGGCTGGAGCAGGATATGGCGGCCCTGAAGGAGAAAATGGCGAGGTAGGAGAGGGCTCTGAAGGAGGAGCAGAAGCTGCTGATCCGCCTGTGGATGGCGGAGGCAGAACTCCGGTCCATGGCCGGAAAGTTGGCCGAGCTGCAAAAGCAGCAAGAGGAGGAGCCCGCCAAGGAGAGGCAACGACTCCACGAAGTGGCCGAAGTCGCCTTAACGGCTTCGTGAGACGCGGCCAGGACCAGATTGGATGACCTCGCGATGGGAACGGCGCAGCAAACAACCAGGCACGCCCACCTACCGGAGAATCTTTGGCGGTGGGAATATTGAGTGCTCCGAGCCGATGTGGAAGAGGCCATTCAATAGGTCGACTCCGATTTCACATATTATCATGCGGAGCTCTTGAAGGCAGTAGGAGCCGTACACCAAGCTGCCGAGATTGAAGGACCGCCCGAGGAGTCGGAGGGGCCTGAAGAGACGAAGGCCTATGAGAGAGCGCAGCCACAGGGAATCTAGGAGCCCTGTTCGGTGACGAGAGCAGCAGCGGGGAGGGCCCAGAGGCATAACGTCGACCGGAGGAGGGTGAGGCGGCGGAGACAACGAGACTCGAGGTAGGTCCATCGCACCCAACGCCGGGAGAGGAAGAGAGAGCTCCGAAGGAGAGAGAGGAAGAGAGAACCCCGGAGGGGCAGCACACAAGAAGAGAAGTCCTGGAGGAGCGGCTAGGGGATCTAGCCTAGGAGGGCATGAGGCAGGGGAGCGAAGGAAGGGCACGTGGGTCCGGACTTGGAAGTCGGACCCTTGGGGGAAACTCCGGAATTGGACATCCGGAGACCGGTGGAGGACCTGAGCCTAGCCAACCGGACTCAGGAGGCGAGGACGGACCTCGAGGTTTGGACCCAGGAGGCGAGGAAGGACCCCGAGGTCCGGACCCAGGAGGCAAGAATGGACCCCGAGGTCCGGACTCAGGAGGGGGAAATGAGCCTAGCAGTTCTAACCCTGGGAGTGGGGGTAAGAGTGGTTGAGAGTTAGCCTCGACCAGCCCAGAAAGAATGGGCTCCGGACGGACCCGCAGGGCGGGTCCCACCAGCGCGCCAGTAGACAGCGAGGAGGAGGACTTAGTAGTAACAGCAGTTGTCAGTCCACCTCCCACTACTGGGAAAAGTATACTTTTACTAATTGAAGTTTTACAACGGGGGTGCATTTTACCACGGCCGTCCATTTTACTACGTCAATTGAAGGCACCTTTTCAAGTCCATGTATTATTTTCAAGTATAGCCCTGAATTTACTAACACTCATTCCAACTTTACTACAGGGGTTGTTTTGCCAAAGCCGAAAAAGTTGATGTGGCAAATCAAAATGGACTTTACTACGGGGCACTTGTTATTTATAACATAGCTTATGGACGTTACAACGATGGCATGTTCGTTTACTACGGGACTACAATTTACTACGAGACTTTCTCCACTACAACGAGTTCTTTTACAACATGCCAATGGTATTTTACAACATCCAATAGTTTACTACACTCAGAGTTTACAACAAGACCCTTTACGATTTAGACACCGTTGTTTACAACAAGACTAATTTAGAATGGGTTTTGATGATAAACCACGCCTTATTACCCTAAAAGAAAAATCGAGAGGTAACCGGTACATCGCTTAAGGCTTGGGCTAGGCCGACCTGTAAAACGAGAACAAAAGGGGGCCTGCGACAGGCGGGGACAAGATGAAAATCCTCCATCGATCATCTCCACATCGCTGAGCGCCTCAGTAGACTTGCAAAAGTGTCGTGGTGCTTCAATCCAATCAAGGAAGCCACAACCTAGGTCCGGGCGCCTCGAGGAGCCTCAGGAGGCAATAATTTCCATGAAGCATCTCCATTACCCGCCTCTTGAAATCCAAGGCCTCCGCCGTAGATTGGGGCGCCAGAAGCTGGTCTGCATCCTCATCTGACGTGTGTGGGTCGCGCGCCGGAAGCCTCCGATTCAACCAGGCCTGCTCCCATGTCTGGCGATAAATCTCTAGGCACTCCGCCGCCCAGCTGCCATCCGGATTGCTGGGGCCATTTCCTCCAGACATTCTTCCTTGCCCTCGCGCCGTTTCGAAAGCCGTTGTGAGGAGCAGTTAGCGCGGAACCATGAAGCACGTCAGCGAGCAGAAAATTCCCCTTTGCGGCGCGAGGGCAAGGAAGAACTTAAGGCACGCTTCATGCAAATCTAGGAGAACAGAATAAGAAGGCCTGGATTCGGGCTTCGTGGGAAGACCAAACGCACCATGCAAATCCGAAGCCGGAGTCGAGTGTGCCAAACAAGCAATGCCTCCATTTATGCCCATCTGGCACCAATGGATGCCTGCCACGCGGCGAGAAATTGAGTGGATTCAATGACGTGCATTACAGATGAAATGCCCGCGTGCCTTTAGACAAGTGACAGGTAACTGAGAGCCAGGATGGTGTGCGCAAAACTGGAGTGGTCAACAAGATTCGTTTCCCAGTCAAACCATAAACCCTAGTTACATATCCTGGCCATGGAGGCATATATAGCCCATGGAAACCCAAGTCTCCTTGGCTTTCGGGTTAGGGGTTAGGGTACACCTTAACCCATGGGAAACATGAGTTAGGGTTTGGTTACACCGCCCAAGGAAGCCACAACCTAGGTCCGGGCGCCTCGAGGAGCCTCAGGAGGCAATAATTTCCATGAAGCATCGCCCATCTCCATTACCCGCCTCTTGAAATCCAAGGCCTCCACCGTAGATTGGGGCGCTGCCGGTCTGCATCCTCATCTCGACGTGTGTGGGTCGCGCCGAAGCCTCCGATTCAACCAGCTCGCTCCCATGTCCGCGATAAATCTCTAGGCACTCCGCCCACCGCCATCCGATTGCCGGGCCATTTCCTCCAGACATTCTTCCTTGCCCTCGCGCCGTTTGAAAGCCGTTGTGAGGAGCAGTTAGCGCGGAACCATGAAGCACGTCAGCGAGCAGAAAATTCACCTTTGCGGCGCGAGGGCAAGGAAGAACTTAAGGCACGCTTCATGCAAATCTAGGAGAACAGAATAAGAAGGCCTGGATTCGGGCTTCGTGGGAAGACCAAACGCACCATGCAACCGCCGAGTCGAGTGTGCCAAACAAGCAATGCCTCCATTTATGCCCATCCGCACTAATGGATGCTCGCCACGCGAGAAATTGAGTGGATTCAATGACGTCTGTATGAAATGCCCGTGCCTTTAGACAAGTGATGTAATCGAGAGCCGGATGGTGTGCGAAATCGAGTGGTCAACAAGATTCGCTTTCCTACCAAACCATAAACCCTAGTTACATATCCTGGCCATGGAGGCATATATAGCCCATGGAAACCCAAGTCTCCTTGGCTTTCGGGTTAGGGGTTAGGGTACACCTTAACCCATGGGAAACATGAGTTAGGGTTTGGTTACACCGAAGCCTTAGGAAAACTTGAGTTAGGGTTTGGTTAAAATATCCTTCGGCTTGCCAGAATCATCGGAAACTGCCGCTTGCGGATAATGTGCGCAATACTGCGAATTGGGCTCGCATCGACGAGGAGGATGGGCGGGGCCCCTATGATGTCCATTACATATGAAATGCCCGCGTGCCTTTAGACAAGTGATGTAATCGAGAGCCGGATGGTGTGCGAAATCGAGTGGTCAACAAGATTCGCTTTCCTACCAAACCATAAACCCTAGTTACATATCCTGGCCATGGAGGCATATATAGCCCATGGAAACCCAAGTCTCCTTGGCTTTCGGGTTAGGGGTTAGGGTACACCTTAACCCATGGGAAACATGAGTTAGGGTTTGGTTACACCGAAGCCCAAGGAAAACTTGAGTTAGGGTTTGGTTAAAATATCCTTCGGCTTGCCAGAATCATCGGAAACTGCCGCTTGCCGATTGTGTGCGCAATACTGGAATTGGGCTCGGCATCGACGAGGAGGATGGGCGGCGGGGGCCCCCTATGGTGTCCAAGTGTGACCAATGGCAGCATGCCATGTGCACCCAAATGCAACAAAGCGTTATAATCGCCACATGGCTCGCGGCTCGAGCTTGGATCGATCGGCGTGCGAACTTGATCGATGAAAGTGCCCGGCCGATCTTGCTCTCAAGTGGTCAGAGACAGGACACTTTAGGGTCGACCGAGTTTCCTTGGACTTTGAGTTCGTGAATCCATGGTTTGACGAACCATGGTTAACAAAACCCATGGTTAACAAAACCCATCGAAAATTCAAATAACATTTCCTTGGGCTTCGGAGCCGTGGTCGGGTCGGATGGTGAAGTTGCCATGGGCACCAAACTCCAAGGACACTCACGCCTCGGATTGGACTTAGGGTGAAAGAAACAGAATTACATGGCTTATATATAGGCTCGCGATGAAATGGGTTTCCTTGGCTCATGAAAATTGCAAAACTTTTCCTTGGACTTCAAAAAAGCAAATAACGACTCCTTGGGCTTCAAAGCCGAGTTTGGGTCGGATGGTGAACTTGGGTACCAAAGGCCAAGGACACTTACGCCTATATATGGACCGTAAATAATGGATAATAAACCCTGTGTAGTTTGAGTTGGTTTCCCGCCATGTTACATCCCGCGAAATGAAACTTGTACTGCGTTCCTGCCAGCGCTACCGAGACGAAGTCCATGTGACTCTGTTCGTCCTCTCTTCTCCCTTGTTCTGTACCACTTCTCAGTCGCAGGGTTTCAAGCACACCGCCGTGACAACCCTACTTTGAAATGTTTACTACGCAGATCAGGCGCCAGACTGGAGGACACATCAGCAAGCGTGGTCTAAACCGGCTAAGGTTGAGGTATGTTCTCCTTTTTTCCTCCGCCTAATCATGGTGACCTTTCCAAAGCTCCCGTGAATCACAGCCAGTCTTGTGTCGTAGATGCCTAAAACGACGAGGAAGATTCAAGCGAGCGGAGCCCGATTCGAGACCGGCGCTGGCGGCAGCATTAGTAGCAGGAGATGCCGTGGAGGCCACGATGGACTGGACGGACTAGGCCGGACCCAACTGGGTCAGAATTCACGGAACTCGAAGCGGCGAAATTGCTCGGCACACCGAGAGCTCAAGGGCAAGTGGCGGCAGTGAAAAGAGCTGTGGCAAAGTCTCACTGTCAAGATGCCGGGGAAAGGAGGAGGAGGACTTTGATTTGCCTCTCAAGGCTTCCGGACGCAATGGAACAAGAGGGAGGGAAAGCGGTGGGCAAGTTAAGGGTAAGTTCCTCCGTGGGTGGGAGGGTCAGGATGGCGCCGGGAGACAACGGCGTGGGACGTCATCTACGCCCGAGCGGGGTGAAGGACCAAAAACGCGAGCCTGGTCAGCTAGGGCATCAACCGCTGCATGTTCGGGAGAGGATGAAGACACCGACGAAGAGGCCAGATTTCACAAGGATGAGTGTGCGCCATATTTGAAGAACGGGCATGGGCTCACACCAGCTCATAAAATCTTGGAGAGCGATCTGACTTGACGAGGAAGGGCGCCACTGTGAAGGCAAAAGCGGCAACCAAGATCACTGCCCCGGGCTGCTAGACTGCCTATCGCCTCCTATAGAAGGGGCTTTGGATCGATGCACAAGCTGCAGATGCTGCAGAGGAGGTGGTTGGGGACATTCAAATGCACGGCGCCAGCGCGCAATACATCCAGGAGTGCACGAAGATCCTTCCGCCCAAACCCGCCATAAGCCATACATGCTGCACGTTGCACGACGTTACCTTAGCAGGTAACCATGATGCACTATTGGTAGAAGTTGAAGAGAACGAATTCGAATTTCAGAACCCGCAGGAGAACGTTAAGAAGCTTGAAGCTATCAACATGGTACCGATGCCAAGACAACATCTGTGGTCTAATTTTGTGAAGCATGTGAAGAGTGCGAGAAGGAGCAAACACTGCACTCCTAAAGCTCAGGACACCCTTCCGATCAAATTGCTCATCTTCAACTAGTCGAGCATGACTTGGAGGGTGGCGAACAGGAGCAAGCAAAAGTTGCTATACCTGCTGAGGAGAAGCAGCATTAGCATCTTCCTCACGATGCTGTGACTGAGGAAGATTCTGATATCATTCCAACGGAATGTCGAGATTTGGACATAAAGTGCTCTAGGGGGCCCAAGAGGAAAAGGGTGCACGATGTCCATCACGAAGTGCTTGCTTCCCACATCCATCCTTCAGGTAAGCTGTCTTCAATGTTTGACTGCATTTTAGTTTCAAGCACGAAATTTCAGTGCTCAGAAGATGAAATTTCAGTTCGAATGTCGTGCCCGCAAAGATGTCTCTGGGGCCTGAAATTTCAGGCCTGCAGCATGAAATTTTGCAGGCCTGGAATTTCTTGCTGCAGCATGAAATTCTACAGGCCTGAAATTTCAGGCCAGAGATCTAATGCCTGATTTGGAGGCCTGAAGGACATCGTTTTATGCCTCATTTGGAGGCTATGCATGTTTAGTATTGGATGCAACAGGTTAACAGAGACCAACAAAGCAGGTTAACTCCGAGAGTTTAGTATTGGATGCAGCTTCCAGTTGTGATCGTGCCAAACAAAATGTATTGACATGGTGTTCGATGGAGTTTAACTCCTTCATTTTGAGGTTGTGGAAGTTGCGAGTAGCCGTCATCAAACTCATAACATCTTTGGAGGAGTACAGTTGGGCGAGATGGTCCCACATTTATTTAGATGATCCTGGTTCACTAATGTGCCTCACCATTTGTTGTGACAGGCCACTTATGAGAATATCCTGAGCTTTCTCATCTTTAACATCCCAGGTACGTTTATTCTCTGATGCCCAAGAAGGGCGCTCGAGGCTTCCATTAACAATGTCCCAAAACTCTCCATTGCGTAGGACTCCTCTCATTCGTAGGCGCTAGATGTTGTAATCCTTGCCGTTGAATCTGTCCTTCTCCTTGAAGCTGTCCCCATAATTATGAATAATTGTTGATTTCATATCAGATGGGTCTCTATCATTATCCTTATCTTTGGACTTTTCTTTGTTGAAATCGTCGACATAGTGTTCTTCATCATCGTCCAGCCGGGACATTGCAGGTGATGTTTAGAGTGCACGACTATGTCGTGCTGGTGTCGCCTTGGGAAAGTTCATGTGTGCAGAATTATCCGCATCCTCATCAGAATCAGCTGCATATTTAGGAACTAGTGGATGCAGAGAAGTGTTGTTAAATGGAACAGATACTTTGCGATTCAATTGATCAATGCGATTGCTAAGATCACAAGTTTCGCTTATTAGTAAGCCTAATCTATCTTGAACAAATTCATTAAGTTCCTTTATATCTGACTGAATTGAGGCGACACTTGACTGTCAAGTGTTAGAGCTAGGAGTAGAAGGACCTGCATTGATGTTAGGAATGCCTTGCAACGCTAACTCAATAGCCTTAACTTGTATTGGAGATAATGAGGTAAGCAATCTACTTCTAGCTACTTTGATTTTCTGTCCTTGATTATCAGACTTAATCAAAATTGAACCAATGAAATTACAAACTTGTGCTGAAAGTTCTTCAATTTTGTCAATTCGAGTATTTGCCTTCTTCAAACACAAAATGTTGTGTGTCTTATGAAATTTCTCCTGCTTTGCAACCTTAAATGCTCTCAAATTCTTATGCCTACCAGGATTTAAGAAATCCATGACAAATTGAAGAGAATTGGATGCACAAATTATGCCATATAAAAGCAATGTTGAAAATGATGCAATTGCTGCCGAAGTTCAAATCTCCTCGATGCATATCTAGAAATCAGAGGATTCAAACTAGAATAGGCATTAGAAGATTGATAGCTTCGTAGGTAGCAAGTAGCACGCTCAAAAATCAAGGGTAAGGTGCTCTCATACCATGATGAGAATCATAGCTTGCTCTAAGATGCGCTTAGCATTGATTATGTTGCTTGGAGCAAGTGTTTATATAGTACAAACGGTTATAGGTGGTTGTAACCAATATAATCAATATAACAACTAACTACTTATGTAACTTCCTAAGAAATTAGTTCTAGCTCGAGTAATTAATGAAAAATTAATTCTAGGGATTTATAGGTGCCCTAGCAAATAATGCCCTAAGTAGTCATATATTTTATCAGTTTCTAGGCCGTGATCTCCTCCAAACTTTTGCCCTATCACTTGCCATGTGCAAAATGATAGGAGGTACTTACATGAAGAGCCAATCAAAAACTCGCTATGTGCAAAATGATAGACATGTACCTACATTAAGAGCCAATCAAAAACCAGCAAGCGCAAACTGCCATATGCATTTGATTATTAGAAATTATCTTCATGGTCAGGAAACAACGACAAGGTGGCAATGACATGCCAACGGCCTCCCGTCCAGCGTCCAACAGCTGTTCTTCCACACCACACACCAAAACAACAGCTTTACTTACCACTCCACATCAAAACAACCTAAGGACCCCTAACAGCATCATCACGATTACTCTCCTCCACAATGGAGTCCACTACTTGCTGAGCATATGATGTTAGGACGTATAACAACTCGTCACCCTCCTGTTCATGGTGGACCATGTCAAACTTGCATAGTCTGACTAACTCAACCGGTTGAACACTAGCTGCGTTCTTTGGAGGCAAGGTTTAGACAGACCCAGGAATATTCTTCTGCAACATGTAATACGGGCAAACCACCACAGCTTCACCAGCTTGATGTGTGACCTGACCCAACACACGACCTCTCATTCACGTAGTCGGAGAGCTTCAAACCCGATTCCCGGGGGTAGAGCTTGGGCTGTTCGGATTGCCTTGGAACTACACAGATTCCTTGATTGGCCTAGAGGAGGCCTTGTGTGTGTGCACAATGACAGGCATGCCGAACTGGGCTCTGATGGTCATGACAGCTGACGGGGCGTGCTTGTAGTTGGGGGACACTTGGAAGGAGAAGTGTTGGAGCAGGGCGGCCAGAATGAGCTTGGCCTCCATCAGCGCAAACGATCCGCCCAGGCATTTTCTGTGGCCGTTGGCGAAGGGAGCGAAGCCTGCAGGATGCTTGCAGGCGTTGGCACTCCCGTTGGAGAACCTTTCCGGCTTAAACTCGTCCGCATCCGCTCCCCAAAGGGCTTTGTCTCTGTGAAGGAGGTGCACCGGAATCCAGAAGACCACCCCTGCCGGGAACACCACGTCTCCGATCCGGGTCTTGTCCACAAACAGCTCCCGGGTGACGGAAGGTACCGGGGAGTAGAGCCGCAGCGCCTCGTTGATCACCATGCCCAGCTGCACAAGCCAAGCCAGGAAGAGGCAAAAGAATTCAAGTTCTTGAAATGGATGGAAAAAAGCAAGAATTCTTCATGTGGGTTGTGGGTTGTGGAAGGGGATGACACACGTTCTTCAGTCTGTTGAGAGCTTCAGCGGTGTGGGGAACAGCGCCCTGGCAGACCTCCGTGGCCTCGTCCCGGACCAGCTGCTGCCAGTCGGGGTGGAGGGCCAGCAGGAGGATGGCCCAGGTGAGGAGCACGGAGGTGGTCTCGTGGCCGGCCACGAAGAATGTCTTGCACTCGTCCATGAGCAGCTCGTTGTCGAACTTCCCCTGGTCCCCGGCGGCAGCCAACATCAGGCCCAGCAGGTCACTGCCGTAAGGGTGGGCAGAGCCGTGGGCCGCGCCCTTCCTCCGCTGCTCGATGACATGCAGTAGGGTTGAGCTCACCGTTTTCCGCAGCTTCCATAGCCTCCGGTTGTAAGCCACCGGCAGCCACCTGCAGCAGGGAATGGGATTCACTCACAGTCATGTGAGAAGGGAAGAAGGAAGGCAGCAGGTCAGGTCTGTCAAGGTGTGGGCTGGGAGGACATCACTACTTGTAACCAGGAATGAGCTCAAACTTGAAGTTGGCAACAGAAATCTTCATAAGCTCCTCCAAGCTTGCGAAGGCTTCCTTCCCCATGTCGTAGCTGCCTCCGAACGCCGTGCGGGTGATGATGTCCGCTGTGGCCCAGGACATGAGCGGCGTCACATCGACTTCCGCAGCCTCATTCTCCCCTCCTGCCTTGCTCACCAGCTCCCCAAATCTCTCCAACAGTTGCTCCCCAGTTTTGGCCATGTCCTTCACCATTTCCTGCACTCCACATTGTCAAACCACAGTCACGACAAGTCCCACAACAGCAGTAGCTCCAAAAGCTTGCTAACAACATTGGCCATGTCTTGTCCTGTCCTGTCCTTCGGTGCTAGCCTACCTTGAGAGCTTCAGCCTGAAATGCCGGCCCCAAAACCAGCCGCTGCTCATGCCAGTCTTGCCCGTTGGCCAGGACAATTCCTCGTCCCACTAATTCCTTGCCCAGTTTGCGACTTATCTCTGCCTTGCCATTCACTTCACGAGAAGCGAAAAAAAGCTCTCGCACCAGGTCCGGGTCCAGGACGGGGATATGAGGCACGCTTCCCAGCCAGTACACCACCTTGGGCCCTGCACTTCTCCACATTCGCAATGTCGTCAGCCCAATCAGGACAGAACGCAAAGGCAACAGCATTGTCCTTCCGGATTTGTGTGACAGCCTACCGAAATTCCGCAGCCACAGGCACTGGGCAGGCGTGAGCCGGTCGTTGATGCAGTGGGTGATGGAATCCAGGGGCTTGGACCAAGCTGCCCTGGTGATCCTGGCCATGTCGAAGGCATTGCCCACCAATGGCGTGCAGGGCAGCACGTGGTAGCCCTGCGCCTCCAGTTTTGCTTTCACCTCCATCTGCCATCGCCGGCTCTTGAGGACGCCCAGCACAAATCCCACCAGCTTGGCGCCCACCAGCAGCACCACAAAGGTGATCGCCACTCGCAACACAAACCATCCCTTCAATTCCCACAACCATGGCGTCCCCAGAGTAAGATCTACATTTCCTGCCATTGTCCTGCTCGAAGATGACAGGGGAGCTCCCTTTCCCTGGAGCTCCCTCCCCCGTAGAGGGAAGACGAAGATGCTCCAGCTCGATTTGCCCCAATTCCGGGGTGTGCGCCACCCCAGTCTTTCACTGTTCGTGGGACCAGTGACCAGGGCTGGGAAGGCGGGAACCCGCCGGAAGCTGGTGTGATTGGCCGGGGGGTTCGTCAGTGCGGATTTAGTGGCTGGTTTTTGCGAGGTCAGCGTTCCAGCAGTTTTGTCTTGTTCATGTGAACGATTCTGCCGTGTTCGAGTGAACAGTGAGATCTTTGCGTTCTAGGTGACCTGTTGAATGCTTTCCATCAGCTGTTCCCGAACACCATGGCCAGCCTCGCCTCCATTACCATTACGAACAGTTGGAAGTCCAAGACGAAGTGGATGACGTGCAGCTTGCTGATCCAATTTTCTGCTCAAATCCAGCTCCTTCGTTCACCGAGGTCAGTGAGCAGCTCTCTGCCTGGCTGGTCCTGTTGAATTCCTTCCATCAGCTGACCGCACTCCCCAACCTCCACCCCCACCACTTGAGTGTTCAGCTTATGTAACCCCTTGCTGCAAGCGGAGTAGGTGTTCTGCAGCTCTATGGGGGCAGGCAGGCAGAATCACACATTCTGCAGCGTAGGCCTTTTCCGATGTAGTTGGTCTTGCTTTCCTCACTGTTCCTGCATCTGTAAGGGAGTTTTGCATGATTAGTCCTGTGCAAAGGGCTTATTCGGTGCCTTCCTCGAGCACAAGCTATCAATCCTTTGCATGTTGAAACCATCTTCTGAGACGATCGTCGAGGCAAGGCGTTGTCATACATTACGAGGTTGAAAGGAGAGAAAACTAGGCAAGGTTTACACCTTCCAACTTCGTCACCTTGTGACCTTGCCAAAAGCTACAGCAGCTCTCGTCAGCTAGCCGAAGTCGATCCGATCCGTCTACCCACGGAGATCGCAACGAGGCGGATCAGGGACGGGTCATGGCAACGTCTGTGCGGCAAATCCGGTGGCGCACCGACGTCACCCTCTCCACATCCTCCGCCTCCCGCGTCTTGCGTCCTGCCGTGCTTCTCCAGCTGGTAAGTCAGAAGGCGCTTGGAAGTGTTGGCGACTGTCCCTGCCTTCGACCTTTGGCCTTTGCTTCGGCAAAGAAGCGGGTCCTCACTGCCGTCACTACGTGTGCCAGGAGCTCGGCGACGGACAGCTTCAACTTCTCGACTTGGACATCAACAGGTCTGCCCTAACTTTCTTCTCCTCCTCAAGCTCCTTGCAAGAGCTGCATGTTCGATTCATGTTTCTGGTATACTCATGTATGATCTCCCTGCACGGCAGCTTTGGTGAGCTGAGGTCCGGTGTTGCTGAGCTTCTCTCAGAAATGGAATGGCTACAGAGTTCTCGTCGCAAGAAAGCTAGAGCTGCTGCTTCTAGACCAATTCCGTCGGTGCCTATGCCTTCTGATGGCTGATTCTCAGTGCCAGTTCACCTGCAATGCACAGTACATGGTAGACTTCGAGGAGACTCCATGTATGGAAAGTTGAAGGCAGCTCCATTAATCTGTATCCATAGACAGCTTAGTCCGCTTGATTTGATGGAGCACACTGAGGTGGAGTGATTTCGGCTCATTCCTGATCACTTCTGAATTTTCAAAGGTGGTCTAGCGCCTCAAAGGATTCACTTGGAAACCGAAAGCTTGTGGTGTGGATGTGTCCGTCATGTATGATTGCACACCTTTCCTTCGGCACTCCCCCATTGTCCTTTGGAACTACACCATGGCCCTTGAGCAGGGAAGTGTCATCTAACTCAGAGCTAGGTTTACATGCACACTTTGTGAACCCTAGACTTAAGATCTAATGGGGTCGGTTTGATTGGCTTATCATCGTTAGCCTTAACAGGACACGAAAGGTTCTGTGATAGGCTGTGGAGACGTGACCGCAGTTACGAACAGCTCCTAACGTGCAGTCGAGGTTGTGGGACGCAACGCGGTTGATATTCGCGTTGGCCGCGCCGTGCGGAGCTCCGGCTGTGTCGTGCGTAGGCAGTGCGGGAGACGAGGCTGGATATGAATGGCACGTAGACTCGGAAAGCTGGTCCTCTGAGAAGCTGGCCATGGCGGCACGAATGAGCCGCTCCTTGAGCCGCCCCTGGAACAATGCGGCAGCTCACAATGGAGCCAGCTACCGGACCATTATCACAGCATTGCTCTTCTTCGCCTTCCTGGTCACAGCGGGCCTGCTGCTGCGGAGCGGCTCCCGAGTTGTTCCGGTTGTTACTTTGCCCGATTCTGTTCCCTGCTTGGTTGCATCAATTCTCCGTGGCTGGCATTGTGTTTCAGCTGCCGATCTGGATTGCCTCCGATCTGGTCCGGATCTGGTTTGAAGCGTTTTGTTAGATCTGTGTTGCTGTGAGGACTGTGGAGACTAGCTGCTTCAGCTGCGGTGGTGTCTGTTTGTTTCTGAGCTGACGGGCGTGTGGTGTTTCCCGGCAGGTCGGGACAACTGTGGATGTTGAAGGTAGTGAGGATTCCCAGCATTCGTATGCTCGCAACTTCCTCGCCATTAGGTCATCATCGACGGATCCGTACAGGATAAGGGCGCAGCAGCTCTTTAAGCAAGCCAGGGAGCGGCTTGCTATCACCAGAGCTTATGCGGGTGTAGCTCGACAGGGAAAGCTCAACATGACCAAGGTGGTGAATGTTTTTTCGGAGCAGGCGGATAGTTACGCGGAGCTTCTGGCTCGAGCTGAGAACAAGGCTTTACTTGAGACTGAGGAGGTCAGTGAGGAGCATTACAGGAAATTCGAGACCGATGTGAAGGAGCTGTTCAGGTTGACCCGGGAGGCTATCATGGATTCCAAGCATTTCTTCGATGATGAGCTCAACATACAGCGGTTGGAGGATCAGCTCTTTCAAACCAACTATCAGCTATCGAAAGTGAAAAAGATCGGCGCAGTTGCTAGCCTTATAGCTGCCAAGTCTGTACCTAAGAGTTTGCACTGCCTGTCGATGAGACTGATGGCAGCTCGTGTCTCCGAGCCGGATGAGTACAGACCGGAGGAACCTCTCCCACAGTTTGAGGATCCTAATCTGTATCACTATGCCATATTCTCAGATAGTGTGATTGGGACAGCGGTGGCGGTTCACTCTACTGTGAAAAACACAAAGAATACGAAGAAGCATGTCTTCCACATAGTGACGAACAAGATGAATGTGGCAGCTATGCAAGTATGGTTCAAGAAGCGTCCGCCGTTGAAAGCTCATGTGGAGGTGAAGTCGGTGGATGACTTCAAGTTTCTGACATCGTCTTATGTCCCTCTTTTGCGTCAACTGGAATCTCCGGAGTACTTGCAGTACTACTACAAAAACGTGGAGAATACAACGGTGGATAGCAGTAGACTGATGTTTGGCAACCCAAAGCATCTGATGCTCAGCTATCTCAAATTCTACTTGCCAGAGATGTACCCGAAGCTATCCAAGATACTATTTTTGGACGATGATGTTGTTGTCCAGAAGGACTTGACGCCACTTTGGGACATCAACCTGGGTGGTAACGTGAATGGAGCTGTGGAAACTTGCTCTGGTTCCTTCCACAGACTGGACAAGTACTTGAATTTTGATAACCCTCTGATCAGCTCTCGCTTTGACCCAAGTGCGTGTGGCTGGGCATTTGGGATGAATATTTTTGACTTGGACGCCTGGAAAAAGCACAAGTCCACGGAAGAGTACCACCACTGGCAGAATCTGGTGAGTCCTGCCTATACTATGTTGCTTATTTGAAGTGCCGTGCCGAGTAGGCTGCATTGTCCGGTGCTTACTGTGTCCTCTCATTGGCATGCAGAACATAGACCACACATTATGGAAGCTTGGGACTCTACCACCAGGCTTGCTTACTTTCTACAAGACAACCAAGCCTCTGGACAGGTCGTGGCATGTCCTGGGCTTGGGGTACAATCCTAACATCAGTAGCGAGAAAATCAGGAAAGCAGCAGTCATTCACTACAATGGGAACATGAAGCCATGGTTGGACATTGCCTTGCCCCAATACAAGGAGTTTTGGACAAAGTATGTCAACTACAGCATGGATGTAGTCCAGATGTGCAACATTGAGAAGTAGTAGAGGTCACGCGCTTAACCAATCAGTCCTCAGCTGTCCCTGCACCTTTGGTAACTAACTTTATGTAGCTGTAGAATCATTCTTATTTGCACCCATTTTTTATTGGTAAAATAACTCCGATGGGAGCGAAGGCAATGTCTGGCAGGTTTCACTCTGATGTCGCTAACTGATGTGTACTGGTGGAAGCGGATTTTCATCATTGTTGTAAATGTGACGGGGAAGCAGAGGCTTTTATAAAACCTGCTTTGCCTCGTCCTATATATGTTTGCTGTTGCGAGTTAGTTTTGGAAGGGCCCCTTCATTTTAGCACTTCGATTTTGGCATCTTCATTCCTTTGAGGAAATAACCTTTGGCTGCTGTTTGGCAGGCATCTTGTACATATGAACGTCATAGAATTGTGGGTTTTTTAGTCTGTGATTTTTGGGTGGAGAACTGAGCAACCCCTTGCTAGGAGAGGCACAAGCCCGGTTGTTTCACAACATCAAGTACGCAGGGCCATGTTCTGTGGAAACTGAAATCAATCTGCAATTTGTCGCGAGTTTGACCCCACGAAGAGCACAGAGGTAGAAGTCGCAGATTACTGTTTCCCACGAAAAAATCAGCCTGCCCGGATGATCTTTTAACTAGTTTCACGGCGAAATTTCGCCAATTTCGCTCACCACTTTAACAACAGGAATTGTCTACATCATGGTGCAGCACAGCAGGTTTAAATCTTGACAACTATCGATGCCTATGAATAACTATTGATGCTTCAGCGCTACAAAATTGTTTCTGCGTCTAGGTGTACAGGCCCAAAGAGATACTCAAGGCTTCAGAGAAGTCCTTGCCTTTGCAAATCTGTGTAGGTCTTCTTATTGTACACGTTCCCTTCCTGATCTTCATACTCTTCCTCCAAATCTGGCCGCCACTTATTGACGCCTTGTCGTTCTTGTATCCTTTCCCAAAGAGCCCGGGAATCCTGCAAATATAAGAAATTAAGAAGGAAATTGCTTATTAAGTTAGGTATTTTGCTGGACCCGAATTTCCTCATCAAGAACAAAGGGCCCAACTCACTGCGCAACCAAGCTGCAAACAACATCTGATCAATGCACAGGGCGCACCTCAATAGACGTTATCTCATGGAAGTTTTTTGTGTTCGGAATGCCCAAACATCTCATGCCATGCTGATGCCGCCATTCCTTGAAATGCCTCTCAAATGCCCTGCGTCCCCAATAGCTGTAATTTCCACAGATCTCACACTTGAATTCCTGCAAGTTGTTGAAATGCAAGTCAGGACACAGATGCAGATCTTAAGCTTATCCAAATCCACTCAGTCTTACGCTATACACATACAGACCTGCCCAAGGCCATGTAGCTTATAAAGCCAATATGGTATCGGCTTCCCATCCCAACCCATCGGCAGTTTCAAGGGGTTATATATCTGCTGCTCTTCATCATCGCTCTCACTTTCAGCTTGGACCTCCTCCTGCAAGCATATCACCAGTCTGGATAGAGAGATCAAGACGTCTAAGCGTGACAAATAGGAAGAAAAACACTGAATTAGTTTAGACCAGCGAACTAAGGATTCCCGAACAGTCTGGGGAGGCGGCTAGGCAGCAAACAACATACTTCCTCACGCTCCGCTTCAATTTCCTCATACGTCAATGCATGTTTCTTTTCCACATGCGCCTTGGTTTCTTCGATAGCCTACACATCAACCACATTTTTACTGTTAGCTCAAAACTAAAACTAACAATGAAAGGGGACACACTGGAAACAGCATGCATCATCATGTCCCAGGGACACTTTTTACCCCATGGAGCAGCTCACACAGCCTCTGCATTTTCACTTCAGAAAGAGCGACAGCTTTCAATGCCTGAAGCTGTGGTGCAAACTCTTGTGCTTTCTTTTGTTGCATGAGATTTCCTTTCGCAAAGTGCTTGTGGTCGAGTTCTTCCATAGATTGAGACTGCAATATGACAAAGAGCATGTCAGGATAACGACCTCTTACAACTTACCATAATAATGTCCAAAAAGAAAACTTTGTTACGACACATAACTAGGTAGGAATTTTCTAGTGAAGTGCAAGAACGGCTTTAAGTGCAGTTAAGCTAAAAACATATTTGTAGTACTGAAAAGGAAATTCACCATCACATTTGCAAAGTATAGTACTCCACACCTGTAACAAATGTTAATGACAACCATTTAAAAGACGTACGACCAAACGATGACAAAGTTGAGCCTATCAAACTGTCTGACTCCTCTTCCTACTTGGAACAAACTGAGAAAGAAGGTAGGGAGTGCTAGTAAGAACCTTCAACAAAAACAATCTTTCGGCCCTTTGTTGAACAGTTCCTCCACTTTTGAGACCCTTTGCAGACAGAGCCTGCACACAGCATGACAAATATAAACTAAGAGGATAATATGAAGCATAACTGTAGTCCAGAGGGTTTAGTGTTCTTTGTGAGTGTTCAGCAGTAAAAGGAGAGGGACCACAAGCAACTGCAGTTTACTTGTTTGAGCTTTTCCGGCCCAAGCTCAGCCAGAGAGGCAGCTGACTCATAGTCTTCCAGGTTAATCATTGATTCCTCTGGCACTGATTCTTGAGCACTATTTCCCAAACCTTTATCCTCCCACCCCTGCACCTTGCCACTTGCCCACCGTTCTTCAAAATCCGCCTCCACCTGTGGACATTCGGAAACCACATTAGTGTTTGGTGTAATACGAGATCAGTGCAAGCAAGATTCTTCAATCTGTTGTCTGCAAGATAGAATTGCTGCCAAACCTTTGCAAATATTTTCTGTGTATCTTGGAGAGGTTGAGTTCGATGGAAGAAAGACAACAAATACTCTGTGACCTCTGCCAGGTAATCACGATATGCCCTGCAGCAGCACCGCTTCCTTCAGAGACACAACTAAAACAATAGTGAGGAATGAAAAAAGAAGAAGTCACATACTTTGCATTTTTCTGACTGCGGGGTATTTTATGTGTTTGCGGGAAATCGTTGAGAAACCCTGCATATTCAATCGGATGACCAAACTTGGAATTCAAGAAACGGTTGTGAAGCTCATGCAGATCAAGGTACCGCCCATAAGCCTCCTGAAAGAAGACAGGAAAGAAGGAATAATAAGCCACCATGCTAAACTGCGTATCCAACCCTGCGTACATGCTAGAAAACGACCCAACCTCTCCACTGAACTCCACATAGGGCTCCTCCTTCAAAAGCTCCTCCACATCCTCACCATCATCAACCACACGAGCATTCTGATATCTTCTGTGGTACTCCCGAATCTGACATTGCACACAGACAGTTACTTTGCACGGCCTTCCCAGCTGGTGATGAACTTCTACGTCGTAAGAACAGAACAACCAATAATCAAACAACAAACCTGAACGCCTACCCACCTGTTTCAGCCTTTCGTAGAACACGCTGAACACATTTTGCCCACTCGCACTCTGCCCACCAAGGTCAGCAATCTCATCCCTCCTCGCGTTGTCGCGGTCTTCATAAATTTCAATCTGATGCACGACACTTAAAAGAATCACCACGTCGCCATTCAACATGCCCAGCCAGCTCACAAGGAAAGTGAAAGAATCACACCACAGAAGTCCCGAACGAATGCAGTGGGCCACGTCAGCTGCCCCCCAAACGACCGACAGCGTGAGCCACCAGCCAGCCGAGGAAAAGAAGCATGAACGCAAAACACTCACGAGGCGGTTGGTATTTCCGATGATGGCTTCCAGCATGTTAGCCACACGATGACTCTGGTGAAGCCGCTCCTTGTGTGACTTGGACTCGGTCTGCAGATCCTTCACCACCAGCCTCTCAAACTTCTCCACCTCCTCGTGGGCGGCCCGTGTCTGCTCCAACACGGTGGCCGACATGGTGGAGCCCGGAATCCACTGGCACGCAGCAGCAAAACCAGTGAATGCTCCGGAGCCTCACTAGCGCCAATTAGGGTTCGCGAAGGAAGAACCAGCGAACACAAACCAGGCGCGAACTATCTACATGTAACCCGGGGCTTGAGCTGCAGTTCTTTAGGCTCGCAGCGCAGACGTGGAGATGGCGGTAGGGAGGAGCGTGGACGTGTGCTCGGCGGTGGCGGTTTCGGTGTTGCTGCTGCTGCTCATTCTCGCTGCTGGTCCGGGCGGTGTTGCTGCCGGGGCTCGGCAATTCCACGGCCTCACGTTGGCCAAGGTGGAGCGCAGAGTAGATCTCACCACGCAGGTGGCTAGGGTGACTGTGGCGATCAAGGTGGAGAATGAAGGCTCGCATCCGGCGTCGGAAGTGGTATTCGGAATCACGTCGGAGCAGGCCGGGCATCTGGCATTGGTGAAGGCGGGAGTTGTGGAAGGGAAGGGGAAGAACAAAGTAACGGCGGTGTTTTTGAACGTGGAGCGTACAGCTGGGGAGGGACTGCCAGCTGACCACTCCTACTACGCCATAGCTTTGAATAAGCCTCTTGCGCCCGGGGAGTCGGCGGCATTGGAGCTCTTCCTGGCCTTCACTCATGTGCAGAAGCCGTTCCCGGCGGAGATCAGCCAGGGTGACACGCAGCTTGTTGTGTACAAGGACAGTGCGGTCTTCTTCTCTCCTTATCCTACCAAGTCCCAGGTTACTGCTTTCAAGCTCCCGAGTAGTCGGATCGAGTCCTATACCAAGGTGGAGCCGGTGAAGGTTGCTGATACGGAGATCCGGTATGGCCCCTATGAGAAGACTTCGGCCTTGACAGAAAAGCCCGTTGATGTGCATTTTGAGAACAACCAGCCTTTTGCGGTCGTGGAAACACTGGAGCGTGAGATAGAGATTTCGCACTGGGGGAATGTGTATGTCACTGAGAACTATCACTTGAAACATGGAGGAGCGAAGCTGAAAGGCGGGTTCTCCAGGTTCGACTACCAGTCCAAACCTAATGGTGGTCTGTCGGCCTTCCGCCGTCTTCATGCTAGGCTCCCCCCACGGGCGCACTCGGTGTACTACAGGGATGAAATCGGGAACATCTCGACGTCACATTTGTCTACTGACAGGACTAAGACTGATCTAGAGCTTGAGCCGAGGTATCCACTGTTTGGAGGTTGGCAGGTGACGTTTACCCTGGGGTACAGTCTTCCACTCGAGGATTTTGTCTTCAAGTCGAGAGATGGGCGCCTGTACAGTAACATCACCTTTGGTAGTCCGTTTGGCAATGTGGTCATCGACAAGCTTGTGGTGAAGGTGATTTTACCTGAAGGTTCAAGGGATCCCTCCGTGAGTATCGAGATGGATGTGGAACGCCACCAGGAAGTGAAGCACACGTACCTGGATACTGTCGGGAGGCCTGTCGTTGTGCTCACCAAGTTTAACTACGTGGGGGAGCATAACATGTTCTTCCAGGTCTACTACAGGTTCAGCACTTTCGCCATGCTGGCTGAACCGTTGCTGCTGGTGTCAGGGTTCTTGGCGTTGTTTTTGGCGTACATCGCCCTGACTCACTCCGACTGGACCATTGCCAAGTCTTCTGCAACTTACCAGGCTCGTCTCCAGCGGGAGGAGTTTCTGAATGCTGTGCACAAATTGCACAAGTTTTTGCAGATACGAGCAACTGTTGGAGACAGGCTTGAGGTAGCTTTACGTGACCTAGCTCGAACCGGGGATGTTGCAGCGTGTAAGGCCTCTCGGAAGAGTGCTGATGCTTCATTCAAGGACACAGGGAAGGAGATCAAGGCTGTTGTGGAGTCTCTGCTGCAAGTATCGTCTCGGTCTTCTCCCCTCTTGTCTAAGGTGGAGAGTCTGGTTGCGAAGGACAAGGAGAAGCAGGAGAAGTTGCTGCAGAAGCACACCCTGACTGTGGAGTTGTATGAGCGGAAGTATTCCAGCAAGGACATCGATAGTCGAGTTGCCCCTCATCAGCAAAAGCTGGCCACTCTGACGACTGAAATCAATGAGCTTCTGAGCCTTTTGGAAGATTAATCCCCGCGACAGTGGATTCTGTTCTCATATGTAATCTACAGATCGAGAAGTCCACCGAAATTTTGTAGGTATGCTATACAGGGCGCAATGAGAGATGGAGCTTCAGTTAATTCAGATGTTTATTGCATCAACAGTTGGCAAACAAAATTGAAATCAGCCCCATGATAGTGTGGGCGGGGTCTCAACAGCGAAGAGTGTCTAGGGGTTAATGGCATCAGAACGTCTTGCGACGTGTCTATCTAGCTAGATTGCTCACCACTGCCGTGAGGTTGTGCTGCGTTTACTGCTGCTGTTTCGCCGACGTGCAAAAATGTTTTAGCACTCACTTTGTGCCGCTACTCTAGGTTGGATCTCACATTTTTGAAAATTGCTCACTTCGCTTGGATGCAGCCACTACAGCGTCCATCAAAGCAGCCCGAAACCCTGCTTTCTCCAGAGCATGTATACCTGCAATTGTAGTTCCTGCAGGCGAGGCAACCTGATCCTTTAGTTGTCCCGGATGTTTACCCGTATCTAATACCATCTTTGCAGATCCATATACCTGCAATAAATTGTAAGAGGAGTCAATCATTTGCGTGAACTCCACTGAAGAAGTCCAACTGCATGACCAACAGAGCCTTTGGCTTTAGAAATGCATCGCAGAAAGGTACTTACAGTCTGTGCTGCAAGTGACAAAGCTACATCCCGAGGAAGTCCGGCAGCTACCCCACCATCAGCAAGGGCCTCGATGGCAAGAAAGACGAAGGCCGGTCCACTCCCACTGCCGCAGCAGCAGCAGAAAGTGATTCAGCTGGGCCGAATCAGAGCGCATCCTACCTTGAAGGTCTGAAAGCATGCTTACCTGAGCCCTGTGACTGCATCCAGAAGCTTTTCATCAACAACATGGATGGTTCCAATTGTCTGGAACAACGTCTTCACATAGTCCGCATCCTTCAATGTGGCTCTACTACCCACGCTCAGTGCTGTTACGGGAGCCATCTCGAGGCAAATCAGATGAAGTACTGGGCATCAGGACAAGCTTGAGGTATGAGCAGATATGGACATGCAGGTGAACGGAATTCACCTGCTGCTGTAGCGCCCACCAGGCAAGGCGTGTTGGGCATGACTCTCACAACTCTTGCTTCTCCGGCCCACTCCTGCATGAAAGCCAAGCGGTGAGAAGAAAGGAGGCATGGCATGAATTCAGCTGCATGTGCTTGTGAGGGAGTACCTGCAAGTTTGCTAGGGTGACTCCTGCTGCAATTGAGATCAACAGATGTTTGTCGGTGAGACTTGGTTTCAGGTCCAACAGAACCTGTTTAGCTGCAAGCACAGGCATGAGCTCAGATTCAGCTGCTCCTCTCCCCTCCCTGATCACCGTCTGTGAAGCCCAGTCATAGATGGAACCGAGCAAGAACAAGGTGACTTACACACCAGTCTGAGGCTTCACTGCAAGAACGAGGACGTCGCTGTTGCTGGCAACCTGTCAACACCAGCAAAGGCAACCAGAAGAATTACATCAACCCAACACCACCGCAATTTGCAAGCAGCTCTGGGAGCGTGGATCACACCCACCTGGCTGTTGGAATTGAAGACGGAGGCTCCGAAGCCCTTGAAGACATCACAGCGGGCAGCATTAACGTCGGAGGCGCTCATGCTGTGGGAGGGGACCAAGCCACTGCGGTCCAGCCCTCGAGCAATGGCCTCCGCCATCATCCCGGCTCCGATGAATCCCAGACGAGCCGGCACGGTGGTCTGCTCCGCCATGGTGATGCGCAGAGTGTGGTGCCGAGTCTCCACCACCACCTTCTTCGCCTGGTTGTGCGCAAGTGCCGGGGCAGGAGCAGCGGTGTGGGACAGTCGGTGGAGCGGCTTTCCAGGCAGCAACGATGCGGTGCGGGGGATCAACAAAGCAGCAAAGCGGAAACAGCTCATCAAGGAAGTGCTTGAAGGCGTGAGCCCGGACCACACCCAATGTAGGCTATATATGGATGAGTCAGCCTCAAATGTAGCACTAGTTCTGCCGTGCATCAAGTGACAATGGGAATCTCGTGATCAGGGCCCAGGGGAGGCTTTGAAGTTCGGTCCTGCACGGTGCACAGTCTGAGAATGTGGTACCTCCCGGGCCTAAAAACATGACGGCTAAACACAGCAATGTTAGTAAACTAGGTTCAGGTTCGGCAACCTAATTGAAATATTTTTTATTTTCGATAATTTCCCCATGGGCCTTCAATTGACGATGCTCAACACTACCCAAATCAGGATCATGTTAAGTTGCTCACAACTAACGGGGTCTCTCTCTCTCACTCACATACACATGAGATCAGTATACACAAGCTCCTACATGCAGCATACACGCTGCTACAGAGTGCTACGGCAAATAAAGACAAGCAAGTATGTTGTGATGGGCATGTATATTGTATCGATCCACTATCTTGACATGTGCATACGCATCCAGAGGTTAAACGACGATCAGTACAGCAAGTGCAAGGCACAACCGTTCACAACAACATGGCTTGCTTCATGAGTTTTGCACAGTGATGAGCAAGGCGTCTCCTGCATCAGCTGCTTCTCCACATAGAAAATGTACTGACACGATCGACTATTGGCTCCAGCGCTAGGTGATGGCCTGATGGCCGAGACAATGGGCTAGGAAGGCAGTCTCTTGAATGTTCAATCGTAGCACCCAGTCGCCCTTCTCAAAGTCATATTATCTCATCCCCTTGTCATATGGCTCATTTTGTGTCATCAATTTTGTCTTCCATCCTGACAAAAGCAACTCAGACTCAAAATTGATGACGAAGACAAAATTGATGACACAAAATGAGCCATATGACAAGGGGATGAGCAATCTCTTCTTTCCTCTTCGTGCTCGTAGAGCTGAACAAGTAGGCCTACCCTTGTCATCCATAGCAGTTGCCTCCAGAATTTCAAAGTCCTTTGTAGTTGCTACCACTTGTGAAGTGTGATGTATGCCAAAGGGTGAAATTCAGCACAAAGAAGCAAGTAGGGTTATAGCAGCCACTAGATATCCCATTAAGACCATGGGAGCAAATAGATCTTGATTTGGTCATAGGGCTACGTACCACAATCAGGGAACACAATGCATTGTTGGTATTCACTGATAGGCTAACTAAGTTGCTGCATTTAGCACCAACTGATTGTACTATTATGCGGAACAAGCTGCAAAATTGTGTTTGCATTATGTATATAGATACCATGGGCAACCTGAAAAAATCATATCATATGAGGACCCTAGATTCCTCAGTAGGATTTGGTAGGGGATTCATCAAGCCCTAGGAACACAGCTAGCCTTTTCCACAGCCTTCCATCCTTTGACAGATGGCCTAGTAGAAAATGCTATTCGAATTAGAGAGACCTTTGTTAGAATTCATACCATCCACCAACCTAAAAATTGGGACACGTTTCTTGATGTAATAGAATTTGCAATCAATAATAGCCGTAATGCCACCACAGGAGTCACACTCTTCCTTGCTACGTATGCTCACCACCCTAAATCCTTATTAGCTACCTAGCTCCATTAGAGGCCAGTCCAAGCAGCCATGGAATTTCTCCATAAACACTACCAACCACTGCAAAAAAAAAAAAAACTTTGGCTAACCTCACGCACTCCCAAAGAGCTTCTACGAGTCTACGCCTACACACACCAACTTCGAATTGTCTTCGAAGGTGAAGTCTCTTCCCCCCGGGAGTAGCTGTAACACGTGCAGCAATAATAGATTAAAAGGGTATTTAGAATAATAGAAAACTATAGAGTAGGCAAGAAGTAATGGGAGAACGGGATAAGAACGGGCCACGACGACTACTTAGGCATGGCACCCCGGTCAAGTCCTAGTGATGTACAACTAAGTACTGTTTTACTGGTCTAAATACAAGGCCGTAAGACAGAACAGCACGATTCCCAGTCTTAGTTAGTGCTCATCTTATCCAAAACCGTTGCCCGTTGCAGCAACAAAACCCAGTGATCGTTGTGCAAGTGCAAATATTGTCCGTTGTCCAAGCCTATTTTCAATCCGATGACAACGTTCTTAGTGGACTTTTAAAAATTTCTAGTTTGTCTTCGTTTATCGACGATGCTTAACACTATACACACTGTCATTGCAAAATGTCATTGCAAAATGCAGTGGAATAAAATGAAATTACAATATAATAAAGTAAGATAGAGGTACATAAAGTACAATAAAATAGAGGAAACCGACTCCTCGTCGATATTTATCTTAAATATAAAATACAAATAAGATAACAGAATCGGTATGTACAAATTGAAGAGAGAACAGTCCACCTAGTAGGGACTCCAGACATTGCCTTGCGTAAAGGAGCGCTACTTCCCTCTTACACATTTGTCATCCCGGTTGCCCTGTCCTGGAAGCTCGCCTCTGCGGAAGACGGTTGTGCAGCACTGTAGGAAACTGTGGAGACAACATTCTGTCGTCTCTAACACTCTCGATCGTGTCTCCATCGTGTACTCTGATGCGCCATGGTATATTTATGGTCACATCTCCTCACCTCCGAAAAAGAGCTTTACGATCGTTTCTTAGCTCTGAACTTAGCTATGTTACTGCTGACCCTTGCAGAGACTCTTTTGTGGAATCCGGGATATGGCTCATAGCCAAAGAGCGACTGCAAGATCTGCCAACAACAAAATGCAATTCGGACAACAAGCTTCACAACACAATTGTGAACTCCTGTCATGACAAAGGAAGTGAACATATGCAGCACCTACCTCAAGGAGCACGAAGAATGGTGCCATGAGAAGAGCTTGAGCGAGGTTGTCCAGCAGAGCAGGTGCACGGCCCTGTGAGGACGACACAGAAGCCAGACTCAATAATTGAAGAAAGCCGTACAAGAGCCTTGGTAAGAGATGGAAGCATCAGTAGCATACCTCAAACACCCCGTGACCTACAAATTGGGATCCCCAGCACACCAGTTGTGACACCAGAACCACCTGCAACAACAAGACCAAATGTGAGAAAGGGAAAAGGGATGTGCAGGGGCACGGGCAGGTGAGCCACTCGGAATGAAACCGCTAGTACCTTCCAGCCCAGATCAAAGCTCAAAATTTGGGCAATTGCATTGCTTGATACCCAGCAGACCATGCACACGGCAGCAGCGAAGGAGCCTGCCTTCTTATCCAGAGCCACATAATAGAGAGCATATATGGCAGCCACAACAAAGCTCCAGTTGAGCACCATGAATTGCTGACCGGGGAAGGAAGCAGGTGGGAATGGCAGGGGAGCAAGGGCCTGGGTGAAGGCCAACAAGACGAGGGAGGTGAGGAAAATCGGCCACACAAACAGCACGTGAATGAGCACGTTGATGGGATTGCTATGGTAAGCCCCGTAGAAGGCGAATTGTGTCTCGAGATCTAACAAGCCCGCCATCACGCTTGCTCGCCTTCCTGCTGAATCTGGGCGGCAGGCACGGACCACGAAAGCTTGCGGGAGCAGAGGCTTGCAACCCAGCAGCTGCAACGACTTACTTGTGGGCGAAATCTTCACAGTTGGGGAGCCGGGGTTCTGGGATTTTAACAACCCACTGGCGGCAATAGCAGTGCAGGCTGCTGCCGCACGCTGGTGTAGCTGTGCTGTCGCAATCATGGCGGTGCGAGGTGGGTGCGGCGGGCAACCGCCGTGTGCTGCGTCCGAGTTGATGCAGAGGTTGAGCCTGAAGAGCCCAGCAGAGAGGCTTGCCCTGCCGGCTTGCTTTGCGGGCGTGGGGATGTGCCGGGCGGCTGCAGGGCAGCAGGGCAGGTCCAGAGGCGGGGCTGGAGGGGATAGAGGGCCATGTCCCCGGGGCTCACGGCCGGGAAGAAGCAAGGCTTTGCAGCCGGCAAGGGGAAGGTTGTTCTATGTTTGTGTTGGGCTTTGGTAATGTGTGTAGTTGGGTTGGGTTGGGTTGGGTTGGTGATGTGTGTCGTTGGGTTGGTTGTTGATTTCCGAGGGCCCTTCGTTTTGCTTTCCAGCCCAAGAAGATATCTGAGGAGGAGAATGCAGCTGCCGAGGCTGCTCTGGAGGCTCTTTTTCAGCAGTTGGAGAAGGACTTGGAGGATGATGTCGACATCGATGCGGATGCGGATGAGGAGCTTACTCCTGAAGAGCTGGAGGAGTTGGAGAGAGAGCTGGGAGAAGCGCTTTCTGATATCACGGATCTGGATGATAGGTTGGACTTTGGTGTGGTGCCCCAGGACCAAGGCAGCGATGGAAAGGGGGGTAAGAGGAAGAAAAGTGGGGTAGCGTCTGCGACGTTATCCGATCAGGCTGCTGCAGGGGATGAGGGTCGTGTTCAACCAACCGTGGGCAGAGTAGCAGAGGAAAAAGAAGAGAGTAGTGATGAGGATGATGAGGATGGTGGTGGTGACAAGGACGACATTGCAGCCATGTTACAGGAAGCCCAGGAACCAAGGGTAGTGAATCTTGAGAGGTGGCAATTGAAGAAGCTTGCTGCAGCTGCGGAGCTTGGGAGAAGGCATGTTAATGTACGTTATGTATCATCTGGAACAAGTTTCTCTAGAATGTCTCTCACATTCACGATGTTTTCTTATGTGCTAGGATGCGTCACATCAACGTTCTTAACTCTGGAAGCATGTTTGTGTTCCATCTCCAGGTCAAGGCTCTGGCAGGGGACACTGGACTGGACAGGATGGACGTTCTCGCATTTCTGAAAAATCCGAGTCCTGAGCTCCTGGCAGAGCTGGCAATGGAGGCGGAAGAGGATGAGAAAGAGGAGAGCTCGAGAGAGAGGAGGAATTCGGGGAATAACCTTCCTTCGGCACCATCCAGGAGCAAGTCGAACCCTACAACCACACAGCGAAGGAAAGCAGCAAAACCTGCTGCTCAGCTTCCTTATTTTACAACTCCCCGGGACTGGTACAACAACAAGAGGCTACGTAAGGAGCAGATCGCAACTTTTGAGCGTGTATACCAGCGCTCAAAGCACCCAAGTGTGAGCACATAGTTCCATTCTGAGTGTCGTTTATTGCTCGATGCGTTGGTCCTCGTCTTCTGCCGCACTAAATTCTTCTGTGTGGACTGCAGAATGCGATGATAGACAACATGGTGCAGCTTACTCATGTTCCTCGCAAAAAAATCATTCAATGGTTTGACATGCGGAGAGCTCAAGGGGAGAAAGACTTTGACAGCTTGGAACCCGTTCCTGAGCAAGTCTAGTTGCCGAAGCTGGTAATAGCCTCCCATTCCCTGGAAGTCATTTCATCGGACTAAGCTGTTGGGAAGGACGGTACTAAGAGTAAATCTGGTGAACGCGCCTTGTATTGGCAATACAACGAGCTTATTTGTTGAGTACAGTTCCATGTGTGTTAAACGAGGATGTTTCTCTAGAGTACAACAACGAGAAAGGTGGAAGCACACGGCCAAGAAAAACGGTTCACGTGTATGTATATACACAAAGTCCAAGACGCCACTACCTGCTAGCAACCTCGGAAGAGATGAAAGAGCTTCTCACGCCCCCTGCCAGCTTGCCGACAGGCATGCTTCTGGCACAAGCAGTACAAAGCTTCAGCTCTTTCCTTTAAAGGGAGGAACCTGTGAAGAACTACTCAAAAAGTAACCAGACAAAGGGCGGTGGATGCTCAGTCATATGAAAGTCCTTTGTCCCTTCCCTTAGGCAGCTGCCGGCCAAAGTGCACCCAATGTTGCGTCTTGAGTACCGGCTACACAGGAGAACGACGGCCGTGTCAAGAAAGCTTGCAACTGCAAGCGAAGCTCTGCTACGAGCGCAAATGCTTCGTCGCTGGGGTTTTCCCTTGCGGCAATGATAGCAGCCAGATACTGTTTTCGTGCAACTTCCATCTTCTCATACTCTTGTCTGAGGACGACTGATCCGTCACTGTGTGAAGTGGCCGAGGTGGCTCCGGACGTGGAGGCTGAACCATGTTGATCGCGAGCTTGGCCCAGATCCTGCACCCACACAATGGATTTGTCAACAATCAAGACTCCCTTCGAACAGCTTCAGATAAACAATTCCCTCTATACAATATTCGGTGAATTGGTTCACCTGTTCAGAGGAAGAAGCATCAGATGAGGATACTGCCAACGACTGAGTGTCCGAACGCTCCTCACTCGTGGCGTTGTCTGCCAAGCCAAATGACTCTAATCTCTGGGATTCATGTTGGTAAGCAGCTTCAAGCTGGAAGCGTAAGGCGGCGACCTGGCACCGAAGTGCATTCAGTTCCTCCTCACGCTTTGCTGCCTGGTCATTTTGTGAGTGGTGTTTGGCCTCGAGTCGCGCAAGCAGGCGCTGCATCTCAGCAACCTGATCCTGTGTTACATGAAGAGAAGCCACACACAGATAAGCCATGGGATGTGAGAAACCGCACGAAGCCGATTTGCGTCATGACCAGAGCCGTAATCTTCGGAACAGGCATGATGACCGACAACAATTGCCTTCTGAACACGCATATAAACCGAAGACAGACACGATGTATACAAAAGGGTCATATGGAACACAAACGTAAAATACAGCAACGCTGGATACAAGAAATAACAGGAAACAAACAAACATGGGACGGATAGCCAATAACCTGCTTATTTGCAAGATGAGACTGGGCAGACTGGGCAACCCGGTCCTTTTCCCACAACTCCTGCTGTAACCCGTCAATTGTGGACTGTAGCCTGTTCATATCAGCTTGAGTAGCAGCATCCTGCATTGCTTGCTGTGCTTGATGCTGAGCTTGCTGAGCAAATTGGAGGAGATTATCCTTCTCCAGCAGCTGCCTTCTCAAATCATCTATCTGGCTCTGCAGAAAAAATACTTCCGACCTATCTCCAAAATCGCCGGGGAACTGGTAAGCATTCCCGTAGCCTGTTTGCATTTCTTCCAATCCATCACCCTCCACACGACGAAGAATATTCTCGCTCTCTTCCCACCTTGGACTGCCATCTTTAGGATCTACATGCTTGCTGATGAGAGAAGCACGCCTTAGGGGATATGGCCTTTTGATTTTCGTGGGGCTTTCTACAGCCTGCTGCACATCAGGAAATCCACTTCAGTAAGCTACTAGTCTACCCAACTGGATATTTTCTTTGTTCAAGACATCTTTGGGCCCAGAGCATCAGAATGACGTTGCAGAAGCTGACATTCGGGGCAACCACATTGTGACTAACCTTCCGAGGTTGTGGATCGCGAGATGGTGCCGGAGTATATACTAACGATGCACGATGCAAGAAGGAGCTGCGGCCACCTTGTTGGTCCTGCATTTTCAAATATGTCATGGCATTGGACCCTAAGATACTCAGTAGCAACACAGACTCTGAACAAAACTATGTCGATAAGCCTGGGGAAACAGGCCACCTATCAGGATGGAGAGGTTATGACAGAAATGAGGCACGCAAGTCATACTGTACTTCAAAATGAGGAAGGACATAGCATCGGCAGACAAAAGACTAAACAAGCCTACAGCAGTATCACTCTTCTGAACTGTCACCAACCATGAAGGTTTCCATCAAAGGGATCATCTCCACAAGGTTCTGATACAGCGTCTGGTCTACGACGCCACTGCCACGACCCCTGACTGCTGCCATTGAAGGAGTCTCTTCTTGTTCTTCCCTTTCCTCTTCAGGTTCTAACGAATCAATGTCCTCCTCCACACTATCCACAGTCTCGCCCACGCTCGATGCGCCTCCAGAGAAGGGCTCTGCTGACAGCGCTTGGCCTCGTAATCTGTCAGAAGCCGCGGTAATCTGCCCCGAAGCCTGGTTGGTCCCGCTTTGCTCAGCGACTGGGCCGTTTGAAGGGTGGAATTTCTTCAGAACGTCTGCAAACCTACTTCTCAAAGGTGAGGATCCTACAGAAGCACTCGGAGAACGCATTCTCTCTGGAGACTTGGTGACAGAGGACTGCATAGCAGAAGATTGTTGAAAATTCCCATGATCTCGTTCCGGGCTGAAGCTTGTAGTCCTGGGGGACACGGAGCCATCAGGCGTGTTTCTCCATCTGGAGAAATCGTGCGGCAGTAAGTCTTCACGTATCCGCGGTCTCATATACTGATATTCCAAGTTCTCCCTGCCACCAAATTCTCCAGAACTAACCAATTGCGCCTGATCTTTCCGAGCAAGCGTTCCCTGCGAGGTGAGGCCATTGGGAAACCCTCCCTCTGACGCATTCCTCAGCCAGCAGTAATAATCTTGGCTTTCCGTGCCTTTCAGATTTGATGGCACCGGGCCCAAAAGAATGGTATGATTGGTCGTAGCGTGAAATGGTCTCCTCACTGCTGCCATACAGCAAAACACTAGCTCGTGTATCTGCACGTTGTTAGCAGCTACTCCATGATAGCAGATCACGCACCCCTGCCTGTTGCCCGGCTAAAACAGAATGTCCAGCAGATCCTTGCAGCTTGTCCTCAAAATTCCCTCATCCACTCTCAGATCGGAAGAGAAGACACAAGAGCCAACCCTGAGCGACGACAGCAGTACTACCTCAAATTTTTTCCCCTGAACCGAATCCCCGCTCACAACAAACGTCCAACAAAACAAAATTCCGGATCTTAGAGATGAGCCTCGAAAGAACCTGTACCATACTACTACTGCAGGTGTCCCAAACCAACCTAAACAGCATTCATTGCTTGTAGCGGCTACTCTCCACCTCCATCCTAGGAGAGCCGTCCCGCGACGGCCATCGTGGTGCGCTGCCCCCACTCCAACCAAAAACAGCAGCGGAGCAGGAAATGCTGCTACTCAAAGGCAGATCGCAGGAAAGAAGAAGAGAGATGGGAGAGGGGAGCAAAGAACGCAGCAACAGTGGCGCGCGCCGCGGGGTGAAAACTGTTGCAGCAGCCAGTCCCCGCCCCGGGATGTGGAGGCCACGGAGACTCCGACAATTATGAGACCCGCACTCGTCCCTTGCACGCGCCCACGGGGTCACAAGCAATCCGAGCTCGTCTCAAAACAAAGAGAGAGAGAAAGATCACCACTGTCGCACACCTGGAGCTCGCTCCAACCAAACTGGTATGCAGATCGACCGTCTAAACCACAAAAACCACGACCTCCACCCGCTTCAACCTGGCATCCGAGACCTGATTCTTCAGACCTCCTTCAACAGTGCTTCCCTTCAGCCCTTCCCTCCGCCAGTCTAAACACAAGATAATAAAAAACCTGGCCTGCGTGCAAGGCTAGACAGAGGCGCGGAAAGAGCGGGACATTCCTCACAGCACATGCACCCGGCTCTGGCCCCTCGGGGGCGAGAGAGGGAATGGAATGCACGATTCCCGAATTGGCAAACAAGCCCCTCAATTCCAGCGCTTCAAGATTCCTCAACTCCAGCCGGCTGCAAGACACTTGTCAGATCTTTCTCCTTTCACAGTCGACTCCAGGCTGTTGCGCCGGCTTTCCTCTCCCTCCAACTGCTCCGCTTAGAACGCAAAACAAGCGCAATTCGATCGAGGCTCCTCCGGGCGCGGCAGACGCAGAATGCCGTACAGGAAGTGTTTGGCGGGAAAAAAACGCGACCCCGGAACCAGAGCGGGCGATGGAAGAATCGATCGTGACGACGGGCAAGCAAGAGCGAGCGGGGCGGCGGAGGTAGAGATGCGAAGAAGTTCCTCCTTTCTTTGAGCGCACCGCACAGCAGCGGAGCCTCCGGGTGCGAGGTTCGGCAGCAGGTTCGGAAGCGAAGCCACGAAGGCCCGGCCCACGGTAACGGCCCTTTTTACCCCTTCTCAACGGTCATAACAGGCGTTCAGCTGGTAGGCTCAAGCCCGGGGCTCGGCCGGCTCGACATGAGGCTCGGATATACGATTCCACGTACATCACAGGCGGGCCACCCACGTCTCGCCGGGTTCACATGGCGCACATTCGCGTACGTCGCGCGCTCTCATTCCAACGAGTCACGAGTCATTCGTCCCTTTCCATTTGCCCGTTGCCGCTCGCCTTTCAAGATATTAGGTCTCAATTTCTCAAATTCCACAATTTCTCAACGTTCCAACACGCCCGATGTTTAAAAGAGAATATGCCTTTGATTAATTAAATAGAATATGATAGCGGGCCTCTACTCAGCTCAAATTATCTTTTTCTATATTATTTTAGTGCTACGAACGTTTGCATATGAGCCAAGCAAGAATGCTCGTTTGCCTACCCAGTGGCATATAAGAAGGCATATGAGTTTGATGAAAAAAAAACTTTTATGTACAATTTGAAGGGGTAGCCTAGGTCTACCTATCCACACTATCCAAAGTTCTAGATGGAGGTAAGATATATGTTCAAAAAGAATCTGTTCTTTTACTGTGAATAAATCACCAAACTTAAATACTTGAAATAGAGGTAGGACAACCCTAACATTTAAACATTGAAACAACTTGGACTTCATGAGAGACTGCCCCCTCGAGTCCTATTTACTTCCTTTGGGCTTCATGAGGGGTCTGTGACCCTCAACACATAAATAGGCATACAGATGGGTTTTTGATGTCACTAGATGACTTATGTTGTAGAGCTCTTCATGGGTTTTCAAAGCATAAATGTTAAGAGGAAGAAGTTACTAAAAACACATATTTATGATCTTTATAATACAAACAATAAGAAAATCAATCAGCTGCTGCTTTCATAAATATATTGAAAGCTTTTAGGATGGACCTCAAAAATTTTAAAGGTATCGTTTTTAATTTAGATGAACTCATGAGAATACATAAATCTCCAATTTGTGAGGAGAGACACCACATTTGTAAAATGTTGTGCAGCTGCAGAGAAGCCAAAGGGAAACTACAAACTTGGAGAACGAAGAGTATCAATCCCTGAGTTAATATCTTTCTTGAAATATTCTATTCAACGTTTTTACTTATCTATTGTAATTCTTGTTTGTGATAGTGGAAGTAATTTTCCATGTTCATGGTTCAGTTACAATTCTTATGATCATGGTTGATGCAACCAGCTACATGAAAGATGACAACAAAGCACATCTTTCAAGCACATTCATGGATCTTTCTGATGTATATCGAAGAAAAAGAGAAGTAATTCTTGATCACTCTTAATACGACAGTTACATGAGATCCATAAGTTCAAAAACTGAGGATTTCTAATGCATACTCTATATTTGTTTGTGCAGAAGGAAGAGAAGTCAATGTTAATGTCTGCTCAAGAAGCTAGAGAATTAAGCCTAAGGCTTAGAAAAGAACGTTTTTCAGTAAGTAAGACATGTCTAACCAATTATAATTATTTAAAAAAAAATAAAAAGTCTTCTACAATCATACCGACAACATTGCTTTTGGATAGTCTGCAAGAGAACAGGATGACCAATTTTTTAAAAGTCTAGAAGACCAAGATACTGATGATGCTAAAGAAGATCGAGTTCTAGATCAAATTAGACAATCAAGCCCTCAATTACGTCTATTGCAAGATAAATTGAAAACAGCAGAGCTTTATAAACAACGGCACAACGACGTATTTTCTTATCCAATATCCTAAGTAAGATGTTAGATAATAGAATTTTCTCATATTGTACAAGTACTGCCTATGCGAGTGACAACGAATGTTACTATATGAGTAAACCTATATGATATGCACCAAAGGTGGTATGAAACTATCAGCTAGAGGAGGTAAGATTGTTGGAGCTAAACAATGCAACTCGGAATGCAAGTCTTCACAAGCATGCCGAAGAAAGTGTCTTGGGAGTTAAAGGCGATATATCTCCGGTTACTACATATTAGAACCTCATTGTTAATGTTTTATTACCTATTTTTAGTTTTATTCTATTAAATTAAATTTTTATACCATTTTGCAGAGAAAAAAATCCTTGGAAGAACCTCGCCGAGCAAGTAGTGCCATGAGTTTCAGACCGAGTGAGATGATGTCTTTTAGACCGGGTGAGGCCAATCGAAATGCATCAAGCTCTTTTAGATCTTCTAGATTAGGCTCTAGTTCTCGACCAAGAGCAGCAAGTGCTGAACCACGAAGTGCATTATATACCAGACGTCCGACACCATGGGCAGATATTCGCCTGCTAAATGATGACGAAACAGAAGATGGAGAAACATCGTCTAAGGGAAATAGTAGTTCCCCTAAACCAATTACACTAGATAAACACTCAGACAACGCAGAAGATTTGTCTCAGAGTGTTAGTTTTGGACAAGATGAAGAAAAGGATGAAAAGGACAATCTACGTTTTATTGACCTCAATAGACGCCGTAATACAACCATTCAGAAACTTATTGCTCGTAAATCTATGTTAGCACATCCTCGAGATTAACTTTGCTTCCACTGACTATGATAAAAGGAAGATTTTTCATGTAGTATATACCATCGCAGCTACTCTGACTGTTTTACTAGATCCAAAATATTTGATTCAAGCAAGCAAAATAATTTCTCAAACTTCCTTATAATTTTCCGTGTTTCCTTTTATTTCGTCAAATCTGGCTTTACCGCTGGAACCACTAGTCTGAACCATGTTTCGCTTCTATTTTTTTCTTTGTCAAATTTGGCTTTAACGCTTGAACCACACGAGTCTGGACCATGTTTAGTTTGTTTTCTTTTTTGTCAAATCTGGCTTTACCGCTGGAACAACACGAATCTGAATGGCTTTACCGCTGGAACCAAAAGAGACTTCACAGCACTTCAGGAATAGACGCTCCAACAATGGTAGTTCAAATATGTACGTTGCCTCGGCAAATCGCACATTGTTAACCTTTCCAGTCCAGATGCTCATTCTGCGTCGACAAGCAGGGTTCGTTCGATGTGGTTGCTCGCTGACAAACTCGTCAAGGCCTTTTGCCCTAGAGCTGAGAATTCCTGGAATCCGGGTGCTCTACAAGTTGAACAAGCTTTCTTCCAGTCATTAGACCTCATTATAGGTCACGGCAGGCCTTTGCCCTTTAATGTCATCGACAATACTATCAATAATAGCAAAGTCCATGGAAAGAAGAGAAATCTTTGATCCTGCGAGCAGCTATTTTACTGTCTGGGTGTCCTCACTAGGGACTCCCAACGCGCAAACGAGTGGGAATGGTCCGGGAAGGAGAGGGACACTGGGAACCGGAGAGGAAGCCAGCCAAGGGGCGGGTTTCCAGATTTGGTTTTTACAGAGTGACAATCCAAAGCGAAACCAAAGTATACTTCAGCCATCAGGCCCCGACCCACCTACGTGGCCCCCTTGACAAACGGCAGCGACTTGTCGAATTGCCGTGCAGCACTGGATGAAAGACTGCAGACTTGCGAGGTTCTGATCTCTAGGTCAGTGTCCAAAATTGCATAGTTGAACAAACTCCATATCGCTGTCCACATACTTTGTCCAGTAGTCCTTGTATTGAGGCATAGCAAGGTCTAGCCATGGCTTCATATTCCCATTGAAGTGGATGACTGCTGCACTCTTGATTTTGTCAGCACTTACATTCGGATTGTATCCCAATCCAAGTACATGCCAAGACTTGTCCAACGGCTTTGTTGTTCTATAGAAGGTGATGAGACCAGGTGGCAGAGTTCCCAGCTTCCACAACGTCCGATTCTCGTTCTGCAGAAGTTAACACACGAGAAGGAACGTAAGGACTAACAGAGCTGAAAGCAGACACTACTCCAAAGCAGCCAGATTGAGTGAGCTGGAGATAACCTACCAAATTCTGCCAGTAGTGGTATTCTTCTGTACTCTTCTCTCTCTTCCACGCATCCAAGTCAAAGAAGTTCATGCCATAAGCCCAACCACAGGCTTTCGGATTGAACTTGGAACTGATCAATGGATTGGAGAAGTTCATGTACTTGTCATATCTATGGAAGGATCCGAAGCATGTCTCTACAGCACCATTCACTTTACCGTCCATATCGACCTCCCACAGTTTCGTCAGATCCTTTTGAACCACAATGTCATCATCCAGAAAGAGTATCCTGTGCAGCTTCGGATACATCTCTGGCAGGTAAAACCGCAGATGGTTGAGCATAGACAGATACTTGGGATTCCTAAACTTCATGTTCGCTGTGTCCTTGGTGGCGTTCTCCATCTTGAAATAGAAGTTCATAAGGTTGGCCGATTCCAGTTGTCGCAAAACAGGAACATAAGACGAGTTCAAGAACTCGTAGTCTTCAACAGCCTTCACCTCAATGTGTGCATCCTTGGGAGGGCGCATCTTGAACCATACCTGCATCGCTCCGAGGTTCATCTTATCCGTGACAACATGGAAGACATGTTTCCTCGGCTCCACAGCATTCTTCACGGCAGAGTTAACCACCACCGATGCCGCAATCACATTGTCCGAGAAAATGGCATAGTGATACAGATCCGGATCCTCCAAAGCAGCCGGAGGAGGCTCATCCGTCTCATACAAGTGAGCATTCGAGATCCGCTCCTCCATAAGCTGCATGGTGAGGCAGTGAAGACTCTTGGGGATGGACTTGGCAGCGATAAGGCTGGAAAACGCTCCCGACTTCTTGGCCTTGGTGAGCTGGTCATTGACCTGAAAGATAGTGTCCTTCAACTTCTGTATCTTGAGCTGGTTGTCGAACAGTTCTCTTGCATCCACTATCGCCTGCCTGGTGGACTTATATCGCTCCTTCAGCTCCCTCTCAAACCGATGCAACACGTCCTCGTTCACAAAAGGAGCGTCAAGCAACGCCTTGAACTCAGGCCTGCTTATAAGCTCCGTATAATTCTCTGCCTGCTCATCAAAGATGCGAACCTGGCGCATCATATCCAACTTCCCCCGCCGTGCCACCCCGGCATACGCCTTCACAATAGCGATCTGCTCCCGCCCTTGCTTATACAGCTGCTCCGCCTTGATCCTTAAGGGATCAACTTTCGTTTTCAAAGCCAAAAAGGTCCGCGACATATACGCCTGCAAGTGCTCTGCAGTGACAGGCGTCCTATCGATCCCCCCGGAGCTCCCTACCTGCCACAAGCGCCAAGCCAAAACCTAAAACCTCCATCCACAGCCACAGCATCCATCCACTCCAAGCAACCAGCTTCCAGAACAACGCAATCCCGCACCAAACAAACCCCGCATTCCTCAAAATTTCTCCCCCGGACCTCGCATCAAGCTCAACCTCCAAGCCGCTCCCAAACGCAAGATCAATCAAACACTCCCAGATCCAGTCCCCTTACCGACACCGCAGACGAGCCTCCCGCGAACAGCATGCCGACCGCCCCGATGAAGGCGAGTGCCAGCATTGTCGGCAGCACGCCTCTGTAGGCTATCCTCTTGGCCCTACCGGCGGAGCGGCCTCCCCGTTGCCCCATTCCGCCTCGCAGCAGCCGGCGGGCAGTGTCATCCAACCATGGATGCGCGGCTGCAGGCAGAAGGACGCAATGCGGCGCGCTGCTGCTGCCGCTGCTGCTGCTGTTGCTGCTGCCGCAGCGAAGGCAACGCTATGACAGCTGGAGATGCAACAGCAGCAGGCAACGCTAGTGCGGAAAAGGAAGCCTCCCGAGGCGAAGGTGAAGGCGAAGGCAACCGAGGACCCCGGCTAAACGCATTCCGCCCACCGGGCCCCGGAGGGGGGTCTAGGATTTCTCCTTTGTAATTCCGGGGCACTTTACCCCTCGCTTTCCTTGTAATCAGATTATCTTTCCAAACGGTTGCCGAAAAGCAACGTGACCAACAGTTGTTGCCAGTCCACATCGTGAGTGGGATGCTGCATGTTATGTACATGAAAAAGCGTGGAGCATGATTTGCGAACCATTCCACCTTCTTCCATCCCGGAGGGTCTCGAGGAAGACTTCCGACCAATAAGCTTTCAAACATTTTCATACGTCAGCCTTTGAAGGGTCAAAGAAAACACGATGGGCCCAATTCCCAACAAGCAAACAAGTGGTAGACGCATATTATTAACTATATTTTATCTCACTTTTAATCATAAATAAATTGTTTTTAGTATATAATAAGTGATTACATTCAGTAAACCCTTTCATAAATCCAATATTAGAGACCTTGAAAATTATTATTAGTTTCAGATTATTTTAATAATATTGAGAAACTCAAAGTTCTAGGATTAAACAAATCAAACGATTTGTGTTTTATTGAGGGAAAAAACGATGGGAAAAACCCCATCCAGCACGGGACAATGAAGGTGGACCTCGGGGGTCGAGGTGAAAAAGAGCGACTAAGCCCTTACCTAAAATTACCTACTGCTCCTTGAACATCGTATGCGGAACGAACAAATGGCCTGCAAATGACGGAGGAAGAGGAAGAAGCGTCACTTGAGGAAGAAGCGTCACTTGCTGTCGCAGCCTTGTGAAGAATTGCCGTTGAGATGGCCCTTTGAAGGGACTCGCTGTCTGAAAGTAAGCTGTGAAATAAGAAAGGGACAACCCCGCGCCATGCTTGCGAGCGTGGTAGGATTTGGCACAGGACTTGAGAAATTGATCGAAGTCCGTAGCCATTGCCCCATGCGTTTCGAGTGCGAGCGGAATAAAGAAGTGGCCCGCTTGCATCCCGCTATACTTTCTGACCTTGAGAGTCGCAACACCAGTGGCAGCCCAACCAGGACGGTTAGTGATAACCTGAGCGGAGATGGTGTCTTGAGCAGGGACAGTAACCACCATGTCCGCCACCGAAACCTGGTCACCACGGACAAAGTACAAGTCAGCCCTGATTGAGCGACCTATCTGAAGAATGTACCCAAAAAATTCCGAGCTATATTCAATAAACACCTCAACCATTGTCCGAGTGGGGTGAGTTGAAAGCCTATTCACCATCAAAAGGTTTGCTCATGTAGGAACTTAGTCCTATCATTGTTCTATTGTGTGAAAGCTTCCGAGCTCTCTTCGTGGGGATGTGCTCTTCCTGGCGGAAGAGTTTTTTCAAGTGGCCTCCATGTACCATCTCCCTTGTGGAGACATTGTTCGATTATTGTCAATCAATAGAGTTTGGGTCATTTATCCGGGGAAGTAATGCATCCCTGTGTGCAGACGACTCCAAAGCCAATGTGATACATACTTTTGGATGTTCTCTCCCAACAACAAGAGATTCTCGTGTTGTCAGACTGTTGCTTGTCATTACTTTGAGTACAAAGTCCTCGCCTCCCTCAAGCTTGAACTCGATACACGGGGACAAGTTAGGTACATATGATGGTGGGTCCGAGGGCCGATCATTAAATTGCATTAATTCTTAATGTCAGTAGGTAGTTGTTACTATTTACATACAGTAGTTGGTCACATGGAAGTAGTACATTTATTCGTTAGTTCGTTGGTTCTAGCTTCTTGTGTACAATAGTGGTTGTCAGATCACCCACCTTTATTCCTTTGGTATTTCTCGCTTCTTCTGTACAAACTTGACTACGATAGTGGTTGTCAGACCACCCACCTTTATACCTTTATTATTCCTCCGAGTACAATGTAACTACGGAGAGAAGAAGAAGAAGAAGAAGTATATTACAGTCTATTTGGACTGGAATGGAATTTTTTTGTCATAAGACTTGGTACTTAACAACTTATATCATGGTGTGTCTAAGCTACTTGCATCAAAGGTATCCACTCCCTCTAGGCACCCTATCTAAGCGCACAATGTTCAACAAGAGTGTTCTTATAAATGAGTGGCCATTTGGCCTAAGCCATTTGGACAATAAGACTGGGACTGTTAGTTCAAGGAATGATTGATGAGATTTACTAATGTGATAGTAGTATTACATGATTATCAAAGGTTTATTCTATTGATGAGGAGGTTGTATGGGTTCGTGATCAGCAAACTATTGTAATATATGGACAATTTTATGTGATTGAAAGAGGTTTATTATAATGGTAAAAAAGCCGGTAGAGAAAATGAGCGAGGGAGGAGAGGGGCAGACCAGGTAGAGGAGGTTGTGGACGCAACGATTAAGGCGGCGGAACAGATTTGGATTTTGGGATTTGGGAAAACCTTTGGATTTGGGAGTTGGGAGTTGTGGGCGGCAGGGTGAAGTAAGTGTGAAACCGTAAAACCTAAAACCCCGTTACTTTGGCGAGCGGGAGGGGGGCTGGCAGCAGATATGGCGCACGAACCCCTACTTGGCAGCATCAGGCACTTGTGAGGCCACATTTGACTTATCCTGCCTTCTGCTGGAGCTGGCGTAGGTAGGTTTATCGCATGCTCGTCTGTGCATCGATCTGCATTGGTCGCCTTTGCCTGTGCAGCAGCAGGAGCAGCACGCAGGTTAGCACTCTGCAGACGGGCACACGGTGATGTGAAGCAGCTACCCACCTCTAGCCCCCATTTTCTTATCTCCCTTCTCTGCTCTGTTCTGCTCTGCTCTGCTCTGCTCTGCCATTTCCTCTTTCCTGCCCCCTGTCTCTCTCGTCCCTGTTCCCTGCTTCCCTGGCATTCTCTGCCAATTCTTGCTGCAGCCCCTGTTGCTGCTCGAGGACCTGACTCGGTGGCCCCGGACTGATCTTGGAGTCCAATCAGCTAATTTGTGGTGGTACCAAGGCCGGGAGGGGCAATGGCGCCAGCTGCAGCACCGTGCCAGTCTCTGCACGAGCTGGCGGGCATGTGCGAGTATTGTGGGGAGGCCTGCGACAGCACAACCGACGAGCTCAATGCCATCAACTGCACCTTCGAGGGCTGTCCCAGCCCCGAAATTTATCACCAGAGCTGCATTGAGGCCTACCTCAAAAGCATACGGTTGGACAAGTATGGTGTTCTGCTGCATTCGGGATCTGGGCCGCAATGGATTCCTGATTTGGTGCTCTGCATTGGCCGCTGGACTGTGATTTATGGTTTATGGTCTGTGGGGATCTGGTGTCCCTCCTCCTCCCCGTTTGCAGCTGCCGCGCGCAGTTTTGGCGGGGTGGTGTTAGGTTTTCGGAGCAGCTGCTCATCCTTGTCTTTGCTTGCTCGCAGGCAGCGGAAGACTGGGTTCCAGTGCCCAAGAGGATGCGGAAAGGGTTCCAAGTGGGATAAACCCTGTCCAGGCAGGGTGAGGCTTCTGAATCCGTCTCTGTATCGCTAAATGAACGCTGCTTGCTCCTACGTTCTCGCCCTCCCTTTTTAGCTGGCCCTTGAGGGATTGTTGGGTCTTGGTTAGTAGATGCTTGTTGTGATAGTGGAATCCATACCCTGGACCGGCGTGCACGTTGGGGAGCTGCGGGCTGCGCTCCTTTCGTACCGTCCTGGTTGATCTGCCTGTGAAGTAAATGCTGTCTGCAACTCATGGTTTGTGACTTGTTCTGCAGGTCACTAAATCACATCCCATCCACGCCCGCAATGATAGTAGGTGTGTAACTAGGCTTCGAACTAATTTTAGGTTCCCTATCATCTTCCAACTTTGGTAAACCAATCAGTCCTTCTCCGATGTCAGAGTGTTGACACTTTGTGCTGCTGTGGTATGCAGCAAAAAGCGCAGGAAAGCAAAGCAGCCTGATCCCGCTCCTCAGCTACCCTCACCAGCTTCCACGAAGAAGCAAGCAGGGCTGACAAAGTCGAAATCTGTGAAATCGGATAAGGAGAAGTCTCCGGAGGTGGAGACAGAGGATTGTAGAGTATGCCCTACTCCGGTCAAAGCCCAAGTCTTGAACCGGGCCTCAACCTTCCCTGGTGGTGACAAAAGCTCAGCAATGGCATTGAGTAGCAGCAATGGCCATGGTGAAGCAGGTGCTGCTTCTGCAGACGTGAAGGATGGGGATGGACCTTTCAATGGAAGCAAAATTGGTGCTAGCTACCTGGAGAAGTGTTCGGATAGTGGGTCTGCTGAAACTTCGGACAGTGAGGACTCTTCAAATGCTTCACAGATGAGTACGTCGGCACCATCTAGAGACTTCAAAGAAGTGCTTGCAGGTCCTCGATACATACCTGCACCACCTGTTGTAAATGCATGGGCATCAGGGCGTCCGCGGAATGGGGATATTGCTCTACCTCAAGGAGTAAGCTGTCAATGTCTTGGCTGTGTTTGGAAATTAAAATATCTCAGGTCTATATTAGGGACTTACTGTATCTATTTGTGTTTCCCAGAAGGATCAAATTCCAGGTGTGCCTCCTGAGATTCGGCCAACTTCAGCACAAGCGGCCAGCCAATCTGAGCCCCCTAATGCCAAACAAGTTGCCCCTGTGTCAGCGGAAGAAGCAAGTTTACTAGCTGAAATTGATAAACAAGAAGAGCGACGAAAGAGGTAAAAAGCAGATGCGGCAGAAAAAGTGACGAGCATGTCTGGCATTGGTGTCTCTTGTCTGACCCCTGCAATCTGGCAGGGCGCAAGGTAAAAATGAGAAGAAGCATATACGGCAAGTGTTAGCGAAGCTTCGGGAAAGGCTTGATGAACTGAGAAAAAGTAGAGCAACTTTGTCAGCTACTGCTACCCAGATTTCAGATGAGGTCCGGAACAGTACAGCAAGTTCTGATGCAGTTGGCAAGAGCATGGCTGCAAAACTTGCTTATGCAGATGGGCAAGGGACACTGGGAAAGTGGAGTCAAAACTGTATCAATGCCCTCAGGAATAGGAAGGCAGCGGCAATTGTCAAACAGTTACAAAGGTAAGTCCTTTCTGTCTTGTCACTGCCCGTTCTAAGATAAAGCTTTCCTCAAGGCCCTGAGGCTGCAGTTATACTCACTGGTACTTATTTCTCTGCAGCCTAGGATTTGATGATGTACGATGCAATATTGCGGTCCAAGCTGCTGGGATAAGTGCCCATAATTGTCTTGAATGGCTTCTCAGAAATGCGACAAGCATACATGCAAACAAGCCAGATCTGCTGCCTCAAGGTCAACCATTGGTGAGTCAGGGGTCTGTTTTTTTAACTACAGATTCCTCTGAAGTACTGTCTGCACCTGATTAGCCTTCTTACTCGCTTTTTTCCTTTTGCAGGATGTCAGTGTAGAGCTAAAACAACTGGACGAATTGTTGAAGTCAAAAGACTTGACTCAGGTTAGACCATCAGGACGGTTGTTGTCATGAACTTCGTAACAACAGGATTCTGTACTACGTGAATCCTGGGTTCTTCAGCACGTCACAGGCCCGCTGAGCTTGCTGCTGTCCCATTTGCGCAGGACCAGATAGAAGTAGCTATCGTGAATGAATGTGGAGATGTAGATGCTGCTATGGAGCAATTGAAAAGGGGCAGGAGTCAAAAAAATGGAGTGGCTTCCGGGCCCCCTCGTAGCTCCATGCCTGCAGCACAGGTATCAGCAGCTGCTTCTTCAAGTAATGGGATGCCGAGAAGTGCTAACCCTGGAAACACCGGCTCCGTTTGGGATGGCAGCCGCCATATAACCACGACAGCTAGCAGTGTCCGGCCAAGCCATCCTAGGGATCTGGATTTTCAAAATCCCAATGAGTTTGCAGGGGGGGACTGCATCTCAGATCTTTCAATGTACAATGCCCGAGTTGGTGCTAATGATCAGCGTACATCTCCAAGAGAAGTGATGTCTAGTTTAACATCCACGAGGACTTCTTTTTCAAGGGAAGGAGGTCGACCACCATTTGCTTTGCCCAGGACACAGGTACCAGGATCGGTGGAGCAGTATGTCAACACCATGGAATCATCTGTGGCAACCAGCAGTTACTCTCGGCTGCCAGCTTCAACCCCGGGAGTCCCACCTTTCAGCAAGTCTTCCATGGAGCTGGTGTCAAATGCATTTGCACCTCAGGTGAATACCAGCTTAGGGCCTTCAAGGGCAGTGTCCGGGTCTGGGTTCTCCCATCCCCAGTCTGAGCACGGGCAAGCAATGGAGAATGGTTACAGTAGCTTCCTGAGCGAACCCACGGCCTCCACAGTGACAAGTGTTACAGCAGCTGTTCTGAATGACGGGGAATACGATGAGCAAGCCATCAAAGAGTCCATGGCCCGCATCCCGGAGTCCCAGGATTTGACGGAGTCTTCCATCTGGAATCCGAGACATGAGTCTGAGATATGGGGAACACAAGGACTAGGAGCAGCAGGGCCTTCTTCATCCTTCTACAACTCCGACACAGCTCGCAGGATAACTGCAAGTGCAGCAGCTTTATCTGAAGCCTTCAGTAATGGGGCTGCCTTGGGGTCCGATTCTTCATCGTATGGGCTGAACGGGAGGAATGGGTTCACAGGAGGGAACTGGAACTCGAGGTTAGGGTTGACACAATCGTTCCGGAACATGAGCCCAGCTCCAGGTTTCGGGGGTGCATCTGCTCAGGCCCTGTCTGTGGGCATTCTGAACAGCGATTATTCCTTTGCAGAAACTGAAGGCTGGAGCACAATGTCTGAGTGTCTCTCACCTCGTCTTCGGAATGGGTACACACGGCCAGCTGGTTTGTATGACCAGACTAGTCTGGCTTACGGTGACCAGCAGCGGCATCGACAAAACGGTTTGAATGGCGTGCATTCTCAGGCTGTCAATGGGACCTCTTATGGTAGGGCTGCTACCGTTGGGACTCCGCCTGGGATATGGGAGCGTCACCCTCTGCGGGCACCCGTGGAAGAGCAAGATAGCTTGGTAAACCACTTGGTCGGGCTGCTCAAGGGTGTAGAAGTGTAGATTCATGGTCCTCTACGGGGCATAGAGAACGATTCATCGGCCTGTCCTCGCGAGGATTTGACTGTCACAAGTCTGGGTTAACTTGTACACGTTCTGACTACTGAAACTTTCCAACATCTCCTTTTTCTCCCAACAAAAATTTGTTTGGTCCTACGAATGTTACTCGGGTACTCGAGGACTGTCATTCCGAGGTTGTTATAGATTAAACGACCTGAAGATGGTAAGCAGGGAAATGGGGACGCTTCACGAGAAAGAGAACGCAGATGCAAGCAAAAATCAGACATTGATACGTAGTGAAGGCATTGCACATGCTTCCAGATTTTCAACAAAGACTGCAACTTCGCTGCGCATAAACAGCTCGCAGACTAAAAACCATAGTCGATGTAAGACTAATCTCACAAGAGGTGCTAGCACACCCAGCCTGCGTCACCGCAGCAAAATCTGAGACGTACACTCAGGAAAATAGTTTTCAGTCATCTTCCTCCTCCGTCTCTGCCTCCGCACTGCGAAGCCAGGTGACGAAAGGGTGCGCGGATTTCCGAACCTGTGCACCTCTGGGCTTGGAAGCACCACTGTCAAACCACTCTAGAATGTGGTCCTCATCCAAGATATCTTCGTCGTAAAGAACCTTCAACAACACGGCAACCTCATTCCCCAGGTCGGTTCCATGGCTGGTGCAGTGACTCTCCAGGACGTCCAGAAAAATCTTTTGCTGTGCATCATCCTGAACAACCTTGGCCAAGAACGCTTTCTTCTTTGCGATCTCCTTAGACAAACCTTTGGACACTCCTCCAAAGAGCGCTTCAAAGAAAGCAGAGAGTACCTCGTTCTGAGACTCTTCCTTAGCCTGAAAGTGGGCAGCCACCTGTGCAGCAGTGTATCCTCTCTGAAGACACTCTTTGAAGTCCTTCACAAGCTTCTCGTGAGGGCTCAGCTCTTCAACCTTGGGAGACTCCAAAACTTTGGTCTGATCAATAACTTCCGGAGGGGGTTCCACTTTCTTAGAGGACAACTTCTTCAGAAGCTTCGGCTTCACCTCTTTGTCTTTGGGGGTTCTTGGAGTCTTGACTCTAGGTGAAGTTTGAGATTTCTCCGGTATGGAGAGCATGACCATCTCACTTGTGGCTGTGCTCAGCTGCTCCTGGATACGCTGCTTCGCCGCTTCAGCAGAAGTGTCTGTCTGCCACTCAACTCCATCATCATCCACCGATAGATCCTCACCCTCATCCACGAGGCTGGCAACAGGCGACAGCTCCTCATCGGATCCATTGCCGTTAGCGTTAGCTTTCTTCTTGATGGGCTTCTTGTCGTCATCTGTCCCCTTCTTCTTCCTTAAATTCTTCAACTTCTTCGCTTCCTCGTCAGCCAACTCTCCCTGATCCAGCCTCTCCTTCTCTGCTTTCCTCAGACCCTTCTCCTTCTTGCCAGTTTTCTTCTGCTCTGGAGGATTCTTCAAGATGTAGGTGGTCAACTTGTCACGCATGTCAACCTCGGAAACAAAACCACATGCCTGACACTTCAAGTTGATGAGCTGAGTCTTGGTAATATTAATGTCAGTCTCCGGGTTCCCACAACCATAGCACTGCACATACTTCTTGATGAAGTTCTCCAGCAGACCTGCAAGCTTGGCCGTGTCGTGTGCGCCGTTCACAATAGATGTTCCAGTCTTCTCGTCAAACTTGGACTGGGCACCAAGCTCACAACCAAAGTACTTGGTGGTATAGGCCGGATTCCTGGCCAGTGCCTTGGCGACATCAACCATGTTGACAACATTGGTCTTGATCCCATTTCCACGGCCCTCGATCTTGGTCTGCAGACGGGGCATCTTGTAACGATAGAAGGCATCGTCACGGTTACTTGCCCCAATGTTGAGCAACGCCATGATGACAAGCGGACAGATAGATCTCCCTCACCAAGTAGCTCAGGCCTTACCCCGCTTACCAGGCTCCGGAGAGTCGGCCACAAGGCGATCTTCACCCGATAGATGAGAACAGACGTTGCAGCCTACTCGGGCCAGATCATGACAGACTATCTGACATGGGCAGAGAGGCTCCGGAGTGGCTAGGGAACAAAGACTGGCCTGACTTGGCTGCATGCAGCCGCTCCCAATTGTCCCGTGGCTGACGCTTACGTCGGTTCCTTCTTGTGGGACAATACTCCCCAAGCAACCCGACCGACCCCAGGTAAAAGCAGATGGCCTGAGACATAAAAGAATGTGCCGCCACCGCAACGACCTCCTTCGCGCTCCGAACCGTAGCCCCTGCCCTCCAAAACTTCTGACCTGAAAAACTACGAGCAGCTCGTATTCTCCCCGCCTGCAACACGTCCCAAACGTCCACAATCACACCGACACACCATACTAAACCAAAACCATTCCACGCAATACCAACTCCAACCCCTCTTAACCCGCACACATGCAACAACTCCAAGCACGGCCACAAACCTTAGAGAAAAACGCCTTTCGAAGCAGCTCAGGGAGGCAGCAGCCGGATCTGGGACTCGCCCCGCTAGATCGGCAGTCGCAGGAGCGGGACCTCGCCGATGAACTCCCAGAGCACGGCCCGAGACGCACGCACCGGCCGCGATGAAACCCTTGCAAACCCCAGACGCTCCAGCAAGTGACTGAGCTCCAGAGAAAGCAACAAAGCGGAGGGGAGAACAAGAGGGCCTTAAGCAATGCACAAGAGCAGACGGCGATCCGGCAAGAAGGCGGGCACAGTGGCGTGCAGCAGAAGGCGATGCGCAGTGAAGCGGGGGAGGAGGAAACCACAAGGAGCGGGAGACCAATGCAGGGCACGCGAAAAGTTCTAGATCCCAAAAGGGGAAACCCTAAAAGAAGTGGTGGCGATGGAGGGGTCCAATAGGCCAAAGGCAGCGCTGGCTCAGGCTCAGGCTAGGCTTGGGGCGCCGCGATAGTTCCGTCACATAATTCCCAACTCCACCCCTCCATTACATTTTTTTTAGTGAAAATAGAGCGAGATATATTAGAGAATAAAAACCGAACAAAGCCGGGAACAACAAAGGCCTCAAAGGCGGGAGCCACAAGGCAACCCAAGTTCCTCAAAACTCAGGAGGCAAAAGGGCAACTACAGAACATGGGAGTTGAGGAACTTCGACAATTCCAGCGGCTTAAGTATAGCCTGTTTGAAATTCTCACCCAAAGCCAACCGAAAATGCTTGACAGTAAAGGAAACAAAAGCCATCAGATCATCCTCCAGAACATCCTTCCACCACCCAAATGCCAAGGCATCATGAAGTAACATAAGATGATCGCAAAACATAAGCCGCTGAGTAGTCACCAATGGGGTAATCCAAGACCAAGCCATAATGCGCCGAGCCAGCAAACCGATTAAACAAGAAACCCAACATATGAAAACTGGCACCAAATGAAGGAGAAGAGACTATAGACCATCAATCCAAACAAGGTCCACATCCCTCATTAAAGGAGCCATCTCCACAATGTTGGAAATACGCTGAAACACCTTAGCAAAATGGAGAAAGGGATCGAGCTCAGGAAAACACTCTCACCAATCCCAACAATCACCATAATAAGTGGAAAACAAAACGCCCGCAGCAAGTAAGCCCACTTCTTCTACTAGGAGCTCCAAGCTATAAATAATTCTTCGAAAACCAACCATAAAAGGAGAAACAAGCGACAGCCTAATGAGATGCTCCAAACAAAATTTGTCCAAATAGGCCTGACGCAAATGAGTCCACTGAGGATTGAAAATAACAACACCAGCCATATTATGGCTACAACCAGCTCACCAAAAGCCAGAACCGAAGCTTCAGAAGAAGCTCTCATGGAGAGAGTTAAGGTAGCTTCCATTGCGGAGGAAGTTGCAAGAAGAGCTAGTATGGATAGAAAAGAAGGAGGAACTAGCAGGTCAGCGGAACTTGGGCAACTAGAAAGGGCTGGCATAATAAGTGGGGTTGCTATAGGGAGGCCCACTGCTGTCCCTACGGTAGGGGCAGCACAAGATGACGGTCGGGAAAGGGTCCCTATTGTAAGGAGTGAGCATAGGGTCGAGTTCCCTACGACAGTTGTGGCACGTCCCAACATAGTGGAGGGGGTGCAAGTGCTCGGGCCTATGGGTGTGGGGGCCGCTCTTAGTGGAATGGCAAAGATGGAAAGGCTTATGGAGGGGCCCAGCAAAGGAAGCGGCCACATGAGCCGGAGAGTGGAGTTAGGGGGTGACATGGTTTAAGAATTGGAACAACCCATGGATGTCTCGAACATCCATGGCGACTTGGACACTTTGGAAGTGGTGTGCCGCATGTGTGAGATAGCAAGGACCTTGGATGCGAGGACACTTGTCCATGTTGTAGCTACCCTCTTAAGTAGGGCTACCCTCGTAGATCAGCAGGAAGGAGTAGAACTAGGTACCTTTAGAGGTGCAGGGGCTGCTCCGGTAGGAAATGTGGGTATAGAAAAACTATGGGCAGCTCAAACTAGGATGGTAGAGCTAGTTTGTCAAGTATAGGTAGGCTTAAGTACTGAGCGGGAAAGGTGGCTTCTGTTGAATCTTGAGGGAGCTAATCAGCTTCCTCAAGATTCAACATGAGCTGAGCGGGAGTTAGACAACATTATGGTGACAAGCGCTGAGGAGAAGAAAGGATGGGCCTTGGAGAGTCGAGGGATGCGGGAACATGTTCGACAATTGGTGTATGCCGTGGCAATCCAAGAAGGATGCAAAGGAGGTTGAGGACCTTGTGGAGGCTAAGGATGACTTGTTAAATGGCAAGGACCTCGAGGTAGGAGAATTGAGAAGGGACAAGCAGTCCCTACAAGAGTCATGGGACTCCGTCCGAGCGGAATTAGAAAGATAACTCGGAGGAGGAAGGGGAAGAGGAAGGGGAAGACATAGAGCGAGATCCGTTCACCATAGACCTTCTTGCAAAGGAGAGTGTGGAGGCGGTCGGGCCAGAAGAAGGTGGCACTACATCTGTAGGAGCTGTAGGCGGTGGCTACATCTGTAGGGTAATCAGCGGCACGATAACAACAGTCGCCTTGGAGGTAATTAAATGGGTTGGGGTGGCTGATGTTAGGAATGAAACCCTAACATAGTTTATACCTTAGTTTCTATACTAGAGGTTAGATACATAACTCAAGAGACATATCAATTTTGTATTTAAGATATTCTTTGTTCATTAATTCATACTCTCTTTTGTGTGTTATGCTTTCTAGCCTAAGTGTCTTAGCTGAATGCATGATATAAAGTAAACATGGTATCAGAGCACTATGATGCTTGAGTCTTCCGCTACACTAATGTTGTTTTAGTCTAATGGTATCTAGGTTGAGTTGTTGTTGTAAATACTTGATCTAGAAACCACCATTGTAGCTAGATGAATTCTAGCTATTTTCCTTAGAAAATGACTAGAAGGAATGGTAGACGATGGGATAGAAATCCAGCACCGTCACCAGTTCTTTCTAGGTCATCTAGAGATCGATACATCTTACAATGTCATAACGATCTGATCACTGAAGGTTGGATTGCGGACAGAGACGGGCTGAGGGCAAGCAGGCTCAGATTTAATACTGAGCAAGTTTTGGCCAATCCTAATTCTTATGAGGGCAGAGTACAAGCTCATAGGGAGCGGATCCTAGCACGTTTGCAAGAAAGAAACGGTGAAGACATGGAGAGTCCACCTCCTGCAAGAGGTGTGGAGAGAATTAGAGAGGAAACCCCTTATCTCTCCACCGATTCATGTTCAATTGACAGACTTCTGTTACGCCTGGAAGTGCTAGAATCAGTGTTGTTGCGATTTGTCGCTAACACTTCACCTTTCTTGGTGGAAATCTCTTCCGACATTGAATCTGTTCGGAGGGAAGTGCTTACGGTGGCGAATGATCTGTCTAACCTAACAGTCCAACACCGCCCAGCCCCAATCTCAAGTTCACCATTAGCGTGAGATTTGGAGACTCTTGTGCCTACGAGAGAATCCTGTGGTGCAGCTCACGGTGAGGCAAAGGATGCAATCAAACGGCGGGGAATCAATCAAGGCGGGGCGTGCAAGTCTGCAGCCCGCCACCAATCGGCGCCCGATCAAGGTGCATTGGGGTGGTTGCCACGCACGCCTTGCTTGCTTGGTTGGACTAATTTGTTGCTTGATTTCGCATCTCCTCGTGCCTCCCACGCCAGCAACCTAGGTCGAAGGCACCTGTTAGTTTCTGGTTCATGTGATTTTTCTGGTATTTAGGGTTTTGAAGTAGCGTTTCACTATTAGACGTACCTCTTGCTTTCTCGGCAGACACCCGTTCACATAGGCTCCTGCATTTATCTTTACCTGTAGCGAGCTAGCCGGGACTCTAAGCCAGGAGGGAAAGCATGAGTGAGTTAGGATCACCTTATCCCCTCTCTCACGTGCTTCTTCCCCTAGCCGAAGCCCCTGCATTCCCCTTGTTAGCATAATTCACATGTAAACACAGAACACATAACTCACTTGCAATTTATGTCCATATTTGATTCAGATAGTGATTCAGATTCTGAGTCATTCTTTTGGCTGTTTATTCGCACCCTTGCTTGCCCGTTATCTCCACAGTCAAAATGACTACATCTGCTCCTGTTACAACATCTCTGGGCTCAACCTACTCAGGTGAGTTCAAAGAAAGAACAGTTGTGGGACCTGAGTCCGGTTTGAAAGTTGGAGAGCTCGCATGAAGGCACACCTCAACGCTCGCGATGTGTGGGAGTATGCCGATGGTTCTCTGCCGGATCCTTCCATTGTTCTTGCTGGTGGACAACAACCCGCACAGGATGTCATAGACAAGTGGAAGAAGGGCAACAAGATCGCCTTTGCGATCCTGCTGTCAGGACTGGATGAAACCACGGTGACTAAGGTGGAGTTTCTTACAACAGCAGCAGCTGGATGGAAACAGCTAGTCGACATGTACCAAGTACAGAACATACTTACTTTGGTAGCTGCTCGGAATGCTTTCCATGCTTTGCATTTGAAGGATGGAGAATCTGTGGGAGCACATGTGTCCAAGCTACGCTATCTTAGAGCGCAGTTGGCTGGGCTCAACAGTAAAATCTTGGAGGTGGGACATGACTGCTCAGCTCATTGCCAGCCTCCCTGCCTCATATCAGACGTTTGTGTCTAGCCAGAATGCATCTCTTAGGGACTCATATGCTGCTGTAGCTGCTGGTAGATCAGCCACCATTAACTTCAATGAAGTTGTTGGTGCTCTCCTACAAGAAGAGCAGAGTCGTAAGACAAGTTCTGGAGGTCGCCTACGTGGTGACAAGGTCCTATTTGCTGCTAAGGGCAAAGGACCTTGGAAGGGGAAGGATAAGAAAAAGGAGAAACATAACAGCAGTGGTGGCCAGAATAAACATACCTTGACTGGAGGAGCCACCAAAGCTTGAGAACAGCTGGTGTATGGAATTCGGTCCTTTGGAAGGGACTATGGGAAGAAGAAACAGGGGGAGCCCAAAAGTTCCAAATCCAAAGCTAATGTAACTTCTAAGGAGCGAGCGATGCAGTTCTCAACACAGAGTGGGAATCTTGTCCTCACGGTGCCTCACATCTTATAAAGAACAGACATCCTCCTGGTTTGTGGATTCAGGTGCAACTGCCCACATCTGCAACAACCGTGATCTGTTCTCCAGCGTACGCAATTAACAGCAGTCACCTCAACTTGTGTATGTGGGTGATGCTCGAGGCGTGGAGGTAAAAGGGACAGGTTCAGTGGACATACCTCTATTTGGTGGTGCAGCCTTGCATCTAGTTGACGTTCTGTTTGTACCTGAGATGAGCAAGAATCTTCTGTCCATTAGAGCTCTTTGTTGCTAAAGCTGTTCTTACTAACAACTTGTATTAGTTGGTGACTGTCCACAAGTCTAAGGTTAGGGCACTAGTTGCTGCTTACAAGTTGCAGGCTAACCTCTGGCACGCACGTTTAGGTCATGTTAACAAAACTAAGCTAGACCTAATGTCGTCATCCCGCTGTTACAGGGAACAACTTCCTACATGTTTCAAACATCTTGACGTCTGTAGCTCATGTGTCTTGTCTAAGCAAAAAGAGCTACCCTTTCAGAATAAGTCAGCTACAAGGGCCACTACACTATTAGAGCTCATTCATGCTGATATCGCTGGAAAACTTCCTATTAAGTCTCTTGGGGGAGCCGAATACTATCTCTCTCTCACAGATGATTTTTCTCGTTACACTTGGACATTTCCTTTGAAGCTTAAAAGTGATGTCTTTGAGACCATTGCTTCCTGGATTCCAATGGTTCAACGTCAAACAGGAAAATTAGTTAAGTGTTTCCGGACGGACAATGGGGGAGAATTCACAGGTCATAAGTTTGATCACTGTTCCGTGATTTGGTATCATTCGGTCATTGCCTATACCCGGCAGTGAGCAGATTCTTGAGCATGAATCAAGCGGCGATGGGGATGTGTGGCGTGACTTTTCGGCGATGGCGGTGGTAGGCGCACAATCCCGTGTCGTTGTAGTATGGGGTCCGCTCCCAAGAGAATGACAGGCTCCGTTTGCCACGTTTCAATCGTTTCTCACCTCACTTAGTATCCGTTCGGTCCCAACACACCTATTTATCGTTTTAGCCTAGCTACATAGCGTGCCAAGCGGGCGGTCGCGGTAAGCGTTAAGGACCGGCGTCCATTGTCGTTCAGTCGTCACTCATCCATCTAGTCCGTCCCTCTCACCACTCACACCACCCTCCTCGTCCTTGGGAAAAATCGCGGGTGGCTGTGATCCGGACCTCCTCAGCCCAGCTTTGTCGGGGCCTCTCAGTCCGGGCTCTGCCGCCCTCGAGTTCCTCCAGCTCACACGTTCAGGTCAGGTCAGCGGGCAGCTGCTCTGAATGACAGGGGTCCCTGGCCACTCCACCGCACACACCACCACACGTTAGGGTCCAGTCACCAAGACCTTGATCGATCTCTCCCGGTCTTTGTGACTGTTTCGAGGACTCGCGTTAACAAGAAGGCACACAAGAACACAGGCGCAGCATCAACACCAAGAAAAGATGCTTTACTCGGGAAGCGACCTCGGCCCTCTTATACTCGCGGTCGGCGCCTTTAATTACCTCTGTTCAGAGAGGGCTGGGCCTAATCGACCGCCTACTATTCTCCATATTCACTATCTCCGGCGTCGGTGGGTGGATGGCTGATTCCGATCTTGGCGTGGCCAGGCATTGACGGGCGCAATCGGATGATCGCGGTAGACCCCTACCTCTCCCGAGGGTCATGTAGGTGCGCTCTGTGACGACAACAGCGATCACCACTAAGTCCTCCTCCTCCTCTCTTATCTCTTTGGCGGGCCCTAGCAGTAGCCCTCCTCAGCTGAATCTGTGCAGAGGCGGTGATCGGTGGCTCTCCCCACTCACGAGTGGGACCTCGGGACCCGTCTCGACTCGGGGTCCGGACCTCTAGGTCGGCCTTCCCTCTGGGTCCAGGTCCTCATGTCCGGCCTTCCCTCTGGGTCCGGACCTCGGGGTCCGGACTTGCCGGGGTGGGTCTTACGGACCCAACCCTTCCACAGGTCAGGACCTCGGGGTCGGTCTAAATCACAAGTCTGGACCTCTAAGTCCAGACTTCCTTCAGGGCTCCCTCAAGATTCTCGCTGTCTGGTGCAAACCCATAGCAACCAGCCCAAGGAAGAACTTTCTAAGTAATATTCGGTTTCTTAATTTTACCTATGCCTTCCATTAAGTTGACCACTGAGCGTGCCGAACCTCTTGACGAGGCGGCGCTTTACGTGGAAGTAGTTCAACGCTAAGTAGACTACAACTCCTTATAGAGCCCATGCTCTCGAGAGCCAGCCACACACAGGTTAATTCATAAATACTATTGTCCATGAATATGTAGCAGAATTTGGGCTGCTAGAACCCTTTGACTATACAGTTTTCCAATCGTTAAATTGCTACAGTGCTCCGCATAGTTTTTGAAAACAGGAGCACTACAGTTTTTGAAAACGTAAAACTCAGACCAAAACTGCCTGCCACTTACGGGAGGTCGCTGCCTCCTCCTCAGATGAGCTCGCTTCCTCCTACTCTTCGAGGCTAGTATTATCAGCGTTGTGGTCGCTGTCCTCCCAACTGTACATATTCAAATGAACCTTGCTAGTATTGCTAGCTAAGGATAGTCTTGTCTGCTTGTTAAGACGATCAAACAAGTCTCCTCCTCCTACAAAAGTAGATCAAAGGAAGAAAGTCCAAGGATCATCCTTCCACACGACCCGTCGCCCTTGAGGCATGCAACTGTGCGAACAACGGCTTCAAGTCTCGGATGTGTTCTAGATATCCTTCGGCGGCATGTATATGGGTCCACTCATCTCAGGCCAGCCATCGGAGACCTGGTGGAGAAACAAGTGGATCTTGATTGATATCGCCTGGTGCGCTGCTTCACAAACTGATGTCCACCGCCATGGGTGCCTCGGAGTCTCTCAACCCCATAGTTGCACCTCGTATATATCCTCAAGTTTTTCAGGGAAATGCTCGATCTTGCATTCTCAGACTGCAAGATACAGCTCCACGAAAGACAGAGACAAGATCCTAAGTTGGGAGACTCTTTGTTTGGTCTGTGACAAGATGCTCTCACCCTGCTACTCTAGATCTAATATTGAGCTGATCATCTGTTGACACTATTGCGTAAACTTGTGAATTAAGTCCTCTGGCATGCAGAGCTAACTTGCCAAGAATTTAAAGATTTTCCATCAGAGAGAAGTCCTTCGAGGATCTGAGGTTGCACATTGGATCATGGCTGCAACAAAGCCAAATTGGTGAAGCCTGTTGGAAACATCTACCTCATTCTTTTGTGCACAGGGATGTAGCTTAGATGGTACAAATGCTTAGGCCAAATGGACACACATACTTTAAGAACGGCATAGTTAAGCGCTCTACACTACAAGCGGACCTGGATGGGGTATCTAGTGAGGAATGCCTATAGTTATGGTTCTAGTAGCCTAGTTTACTCCATGGAGCAAGTTGCCCAAGGTACTCTGTCCCATGACAGCATGTCTGTCCTTAGTGGACTTCAAATAAACATGCGAGAAGTTCGGGACCGATACCCCACATTTCCACACATATCGATCTCCATACAAGTATCTTTGCAATTGGCACATTAATTTTCCAGACACCATTTTGATCCTTTCAGCAAGATGTCTTTCGGGCCTATCGACAAAAATTGAAGCTCCGCATATTAGATGTACTCAGCAAGCTTGTTCGATGAATAGAGGATGAACTAATATATACCAAAATAATGAGGGCAATGGAAAATCGAATTAATTCCATCAGCAGCTCGGTTCAATGTTGTCAGCTAAGGAGAGGAGAGGAAGGGAGAAGAAGTGCAATGCCATGGGCATGCAGTTCTCCGATATACACCGGTGATTCAAACTCAACATGATATTTAAAAAGAGATGCTTGTAGCTCATTGGGACTTTCCTTTCGACACGTGCTTTAGGCAAGTATAAGGTGACAATCAATGCAAACCATTGATATTTCAACTTGATTGGATACATTAATGGGATTGTGTACGGCTTAAAAGATAGCTGTGCTCACTCTTCTTCTTTCATCTGACATGCCCTCTTCTTGCATTGCAGAGTGAAGGCGAAGGGCTTTTTGGCCCATGCCCTGCTTGCAATACGTATAGTGGACTTCAAATAAACATGCGAGAAGTTCGGGACCGATACCCCACATTTCCACACATATCGATCTCCATACAAGTATCTTTGCAATTGGCACATTAATTTTCCAGACACCATTTTGATCCTTTCAGCAAGATGTCTTTCGGGCCTATCAGCAAGCTGTTCGAAGCTCCGCATATTAGATGTACTCAGCAAGCTTGTTCGATGAATAGAGGATGAACTAATATATACCAAAATAATGAGGGCAATGGAAAATCGAATTAATTCCATCAGCAGCTCGGTTCAATGTTGTCAGCTAAGGAGAGGAGAGGAAGGGAGAAGAAGTGCAATGCCATGGGCATGCAGTTCTCCGATATACACCGGTGATTCAAACTCAACATGATATTTAAAAAGAGATGCTTGTAGCTCATTGGGACTTTCCTTTCGACACGTGCTTTAGGCAAGTATAAGGTGACAATCAATGCAAACCATTGATATTTCAACTTGATTGGATACATTAATGGGATTGTGTACGGCTTAAAAGATAGCTGTGCTCACTCTTCTTCTTTCATCTGACATGCCCTCTTCTTGCATTGCAGAGTGAAGGCGAAGGGCTTTTTGGCCCATGCCCTGCTTGCAATACGTATCTGCTATCGTGGAACTCAAAGTCATCATGTCCAATCTCTAGACCAAGCCTGTGAGACACTCTCTTGGCATCCTGTAGGCTGCCACAATTTACATTCATGTCTACCAAACTGCTGGTTAAAACTGAACATCTTGAATTCCTAGTAGTTCAATTTGAGCATGACTGCCCTTCCACTTCTCCAACGATGGGCTTCCAACTTAACAATTGTACATGCCTGCAAGAGGCACTCAATGGATCCACTGGCTATGGCGAAACGTTCTTCTTGCATAGTACAGAGTAAAGACGAAGGGCTGTGTGGAGTGCCAAATCCGATGTCCGTACTCCTGGCGACTTGTCTTAGGCTTGTTTTGTTTTTTTTTGGGTCGTTACTGTTAAGAGGGATAGGGAGGAGTTAGCCAATAAGGCGATTTTGGCCAGATTGCACTAGTGTGCAATCCCTAGACCCTAGGTCCGGCCGGGCGAGGTCCGACGGAGTGGTCCGTCCGGGCGAGGTCCGACGGAGTGGTCCGTCCGGGCGAGGTCCGACGGAGTGGTCCGTCCGGGCGAGGTCCGACGGAGTGGTCCGTCCGGGCGAGGTCCGACGGAGTGGTCCGTCCGGGCGAGGTCCGACGGAGTGGTCCGTCCGGGCGAGGTCCGACGGAGTGGTCCGTCCGGGCGAGGTCCGACGGAGTGGTCCGTCCTTGCGAGGTCCGGCCGGGTGGTCCGTCCTTGCGAGGTCCGACGGGTGGTCCGTCCGGGCGAGGTCACGGAGTGGTCTCGAGCCCCGTCCGAGGCGGTCAGGTCTGCTCAGAGGTCCGACGAGTGGTTCGCCGGGTGGTTTAGTTTGGTGGGCATCGCTGGCATGGATCTACTGTTACGGGAAGTAAATGGTGCAAGAAGTCCGTGTGATGAGCTCGTCCGGCGGTTACCACGACCAGGGTTAGGGTACATACATAGCGGGGTTATGATACATACATAGGCGGGGTTAGGTTGGGGTATGGGAGTATATAGGAAGGCTGGCGTCCAAGACGGCGGACTATCCGAGTACCATCTTCGCGCTCCGTGTGCTCTTGCCTTTCGTGCTCGAGTCGCGGAGTGAGTTCCTGCGTCACCGTGCAGGATTAATTGGTGGTAGAGGGATGTGTTTAGAGCTCTGGTGACGAGCTCCGCCAACACGCTTGATGGGTGTAGACCGGGGACAGACCTGAGCTCAGGAGGTGCTCGCGGGTGAATTCTCGGGTGCGAGACTAACCTTGGAGGCTGCTGGAACGGAGGCTGTGGAGTTGCAGGCTGCGAAGTCACTTCTCTGCAGAACGTGAAGCGGTCGGAGGGGATTAGGAGGCGCTTGGGGGTGACCTGCCGGGCGGAAGCCATCCTTGGAGGCTGGCCGGAACGGGAGGTCGTGGAGTTGCAGTGCTGAAGTCACTTCTCCGCAGTAACGTGAAGCGGTCGGAGGGATTAGGAGGCGCTTGGGGTGACTGCCGGGCGGAAGCCATCCTTGAGGCTCTTTGGAGCGGAGGTGGAGTTGCAGTGCGAAGTCACTTCTCTGCGAGCGTGAAGCGGTCGGAGGGATTAGGAGGCGCTTGGGGTGACTGGTACAAGCCATCCTTGGAGGCTGGAGCGGAGGCATGGAGTTGCAGTGCAAAGCTACTTCTCATGAGCGTGGGCGGTAGGAAGGGGCAAAGCGGCTGGTGTGAATACATCGGCGTGTTGGTGTTGTGACTACCGGTGGTGATGGATAAGAGAGGAGGGTCGGCGTTGCGGCGTGTGTGGAGGTGGAGTTGGGGCGGATAGAGTTGAGGCGAGGCGCTAAGTCGATAGAATGATGGAGGAATCGTCGCTAAACATTCGTGGTCTTGGAGAAACGGGTGGGGTTTGTGGGAAGGTCAGGTGGGCTGGCGTGCAGGTCCCAGTGTGGAGGGCACACCCTTAGGGTTGTGGGCCGCGGACCCAACATGATGAAGTCCGTTCGAGCGATAGGGTAGAGCTCGAGTAGAATAAGCACGAGACCATTCCATGGAGCGAACTCCTTACTACAACGACACGGATTGTCGGTAGCCATCGGAAAGTCGCGCCCACAGGCTGAGCCCATGCCCCTGAGATCGAAACCACGATGTGGATCATGCGCATTTCACGTGACAAATCTTTTTGAGATTACATCAAGGACTTTCTTCCAGACCCTACTAGAAAAGGGCACCCTATGTTACAGTGGATGTTGCAATTTTTGTTACACTTCCACATTGCAACATGTTTTGGAGGGTTGGTATTAAGTTTGTTAGTTCTCCCGTTTGGTGCGACCATCTTAACACGAACGACACTATCTCTTCCCCTCCCCTTGGTACACCCCTCTCTCACAAGCATTGTTAATAATTTCCCACTTCCAACTTCCGGCATGGTTTGATGGCTTGGTGTTAAGTTGGTCCATTCTTTCTCTTCCTTCTCCCACCATCCTAACACAATGCTTGGTCTCTCACTTCATGTACCACTTCAATATTGCAACACTTTATGGTGGCTTGGTGTTCAAGGTGTCCTTTTCTTATCCACTTCTCACCCCATCTTAACACAATACTTGGTCTCTCTCCTCTCCCTCACCCTCCTATTTATTGCCCCCTTATCACACCCTTTTATACTCTTTCACTTCTCCTCCTCCTTCATGTGAGAAGGACCTCCCCTATCACACCATTTTATACTCTTCCACTATTCCTCTTTCAACTTGCTTGTTACAATGACCTCTCTCTCGCCCCTGTCCTTCCTTTTACCTCCTTTGCATATACTCAATATACATATATATGTTTGTAGGCTTCAAGACATAAGTATGTATGCGTTTATATGTACACATCCATCTTATACTTCTATTATATTAGTGTATTTACAGCCTCTTTGTATACGTATGTATACGTATATAGGCATCAAGACTTGTTTATATAATAATATATATGTGCTAACCCTTACGTCACTCTCATACCTTACATATCTAAGTGTTTGATTTTATTGACAATTTAAATCAAATTTTTGGACACTTCAATCGTCCTCTATCCCTTGCTTGTTTCCACCGATGCAATACGAACTCCACGTGATATGGGCATATGCGTCGCGTGCACCACCAACATGTGCCTCACGGCGAGCGGCGTCACTTGGTGACTCTTGGACCAACACCAATGGTTTGAGGTTCCTCCACATCTTCCTACACCTATCCAATGACCTCTATAACCACTTTCACAATTCTGACAGTATGTCAATGCCGGGCTACAAAGGTGGGCGACCAATTCCCTCTTGTTTGTTGCTAATTGACCATCACCGGTCCACCCATGCACTGGCGACTCCATCGTCCGCAGAAAACATCTCGACCATTTACATTCCCCTCCACAAAGCCCCCTACCCATAGATGGTACCAACCATTCCTATGTCACTTGCGCCTACACCCCGCCGCCACGTCTCGAGACTCCTCTTGCGGCTTCAACCCGTTGTCTTTTGCTTGACCCTCTTCGCTCGGCACCTCCTCGTTTCGTCACGGTGTGGTCCACCTTACGTGGCGGCATTCGACCCACTAGCCTCAATGGCTAGCCCTTCACTCCGGCCCCATAGGCTGCCAAATCACCACTTCCACAATTACAGACGGCAAGCGAATAGCATTCAATCTCTCGATCGGGTTGCCACCCTACTCACGCTTTTGACACGGATCGTGTGATCGTCGGTGTGCCATCACACCTCCGGGATCCCCACCATCCACGTTGCCTCGGCATCATCACCAGTGGCGCTCCCTGCTTGGCACCTTCCCCTCCATCTTCCTTCTCTCCACCGGGTTCATGCCTTCCTTCACGACTGGCCTTCCACCGCTTTTCCTTCCCTTCTTCCTGCGGTCATGCATCATCACTTACTCACGTCCTACATAGCGAAACCTACATATCACAACCAAGCATTCCATTAACCGTCACGACTATTTTACCACTCCGATTACTCGGCATCTTTGTCCAATCCATGCCTTGCTGCCCACTTCAACTCATCCGAGTTGCGCTCCCTCCCAGCGTTGGACATACCGTTTCTCGAACTCCTTTGCTCCCTCGGACCAAAGGGATTCGTCCCATGCTCGTGCGCAATTCTTGCCGGCGTTGCGGCGTGGTGTTGGCCACACACCCCATGCTTCGCGTCACCACGGCTTCGGCCTTTCTCCATGCCTTCGTGCTCACATTAGGCGGATGCAACCATTTTGCATCCTTCCCTCCTCCACCAGTGCGACTTGCACCTTCTTGCCCACATTGTGGTTCCTTGTCCGCGATGCACCGCAACCGCCACAATATCCTCGCTCTATACTTGCAAACTCATACTCTACCTTCCTCACCGTCTTTCTCGCAAACTTTCGTCGTGGCTCGACCATGGCACCATCACTCCATTTTGCACACACTAGCTCCAACACCGCGGTGGAAGGCCTTCCTCACTCGTCCTTCCTCATCGGACGACTCTTCATCCTCCTCCTCATTCTCTATCCACCCTCCATCGCATAGGCTCACGACCATGTACGCCACGCCCATGTAGCCTGCACAACACGGCTATGACATCGTCTAATGGCTTACCGGCCAGGTGCTCCGTCAATTCTCCAATTTCAGGTAGTGGCAATGTAGTCGGCATGTCTTCCTCCACCTCAGCATCCGCCATCTCCACATCTGCCTCCTCGCTCGCGCTGTCCCCATCCTCGCTGCCGCTGGTGTCCTCCTCCTCACCGCCCTCCTCACCATCATAGGCAGGCGCTCCTTGGCCCTCCTCCGCAACCGCGTCCACCAGCAGACCAGTCTCCACTCCACTGCAGTCTCCTCCCCTCAAAGGCTCCCTCCACGTTGTTGGGGTTGTCCGTCGCCCGGCGGAAGGTCCACAAACGTATGCCATCTCTCTCAGCGCCAGGTCACCCTCTTGTGCACCACCACCATGCTCCTCAAGTTGGACACCCTCAAGCTCCAGACTCAATGTCCTCGTTCCCCTCCGGATGTCCGCCCTGGCGATCCCTCCTCCGACTTTGGAATCTCTCCTGCGAAGCTGTAGCGTTAGCTCCCCACATTGGAGACACCCACTCCACTTCCGGCCGCTTTGAGCATCGCCCGCCTCTTGACAGACTCCACTCCATGAAGGTTCTCCTCGGCACCTCCACAAACGGCCCCCTACCCATAGGTACCAACCATTCCTATGTCACTTGCGCCTACACCCTTCGCCACCGTCCGACTCGGACTCCTCTTGCGGCTTCAACACCGTTGTCTTTTGCTTGACCCTCTTCGCTCGGCACCTCCTCGTTTCGTCACTGTGGTCCACCTTACGTGGCGGCATTCGACCCACTAGCCTCAATGGCTAGCCCTTCACTCCGGCCCCATAGGCTGCCAAATCACCACTTCCACAATTACAGACGGCAAGCGAATAGCATTCAATCTCTCGATCGGGTTGCCACCCTACTCACGCTTTTGACACGGATCGTGTGATACGCCTTGTCGGTGGCACGCCATCACACCTCCGGGATCCCCACCATCCACGTTGCCTCCGGCATCACTTGTGATGGCGCTCCCTGCTTGGCACCTTCCTCCATCTTCCTTCTCTCCACCGGGTTCATGCCTTCCTTCACGACGGCCTTCACCTTCCACCGGTTTTCCTTCCCTTCTTCCCTGCGGTCATGCACCTCACTCACGTCCTACATAGCGAAACCTACATATCACAACCAAGCATTCCATTAACATCGACTATTTTACCACTCCGATTACTCGGCATCTTGTCCAATCCATGCCTTGCTGCCCACTTCAACTCATCCGAGTTGCGCTCCCTCCCCGTTGGACATACGTTTCGAACTCCTTTGCTCTCTGGACCAAAGGGATTCGTCCCATGCTCGTGCCCGCAATTCTTGCCGGCGTTGCGGCTTCTGGTGTTGGCCACACACCCCATGCTTCGTCACCACGGCTTGCTGCGGCCTTTCTCCATGCCTTCGTGCTCACATTAGGCGGATGCAACCATTTTGCATCCTTCCCTTCTCCCTCCACATTGCGACTTGCCGCACCTTCTTGCCCACATTGTGGTTCCTTGTCCGCGATGCACCTACAAACCTGGCCACAATATCCTCGCGCTCTATACTTGCAAACTCATACTCTACCTTCCTCACCAGTCTTTCTCGCAAACTTTCGTCGTGGCTCGACCATGGCATCATCAGCTCCATTTTTGCACACACTAGCTCCAACACACGCTGGTGGAAGGCCTTCCTCACTCGTCCTTCCTCATCGGACGACTCTTCATCCTCCTCCTCATTCTCTATCCACCCTCCATCGCATAGGCTCACGACCATGTACGCCACCACGCCATGTAGCTGCACAACACGGCTATGACATCGTCTAATGGCTTACCGGCCGGTGCTCCGTCAATTCTCCAATTTCATGTCTGGCAATGTAGTCGGCATGTCTTCCTCGACCTCGGCATCCGCCATCTCCACATCTTCCTCCTCGGACGACTCTTCATCCTCCTCCTCATTCTCTATCCACCCTCCATCGCGCAACTCACACCATGTACGCCACCACGCCATGTAGCCTGCACACGGCTATGACATCGTCTAATGGCTTACCGGCCGGTGCTCCGTCAATTCTCCAATTTCATGTCTGGCAATGTAGTCGGCATGTCTTCCTCGACCTCGGCATCCGCCATCTCTCGGCACCCTCCATCTTCCTCCTCGCTCCCGCTCTCCCCATCCTCGCTGTGTCCTCCTCCTCACCGCCCTCCTCACCATCATAGGCATGCGCTCCTTGGCCCTCCTCCGCAACCGCGTCCACCAGCAGACCGGTCTCCACTCCCACTGCAGGAGTCTCCCCTCCAAAGGCTCCCCTCACGCGTTGTTGGGGTTGTCCGTCGCCACGAGCGGAAGGTCCACAAACGTATGCCATCTCTCTCGGCAGCCACAGGTCACCCTCTTGTGCACCACCACCATGCTCCTCAAGTTGGACACCCTCAAGCTCCGGACTAAGGCCAATGTCCTCGTTCCCTCGGATGTCGCCACCAGCGGTCCCTCCTCCGACTTTGGAATCTCTCCTGCGAAAGCAAGTGGCGTTAGCTCCCCACTGTTGGAGACACCCACTCCACTTCCGGCCGCTTTGAGCATCGCCCGCCTCTTGACGGACTCCACTCCTGTATGAAGGTTCTCCCCTCGGCACCTCCACCTCTCGCTTCCGCTCCACGCCATGGCATCCACCTCTCCCCCGGTGGAATCGGCTTTCTCCACGACCGCGCCCACCTCACTTGCGCTTCCACCATCCGGCCGTGCTTCCATCCGGTAGTTGGGCGCCGTCGCTCTGCGCCAAGTCCCTTGCTGGACCATTTTCCGGCTTCGGCCTCTCCCTCGGATGCGCAAGCGCTGTCGATGGGCCCCAATCCTCCTTCCGGGCGGCGTTATGGGCACCGACATCCGGCCGGATTGGCGTTGTTCCGAGCTTAAGCGAGCGGCTTGACCAAATCCTCAAAGTCAACGTCCCAAACCATGGTCGAGGAAGGCCAACCGAGTCACTGCACATGCACAACCGATAACCGCGACAAAGTGAGCAGGAACTCCGGTGGCGATGGCGACAAGGCGGTGAGGTAACCACTGTGGTGATGGGGAAGAGGGCAAGAGGAGAGGGGGGCAAGTCCTAGGGCATGCCGGTGGCTCATGTGCCATGCATGCCGATTTCGCGGGCACAAACTCGGAGTTTGCCCACCACCTATATGTGTACATGTGGCATTCACATGCCTAAAACACCGCGCAACCGGCGATTGTCCACCACACCATTACATATGGCATCCATGCATGTTTGGCATATATAGGCATCCGTGTTTATCGATTTTCGTCATCCAAGGACAAATTTAGCCCATTATGGATTACCATATCTCGAAGGAAAATAATTTCCCTTTGCTCATGCGCATTTCGTGGTCCAAGGACAAAACATTCCGTTATGTATGGTCATTTCGTGACCCAAGGACAAATGTTCCTCATTGTCATGACCATGCCTTGGCCTCAGTCAATTTTGGCCATTACGGATGACCATTTCAGCCAAGGACAAATGTTTCCATTATGGAAGATCATTTTCGATCGACGGACACTAATTTGCCATTGTTCATTACCGTTCGTGGTCCAAGGACAATACATTCCCATCATGCATGATCACGTGACCCAAGGACAAATGTTCCTCATTCGTCATGACCATGTCTTTGCCTCATGTCAATTTTGGCCATTACGGATGACCATTTGGAGAGCCAAGGGCATTTGCCCTTTGTGGACAAGTGTTCAATGCCATTTCGTCTGGTAATGCCCACGGATGTGGCATGCCATTTCAAGGCAAGACCGCCATGCTCCACGGACCATGCATGTGTTAATTTGCTATTTTTATGCTTTGCCCGTTCTCGCATACCACATTGCCTACCGATCCAGCCGCGATGCGGCGATGTCGCGACCACATTCCGAGCCGTGGTGACGGTATGGCGGTGGCCATGGTGTGTGAGTGGTGGTGCGGCGTGGGGTGCGGTGGGGAGGAGGAAAGAGGAGAGGAGGAGACTTCGTGGTGCTATGCCACCGCGCAACCACCTTCCTCCATGCATGCCATGTATGGTCCCCTATGTTGAAGGCCATGACAATGTCATGGCCTTATAACCCATGAACCAAAGACAATGGCTCCCTATCTCGCATAAACTTGTCTTCTCCACCGTTGTCCAAGAAAGGTGTGGTGAAGCCATTTTAATATTTGAAAAGCCGGGCATGGTAGAAAACATGCCATGTCCGAAGGTTGCATTGTGAATGACGCCCGTTCTCTTTGATATCCTTCTTCTACACCATTGTGCAAGGGTAGGTGGCACGTGAGAGCCATTCAAGCAAACTAAATGCCCCATTCATTATGCCATGAATGAAGGACCGGCCGTATGTGAATTTGCCATATATATGCCAATTCGCGTTCTCCCATATAATGATGTGCATCGTTCGAGACTCCGTTATGCGATCCACCAATCAAAGCGCGTCGATGGGCCCCCCTCCTCCTTCGGCGGCGTTATGGGCACGACATCCGGCGGATTGGCGGCGTTGTTCGAGCTTAAGCGAGCGGCTTGACCAAATCCTCAAAGTCAACGTCCCAAACCATGGTCGAGGAAGGCCAACCGAGTCACACATGCATGCACAACCGATAACCGCGACAAAGTGAGCAGGAACTCCGGTGGCGATGGCGACAAGGCGGTGAGGTAACCTGTGGTGATGGGGAAGAGGGCAAGAGGAGAAGAGGGGAGGCGGGAAGTCCTAGGGCATGCCGGTGGCTCATGTGCCATGCATGCCGATTTGCCGGGCACAAACTCGAGTTTGCGCCCACCACCTATATGTGTACATGTGGCATTCACATGCCTAAAACACCGCAACCCGGCGATTGTCCACCACACCATTCTGCGCATATGGCATCCATGCATGTTTGGCATATATAGGCATCCGTGTTTATCGATTTTCGTCATCCAAGGACAAATTTAGCCCATTATGGATTACCATATCGCATCGAAGGAAAATAATTTCCCTTTGCTCATGCGCATTTCGTGGTCCAAGGACAAAACATTCCGTTATGTATGGTCATTTCGTGACCCAAGGACAAATGTTCCTCATTGTCATGACCATGCCTTGGCCTCGGTCAATTTTGGCCATTCGATGACCATTTCGCCAAGGACAAATGTTTCCATTATGGAAGATCATTTTCGATCGACGGACACTAATTTGCCATTGTTCATTACCGTTCGTGGTCCAAGGACAATACATTCCCATCATGCATGATCACGTGACCCAAGGACAAATGTTCCTCATTCGTCATGACCATGTCTTTGCCTCATGTCAATTTTGGCCATTCGGATGACCATTTGGAGAGCCACAATTTGCCCTTTGTGGACAAGTGTTCACAATGCCATTTTTCAGGTAATGCCACATGATGTGGCATGCCATTTCAAGGGCAAGACCAGCTTAGAACCTGCCATGCTCCACGGACCATGCATGTGTTAATTTGCTATTTTTTATGCTTTGCCCCGTTCTCGCATACCACATTGCCTACCGATCCAGCCCGCGATGCGACGATGTCCGCGACCACATTCCAGGGAGCCCCGTGGTGACGGTATGACGGTGGCCATGGTGTGTGGGGAGTGGTGGTGCCGGCGTGGGGCGGCGCGGTGCGGTGGGGAGGAGGAAGAGGAGAGGAGGAGACTTCGTGGCGTGCTATGCCACCGCAACCTTGGCTTGCCATTCCTCCATGCATGCCATGTATGGTCCCCTATGTTGAAGGCCATGACAATGTCATGGCCTTCATTAACCCATGAACCAAAGACAATGGCTCCCTATCTCTCGCATAAACTTGTCTTCTCCACCGTTGTCCAAGAAAGGTGTGGTGAAGCCATTTTAATATTTGAAAAGCCGGGCATGGTAGAAAACATGCCATGTCGGTCGTGTGCATTGATGGCGTTCTCTGTTCTGTCGCTTCTTCTACACCATTGTGCAAGGACGGTAGGTGGCACGTGAGAGCCATTCAAGCAAACTAAATGCCCCATTCATTATGCCATGAATGAAGGACCGGCGTATGTGAATTTGCCATATATATGCCAATTCGCGTTCTCCCATATAATGATGTGCATCGTTCGAGACTCCGTTATGCGATCCACCAATCAAACGCGTCACATGGCGAGCGTGTCATGTATTCACACCTTCCGCGGGGCGCCGTGTGGCCTCGGCGTCACTCTGCGCGCACGCAAAGGATATCCGGACCTTGGGAGACATGACATCTACCTTCGTGTTCCGCCTGTTTGCCCCGCGCCACGCCCCTCCATGAATTTACCGCCAATCGTTCGATGGCGGGCGCCATGCCACCGCCATGTCTCCTTTCTCACATGTAAGGAACGGTGAAATTCAAGATCCTCTCATCCGCAACCCGATGTGGCACGGAGGACAAGAGGCTGCCTAAGGTCGTCGTGTTCCGCTTTAAATGTCACCACCTTGCCCTCGCTTCACGCTACTACCTTTGTTTTGGTCATCTTCGCATCCGAGGCGAGCTTGTCTTCCAGTGACACGCCTCCTCGCTCTACCTTGTGTCTATGACGGACATGTGCAATGCCGCGAGCTTAGTCGAAACCACCGTGGGTTATCGGTAGCTCGCGACGAGGCGTGTGTGCATGTCTCCATCTTCAGCCCGAAATCATCGATGGCCATCAAGGATCATATGGGAATGTTGGGGGCGCGGTGTCCCCGCCCTTCACGGCGTGGAGCTGTCTCCTCTTGCTATCCCCTCACGGCGTCTTGCCGTTCGGTGGCGAGGTGGTTCCTTCTCTAGCGAGGTGGTCCCTTCTACCTGGTGCGGGCATGGTGTTCAGGTGACCGCACATGGTATGGATTGGGTGCTCGGCTGGGAGGCGCCGCATGTGAACACTTTTTGTTTGGCCCTTTTCTCCAACCTGCAAGTTCATGCCTGCAGTGTGAAGTTGTTGTGGAATCCGCATTTGACGAACCCGCAACATTCCTCCCTCACCCACTCATTTGTGGATCATTGCGAAGTGTTTGCACATCGTTGTTGCCAGTCGAAGCGATGCCCATCAAGGGCGAGGCTGCGGTTCCATGTCGGGATGGCCATCAAGGATGATGGACGGAGGTTGCTCTCCTCTTGTCGGCCATCAAGGACCTGGTATGGAGTGCCGCCGCTCTTGCCGTCTCGGATCACGGCGTCGTCGTGTGACTAGGGACGGTTTATACCTCACAATGTGGGGTATATGATTCACCGTAATTAAGCGGGATGGGAAAGTCCTTCTTCTTTGATCACTACGTGTACTTCTCATGCGTCACCCAATAAAACTCGATGACCTCACATGCTTGGCGGAATGGATGGGTATGGTTTGGTGCCCGTTCATACCGTTGACCGGACATGACAAGTCAGCTTTGCGTCCCCGAGTCACGCGTAATAAACAAAGTATGGTGATTGGTGCTATAGCTCTTTGCCTTCTCCTCCTAGATGCACAAGGCATTCTCTAGATTCCGGTCCATTGCATACCTCGATGGAGAGAATTGGCAAGGATTGCGGTCGCGCTCGCAAGCCTCGGAAGTTGAAGGCGAGAGGGAGATTGAGAGAGAAGGGTAAGGCAGATGTACACGCCACCCTCCCCGTAGGGACCGATCCGGCCCCGGGTGATGCGAAGGGCAAGAGGAAAGTGGAGGAGCAATCGCCTGTGGCGGCGACGGCATCCGGGCGCTCGACGGAGTGCCAGCAGTCCAAGCCACATTTCCTCCATGGGAAGAAGAGGCGAACCATTCGGAGCTACAATTTCTGCAGAGGCCACGATCCAAGGAGGAGGTTCTGCAGAAATTGAGTCGCTGCTTCGGATAGAACAAGCTGCCGATGTGGGGCTTCACGTCCGGCGCGGCCCGTGGCTGGCTACACACTTCACGAATGGAATTGGGATGCGTTGGACGAGGCGGCATGGAGCACTCTGCGAACCGGGTTGATGCCCTTTCACGAGAATGGCGCCGCAACATGGGAGGTCAGAGACTTTGAGACAATGAGCTCAACACTATTCCTTGCCGTGAGCGAAGTGGACATGAAGGAGGTTGTTTACACCAAGGGGAAGGCGCCTCCTCACGCGTTTGTTCGCATTTGCTTGCAAGCTTAGGACGATCAAGGCCGTTGTCGAACTTTGCGGATTGTGTGTAATCAACTTTAAATCAAAACACGCATCCCCAAATGCAATGCGTCTGGCGTGTCAACCATCTCCGACCGTTGGTGCCGACCACCAAGCTAGCCAGCGCGCACATCCTCCCTTTCCATTGCAGGTGTCACCCCTACACTACGCCCAATCTCCGGGCCCCGTCGGAAGAGTCGGCTACCACGCTTGACATACCGCCCGGCAGGCTTCCACTGCCGCTAGCGTGCACAGACCGTCGCGAACATTGCGTGCATCCAGTGGCGTGCTCGCCAACCGTGCTCTCTGTCGCCCGCTGAGTTGGGATTGGAAGACGGTGGTGGCTCCTCGGTTGCGCAAATTCTGTTGCTCATGTCCAGAGGCGCGAGGTTCTTGTCCAGCCCCAGATGCTGCTGTCTGATGCGTGCATCGCCTCGGCGTAGCTGCTTTGCCCCCGATCGTCGGTCGACTTACCTGCCGAGCTGGGTCATCACGGACGGCGGGATCTCCATAAGCAGGTGACGCGTTTGTGCTTCCGTCCATGGTTTCTGCAAGCACGTTCCAGTCCTACGTGTCGGTGTTTATGGGTCATGAAGTCATGATTGCACACGTGACGGGGCGTTCGGATAACGGATGTACCACCTTTGTCTTTGTGGTTGCCGTGCCTACCGGATCACGACCCTGGGGAGGATGCCACGAAATGCAGATGCGGTGTACATGTATTGTCCCCGCCGCCATCGGTCGCGAGCTCGCGAGCTCGTATTCGCACACATTTCAAGAATTCAGTCACGCCACCGCCTGTGCACCGCGGTGGCCGTGAGTTCTCTCGCATCAATGGCCAGCAAATGCACTCCAATTCTAGCTTTAAGGTGGCTTTTGCGGTCGGCGAGACACGGTGGCATAGAAGAGCGCGGCCGTCTTGTGGCGTCTCCGCACGGATTCGGATACGGGCTCGGATGGGTGCAGCGGAACGGCGGTGGCCATCCTACCGACCACACTAGTAGTTCCGACGACGAAAGTATGGATGAGGGTTCGAGGTGATGATATGCCCGGCGCATAGTGGACGAAGGTCGGAAGCCACGGATGTTGCAAAGGCAGCGGTGGCCATCCTACCGACCACACTAGTAGTTCCGGCGAAACGCCGTTATACCACATTGAAGAGGAAGTCCAATCGAAAGAAAGCAGGCTAAGCGCAACACTGTTGTTGCTGTCGTGGCAAACGATGTATGACATCAGTGACGTCGCTGTGACGGCACTTTTAAAGCTCTTAAGTGTGGATATTTTGCCAGTTCCGAACAAGCTGCCGAAGGACATGTACGAGGCAAAGTCAGTGTTGCACATGTTTGGGCCAAGATACGTGAAAATCCATGCTTGTGAAAAAGATTGTATTCTATTGAGGTGATCACAGCAGGCGTCCATTGCCCAATGCGGAATGTGCCAATACCCAAGTGGCGTGTGGGAATGGTCGGAGGAAGTCGATGATTCTTATTAAAATGGAGTAATGGGGGCATTGAGAGCGCTGCGCCATTTGGGCAATATCATACATCACGAGTAACGCATACGTAACCAATGGGACATGAAAATTGCTCCACAGCCGAGGTTGTGGTCGACAAATGTTGTGATTATGGGCAAGTAGCAAGTGCATGCAGGCACCGGTCCCCGATAGCGAATGACCACCGCCTTTGCATAACAAGCTTTTCAAAATGGGTCTTGAATGCGCATAGGGACTCATGGCTGGCGCCGCCCGAGAGGAAGCCATTGCCTTGACATGGAGCAGGCGGTGGACAAGCTGGTTCAAGGTGGAGAGTATGGCGGTGAGGCTTGCCGGCGAGTCGCGTCTGGCGCTGCGAACACCACGGTCGGGCGGCGTCGCCGGCAGCGTCGGCGACGATGGACCGATCCGGGTGGGGAGGATGGGGGCAAAGCGGCCTCGGGGTATGTCGCTCATCCCCGCACCATTGCGGTCTTCATTCGACATCGGCGACCAAGAAGCGGCCTCCTCGAGGCGTCGTGAAGGTAAGAGGCGAGGCGAGATGGGCTGGAGCAGGAGTTGATTTTGACGACGCCGAGATCGAACCTCCCACCGACGGATGCGGAGTTGGAGCATTGCGTGCAAGAATTGAACGACATAGAGGAGGAGCTATTTCGTCGGATGAGGTTGGTTGTCGCGAGTCGATTTAACGGCAAGTGATGCCGGCAAAGTGTGCACCAAGTGCACACTTTGCGGCCGCAAAGTGTGCACGTTAAAGTTTGCAGCCGGGTGAGTGGGCATGGTGGACAAACGGGTAACACAGAGCACCGCATCTTGGCGGTGTTTAAGCATGGGGACAAGGGAGGCAACCTTTCGAGGGCGGGCGGTGGCGGCGGTGCAAGAAGGGAAAGTGGGAATCGTGGAAGGGGACAAGCCCAGAGGAGCGTGACACACCACGCCGAGCACTTGATCTCGAATGGCGCAATCAATTTCGCAAGGGGTGGTGTTCTAACCAGCGGTGATGGTGTGTAGGTCGGATCTTCGGCGCGGTGAGTGCGGTGGACAACGATGCACTGGTTAAAGCCTTGATAAACAAGCATGGGGTGAAATGGCTGAAGGAGGCCATGCAAAACCACATGAAGCAGGGGGAGGGGACTCCGATGTTGTTCGGCGGGCTGAGCGAAGCAAGGCACGCAGAACTGTTGGTACTGGTGAGGACGAAGGTTGTGAATGAACTCGGGTACCTGGCAAGATGGCGGGACGTTCCGAAAGAAGAGAAAGCACGGTTAGTGAAATCCGTGTCTGAAGCATTCCCAGACCTGGTGGTCAAGTCCAGCATAAGCCGACACTTCTCGCAGATGACGCGGACACGCAATTCTCGATGTGTGGAAGCTGCGAAGGCAGCAGCGCTAGAGGAAATGGTAGAGGGGGGGGGAGGACATGGGAAGAAACCGAGCATGGTGGATGACGAAGAGTGGGAAGATGCACTTGCATGGGCTCGGATGGAGTTGAAGAGGAACGGGAAGTTTGAGCCATCGAAGTACGAAATCGCAGCAAAAGAGAGGCTAGCCAAAACGGGGATGGGTCCAAACCCATGGGGAAAGGGAGGCGTCTTGGTGGGTGGTGAGGTTTGAGAATCAAGATGGCGGTTTCCAACGGAAGAAGAGGCGGTATGGGAGGTTGAAGAGGACGATTTCCATGCAGCCTGTGGGCGGTCCGCGATAGTGGGGTTCTGCGAGTTCCTACATGGTAAGGCGGGGAGTGTATGACAAGACACCGTAGATTCGTGCCATTGCAAGGAGAACAAGGAAATGACCATTTTGCTTAATGACATTGAATTGGAGATGGATCCCGATATGGTGGCCTTTCCGAGGCGACGGAAGGAAGGGGTGGGAGGCGGCAGTGGTGCACGTGGTGGCGATGTGTGGGCGTGAGAGGCTAGGAAGGAATGCGATGGCACGGAAGGGGCTTGGGGGAGGAGGAGGAGGAGGCGGGGCTGGGTATTGGAAGGGGGAAGGCGGCGGAACAAGAGCGGTGAAGTGGAGACGGGCCACGCGTCACGAGGGCGCAAGGTGAGGGGAGGCAGAGTATGGGCGAAATTGTGGTGCCGCGACACCACGATCGCCTGTGTTTGGTGGAAGCATGCACAGGAATGGTGTGATGGAGGCGGGCGGCGAGGTCACGTGGGCAGCAAGCAACAGCTGGAGAAGAGGTGGAGGAGTGCCCGAGACCGGAAGGTGACGGCCATGTTTGCGGAGGGTGGAGGCCGTTGGGATCAGATGGATTGACGACGCCGTTGAATGGCAGGAACAATGAGTGTGGAGGGCAGGAGTCGGGTGGTGGACCACGGAGGGGGGCAACTGATCCGTCACCAGGAGGAAACACACTTGTGTGCACGGTGGACAGCCAAAAAAACGCAGGGGAGTAGGAGGCGGGTGGCGGGCGGGCGGTGGATCACCCAGCAGATCCATGCTGGCGAGGCCAAAAGGCGTCACTAGCATGAGGCGATGTCGAGAGAGAGAATGAAGGAGGTCAAGAGGGCATCATGCGGCGCCTTTGATATGGGCAAAGGCGATTGCAAGAAGGGAAAGTGGGAATCGTGGAAGGGGCTTGGGGGAGGACATGGGAAGAAGGATGGACGATCCAAGAGGCAGTCAAGAGGACGAGGTGCCTAATTTCGTGCAGACACATATCTTGCGACCTCCGTCGAGAGCATGGACCTACATAGTGGAGCCCAGTTGAGGCAACGCCACTGCGATAAAGGGGTGGCGGGCGAAGAGGAAAAGAGGAGGAGGAGTAGAGGCGGCCGTGGTGGCGAGTGACAAGGGCACGGGCTGCGGCGGCCGGAAGAAGAGGCGAGGGGCCAAAAGGCGCCACTAGCATGAGGCGGATACGAGGAGGGACTCGATGTTGTTCGGGGCGAAGCAAGGCACGCAGAATCATGGTACCGTGAGGACGAAGGTTGTGAATGAACTGGTACAGCAAGATGGCGGACGTTAGAAAGAAGAGAAAGCACGGTTAGTGAAATCCGTGTCTGAAGCATTCCCAGACCTGGTGGTCAAGTCCAGCATAAGCCGACACTTCTCGCAGATGACGCGGACACGCAATTCTCGGTGTGTGGAAGCTGCGGCGCTAGAGGAAATGGTAGAGGGGGGGGGAGGACATGGGAAGAAACCGAGCATGGTGGATGACGAAGAGTGGGAAGATGCACTTGCATGGGCTCGGATGGAGTTGAAGAGGCAGGAAGTTTGAGCCATCAAGTACGAAATCGCAGCAAAAGAGAGGCTAGCCAAAAGCAGGGATGGGTCCAAACCCATGGGGAAAGGGAGGCGTCTTGGTGGGTGGTGAGGTTTGAGAATCGGCATGGGCGGTTTCCAACGGAAGAAGAGGCAGAGTATGGGAGGTTGAAGAGGACGATTTCCATGCAGCCTGTGGGCGGTCCGCGATAGTGGGGTTCTGCGAGTTCCTACATGGTAAGGCAGGAGTGTATGACAAGACACCGTAGATTCGTGCCATTGCAAGGAGAACAAGGAAATGACCATTTTGCTTAATGACATTGAATTGGAGATGGATCCGATATGGTGGCCTTTCCGAGGCGACGGAAGGAAGGGGTGGGAGGCGGCGGTGGTGCACGTGGTGGCGATGTGGGCGTGAGAGGCTAGGAAGGAATGCAGATGGCGGAAGGGGCTTGGGGGAGGAGGAGAGGAGGCGGGCACAACGTATTGGAAGGGGGAAAGGCGGCATGAACGAGCGGTGAAGTGGAGACGGGCCACGCGTCACGAGGGCGCAAGGTGAGGGAGGAAGAAGAGGCGGTATGGGCGAAATTGTGGTGCCGCGACACCACGATCGCCTGTGTTTGGTGGAAGCATGCACAGGAATGGTGTGAGTGGAGGCGGGCGGCGAGGCATGTCACGTGGGCAGCAAGCAAATGGAGAAGAGGTGGAGGAGTGCCCGAGACCGGAAGGTGACGCCATGTTTGCGGAGGTGGAGGCCGTTGGGATCGGATGGAGTGGCAGTTGAATGGCGGGAACAATGAGTGTGGAGGCGGGGAGTCGGGTGGTGGACCACGGAGGGGCAACGATCCGTCACAGGAGGAAACACACTTGTGTGCACGGTGGACAGCCAAAAAGCAGGGGAGTAGGAGGCGGGTGGCGGGCGGCGGTGGATCACCCAGCAGATCCATGCTGGGCGGGGCCAAAAGGCGCCACTAGCATGAGGCGGATGTCGAGGGAGAGAGAATGAAGGAGGTCAAGAGGGCATCATGCGGCGCCTTTGATATGGGCAAAGGCGATTGCAGATGGAGGCAAGGGGACGGGGCGTGGGGGCCTGCGGATAACATGGGCCGCAGAGGAGTCTTGAAGAGGACGATGTGCCTAATTTCGTGCGGACACATATCTTGCAGCCTCCGATCGAGAGCATGGACCTACATAGTGGAGCCCAGTTGAGGCAACGCCACTGCGATAAAGGGTGGCGGGCGAAGAGGAAAAGAGGAGGAGGAGTAGGCGGCGGCGGTGGGCAGTGACAAGGGCAAGGCGGCCGGAAGAAGGAGGACGAGGAAATGCCCACCAAGAAGGCGTAAGATACGAGGAGGGACCGGAGGAAGGTAAGGCAAATGGTCGCTATGGTGATTGGTACACCCATTAACGTTGGGTAACTCATGATGGCCATGCTGGTTTGTATGTGCAACGTGTGAGGCGAGGGGAGGAAGCGGTAGAAGTGGCAAAGCTTGCCTCCGCCAACGCAAGTGAGGGGAAGAAGAAAATTGGGAATCGAGCAGGAGGCGGAAGTTTCCTGGGGTGCATACGATGGAGTAGGAAGTGCCTTACATGGAGGCGTAAAAGCATAAGCCAGAGCATACCAAAACTCCTCCGCACAGCACAATCTTGTAGGGGCATAACCTCACAGTGATGCGTCACAATAAGGTGATAGGTGGGGACAGTGGGGGCCATGGTGGAAGCCGTTGGCTATTGGTGACGTGGAAGGACAAACCGCACACCGGCATGCTATAAAGTAGGGGTAGAAAGAGCCGGCGCTATTTACACGTATAGTAAATACATAGTACCGTACCATGAATATGTACATTGTACGTATGGAATACGCATAGTATACAAACTTATTTTATATGAAATTGAATACGCCCTTATAGCACTTAGAATAATATATTACATTTATCAGTAGACTACATGTGTATAGTATAAGGATGTATTGATGTATTTTATATATGGTCGTATTGAAGGCGTATTGGTAACTACCAAGTAAAGCGTGGTATTGCCAAGGGCAAAAGTAAAAGGAATAGTGGATGGGGAGGAGGTTCGGTACCAAGCCTCCAAAAGTGTTACAAGACCTCTCTTGTAACACTTTAGATGTTGCAATCATGTTGCAATTTTGAGAGAGGCAAAACCACCTCTCACTTCATCTTAACATAATTGCAACACTATTGCAACATGATTGCAACAACGGCCGTGGTATGGTTTCCAAGCCAAAGTGTAACAAGGGGCCCAAAAGTGTTACATGACCCCAAAATTGCAACATGAGTGTTACATCCAGGGGTCCAAATCTTAACATAAAGTGTAACATAGGGTGCCCTTTTCTAGTAGGGAGACTGCCGCACTTCGCGTTCCTATTCACCAAGCTGTTAGCGAGAAACACGTCAGCGTAAAGTTGTTGTCTAATGTGTTGTTGAAGCTACCTCCCTTGTCCAGGTCAGAGTACCGCCGCATACATGTCTGCATCACGGGAGGCACACAAATGTCACAGTCGAGTCGCATGCCATGAGGCACACAAATGTCACAGAGTCGCATGCCATGAGGCACACATGTGTCACAGAGTCGAGTGCATGAGGCACACAAATGTCACAGTCGAGTCGCATGACCATGAGGCAACAAATGTCACAGTCGAGTCGCATGCCATGAGGCACACAAATGTCACAGAGTCAGGTACAGCCATGCCTTCTTCTTGCATAACACTGTAAAAATGAGGGCTTCCTGTCCCATGCCCTGCTAAAACACCCTAATATTATGGCGTTCCATGTCACAAGATCCTTTTGAAACATGTCCATCAAACACTCTTCGGGCATTGTGCAAGCTACCACATTTTGCATACATGTTGACCAAACTTTTGGCCACAAAAACCTTGATCAGCTTGGCGTTCTTGTTCTCTTCCCCTTCCCCAGAGCTGGTGTGCCCACATATGCGCACTCCTGTGCGTGGGAACCACACAAATGTCATAGTGCTGGGCACAATGCGATTATCTTGTTCTTGCATAGCACCGTAAAGACGATGGGCCTCCCATAACCTCCTGTGAATATAGGGCTATCATTTTCCAACAAGTCCATCAAACTCTCTTTTGATGATGATGAGAGTTCCACCCTATGGACGGTCTTTCTGATGCTAAGAAGAAACGTGTTCCAAAAGCAGAGAGATAGAAACATGACACTCTTCATGCATACTGTTATACTAGACTTTTCAGACCTTAAGGTTTAGGTACTTCAGATTATTGTGCTTGATATGTGCACTATGTGAAAACTCTTCTTTCTTTCAGCTTTCTCGTGATCATCCCAACCCCAAATTACGAAGATCAAATTATGACCAAATTATGGAATACCGATCTGGTCACACGGGAGCGTGTGTGTGACTTTCTTTTTTTTCGGTGTACGCTACGAGAATATGCCACGGCATCTTTTAGATACTTATGTATAATACACGTATAATACGTGCCACATCAACTTCTCAGGGTTCGTACGCGGGGAAAAAACATTATATCACACGTTCATCGGCCTGGTGTTCCGATAATGTCATGCAGATCTTTTCTTCTTTAGGGTTTTAGGGTTTCCATCCGATCAGCACACATACATTTGAAACAGGCGGGCAACACATACATGCAGGAATTTTTGTTCGCAAGTGTGGCCCGCGGTGGCTGAGAAACTGAATGCAAATCCTCCGCTTAGACATGTTGCTTTCACTGTATGTGCAGGAAGGAGAGGATGTGGGAGCATTCCCTACGTTTCGGTGTGGTTGAGTACTAACATGCTTCTGTTATGCTTGCAGTTGGATGTATGGGACAGCTTCAGACCAGAAGATGATAGTCATTTGAATCTGGCATCCACGGCTGCCGTCACGTCTGTTGGGCCAGACATCCAACACCCTGTTCCTCATGCTGCATCTGTGCCCGCTCAGAGTGACCCTGCGTGTCTTAGGAGACGGAACATGTGAGGACGAACTGTAACGCTTTTTGTGCACTGAGCATATTAGGTGATGGTGCGGCGTGGGCATGTGACAATTATGTTGTTGCTTCTCTCAGGGCTTGTGTCAACAAGCGTCAAGGACAAGGACAGCAAAAAGGAGAGCTGTCATGCAGGTGGAGATGATCAGAAATTGAACTCTCACACACACAAGATCTTGCAGAGACACCGTTGTTCATGCAGCTGCGTGTTGTATCCTTAGCGTGTTGCACCTTTGTTTCATGATTTTTGTTCAGTCAAGCAGCCAGGACTGACTGAATGCAAGTGCCTTGCTTTTCAGGCAACTTCAGAAGGATTTCGCAGATGGGATGGTCATACAAGCTCGGGAAATGAAGGAAATTGGACGCTGACACACACAACATCTTGAGGTGACACCGGTGTTCATGCAGCTGCGTGTTGTTTCCTTAGCATGTTGCACCATTGTTTCACGATTTTTGTGCAGTCTGGCAGCCAGGACTGACTGAATGCAAGTGTCTTGCTTTTTAGGCAACTTCAGAAGGATTTCGCAGATGGGATGGTCATACAAGCTCGGCAAATGAAGGAAAGCAGTCTTATGATGCACCATTCACTGCCTGAGATGGGAAAGGTGGCGCCTGTGATTCTCAAGTGCAACGTTTGTTGGGCTCTGCAAAATTGTGCAGGTCACAATGATCTGCCTTGACACTGATTACGGTGTCGTTGTGTCATTTGGATATGGAATCCATAGACCGAGTCGTAGACCACAGTCTTGAAGCAACAAAACAGATTGAAAAGCAGACACTTGTGCTCAGTCACTCATGTTTGCACAATTGGCCACAAAAACCACATGTTCAAGTTTGCACTCCCACCTCATGGTGCGAGGTCTCAAAACACCTACCTACAAAAAATCCTACAACCTGCTCCGCTCAATCTGGAAAGAGTCGTAGAGCAGGGCCTCCATCCTCTTGTGCCCCAGTGCGTCGCCCCTCCGCTTCCGAGCTTGGAGGCTGCCTCGGCGCAGCCTGAGGGGGAGGAGCCCGCAACGGGGAAGAGGCAACTGCAGCCGGCTGTGGCATACCATGGCGAGGTGCCGCCGCCTGCACCTGTAGAATTGGAGGTGGAGGTGGAGCAGACAGCATCCCCTGCATGAAATGGAAAGCTGGGTGTGGGGGAAAGGGGAGAGGTGGGCAGGGCTAGCAAGAGGGGGGGGGAGGTCTCGGGTGCGCAGCTCCTTCAGACATGGATACAGCTACCTACATCGCTGCGTTCATGATATCCATGAGCGCTGCTGCACTCGGGCTTCCACCTGCCTGCAAGTTAGGGGCACTTGGGGGCATCCTCTCCATCATGCCCTCCACCTTCGTGCAGCGCAACCTTAGGTCGCGCACCTTGTCCACGACCTCCAGCAGCATGGCCATGGCGCCACTCATGGCTGCATCGATAGCAATCAGCGATGAGCGAGTGGACGCCATAATGCCCTGAAACTCTTGGGGCGCAGACTCCTGAAGGCCGCCTTGGGATGTGCCTGCCCCATTCCTCATGGTGCTTGCACCACCGCCTCCTCACACGAGCACGGAGTTCGCACCTCCGCCTTGCCCCCCATCCATCTTCCCCACTGCCGGTTTGCGTCCACCTCGGGGCTTGGGTGTGCCGCTGCCGCGGTTGGGCACCCTCTTCTTCTTCCGCCCACAGACCCCAGCTGCCTCCAGCTCCACAATGAGCTCGGCCAACTCTGCCTCGTGAGTGGCCGCCTCCTCGCCGCAGCTTGCGCCTCCCCAAACGCCGCTCAATCTTTTGATGGCACTCCACATCGATACGATGCGGACAAATTGCCATCCGAATCATAGATGATTCGGTATGGCCCGCCTCCCACGCCTTCAACACCTGCAACCCCCAACCCATCAAGCAGCTATTAGCATTGTTGTCAATCCCATCTGCAACCAAAGAGCAACCACAATCTGCCATTACCATCGGAGTCATCTGATGTTGTAAAAGATACCGTGTTGTAATTAGAGTAGACGACGTTATAAACCCTGAGTTGTAAAACACCCGCTATCGTTGTAAATAGACATTGTGTTGTAATTATGGCAGCCCGCGTTGTATAAACCCCATATTGAAAACTATAGTTTGTTGTAATCTTGCAAACCCTCATTGTAAAAGCTCCTAAAGAGTGCCACGTTGTCAAAATATACCGTAAAAAAATACCCCACATTGTAAAACATCAAACCCATGTTGTAAAGTGCAAAAATCTATACAAAAATAATACATGGGCTGAAAACCCACGTTGTAAAACGAACAGACGTCTAAAAACCCCTCTCTCTAGTTTTGAAGGGGTACATGATGGATTTGGTGAGGAGTAGCGAATTGGACATCACCAACCCCTGGCACATCCATTCCCTGCATGTCACCTTCATGCCCACCATGAGGGCGGAGCTGGAACGTTGGAGGCACGTGTGGAATAGGCGCAGGGTGCGTAGGATAAGGGCCGCGGACAGGGACATCCTTGGCCATGTGCCTGCAATAGCATTCCAGGAAGAGGCTCGGCTCCAAGGGCGGGTGCAGCCACCTACATATGGGACTGCGGAGGACGATGGCGAGGAGTTCGATGTCTGTGGTCCTCAATATGCACAGAGCGTGGCCCTCGAGATGCCACCGCTAGGCGTGATTGAGCTGTTGTCCGAGGTGAGTCTTCGGCTGCAGCACACTTGTCTTTGTGTGTGTAGGTTGCAGCTATTTTCCGTCTTGTAAGGTTCCATCCCTTGAGCATTGCAGCTACTCGATACTCAAACGTGTGTGCCACTGTTATGGGCCGTGCAGGAACTGCATGTCGCGAGGGACAAGCCTATGCGAAGGGCTTGGAGGGCATGAACTTCCTCCCCGATATATACCGCCTACACCTGGCACTGACTACATTGTGCAGGGAGTGCAGGAGCAGGGGGGAGACATTCTGTGTCCACATCCTTTTGACAGAGTCCATCAAACACTCTTTGAGCATCCTCTAGGCTGCCACACTTCGCATACATTTTGACCAAACTGTTTGCTACAAGCACATGTCCTTGTTCCAAAATTTCCACGTGAAGCTGCTTCCCCGTTTCTAAAGCGGCAGTGCCCACACTTGCCCATCCCTGCAGGAGGCACACGAATGTCACTGAATTGATGTGCCGCGCAGTGCGGTGGCCTTCATCTGGTCTTCCATTACTTCTGCGCATGTCAGAGGGACAAGACAAGCAGGCTATCCAACGGCATCATCAAATGCGGAGGTCAGATGCGAAGCCAGATGTCCATGTGTTTGTGGCAACACTTCAGGCTTGTGCAAGGGGAGCAGACTTGCGAACTGGACAAGAGCTACAAGCTGATTTCAGCATGATCGGTTTATCTGTAATTGTAATTCCTTGGTGGACATGTACGCCAAGTGTGGCAGCCTGGAAGCGAGTACTCAGGTTGTTGGTCCACCTAGCCTGCCCCGCACGCTCAGTGGGTCATTGAAAAGCATTGTTGTTCTCACCGATCGGTGGGAGCCCCAGGCAATCTATGCTCCTGGAATGCAGGGCTGTCTGGAGGGCACGAGGTAATATAGGAAGAGCTCCCCCACACCTAATGTCACGGAAGCAAGCCACGAAGTAGAGCCACTGATTGGCTTCGCAGACCTACAGGCCTGCAGAATACGACGAGCCTTAACAGCGAGAAAGTGAGAACGCTATGTGAAGAGGATCGTCTCCCTCAGGGTATTGAGGCTTTGGGAGTTCTGGTGCAGGCAGACTGAAGATATATTTCCCTCTCATGGCTGGCCTTCCTTCTCGGCCAAACCACATTCAGAATTCAGACGCGCCAGCAACACGTTGCCCCGGGAGCATGGTGCATACTTCGCCTTGGTAGGCACAAATGAAAACCGAGCACGACTAGGGTTTTAGGTACGCATTCGGTGACGAGAGGAACCCACACAATATTATTAGATTTTTCCCTTCTTCTGTACATATGTAGCTCTCTTATACATTCAACGAAAAGGATGGAGATCCCAATTTCAGATAGGTTTCCATTTAAAAAGGATTCTATTTATAGGTGTCTCCAATTATAGCACATCAAAAGTCACACTGTCGGATTGTGACGCACAATCGATACCCTTAAATAAAAGCCCGGAGCTGCCCAAGAATTGGAAGCATCCAAATTTGCTGTGGCAGCGCTGTCGTGGAGCGCTTGTGGGGAGCAGGCAACGTGAGAGGTGGGGCAGGAGCTTGCTCGAGGAAAGAGCTATTAGGGATTCCGGGGCGGAAGCTGTGAGCGGGCTATTAGAGTTTCTTGGGGGAAGGACTAGCAGATTCCAGATGCGGGATTGATTATGGCAGAAGCAGGAATGGGGATGAAGGTTGGAGAAGAGACACAGGTTGGAGGAGAGACACAGGTTGGAGGAGAGACACAGGTTGGAGGAGAGACAAAGGGTGGAGGAGAGACACAGGTTGGAGGAGAGACACAGGTTGGAGGAGCGACACAGGTTGGAGGAGCGACACAGGTTGGAGGAGAGACACAGGTTGGAGGAGAGACACAGGTTGGAGTTGGAGTATCGACACAGGTTGAAACCTACGATCTGCTGGAGTATTTGCTCACCCTTTCACCGTTTCTAACCGAAGTGGCAAACCAAGTGGTAACTATCATACTCCCCAGTGCCGTATTCTTGTCAGCGCTCACCCGATTACGGTCGCCACCGTTTGAAATGAGTTATCCATGGCTCTACTCCATTTCCCACGGTGCTAGCGCAATGGCTGCAGGCAATTCAATTCACATGTTGGGCATGTTACTCTACCAACCTAGCAGAGATGGGTATTCCCGCATTCTGGCGCTGATGGTAGCGCACATATTTGGGTGGTTGTTTGCCACCATAGGTTATGTAAGTTTTGTCTTATTGTGTTGGACACAACTAAGTGTACTATACAACGCATGGAGCATACCGTTGCTAGCGGCTTGTCTTACGGCCGTCTTCATCTTCGATTCATTTTACGATCCGGCGGGCTTCCGTGGGCGATATAAGGAAGGTTGTCTAATTCGTTGGGGCGAAATGACGACTTCCCTACGTGCTGGCGCCAGAGCTGCGGCGGCCGAGCTGAGAGCTGCGAGGGAGGCGGACCTGAAAGCTGCGAACACCGAGCCGTCTGGTAAGCACTGAAACGTCTGTTGGTAACTTATTGTCCAGTTTTTCTCCTGTCTGAGAATCTCCATACACCCAGTTGCCTGAGTGTTGCCTGGCCAATATGCCATGAGTTTTGAAGCTTGCTCTTGAATCTTTTACCATTGTTGTTCATGTGTGCCATTGAAACAGGTTCATTGGACTCCAAAAACTTGGTCACGGGCGGAATCTCCTTCGAAAGGCTTCTCGAGTTGGTGTCTCAAGAATCTGCGGCTGAAGTCAATGAGAGGCTATTTACCCTACGGGCCGTTCGAGGCCTTGAAGAGAAAGTGAGAGGCCTTCGGGAGGTCGAGTCGATGCAGAGGCACGAGGTGAGGCAGAGGTGGAGCAAAGATGCCGATTCCTTGAATCCGAAGGAAGACTGAGATCTTCACTGATCGGTACTAAGAGTAACACTTAGAGGATTGTCATCCGTGAGCTGCTTTTTTGCACATTGCGGGATGTCAATCAATGAAGCAGCTTGAACCGTGCAGAATCTAGCTACCTGCTTCCTCTCTAGGATCCCAAAGCGTATCCAGTTGGACTGAGAAGACAGGACGAAAGTCACCATGGGCTCGTGACCCGTCCGCGATCAGGATGCATCAAAACGGTGCACCCTATCGGCATTCTGAGGGACCTTGAGAAAGATATAAAGCAAAACTGACGCGAAATCAATCGCCTTCTGCGTCTTCGCCGTCATCTCACATGGCTGCTTCCTGCTCATCTAACGTGGCTTCCTGCTTCTCAGATGAGCTCGCTTCCTCCTTCCCAGATGAGCTCGCTTCGTCCTCTTCGAGGCTGTCCTCGTCGTGGTCGCTGTCCTCGCTGCCGGCCAGCAAACTCACTTTAAATTTGCAGGTATTGTTGGGCATCAACAGCCTTGTCTGGCTGTTGAGACACTTGAACACAGCCACGTTCTCCCCAGTCCTAGAAGTTTGCCCCTCCTGCAAGAAGTCGATCAAAGGATAGAATTTCATGGGCCATCCCTCCACACGGCACGTCACGCCGGAACCATGCAACCGTGCGAGCCATGCCTTGAAGTCCCTGAAGTCTTGTGGATATCCTCCGGCGACATATATCGGGCCGATCATCTCAGGCCAGTTGTCGAACCCCTGGTCGAGAAACAAATGGCATTCTATGACCCGGTACGCAGCCTCACAAAACGCTGTCCACCGCCATGGCTGCCCAGTCTGTCCTCGTGCTTGAGCGTCGTACAGGTCCTTGACTGCTCCAGGGAAATGGTCAATCTCGCATTTGCCGTGATGGCGCTCCGCAAAACGCAGAAGCAAATCCAGTTCCCGGTACCATTGGCTTCCATGGCTGGTACTAACGCCTGAAAATCCTATTCCAGTTGCGCCACTTCTTGGATTCTTTCCGGCTGGAAGAAGAAACGATGTGAGTTCAGCATGCAACACAAGGTTTGCAAACTTTGCTCACCAATCCTTCCCCCGAGCTCGCCCACCTTGCTGCAGCGCTGACGCCCACAAAAATTCCCACATAAAAGCTCAGTACATCGCATTCTGGCAACTGCCCAGCTCCGCATTGTCCCTTACCTCTGCACTGTTTGCCGACGAGCTCCAGCGCCGTCCACGGTCGCCATGGGTTCTGATGGAAGCCCGCGCCGTCACCCCCAGGTCGCGACGCCAAAATGCACTAACTGGGTGTTTGGGGATGCGCATGGCGGCGCAGCCTTTAATATCCAGGGCCAGAATTAAAACCTAAAAAGTGGCAAGAATTCCCCAAACAATGTGGCAATGGAAATGCACACTCTCGTCAGTCAACGAGCCCCTTCGATCTGGCCAGCTCATTCAAGATCTCCAGTATACTCAACAACAGATGCCTGTGGCTCATCGGGAGCTTTCCTGTCGACATGTGCTTCAGGCAAGTGTGAAATCGACACAAGCCGTTGCGATTTCAGATTGATGATATTGTTTACCGCAAATGTGAGTGATGTGCTTACACAAATCAGGATGTAACGGCATTGTGCTTATGTAAGCTAGGGTGTCATCCAGTTGGCCTGTGCAGCGCAGTAGATCCACTATGCATGTGCAGTGCTTCACAGTGGGTGTGATGCCCTAGTCTCTGCTCATAGACACTGCATGAAGCCGGCATGCACAATCGATGCTCGATGCCTTCTGTACATGCATGCACAATCCTGATATGTAGGATGAAGATGTATGCATGAGGATGCATGCACAATCGGATAGGTTTCCATCTTCATGCAATCGATACCATATCTCGCTGCTCCGCACTAGCCAGGCAGGGAGGAGCTTGTTTGAGTGTGGGAGTTATTAGGGATTCCGGGGCGGAACACGTGAGAGAGCTATCAGGGATTCTTGGCGGAAAATCTCATCTTGCCGATTCCGGGGCTCGGGCGGAAAATCAATCGTTGGTGGCATATGCGGGACTCGAGATAAAGGTTGGCGATGGGGAAGAGACACAGGTTGGAGCTGAGACACAAGTTGGAGTTGGAGTGAATACAAAGGCAGGAGTCTGGGCTGGCCGCTCCACCGTCTGTAATAATCCGAGTGGCAAGAGAAGCGGCAAGTCTGATACTCCCACTCTGGCGTGGCTGGGTTGGTCCGGTTCCCACCTGGCTTCGCGTTTAAACCATCGTCGCCGCCACTAGGAATGAATTTGCCGTGGCTCTACCCTATTTCCTATGGTGGTCTACTGGCCACAATCGTTTCTTTGCTCATGCGCATCCTACTCGTCCGACCTTGCAGTGGACATCGGCATTTCCGCTTTCTGCTGCTGGTGTTAGGGATCATGGCTGTATTGTCTGCCACGCTAGAGCTTGCATCTAATTCCTTCTTCATTTAGACACAAGAATGTATGCTAGTCGGCATGTTTTGCGTCGCGCACTGTGGCCGTGGCTACGGCCATCCTTGCGGCCGGGGTTGCCATGGAAGGTCTTTCTTGGTGCCATATTCGGCGCGAAATAACGACTACGATACGCGATGGCGCGACAGCTGCCAAGGCTGAGATCAGGCCGGTCTCGCATACATACTTAGTGTGACAGCACCATTGATGTGATAGCACCATTGGGGTTTCACACATAGCTCAAATGGCATGGCACTATTGGGATAGGAGTGGCTTTCACACCAATAGCACCATTGACATGGCAGTGGCTTTCACACATAGCATCACATCATTGGTTGGGATGGCAGTGGCGCTCACACATAGCACCACACTATCGTTAGGATGGCAGTGGCTTTCACACATAGCTCCACACCATCCTATTTCACACATAGCACCACACCATTGGTATGGCATTGGCGTGCATCCCAATGTTGGAGGAAGGATCAGCTTTCGAGGAAGGAGATGAATTTCACACACACCACCATTGGGATGCACGAATTGGGAGGAGGAAGGATCAGTCTTCCTGGAAGGAAAGAGAGGAAGGATCAGTCTTCCAGGAAGGAGTTTATGCAACATAATGTCCGGAAGGAGTTTATGCAACATATTGTCCGGGCAACCTTCCCCTTCCTGTACGAGGGGTTTGGAATCAGAAGGAAAGCGCCAGGGGGTTCTAAACGAGGATGGGGGCGCTGAATGTGAGAAGAGGCTTATGGACATCTCAGTTTGGTTTCCACCAACAGGAAAGGGCCGGATGGTTGAAGCATTCTGGTAGCTTCCCGACCTGGAGAGCAGACGCGATTGCTGCCCCGCGTCTGGTTTGGTCGGCGAAAGTGCAAATTGTAAGGTGGGAAGCTGAATGTGGTGGGTGATATGCGCCCGTCTGGGCGCGGCACTCCAGCTTCTAATCATGCATTTTGCCGCAGATGTTCAGCTTCAGCTGTTGCAGAGCCTGGCACCAAGACATCGCATCCCAGGTCCCCCATACCTCCTCCTGCTCACCCAACATACGACGTGCAACAAGTGATCAAGCTGGCCCTTGCAGAGGATGCCGGAGATCAAGGTCCTTTTCCATTGCACTGGATTCAGGGTGTGGCAACCGAGCAAGATGAGAATTCCTGCTAAACCTAGTTCCCGCCTGCAGGTGATGTCACCTGCTTGGCCACCATCTCCCAAGAGGTGGAAGCCGAGGCTCAGTTCCTGGCTAAAGCTGATGGAGTGATAGCTGGCATTGCCATGGCGAATCTGGTTTTCCAGGAGGTGGATCAGCAGCTGCAGGTGAAACGTGCTGCCCATTATTGACCTTCTCTTCCTGCAAACTGTGTCACTTCATGGAGCTAAGGATGTGGAACTTGCTGAGTGGCAGATTGAATGGAGTGTTCAGGATGGGGATTGGATACGCAAGGGGCAGCAGTTTGGTGTCGTGCGTGGTGAGTGTGTGATGTATCCTCGCAGCTCTTGTGCTGATGAGCAAAGGTGAAGTTGGTTCATGAACTTAGAGCATGCTATTCGCAGGGAGTGCAAGAAGCATTCTTCTGGCAGAGAGAGTCGTGCTCAACTTCATGCAGCGCATGAGCGGCATTGCCACTAATACAAGGGTACTCCAAACCCTCACTTGTGCTTGTTCAGAAAGCTGCACTCAATCTGCGCCCTGCTGATGTTAGTGGATGAGCAGAAGATGGTAGACGCCGCCACACCAGCCCGGATGCTGGAAACGAGGAAGACTGTGCCGGGCTTGAGGCTAATTGATAAGTGGGCGGTCAGTTGAAGTTCTTACCTTGCTCCCTGTGCACACTTTCTGGCATGTAAGCACACAATAGCTGAGAAAGCTAGTGCAGGTATTGATAGGTGGTGGAGAGAATCACCGAATGGGCCTCTTTGACATGGTGATGGTGAAGGACAACCATATCGCTGTAGCAGGTGGGATAAGTCAAGCCATCTCTGCAGTTGAAAAGTACCTCAAGGAGCGTAACCTCGACATTGGCGTCGAGGTACTAGCCAGTTTACCAGCTTCTGCACCAACGCAATATCTCTTTGGAAGAAGACCCAGTTCAGTCTTCATGTGCTACAACCACGTGCAGGTAGAAACAAGAACTCTAGACGAAGTGAGAGAAGTACTCCAATGCCGAGACAAGGGAGTAGGAAGAGTAACACGAATTATGCTGGACAACATGGTCGTCCGACTTCCGGACGGAGATGTAGATGTATCCATGCTCGAGGAAGCTCTGCAACTCATCAATGGGCGGATTGACACTGAGGTTGGTATAACTTATCCACTGCTCTGCGGTTGTAGCCTACTCCCTCCAAACCATCGGCTGACAAGGTGACATTCTGCCCCCTAAAATCATTAGGCTTCTGGCAACGTGACCTTGTCATCTGTCCACAAGATTGGAGCAACCGGGGTCACTTTCATTTCCAGGTACTCCTAAGCACTCACCGCCCACCTCCGTATACATTTGGAGCCCCAGTACTTACCTTCCTCACTGTCTTGGTGGTCACCAGCGGAGCGTTGACACACTCAGTAGAAGCCCTGGACATCTCTCTTAACGTGGACACGGACTTGGCTCTATCCGTTGGAGAGCGGTCACACCCAGAAATTCGAGCTAATTAGACCTGTACTCCAGCAATATCCCTCCCAGCCAGCCTCCTGGGAAGTGAACACTGAAACGTTACTGCACGGACTCATCAACATGTACATACATCTTATTCAGCTGTTTCGGCCTTTGTGTGGATGGGAGAAGGCCTGGGGCATGCCCGGAAACGACCATCAAAAGAGGTGTCTCGCTTCTTCTTGCCCCATTTACTCAAAGGGTATCAAAGAGCCATGTTCTCCAAGCAAGTCAGAGCCCCACTGAACAAGGAAACAGCCGTGAGTGCACAGGACCTGGAGTCCTCAGAGACCTTCCTGTTGCACACCCATCCCAAGGCCATCCCAAGGTTGTGGCTGCATGCTTACACAACTCATCTTCCTTTCTCTCATCTATATGCCTGCGGGTAACGAGTCAAGATCCGGCTCAGATTCTTTTTCTTTCAGTTTGCCGAGTATCTCATTCAGCCTTGCTCGACTCTTGGGATGCTTCTTCTCCCCAGCCGAGAAGATGTGCACCAGTCTGTCCAGGCCTGTCCACCAGCTCTGGCCGGGCTGCTTCCATGCCCTCATTTTGATTCTCCTTGTCTGCAAGCCGTGAGCCTCCTTCCACATCTTTGCCCCGCAGTATATGTTTGACATCAACAAATACGCTGCAGCGTGTCTCTCGTCCAGCTTCACTGCTTGCTCGAAAGCATGCTGTCCCACCTCCACGTTGCTCCACTTCCGACAAGCACCCAACAGAGTGTACCAAACTCCAGCATCAGGAAGGAACGGCATTGTGATTATGAAAGCCAGAGCGTCATCCGGTCGGCCTGCCCGGCCCAGGAGATCCACCATGCACGTGTAGTGCTCCACAGTGGGTGTGATGCCGTAGTCTCTGCTCATCGACTCAAAGTACTCTTGCCCCTTGCTAACCAGGCCCGCATGACTGCAGACCGTCAGTAGAGAAACGAAAGTGATACCATCCGGCCGTATCCCATCCTGTCTCATTTTGAGCACCAAGTCAAAGACCTGTTCACTGTCTCCTTGGTGGCTGTATACTGCAAGCAGTGCATTCCAGGCAGCGATGTTTCTGTTGGGCAATCGCTCAAACACCTGCTGTGCATCAAGTGTGCTCCCAGACTCCCCATACATACTTATCAAGCTGCAGGCTACAAACGCATCTGTTTGACAACCCAGTTCCTCGATCTGTGCATGCAGCTGCCTCCCTATCTGCAAAGCTGCCACATCTGCGCATGCCTGTAGGAGGAACGCAAATGTTACAGAACTGGGTACAACGACGCCTTCTTCTTGCATAGCAGAGTAAAGGCGAAGGGCTTCCTGGCCCATGCCATGCTTTGAGTACCCTGCTATCATGGCACTCCACGTCACCGCATCCTTTAGACCAAGCCCATCAAACACTCTCTGAGCATCTTCTAGGCTGCCACACTTTACATACATGTTTACCAAACTGCTGGTTAAAAATGCATCCGCTTGAGGTCCTAGTAGCTCAATTTGAGCATGAATCTTCTTTCCCTTCTCCAAAGCTGGGCTTCCAACAATTGCACAAGCCTGCAAGAGGCACACAAGCGTCACGGAACTGGCTAAGGCAATGCCTTCTTCTTGCATAGCAGAGTAAAGACAAAGGGCTTCCTGGCCCATGCCCTGCTGGGAATACCCTGATATCATGGCATTCCACGTGACCACATCTTTTTGAAGGAGTCCATCAAAGAGTTTCCTACCATCTTCCAAACCGCCGCACTTCGAATACATATTCACCAGACTGTTAGCTAGGAACACATCAGCCTCGAGTTCTTGTTCTCTAATGTGTTGATGAAGCTGCTTCCCCTTGTCCAAAGCTCTGGTGCCCATGCCCGCACATGCCTGCAAGAGGCACACAAATGTCACAGAGTCAGGTACAGCCATGCCTTCTTCTTGCATAACACCATAGAGACGAAGGGCTTCCTGTCCCATGCCCTGCTGGGAATACCCTGATATCATGACGTTCCACGTCACAACATCCTTTTGAAGGAGTCCATCAAACACTCTCTGAGCGTTTTGCAAGCTACCACATTTTGCATACATGTTGACCAAACTGCTGGCCACAAACTCCTCAACTTGACGTCCTTGTTCTCTAATTTCTGCATGAAGCCGCTTCCCCTTCTCTAGAGCTGGAGTGCCCACACATGCACAGGCCTGCAGGAGGCACACAAATGTCACAACATCAGGCACAATGAGCTCATCTTGTTCTTGCATAGCACTGTAGAGACGAAGGGCTTCTTCTCCCATACCCTGCTGTGAATACTGGGCTATCATGGCATTCCAAGTCACCACATCTTTTCGAACGAGTCCATCAAACACTCTTTGAGCATCTCGCAAGCTGCCACATTTTGCATACATGTTCACCAGACTATTGCCTACGAACACATCAGCTTGCAGTCCTCGTTCCTGAATTTGTGTATGAAGATGTCGCCCCCTTTCCAGTGCCTGGGCGCCCAGAGTCGCACACGCCTGCAGAAGGCACACAAATGTCACGGAATTAGGTTCAACCATGCGCTCTTCAACCATAGCACTGTACAGACGAAGGGCTTGCTGGCCCTGGCCCTGCTGGGAGTGCCCTGCTATCACGGCATTCCACGTCACCACATCCTTTTGACTTAGTCCATCAAACACTCTCTGAGCATCCTCTAGGCTGCCACACTTTGCATACATGTTGACCAAACTGTTTGCTACAAGCACATCACCTTGATGTCCTTGTTCCAAAATTTCCACATGAAGCTGCTTCCCCGTTTCCAAAGCGGCAGTGCCCACACTTGCACATCCCTGCAGGAGGCAAACAAATGTCACTGAATTAGGTACAGCCAGGCCACCACCTTGCATCTCACTGTAAAGGTAAAGGGCTTCCTCCGCCATCCCATGCTTGAAATATCCTGCTATCATGGCACTCCACGTTACCACATTCTTCTCACCAAGTCCATCGAAAACTCCCTGGGCATCCTCTATGCTGCCACACTTTGCATACATGTTCACCAAACTGCTGGCCACAAACACATCACCTTCATATCCGCTTTCTCTAATTTGCTCATGAAGCTGCTTCCCCTCCTCTAATGCTGGGGTACCCACACTTGCACATGCCTGCAGCAGACACACAAAGGTCACGGAGTTTGGTACAGCCATGCTTTCTTCTCGCATCTCACAGTAGAGATCAAGGGCTTCCTGCCCCATGCCCAGCTGGGAATACCCCGCTATCATGGAAGTCCAAGTCACCACGTCCTTTTCACCAAGTCTGTCAAACAATCTTTGTGCATCTTCCAAGTTCCCACACTTCGCATACATGTTCACCAAGCCATTACAAACGAACAAATCATGCTCCACCCCTCCGGCCAAGACATCAGCATGCAGCTCCCGCCCGGACTTCAGATCTGCTCCCCTTGCACAAGCCTGAAGGGCTGCCACAAACACATACCCATCTGGCTTCACACTCGACCTGCGCAGTTCCCGATACAGTTGCATGACCTGCTTGTCTTGCCCATGTTTCACATGGGCAGAAATGATGCAAGACCATGTAAACGCATCTGGGTCAGCAACCCCTGCAAACACATCCATCGCGGCATGGAACTTGCCATGACAAGCATACATTCGCAGGATGTGGTTGCAAAGGAACGTGTCCGACTGATACCCAATTTCCACCGTGAAAGCATGCACGCGCCGACCCAGAACAAGATTCCTCTTCCCCACACAGTTTTTCAGCACAGCATAAAACAGAGCTTTGGAAACACAGTAGCCTGCCTGCACGAGAACTCCCAAAGCCTCCACAGCCTTTGTGAGATTCCCCTCTTCACATAGCTTGCTCACGGTTTCAGCCGTTACCCCGATTCCGTATCCTGCAGGCCTGCCAGGCTCAGGACCATCCAGAACATCCAGGACAGCAAGCTTCCTATACCTCCGAGCTGGCATTTTTAGCCAAAGGAGCTCATGGGACTCCCTGTACAGACAATGAGGTGACATATCGTTCCTATTCTGACTGGTATCCCTCCTGACTGTTGGGTCTCGGAAACATCTTCTCAACAGAGCTTCTGAAAAAGTCTCTCGCTGGAAGATGCCTTTCCAGCCAGACATCCTCTGGGACCGGCTGGCTTTCCTGCAAAATTCCTGCATGGTTATTTGCAGTCCATCGTGTGCCTTCAAAGTGAGCCCAACAGCCGGGGCTCTTCATATTGCTACAATGTTACCGCCTTCGGCACCAAGCCATATTCCCAGCCCAAGCTTCAGAATCGAAGCTCATTTTCAGTTCCTCATAGCTTCTGTGCGCCTTTTCCAGGCAAACGACTGCAAATGTCCATTTTTAACTGTGTACCTGATAGCCCTTCTCGGCTCACCTAAAAGTAGAAGCAAAAACGAAGTGGTGGCGCTTATGTTGGTTAACCTGGATGAGGTTTCTTTAGAACTGCTAGGCTCCAAAGTATAAGAAAAAATTTTTATTTAAGTCCGCTAAGATGGATTTTTTTAAAATAAAGAAGAATTTTTTTTAAATTTAAGTTCACTAAACATATTCGTCATAGGACTTAGTACTTAACAATTTATATCATGGTGTGCCTAAGCTACTTGCACCAAGGGTTTAAGTACCACTTGTACCATGGTGTGCCTAAGCTACTTGCACCAAGGGCATCCACTCCCTTTAAGCACCCCATCTAAGTACCGATCTAAGCTCATCCACTCCCTTTAGGGACCCATCTAGTTACCGAACTAAGCTACACCACTTGTACCATGGTGTGCCTAAGTTACTTGCACCAAGACATCCACTCCCTTTAGGCACCCCATCTAAGTACCGATCTAAGCTCATCCATTCTGTTTAAGGACCCCATCTAAGTACTGAGCTTACAAAATGCTTAATCACGATGTGCTTATAAATGTGTGTCCATTTAGCTTAAGCCATTTGGACACACATACTTTAAGAACGTCCTATCTCCAATGGCTTAGGCCAAATGGATACACATTTATAAGAACGTGATTATTAAGCATCCTACCCTTGGATCGGTACTTAGATGGGGTGATTTGGACACATTTATAAGAACGTGATTATTAAGCATCCTGTGCTTCGATCGGTACTTAGATGGGGTGCCTAAAGGGAATGGATGCCCTTGGTGCAAGTAGCTTAGGCATACCATGGTACAAGTTGTTAATAAGTATCTTCGCTAAAAAGTAGAAGCAAAACCAGCAGCCTCTCGATACCTGCTGAGAACTCATCCGTCCTGTTAGACGACTTTCCAAATGAGGGACACTCTAGACCCTCACTCTCTGCGTGTTCAAAGATCGGGACTCCTCGATTCTGATGTGTTGCACTATGTCTCCACTGCAGGCTTCCTCCCCACCATGCTAGGCACAAAAACAATGTAGATGACTAACACAAAGCTTGGTCTGCAACACTGAAAAGTGGGATGTGACCAAGTACCCTCTCCACACTGCAGGACTCAAATGAGAGAGTGGACTGAAATGTTCTCCTCTCTAAGATACTCTACACAGTACCCGGTGAGCATGCGATAGATTCGTCTTCTTTGTTGCTGTGTGTCATGCGGCGAGGAACAAAATTATCCTAGTACAATACCACAAATTGCCCACACTTCGAAAGCCTGTCAGTCAACACCTGTTTGCCTGGAACACAGAAGCTGACTTGTCTGTGCAGCCTGCACGCATGATCCTGTTTTTTCAGCCTGCTACTCCGGTTGCTAACATTCTCAAAGCACGAGTGACCAACAACCTGATGGCGTTCAGGTTGTTGGTCCACCTGTCCCGCAAGCTCGGTGGGTCATTGAAAACCATTGTTGTGCTCACCGACCGGTGGGAGCTCCAGGCAATCTATGCTCCTGGAATTCAGGGCCGTCTGGAGGGCAAGAGGTAGTACAGGAAGAGGTCCAGCGCACCTGATGTCACGGAAGCAAGCCACGAGGTGGAGCAATTTGGCTTCGCAGGCCTACAGGCCTGCAGGATACGACAGGGCCTTAACAGCTGAGAACGTGAGAAAGCTATGTGAAGAGGATCGTCTCACTCAAGCTGTTGAGGCATTGGGATTTCTGGTGCAGGCAGACTGTTGTGTTTCCAAATCTCTCCTCTGCAATGTCCTGAAGAAATGTGCAGCAAAGCAGAATCTTGTGCTGGGTCGCCGCGTACATGCTCTCACGGTGAAAGAGGGGTATGAGTCGGACTCGTTCCTGTGCAACCACATCTTGCGAATGTACGCTTCTAATGGCAGGTTACAAGACGCGATGGATGTGTTCACCGTGGCTGCCAACCCTGACGCCTTCATGTGGTCTTCCATTATTTCCGCGCATGTCAAAGAGGGACAAGACAAGCAGGCTATCCAACTGTATCGTCAAATGCGGAGGTCAGGAGCGAAGCCAGATGGCCATGTGTTTGTGGCAACACTTCAGGCTTGTGCAAGGGGAGCAGACTTGCAAACTGGTCTGGAGCTGCATGCTGATCTGTTTGCCAGTGGAGTTGAGCCTGATCTGTTTGTCTGTAATTGCTTGGTGGACATGTACGCAAAGTGTGGCAGCTTGGAAGACGCCCAAAGAGTTTTTGACGAACTTGGGGAAAAAGATGTTGTAACGTGGACTACCTTGATAGCAGGATATGCCAAGCAGGGAATGGGACAGGATGCCCTTCGTCTCTACGGTGTTATGCAAGAAGAAGGTGTGGCTATGGCGAATACTGTGACATTTCTTTGCCTCCTGCAGGCATGTGCAAGTATGGGCACCCCAGCATTGGAGACGGGGAAGGAGCTCCATGCGCAAATAAGAGAACGGGGACATGAAGGTGATGTCTTCGTAGCCAACAGTTTGGTAAACATGTATGCAAAGTGTGGAAGCTTGGAGAATGCTCAGAGAGTCTTTGACGGACTTCATCACAAGGATGTGGTGACATGGACTGCTCTCATTTCAGGATATTCCCAGCAGGGCTTGGGGCAGGAAGCGCTTGACCTCTACAGTCTTATGCAAGAAGAAGGAATGGCTGTACCCACCCCTGTGACGTTTGTGTGCCTCTTGCAGGCATGTGCAACTGTGGGCACCGCTGCCTTGAAGAGGGGAAAGCAGCTTCATGCACAAATTACAAAACAAGGACATCAAAGTGATGTGGTCGTAGCCAACAGTTTGATAAACATGTATGCAAAGTGTGGCAGTTTTGAGGATGCTCGGGGCGTGTTTGACGGACTTTGCGACAAGGATGTGGTGACGTGGAGTGCCATAATAGCAGGATATAGCCAGCAAAGCATGGTGCAGGAAGCTCTCGATCTTTACATCGCTATGCAAGAGGAAGGTTTGGTTACACCCAATGCTGTGACATTTGTATGCCTCCTGCAAGCATGTGCAGGTGGGGGCCCTCCTGCTTTGGAGATGGGCAAGCATCTTCATGCACAAATTCGAGAACAAGGACATGAAACTGATGGGCTTGTAGCCAACAGTTTGGTAAACATGTATGCAAAGTGTGGCAGCCTCAAGGATGCTCAGAGAGTGTTTGATGCACTTGGTCAGAAAGATGTGGTGACGTGGACTGCTCTAATCGCAGGGCATTCCCAGCAGGGCATGGGCAAGGAAGCCCTTTGTCTTTACAGTGCTATGGAAGAGGATGGCATGGCTGTACCTGATTCTGTGACGTTTGTGTGCCTGCTGCAGGCATGTGCAAGTATGGGCTCCCAAGCGTTGGACAAGGGGAGGCAGCTGCATGAGCAAATTAGACAACAAGAGCTTCAAGGCGACCTGGTTGTATCCAACAGTTTAATACACATGTATGCAAAGTGCGGCAGCTTGGAAGATGCCAAGATAACATTTGATGGAGCCGTTCACAAAGATCTGTTGACGTGGAATGCTATGATTGGAGGGTATTCCCAGGTGGGTATGGCCCAGGAAGCCTTTCATATTTACAGCAAAATGCAAGAAGAAGGCAGCAATATGCCCAATTCTGTGACCTTTGTGTGCCTCCTGCAGGCATGTGCAAACGTGGGGGCCCTAGCTTTGGAGATGGGCAGGCATCTTCATATGCAAATCAGAGAACAAGGACATCAAGCTGACTTGCTTGTAGCCAACAGTTTAGTAAGCATGTATGCAAAGTGTGGCAGTCTAAAGGATGCTCAGAGAGTGTTTGACGGACTTAGTCAAAAAGATGTGGTGACCTGGACTGCCATGATAGGTGCGTATGCCCAACTGGGTATGGGCAAGGAAGCCCTTCTTCTTTACTGTGCAATGCAAGAGGAAGGCATCGTTGGACCTGATTCTGTGACGTTTGCATGCGTCCTGCAGGCTTGTGCAAGTTTGGGCCCCCGTTGCAGCCCAGAGGATGTTGAGAGTGTGTTCGATAGACTTGGTCAGAAAGATGTTGTGCCTTGGAATGCCATGATACCAGGATCCTCTGGACACAATGCCCTTCATCTTTACTTTGGTATGCTAGAAGATGGCATGGCTTCAACCAACTCCATGACATTCGTGTGCCTGCTGCAGGCCTGTGCAAATGTAGCGGCTTTGCATCTGGGAAGGCAGGTACATGCACGAATTGAAGAACAAGGGCTTCAATCGGATGTCTTTGTGGCCAGCAGTTTGATAAACATGTACGGGAAGTCTGGGAGCATGGTTGAAGCAGAGAAGGTGTTCAAGGCATTGCCCGAACGGAATGTGGTCACCTGGAATGCACTCATTGCAGGATACAGCTGCCAAGGAGACAGTAGAGAGGTCTTTGACTTGATTCTCAGAATGAGAGAGCATGGCATACAGCCGGATGGCATCACGTTCCTTGGTGTACTAATGGTATGCAGTCATACAGGTCTCGTGAACAAGGGGCGAGAGTACTTCGAGACTATGAGCAGGCTCTACGGGATCACCCCCACCATGGAGCACTATACATGCATGGTGGATCTCCTGGGTCGTGCAGGCCAACTGGATGAGGCTCTAGCTTTAGTAGTGAGAATGCCTGTACTACCTGATGCTGCTGTTTGGTACACACTCTTGTGTGCTTGTCAAAAGTGGGGCAACGTGAAGGTGGGACGCCATGCTTTTGACCAAGCAGTTAAGTTAGAGAAGGAAGACGCGGCAGCATATGTGATGATGTCAAACATATACACCGGTGCCAAGATGTGGGAGCAGGCCCAGGAGATGCATGCCATGAGATTGAGAATGGGGGCCTGGAAGCAGCCAGGTCAGAGCTGGTGGACAGACATGGACGGCCAGGTTCATACTTTTGTGGTTGGGGATAACAAACATCGAAATTCTGAAACATAAGACCGTGTGGGTGAAACCAAGATCATTTGTGTAGCACAGCCGAAAGCTAGCTGTGTAAGATGCCGTCAACAGCACACCCGATCCCTGTTCTCTGGGAAGTGGCTGAGATGATTCTTCCGAAAGCTCAAAGGCTATTGTCGTCAAATACAGCAAGATTTGTGGTGGCCCTGTCTAGGTAATCGACAGTGTGCAAACTGCTCACCATGAATTCATTTTGATGTGTGAAAGCAAGGCAAATCTAAACCCCGAAAACCTCTGCTCTGATAAGCGAGGCAGGGTTTCTGGTGATGTGGATTCGCTGAGCAGGACAAAAAGCTTGCGACAAACGATCCTCTATGGAGCCCCTTGTAAGGGATCACAGGCCGTCTGTCCAGCCGATAAGTACGCCATCCACGGATCGTCACAGCCACTGTCAAAAGAGTTTGTTGACGCAATTTAACACACCCGTGTAGAAAAACATCCAAGCAAAACATCCCTGGTTCGACTAACAAGCATTGAAACCATGGGGACTTGCTTCATTGACTGCGTATGTAAAGTATCCGTGTTTGATCATACAATGACAAACCAATGGCGCACGCTTCCTAAAACATGTCGGATCCACCACGGTGTAGGTACATATGTTTGCAGACTCGTTTCTTCCATGTTAGAGCGAGAATTATTTTTAAAACAATTTCATAATAATTTTTTAATAAAAATTTTATTTTAAAATTTTTATTTTAAAATTTTTATTTTAAAAAATTATTTTATATTTGTATACAAGGAAAGAAATAACCATCAACTTGTTTACCCTCTATTAGCCCTTTTTGGGTTGTTCCTCCTCCGTCTTCAGGGGTAGATGGGATTCCCCATCTCGTCTATTACTAACGTTTACTCTTCACTTGTTTACCACAGTACATTATGAAGATTCATGTCCACCATTGAATGGCCTACATACCACTAAAATCATCGTCAAGGTATATATTTTTGGAAAGTAATAAACACCCTGTTGAAAAACGTCACAAAATAGAAAAGAAATGATCACACCCCTTTTGAGTCATGTTTAGTGTCGTAACATTCTCTTCAATCACTTTGTTCTCTAGCAAAGCATCTTCTTAATGGATTGTCTGTGTAAAACCACCCTCGTAATCGTAATGTTTGATTGTGTTTGATATTACGTTCTCGTCCAGAGTGCGCTAGACTCCCTAGTGTGAGTTCTAAGGTGTGAGAACACTTGAGGATGAATTAATCTACGCGCGCGGAACTCCATGATGTGAATTCCAGGGTTCGAGAGCATTTGAAGACGAACAAATTCTGGGTGCGTTCAACTCGCGTTCAACTGGTGAGGTCTAAGGCGCAAGACCACTTGACGAGAAGGGCGGGAGATGGGAAGGGAGGTTGGGAAGGTTCAAACTTTCTGCTCAACAGAAATCCTGATCTCCCCCTCCGTCGCGTCCTAATCTTCATTGGATCCCATCCGAGACATCGATGGTTGCCACCGTGTGTTTCTCCATTCCATGATGGGCGACATGGATGTCCGTTGATTAAGTATACCATCGGGCAATGGCGAAAAACACATTTGGAAATGACGTTTGCGGTGATTGTAGAAGCCGTGGAGAGGCCTGTCCCGAGCGCGCAGTGCGAGTAATAGATGTACTTCCACTAGGACTGGGACCATATGTATACTTGGAGCGCTTCCAACGGGGGAAACGGGGGGGAAGAAGAAGTCTGGCGAGTTCCATGGTGGCACTAAACTAGAAGCAGAAGCGAGAGATCCCGCAGGCAAGACGAAGGCCCCGACGGCGGCGCGCCTCCCTTGAGCAAGCGTAGGGTAGCAGGAGGAGGGATCGAGGATGGGGCGCACGCCCCGGAGGGCCGTACGGAGGCAAAAGATTGAGGCGATGGTGGAGGGCTCCTGGTGGGATTGCAAGCTGCTGAGGAAGGTGGGTCCTCGGACTTACAGGGTGCGCTTCAGGACGTTCACGGAGAAGGAGGACGAGGACGTGAACGTGGAGAATTTACGGCCCAGGTCCAAAATGCTTCCCACCAGCGGATGCAGGCACCACGCCAGCAAGATCGAGCCCGGAGACGAGTGCATGGTGTTCGTGGCCCACCCGACGGTGGACCACCTGCGACACGGCGCCGCCGCCTGGTTCGACGCAATTCTGAGGCGCGTGGAGGAGCCCATCTTCCCGCACCCGGATGGCAAGTGCCGCTGCAGATTCGAAGTGAATTTGCTGGAATTGGATGTGATTTACAAGGAGGGCGGCGCCAGGACCGCCACCTTCTCGCCCAGCGTGCGCAGAAGGGTCTTGAGGCCCCGCGTCACCGTGGATATCGACAATCTGTGCGTTCTTGCGCCTGAGCCGCTGTGCTTGGAGTTGGCCGAGAGGGTGTTCAATTCTTCTTCTTCTTCCTCCTGATCAAAGAATTGCCTGCTTCCAGGAAGCTTCGCCCACCTGCGAAGCTTCCGGGAAGCTTCGCCCACCGGCTTGCTGCCCGGAAGGGAAGAGAAGGGAAGGGAAGGGAAGGGAAAGGAAGGTTAGGGAGGGCTCATGCTGTTCGCCTCTGCTCTTTGTTCGCTTTTTTTTGTTGCTTTTTGGTGCTCATCATGGACGTGGACATGGACATGTTCTGCTCAGCCTTGCCCTTATGGGTGCAAGCAAGCAAGTTATGGCTGCGAACTAGGAGAGGACTTGGACTGTAATTGACAAGGCTGCTGCGATTTCGTGCTCGCTGGATGACTGTTGCACAGGCAGGTAGGCAGGTAGGTGTGTAGGTATCTCTTGCAGCACCGATTAGGACGGGGCTGCGTTCTTGCTGTCAAGAACAATGCTGTACAGTTAGGCAGACTAGTACTTAATGAAATACATAGATAGTAGGGTGGGAAGAGCAACAGGAGGTTTGTGAGAGGCTGCTTTTCCTGCTGCTCAGTTATAAAGGCTAAACTAGTCTACTGTATCCCAGCCAAACAGCCAAACAAGCCGGCTTGTCTCTCTCATCACGCTGTCCTCGGTTTCAAATACACCTGGCTCTTCAGGATTTTGCTCTTCACCTCGAAACCAGGCATGACCATGAACTCCACTGTAGCCTCGGAGGGAGGGTGACCGGGAATCTTGTCTGGTCGGGGAGGGTTGCGGCGTGCCGAGGGGAAATCTCCCTCAGGGTGGGGCACGAAGTTCCACTTTGCGCCCGAGATGACGAAGTCTCCGATCATGCTGTGCATGTCCACCAGCTCCATGTAGGTTTCATTGAAGTCCGTGCCTCTGTCAATGTACAGCATGGTGGCAGGGGGCTCCAGTGAGAAGGCCAGCTTGTGCACTCTCCACACTTGCTTCATGGCATCGAAGAAGCTGTGGAGGAGCAGACGAGGCCATGACTCGATTTTCAGCCCCATCCTCTTCTGTATCATGCTCAGCTTCCTTCTGCAAAACTGGTAGAAGTCTTGGAGCTCGGCGTTGTGGACATGCTTGTGTGGCATGTTGATGCCTTGCTCAGGAAACACACAAGAGAGACGGTGGAACTTCTCAAGGAACACCTCCCTCCGAAATCTGGTGCTAGGGAAAGCGTACCTCGCCGGGTCCAACCCGTAGGACTCTTCATGGAAGTGGAGAAATATGGTGTCATTCAGGCAAGCTTGAATGCCAAAATGCCGATGCTGGGACTCAGCAAACTGAGCCTCTGGAAGAAAATTACGCAGCAACGCTGCCACTTCACGACTCTCGTAGTTGAGGAATCCCTCCCGGCAGTTGATAAGGCAGGCACAGAAGTTGCGAAGAGAGGCTTTGGCAAGCCTCACTATGCCCTCGAAGAACGTCACTTCTGTGTAAAAACTCCATATCGTAAGCCTCCGGTCCTGGCATGGACTCAGGCTTCTGTGCTGTTGCCCATTTCCCCTTTGCCGAGGGCAGTCAAAGCTCAAACCTGAGCCCGATGCAAGACTGCTCGAGTGAGACTGAGCATTGACGGATCTCGATATCTCCTTGTCGAATGGAGTCCCTGAACTTGGGAAACGATGGCCGCACTGACAAGACTCTGGTTCCAGAAGGAACTTTTCCACGTTTTCCAACTCATCACTGGGAAAACTGTATCTGGAACTTCTGTAGGACATCCAAGGTTGAGCCATCTTCCTCCATTGGGTTTCATGCCTAGGGCTCAGCTTAGTGGCTACACCTGCGTATGTTCCTCCGTCGCCTGTCAATAGGTCCCTTTTGTCAGACCCTCCCTGTCCTTCCATTCGCTCATCCAGCTTGAGATGTTCCCCCTGCTTCTCAGATCGAGATGGTAAAGAGGAAACATGTGGACCTTTCGGCTGCCGAGACTTCATAGTCTCTTCCCAGGTGCTAAAGCCACCTGGAATGTCAGATGAGTCGGCTACATACCTCCGGCTTCTGTCCTCCAAATTGAGTGCCTCGCAGGCAACACACTCTGTTCTGCTCCTCCCTAGTTTTTCTCTGTTCCGCCCTGGGTGCTGCTGTGGCCGAGTCATTGCAGAGACCTTCGTGGATTGTGGCAAGGTATTGGTCCATCTGGAAGATGATCTTATGGATTCAGGCTCGATGTGCTCAACGGTGCTCCCCTTCGATAATGTGCTCTCAGCTTTGCTTCTCTGGAAATACCCATTGTCGTTGAAAACTCTCTCCAGAAGTGTGAGCCCGTCTGGCAAGGACCTGTTTTGCAGGTCCCCCTTCTTGGACGTGCTCCACTCAAAGGATATTCTAGCAGGAGCACTGTTCTCCTGGGGACATCCTCTGCATACTTTTCTCCCCTCCCCTGGTACTCGCCTTTCTCCAAAAGACAGTCCCGTACCATGAGATGAAAGGGATGTCATTGAGATGGATTGGGATGCCAAACTACGGTCAAGACCCATGTTCCGGCCATCCGACAAACTTCTTGTCATGTTCACATGCTTCTGCGTGATCTTCGAGGTCTTCTCACTGCTGATAGCTTTTCCAGAAGAGTTCCGGACATAGCAGTAACACACAGTGTCTACCACATGTTCTTTGTGCCAGCTGCCGTTGCTCCGTGAACTGACGCTTCCCTTCCTTCTACTGAACACTGTATCAGAGTCCTCTTCTTGGAGAGCCTGTCTCAACGTGCAGACTTCCCTGTACTTCTGCAAGTACAGCAACTGCTTCAACGTGGCATTGCTGTCTGTGGATGATCTTGGCGAGTCATCACACGCCTCTGAAATTTCAGATCCATTGGAAAGCCTTGGATGGTGAGAAGGAGTGACCAGACTTCTCTTACCGAGAAAGGGAACGTCCAAGACATGAGTTGGCTTGTCCACCTGGTAAAACAACAAGGCATGATGTGATCAATGACATGATCTGCCAAACCTCAATCTGAATAGACATTAAGCATATGAGGTAACCATCAACATAAAGAGCACACTTCACTCACCATACTGAACAGGGGGTAGCTGTCTCGCTTCTGTTCTTGAGGCCTGAGGGGTTGCTGACATACTTGGGTGATGATTCCACTATTAGATTGTTGTGCAGTGCTAGATTCCAGTCGTGAACCACTGGCGCTTCTCGATACTGTGCTTCCGTCATACCTTGCCTTTGCTGCAGGTATGTCTGCAGAACTTTTGTATGCAACAATCTCCTCCTGCCGTGCATTCAGACTATACCCATTCCTCCGTTTGCCAGTGCATTTTCCGGCATCGAGCTCAACATGACTGCAGTCGTCCACGCAGGTGGCGTGCCTCCCAGACCTTGTCCTCGCACCAAGGTTGTTGGAATGGATAGATACCGTTGCCCTGCTCACCTCATCAGTGCGCCGCTTATCCTTCCAGAACCGCTCCTCACATGAGTGCTCTGCCGGAGGGCCGGGCTTGTCCCATACCTGTCTGTTGGAGGCCTTCACGGATGATGTTGCTACATCAGTGTGATGACGACCTCCCGATGCTTTCTTCCCTCTCACCGCCCGGTGCTTCACATCGTCCCTGACTTCTTCCGTGAGACGAACCTCTTCGTACAACTGATCCAGGTCACGCCATTGTCCGGACCCATTTGTACAACCAGATCTCCGTGGCAGTGATAGCAACCCCACTTGAGTGGAATGTAACTTCTGAGTACTGTCAGTACTATGCCTTCTCATCATGTCTGATTTCTTCGCATACACGGGCAAGGAGGGTTGGGTCATTTCACACCTGGTAAGATGCTGAATGGAAGGACCTCGCTCGAACTCACCTCCGCTCCTCTGCGCGGTTCGGATGGCTAATCCCTTAGGTGGAGTGACCTCCAGACTAGCCCGGTTAGGTAAACTGTATCTCCGGCTTTGCGTTGAGCTGGCATTAACCTCCCTGCTAGGATCCGGACCTTCACCTTTCTTCGAGTCCTTTGAAGGCGTAGAGCCTCGCTGTACTTGAAGACCTGCAGCTCCCTTGACAGGCTCTGAACAAGCTATAGAATCATCGGCACATTTGGCCCCTTCAAGACCAACAAGTCCGAGCTTGGGAATATCCGGCAGCACCGCCTCCTGGTATTGTGCTGCTCCAACCGAGTCCGCCCCGTTGCCATACCGCTCCTCGGGCAAGCTAACAGACTCCATTCCTCGTTTCTTAACATGCTCTTGCTCCCGCAATCTGCTGCAATGCGAACCAGACTTGGCACTTTCCACCTGGCAGCCCTCCCAGGCCGCGGATGGAATTATTGGACCATCTTCCGTAACAGCTGCCTTGGCATTCAATGCCTCCTTGTCGGTTGCCAAAGACTCATTCAAGAAAAAGTTGTCCACGACATCTTTCCCGTGCTTGGACGCCGGCGACACCGGCCTTTCGGCAAAGCCCCGGCCATTTCCCTTCCTGCACTTGGACGGCGAGGCCACTGCGCTGTCGACGCTATTTTGCGCGCTCTTTCCCCTCCCTGGAGTGAGCAACTCTTCCCCTTGCAACACCGGTGAACCTGACGTTACACTTCCAGAAATATCAAGATTCGAGATAAATTCCAGCACAGTCAGAAAATCTTCTTCCGAGTTGGTAAAACTGCTCGCATCAAAGCTCAGACCAGGCTTCATTGATCTTCCCGACGTATACTCAGCCGCAACAGACGACTTCATTTTGCGCCTCTTCCGACAAATGAGAGTCCAACCTCCTCACGCTGCGCAATGCTGCTGGCTACAAAGCAGGGTAAAAGGGTACCAAGCCTCGAGTCCTTCCAACGTCTACATCCTCCATCTCCCAACCTCCTGGCAAGAAAAGACCAGCTGACAAGCTTGCAGCACTCCGGACTCGCACAACACAAAGCTCCACGCCAAAGAAACAAAAAACAACGCTCAGAAAACCAACCTACAGTACAGAATATCCTCTACCTACGCTTCCTTCGAGGTCAAAAGCTGAAACTGGCTTCCAGCAACAAAATCGAGCTACGACGATATCATCCACTCCACCTCCTCCACAGTCGCACTCCCTCACTCCATCACACAAGAACACAAATCGCAGTGCCGCGGCTCCCACACTCTCTCCCTCACCAAAATACAGCTCCCACACTCAACCACGAGATGAAATCCTCCCTCACCAATTCCTCCACTCCACCAAACTTCCAACCGAAGCACTTTCAACCTCAAACCTCCTATCTCCTCCAGAACCACACACTCTCAACGCCTTCCTTCACAAAACCATGCCCCCAAGCCCCGGCAGCCATCCAATCCGATCCATGCATTTGAACTTTCCAAAATCCACACAACCGCATCCATGTGACCAACGTGACTGCACGCTACCGAACCCTTTGCTTTCCTGCGCTTCCTCAGCTTTCCTTCGCTTCCTCAGCTTTCCTAAGCCTTCTTTCAAGCTGTCTTGTTCGTAAGGAGAGACATCGACATCAGCTCCGCGCGTACAGCTTTATCCTTTCTGTCACACCATCTCCATCGCCATCTCCAACGCGGCCGGTCGCAATTTGCTTTCCTCGGCGCCTGCAGCGACTGCAAAAGGAGAAAGCAGAGCGCGAGCTGCAGTCGCCACGGTCGCCATGGCCGGCTGGAGTCGACCTCGGCCCTCGCACGCACAAGCCGCGGCAGTAGCAGCAGAAGCAGCAGCAGCAGCAGGCAGGCCCGGGCCGGGCCGGTGTCCGGTCCCTGTCCCCGTTCAGGGAAGTCACGGGACGGCATCGACGGACGTAGAGTTTCGCCTTTGACAGCGTCAAGCTCACCCTATCCGGACAAGCGCAAGATATCGCTACGTTTTCTATTTTCGAAGCAACGTGGGACAGGCGGCCGCTGAATAACGGAAGAAACAATAAAGGCTTGGCTTGCATTGTCAGACATCCGCGATTCCTGTTGGTTTACGTCGGGTCCTTTCTCCGAGGCCCCGGCAACCACAGGAATTGTCCGCTCCGACAGGGCCCTACAGACAACACCCGACTCTCAGGTTTCCTCAAGCCTACTCAAACCAGGATTACATGTACATGCATGGATGTAAAGAGAGTGTACAGTATGCAGTATGTATGTAGAATCTGTATGTGCTGTTGGGATCGGGGAACAGCAAGGGACATCTTGCTGCACAGTTCATCCATCGTCCAAGCTTCCAGACATGTTGAGCCAATTGCAGGGTTGCACGTTTACCCTCACAAGTTGCCAAGTAGGCACAGTTGATGCAGCTGCTGAGCTCTTTGTTTTTTCTATCTGCTCCAGCAGGGCTGTTGTCTCTGGAAGCTGCTTCTGACCTGCAACAGCGTATGGTGGGCGCACGTCAGAGTGAGGGAACAGTACCAACGGGATTGTGAATCAGGTGCCGGACTGCCATCATGGGCATTAACGAACAATAGTAAAGAATGACCGGATTCAACATGTCCCCTTATCCGCCCCTGTGGCGACCAAGCTGCATTATGATCCTTCTGGCGTCCTCCTGTGAAAGCCCTTTTTCTGCACACCGAAACTTCTACGGATAACTTCGCAGTTGCTTCACTGATATGTAGGCTATGGTAGCCTGCAGGTTGCAGTCGGCTCACAAAAAGGGACAAAAACAGTATGGGGCATGAAAGCAGGAAACCATGTGCAATAGTCGAGTACGGGATGTCAGGTCGGCATGCTACATGCCTGAACTTCTGAAAGCTGGAGGCATGGCAGCGTCTTGGGAGTCTCAAATCAACGAAGCCTCGATATGAAGAACATGGCAATTTGCTCGATTCTACATGCTACCGGCATCAATTCAGGGGGATCTTGCTACTGCTGAACAGATAGGGCGGCAGTTGAACCATTGGTTACCATCAGCACCTTCGGACAGCAGGGGGGAGCTTCTGTCTTGGATCTGCTGACGAATGCTCGGAGACTGTGCACAAGTTGGAGCTTAGTTACAAGGGAACCAGATGGTTCCAAAATGATACTTGGAGACCAGATTACTGCACATAACAGTGCACCGCCAAACCGTTCTGGGCCGAGGGCAGGATTCAACGCATGTTGCCTTCACGGAGCACATCAATCATGTTGTACAGCTTTTTTTCTGCACGTTCTTGGACCTGCTACAGCAATAAGGGTGGGGACTGGTGAGGGAGTGCAAGTGTTTTGCATCCAGCAAATGAATCCGCAAAGGCAGCGGCTGAGGAATAAGAGCAATGCAAAATCGGTAATCTAACGTCACCTTCTTCGCCAGGAAATGGACAGCATCCACCGTGCCTTCTGCATAGATTGCCCTTCCGCAGACGTTGTGCTGAAATTGGAAGGAGACTCTGGAAGGAAAGGACAAAGCAATGTGAGCAAGAAGTGCGTGAGAGGGTTCGCATATGTTGTTTAGAGAGGCTCTACTTACAGGCCGTTTGGTGACAAAAGCTTGTAGGTGTGAAATGCGTGACCATTGATGTATTCTTCAGGCACTCCCATCTCCAACTGACCAGCCTTGTCTCTTACTTTGTGAATCTGCAACAACGAAGCTGGGAGTTTCAGCACGTAACCGCACACAGTCAGCCCTGGATGCCACACATACTGGAGGCAATTCAAGGTGGCAAATGATCACCTGAGAAACCTCAAAGTCACAACCCGCCTTGTTCAAGCTTGCTACCACAGCTTTGGCTGTGCCTGAAGTGTCCTTTTTGGAGGATGGGTGTGACTCAGTCACCTGCAGAACCAGTAGCATCAGCACATGGAAAACGTTTCATCAACAGGCCAACAAATGCAACAGACCACTTCACATCATGGAAAGACGTCACCTACAGCGACAGACTGCATCTAAACAAAGGGGGGAAGCTCACCTCCAGCTTGTAACCAGAAAAAGCTCCAGGAAACTGCTGTCCCAAAATATCCAACGCAGCTTGGAAGGCAACAACCTGAGAGACGGGTTTATTCGGGGCGGAAGCGGGAAGGGACACGACATGCTCTGGTGCTTGTTTCTCCAGTCCAAGTTACCTGCTTACCCATGTTGGGTGCAATTACAGCATACACGCCAGCTGCTGCCGCGGTCTCCAGCAGCTTGACAGTGTCTCCCCCAGTAGTTCCCATCACAAACGGCAGCTTCCACTTGCAGTAAGCTTCAGCATTTTCTGTCAAACAAGCAAGCTGGAATGAGCAACGCACGGCTCCCCAACACATCCCATCCCATAGCCACCCCCTTTCTCACCATTCACAGAACTAGGTTGTGTGTAGTCCACCACAATCACGTTCTCAAAACGTCGAGCCACATCTTCCAGCACGCTGTCCTTCCTCGAAATATCATACAGCTTGAGATCCACGTTCCCTACCCGGCGGCTACTCTCTCCTTCTATGCTCAGGGAGAAGGGCACAAGCTCCAACCCGTCTGCAGCATCGACGGCTTCTGCCACCGCCATCCCCATCTTCCCCAGCCCATTAACCTGCCACAAAATGCTGTCATCAATCAACTCCATCGGAAACGAGACTGCCCAACAAGCCCACCATCCCCAAAACAGACAACCCACCAGCACATGCGTCAGCGGAGCAACTGCCTCGCTCCCGTCCTGCAAGTCCACCAGCACGCCATGATCTGGAGCCGCCACGGCAGTGGAAAACCTAGAGCTCCTCTGCCCATGCTGCAAACCGCTGCACCTTGACAAACCTGTGAAGGCATCCTTGCAACAGGTGCCGCCCTTTGGTGGGCAGGAAAAGAGCCTGTTGCCGACACCCAAGTCGCGGTCTTGGACAGCGAGGGACGCAGCCGCCGAGCCTGCTAACGCAGCCTGCATTTCGTCTCGTGTGAAAGAGATCTCGAGGTAGCAGATAGACCGTCCCAAGGTACTCGCTCAGACGGACCACACCGTCTCTATGTCTGCAGATGTGTGCACATCCTGCTTAGGCTTTCGATAGGAGCGGCAGCCCGTTGGTGCAGTGAGAGATCCGAGTGCTATTTGTAAAATTCGGCAGTACATAGTTTCCTTCAATTGTCTTCCCTCATTATTATAGCATGGCAAGAGATCGTGTCTGATGTGCCTACTCCACCATGAGGCCTACGAGGAATAGGCCGCCATCTTGTTGGTGAGGAAACAAGGGGTACGCAGAGGGCAAGGGACCTGTTGTTGGCACTCTTCTGTGCACCCAAGAAAGTTGTGGGTTGAGGGGCGTTAACGTTGTAGGAGGATCTCCAGGCCTGCTGGAACCAAGTGTTGGCAGTGGGACTCGGTGAACGTTGCAGCATCTCCAGCCGGAGGAAACCAGCCGAATATGCACTGCACTGCCAGCCGGCCAGCTTGGGCTGAAGGGCGCATGCGGAAGATGGGGCCTTCTTCTCCACATGACCATGGCCCACTGGTTTCACTGCATCATCGCTGAAGCTTCACACCATTTCCCCGACCGCGTCCAGGAATGGAAGCACCATGCTTTGCGTGCGGGCTTGCCTTTCGAGACCACCCCGTTTAGCATTGTGCAAAGTCTTACTTCACATCTCACGTATTTGAGAGGACAAAGAGCGAATTAGTTACCAATCCGAGGTGAGCTCGTATCCATCAAACTTTGTGTCCAAATGACTTGGGCCAAATGGACAGACATTTATAAGAACGCCGTTATTAAGCATCCTGCGCTTAGATCGGTACTTAGATGGGGTGTCTAAAGGGAGTGGATGCCCTTGGCCCAAGTAGCTTGGGCATACCATGGTACAAGTTGTTAAGTACTACATTCCATGACAAGAAAATTTCCTCTAAGTGCACTATAATATATTCTTCTTCTTCTTTTTTTCTTCTTGGTGAGCCCCCAATTAAGGTCACCAAGGAGGTGGATGCAGGTCATATCCATCACACTTTGGTGAGCTCCTACATACCTATTCATTCACTTACACTTTGGTTACTAATGGATTAGGCTCGAACTCGAAAGCTAGCCAGTCGAGGTCGAGACCAGCCCGGCCTTCATACGACCAAGTCCTAGTGCTAGAGCAGAAGCTCAAGACGTAGCTCTCGCCCTGCCACCTTGACGAGTATTCAGGAGTCACATCCCAAAAAGCTATACCATAGACGAAGATGACGTCCCCCGTAACCGTAGTATTCACTTTAGAAACATGCAAATTGTTCAGTTTTGAATGACCCTCATGTACAAGCTCATGGGCGGATAAAAGTTCCCATCCCTTTCCTTCATGGTCGAGCTTCCAAATCCCCACTCCAAGACGAGAATCAAGTTCACCCACTACGATGATGTGTTCACTCCGTTGTACCAATTTGTAGCGGTAATTATACTTCTGTGGTGTGGGCAGATCAATCTGATGAAAGGTGCCTTTCCCCTTCGTAGAAAAAGACAAGATCGTGTCAAGGGTAGTATAGAAGCGAATAAAATAAATCTCCCCTTTGAGAATAATGTTGCTTGAATATCTTTTATACTGTTCCAACTCCCACTCCCGGAGCTTCCAAGAGGAGCATGTTGAATCATACACAAAACATAAAAGTATTGAAGTTCGCATGAAATGCACTACTTCCTGCACGTGGATAATCTGGTATGCCTTAGTAGCGACATCTACCGAGATAAAAGTTCCTATATGAAGTTTCTGCACAATACGATAGTTCGGGTCCATTACCACTTCAGGCAATGGAGGTAACTGCTTCCATGACTTGGTTAAGGGATTGCACACAAAGAGTATAAACATAGGTTTGCAAACTTCAAAACTTCGAAGGCCACCCGGATTTCTCCAATCTGGTTCACGATAACCTCCTAGAAGAAGCAAGCCCTTATCTGAGCTCAAGACCTTATAATCTTGCAGGTTGGGTAGAAAAGATAAGCTGACCTCATGTACTTTAAAACTTGCTTTAGGAGCGTAAAGCAAGCGTGAAGGTGATGGCTCATGCATAGTCTGGATATGTGGCCAGCTCGTAGAAATTAAACCACGCGATATGGTTGTTTTGAAGTTGGGATTTGAGAGCATCAATCTCCACTCGTTACAAACACATCGAAATCGCACATAGCTCTTGGCAGGGACTTCTCCAAGCACTTGCATCAATATATCAATTGGCAAGGTGCTCCACAAAGTGCTGTCCATGTTTTCGTCACGTGATGCCACAACACCTTCAGCTACATCTTGTACAACAAAAAAAAGTGAAAATCTTGCTTCATCCTTTTGCTTCTCATCTTGCATCCTGCACCTCATCCTGTTGTTCTCCATCTTGCACCATGTGCCTTGTTTCATCTTTTTGTCCCTCACCTTACACCCTGCGACCTTGCTTCATCTTTTTACAGCAACAATAGGCGCCTCATCCTTTTGTTCCCCATCTTGCACCTTGCTTCATCTTTTTGCTGCAACAAGGGTTCGTCAGCAAATCGGACCAGCCCTCTAACAACACTCCACAAAATTATTAAGGTTTTTCTACAAGGACCCTTTTGCGTCCTCCTAACTTGGGCATCCTTAAGTAGCCTACTGGTTCACTGTAGATAGTAGCTAGCAAAACATGTCATTCAGGTACCCATGATTTTTTAGCATGTACCCAGATATGTCATTATAGCAAGTACCACTTATGTCATTAGAGCAAGTGTTACATGGATGTCATTCTAGCATCCATTATAGAATGATGTAGTAAACTCTGTCATTCTAGAGGGTACCAAGTATGCCATTCTAGTATCCAAGATTGCCAAGATAGAATAGATTTCACTACACAAATAGGTGTGTAACAATTCTTTATGAGAGCTAATTAATGGTAACCTTAGATGGAGTTGAATTCGATTTTTCCAGTCAAATATTAAGCTTATTATTAGATGAAGTAGAAAGAGAGAATCCATGGTATGCGCATGTTTTCTATATATATATATATATATATATATATATATATATATATATATATATATATATATATAGATGGATTTGTGGTTGAAAAATATTTGCTATTGTATAGGTATTTATACTTTTTGAAAGTAAAATTAAACATTCTAATTCATTTTAAAAATAGGATTTCCCACAACTAATGGAGTATTGCAATCTAATATGGAATCCGCCGTGGATGTTCGATCGATCGATCGGAGCGGGCGCCCGGAGCGGCGAGCGGTGTCGCTGAAGGCTGGTTGCAGGCCGTCTTGTCGACCGCGAGCTTCCTTCAGGGGGGCTCAACGGTGCCCTTGTTAGCGTGCGGTGGGCCGGCCCCTGCTGGTCATGCGGATGTACCTGGTTCCCAGTCTCCGCAATCGTCTTTGTGGCGATCCCCCCTAGCCGCCGGCAGCCCTAGTCTAGGGGGTTCTGAGGATGTGGTCATGGGGGAGGGGGAAATGCAATCATCTCCTCTGCATCCTCGTAGCCTGTCTTTCCAGACCGGCTCGGCCTCTTCGACGAAGATGAGCCTTCCTGTCTCAATGCCCAGAGTTTGCCCTTGTCTTTTTCAAACTATCAGCCCAGGCCTTCTGAGGCATCCCAGCCAGCTTCTCAGCGTCGTCGTATGGACCATCCAACACTCTCAGTGTGGAATGGCGGGATGGCCTCGGCGGCGTATGTGGAAGGGGATGCACCTGGGAAAGGCTTAGATTCTCCTACTTCCATCTTCTAAGTTCGGAGTCCTGCTGCACCTGTTCCGTTGTCCTCTTCGGGCTGGAGGACCATATCCCACATGCATGGGCCTCAAGGTATTCCTCCAATCTGCATCAACCCGCCAAGCAGGCCTATCAGCCTGGGTGCTCAGGACCTTGTCCCTCTGGAGCGTAATCGTACTTGTGAGACCTCAATGGACATTCTCGCGCTCCCGACCCACGAGCAAGTCTCGAATGCTATGCAGGCCATGACGCCGGGTGAAAATTGCGTCGATTGGAAGGTCAAATTCCAGGATGCTTCGCAGATTGTCCACAGTACTCAGGCACCTTTGCTAACTTGTCAGTAATGACTTGGAGCCTAGTCTGCCAATCTGGGTAGCTCATGGTGACAGCACAGAGGGAGCCATAGCCCAATCCATAAGCGGGAAGAATCGACAATCACCAACGAGCTGAGGAGAAACCGCAGCCATAGAACCATGGCCAGCAGCAAGATTACTGTATGCAAAGTTTGTGATCACAAGTTTGTGTCACATTCCAAACTCCTTTGGTTATTCTGCCTGGAAAGACTGAGCTTGTAACATCCATGCATTGGGGACGGATGGCCTGTCTGGCAGCATAGCAGCTAGAGCTTGCTCTAATTCTATTGCCCGCTCCAGATCAGATTCTGCTCAAGACGTGCACAACGTCACCTTGTGCGTTATTGAACAAGATGCAGCTGCAACGCGACATTTGCTTCAGCTGCAGTTCAAGAATTGTATGAATTTCGCCTACAGCAAAGCTGCAGCAAGAGTGACAGCCGCGAGCGCAAGGAGAGATCCGATGGCCGACGCCTTGGGAGTGGAGGAGCCGCTAGGAGCCGGTGCAGGAGCTGGAAGGAAGAAGGCAGGAGGAGATTGCACCAGGGGAGCAGGGATTGGAGGGGTCGGGGGAGCAGGGAATGAAGGAGCCGGAGTCGGGGGAGTCGGGGGAGCAGCGAGTGGAGGAGACAGAGCAGGCGGGGCAGGGGTTCCCGAGGGCGGAGTAGAGGCAGGACCGCAGGCGGTCGGGGAGACGGGGACTTGGCACAGCGCCGGGAGCTCTAAGGCGAGCGTGAGGTTGATCTTGAACTGGCCCGGGTTGGCCAGGAGTTCGCACAGGCATTCGAGGTGGTTTGCGGCGACGTCCTTCAGGCCGCTGCAACACTGCGCCGAGGGAGATGCCGTTGCGCCGGATGCGAAGTCCAGGCACGGTCCCAGCTCCTGGAACGGCGCCTGGCAGGCCGGGTCCACGGGAGCGGGAGCCGATTGCGCATCCGCCCGGTCGATCCCGAAGAACGCTGCCAGCAGCAGGAGGAGCAGGGAGCATCTGGAGGCAGCCATGGCCGTTTCCGATGGACCAGTGATGCAACTGCTGTTGCTGCTGCTGCTGCTGCTGAGTGCGGATCCGGAGTTGGTGGCGATGACAGTCCCATCCGCGGGGCTGCAGATATAGTGCTATGGCAGTGAGGCGACCGCGACGATGGCTGCATCGATCGATGTCTTCAAGAGAATGTGTGAGGTTTGTGACACTTGGAAGCCAAGGCCTTTCAGCAGGCCGTTTATCCGAAGAACGTAATCTGGGGTTGGGGTTCAAGGTTCGGAGGATCGAGCTATGAGGGGGGAAGCATCTTCGTTTACACCCCGGGTGTTTGAAGGAAGGTAAGAGTGATGGGGTATATGTGACCTGGAGTGCTTCTGGAATTAGTAGAGTAACAGATGTTTCTGCAAGGAGAGTCTGGAGCCATCAGATATTCGGTCCTCTTTCAGACACCAACTGGAGCATGCAAGGGACAAGCAGGGGGGCCAGGGCGGGCCTTGAAGACAACGCCAATTGCCCTCGGCATGAACGGTCTCGGGCCAGTCAGCACCGGGATTGGCAACCACCCGGGGAGTTGGTGGCCAGTACCTCTCGCTGGGAGGAGAAATAAAAGAGCCTGTCAGTGGTAGATCGTGGTTTTGGTGAGGCTCGTCCAGCTCTCTCATCTACCAGGAGCTGTTGCTGGGGGAGAATTCTGTGGAGCTCTGCAATGGCTGCCACTGCACACTGCCAGTTTGCTGGCTCGTTGGCGGGGGGCTCCGCATTCGGAGCTCGGAAAATGTCACCGAGTTCTTCGTCCTGTGGAATGGCCATCCCGCTCTCGTCTGATTTTGTGGGGCTTCGGACCATGCATGCTTCCCAGACCCACACTTTCGTGCGGGGTGTGCAGTCGTTGAAGGGATCGGTGAGCTTCGCATGCAAGCAGCCGAGCAGTACTGTGCTTCAGGCTGTTGCATCTGCCAATGGCACGGGGGCGGGGTCGTCGTCTGGCCTTCCTATCGACTTGCGAGGTCTGTGGCCTGGGCACTGGCGAGTGTTGAATTTGCAATTTGCTCAGAGGAGCTGAAGTGACTGCCTCCGCGCTTGTCTGCAGGTAAAAGAGCCTTCATCGCGGGCGTTGCAGATGACCAAGGATTTGGGTGGGCGATTGCGAAGGCTCTGGCCGCAGCTGGAGCTGAAATTCTTGTGGGAACTTGGGTGCCGGTATGTGTTGCCGAGGAAGTTTTTTTATCCTGTTGCACGAGGTGAAGCTCACATCGATCGGCCTTGACACTCGTAGCACGCTCCTGTTGCAGGCTTTGAATATCTTCGAGAGCAGCCTTCGGCGTGGGAAGTTTGATGAGTCAAGGGTGTAAGCTCCTTTCTCTGCCGATTATGTGTTAGCTAAAGCTCTTGTGCTAGCGTACTGCTGAGCATGCTTCACAAGGTACTGAGGTGGTGTTGCTGTCATCGTTGGCTTGTTATTTAGGCTGCCTAATGGATCCTTGTTGGAGATCGCAAAAGTTTATCCTCTGGACGCGGTTTACGACACACCTGAAGATGTCCCTGACGACGTATGTACAATTTCTCACCGGGTCCAGCAGATCATAGCTTTGCAGTGACAGATAAGGCTGCAGCTTCTGGTAGTGCAGCCAGACTCCTCTCATGTTGTTTTATGCTGACTTGCACATGTGCGTTCGGAATGGGCTCAGGTGAAAAGCAACAAAAGATATGCTGGAGCGACAGGTTGGACAGTACAGGTGAGGGAACTTTTATTCCATGACCAATTTCTGCCGCTAAATTTGAGTTAGGCGGGAGCTACACTCTCGTCTTCAAATGTCGGACAGGAAGTAGCTGAAAACATAAGAAGAGATTACGGCTCACTCGACATTCTGGTGCACTCACTTGCAAATGGACCTGAGGTGACCAACTTTACATCCATTTGCTATCCTTCCATCTGTTAGCTGTAAACGGTTTGGGCAAACATGAGAGCTGGTGAGTGTCAGGTGACAAAACCGCTTCTAGAAACCTCAAGAAAGGGCTACTTAGCCGCTATTTCAGCATCAACATATTCCTATATTTCCTTGCTCAAGCACTTCGCACCCTTTATCAACTCAGGTCTGTAATATTGGAGAGCTACTTGGAGACTGCACTGAGTAAAGTATGGCTACTAGCTACGTCTCTCTCAAGTGCATCCTTATGCGTTCAATGCAGGCGGATCATCACTTTCTCTGACATACCTTGCCTCTGAGAAGATTATACCAGGGTAAACTTCAAAAGCTGACTGTGCGAGTGTGCAGTCCTAAGGGTAGACTCTATTTTGCACTTGGAATCCATCGCCATGCCACAGAGCTACCTGAATTGAATAGTACACGAGGGTTCGATTAAGATGGCAGCCGCCCCCACCGATATGATTGCTCTGCATATTGGGGTCTTGCTCTTGGAAACCAATGCAAGGCTTCTGATCATGTTGTGCGCAAACAGGTATGGTGGAGGAATGAGTTCAGCAAAGGCTGCTCTCGAATCTGATACCAGAGTACGTTCACAAATATCTTCCTTTCCAGATGCTGACGATGACCCTGTCGGGCCTCCTTTGAAAATGCTGACAGAGATCCCTTTTCAGGTACTTGCGTTTGAAGTAGGAAGGAAACATAACATTCGAGTCAACACTATCTCAGCAGGTACGTTACTTCTCTCGGGCTACTAGATATCTGGCCTTAGTATCTATGCCCTGGGAGGATATTACAAGCATTTCTGCGCTTCTGTTTTGGAATGATCGTTTAGGCCCACTGAGAAGCAGGGCAGCAAAAGCAATTGGTTTTATCGATGATATGATAAACTACTCCACAGCAAATGCTCCACTTCAGAAAGAGCTTGAAGCAGGTGAGTGTCGTACATGTGGGTGGAAACTGAGGTTCCTCAACCACGTCCAAGCGTATATTATGCAATTAATCTCCTTGCCAACGTTTTATTGCAGAGGATGTGGGGAACACTGCAGCTTTCTTGTCGTCGTCTTTGGCTTCAGCCATTACAGGAAGCGTAATTTACGTTGACAACGGACTCCACTCAATGGGGGTAGCAGTCGACAGCCCTAGCGTGTCAAAGGTTGCACCTCTACCGTCTGAGAAAACCGGTGCTCTTGCTTAGTAGGACAGACAATTCTTGGAGATGATACTCCACTGGACCATTTCTTTGTTATCAACTCTACAACGTCACAACATCTCATGTCCCAGCAGGAAGTTTGTCGGATTGGTTCTCTTGTGTACAAGAAATGACCTGACTTTTCAGAATCTGAAGGGTTGGATTGCTACCGGATGTATACATGAGATTGATACAATCTTGCATCCTTCGAGGCGCTCTGGTTGACTTGGAGATTCAATTAGAAAGAGTCTTAGGTGCACAACGCCCAAAACCCATGCGATTTGCATCCAAAGCATTCAGATTTGCAACATGGAAGCAGTTTTTCTCAAAAATTCACAATTGTCTTCAAATTCTCAGAGCATACACCATTACCTTCGCTGTTCTTAGCATTCAGATCACCACGAGGCCAACATCAAAGTGCCTTCTGTGCCATATAAAGTCTGTCCAGATGCTTTGTTACGGCATTGGATTGAAAGAACTCATCCGCGCACCTACTTGGATCACTTATTTCCTGGTCACTGTTGTCAGCAATGCCTTCAGTCCCAAATAGATTCCTCGATACCCATTCCTTGTCTAAGGCCTTCCTGCGAATTTCCGACTCCCCTGTATTTGCCGCAATCAGATGATAGGCAACCACCTTCTTCTCTTGCCCAACGCGGAAAGCCCGGCTCACCGCTTGACGGGTGACGCTAGGGTTGTAATCCGGTTCCAGGAGTATCATCCTGGAGGCTCCAGTGAGATTTACACCTTCTCCGCAAGCCTTGATAGAGGCTAGAAGGACCCTCGAAGGGTGATTCTTGTCATTGAATTTCTTAATTGTGTCGTTTCTCAGGGTGTCTTTCCCATCAACAGCCAGAATTTTATCTCCCAAAGCCCAGTTCCAGTGCGTTTGAAGAACCCCCTGTATGTAATTCAGAGGGTCGAGCAGCCTGCTGAAAACAATTAGCTTTTCTCCTGCCTTGTCGCAGAGATTCAGGATCTGCATAACGAAGTCAACTTTCACACCCTTGCTTGGAGTCGAGGCTGTTCTGTCGAGATCAGGAAACTCCTCCCGGTACTCGCCAGGGCAGAGGAACGGATGAATAATCACTAATCTTGTGTGCGCAGTATTCTTAAGCAGCTGATTACTATATTTTGACCGCACTTTTGCCACGAGCTCCGCCTGCAAAGGCTGCAGCTTCAGATGAACCACGAATTCGGACAGTCCTGGAAGAGACTTAAGGGCGGCACCTTCATGACAGTCCACAAAAGGAGTCAGATTCCGAATGGTCTGTATACTCAGATCTCTAGCGTGACTATTTGCAGTCCTGTTGATGGATTTACACTTCGCCTCCCAGAAACTCTCCCTCATAGTTTCCCTTTGCTTCTCCCATTTGTCTACCATAGCCTGGGTTATCCTGCCAGTATTGCGCTGTCTGTCATTCTCCTGCTCCTGCTCCAGCGCCATCCGCTTTCGCACGAACTCTGGGTCATTTCCCAGGAAGTCTGGCTTCACAAAACTGAGCATCTGGTACAACTCCTCGAAGTTATTCTGAAATAAAGTACCACTCAGGATCACCCTGTTGCTCGTCTTAACCTTCTTCAAGGCTTGAAGGGCATTGGTCCTTTTCGTGCGTACAAAATGTCCTTCATCCAGGATAACCAAATCCGGAGTTCCCACTAGGATATCCCGAAGTTCATCATGTTGTGTCCCCTCCTTGAGAATGATCCGGCTAACAATGTTGTAGCTAACGATCAGTACACTTTTCTCCTCCTTCCATTGATGAAGAATTTCTCTACGACGTTCTTCCACATCGTGCGTCTCAGCGGACTTGTCATATATAGTCAGAATGTTGATATCCCTGACTTTCCATCTCTGGAACTCATCCTTCCAGGGTTCCACCATCACTTTTGGAGCTACAATCAGCACCTTCTTGGCCGGATAGGAAGTGAGCAAGCCTTTCACAAAGGCTATCATCAAGAACGTTTTCCCTGTTCCTGGGGCATGCGCAAAAATACATCCTCCTCTGCCATCCAGAGACTTGACAAGGAATTGAAATCCTTTCACCTGATGTTCCTTCATCTTGGACATAAAATGAGGAGGAATCTTCACCTTGAGCTGCTCAATGGGCTTTTCTTCAGGTTGTGACCTATGAGGGCCCATGTCGATGAAAATCTTATCCTCCTCCAGGAAATCCTTATCCTCTTCTTCGCGTTGTCGTCTTCTCCTGGCCTGCAAACATGGACAAATTGCCTTCAAACAGAATGAAGCAGCTTCACAAAAGATGCCCAAAGGAGGCTCACAGTTGCAGGACATGCAAACTTCTAAACGAATGGGTGAGAGTAGAGCTTACGGCCCGGAGAGGAGCGAAGAACTCCACACTCATTGCAGCTTTCACGTGACCACAGAGAGAGCAGACTTGCCCACACTCTGAATTTCGCTCATATTCATGTATACAGCCGATCGGCTTCTGCTCTTGCTCCGTTTCAATAGGTGCAGGCTGACAACAATGCAGGTTCACTGTTATGAATAATACAGCAACGCAGACTTCTGAAATGTTCTCTACATAAGTGACCATAGAACTGCTTAAGGAGAGCAGAGGTGCTGTTACCTTTCCAAGCTCTTCAGCCAAAGCAGCCTCTCTCCAGAGTTCTGCCATCTCATCTTCCAAGGCCTTAGCCTTGGCCTTGGCCTCTGTGTGTGACATATCGGTGCTCTCTGGCAGAGGGGGCCAGTCCTCGTCGGGAAAGTCTGGAGTCTTCCGAACCTTGGGTGGAGATGTAGTTTCAGGCACCAAAGTTGGAGCCTGGACTCGGACTCGGTGTGGAGTCTTCGGACCCTTGGGTGGAGCTGTAGTTCCAACCTCCAAACTTGGAGCCTGAACTCGGATTCGGTGTGGAGACTTCGTGCCCTTGGGTGGAGATGTCGTTTCAGACTCCAAACTTGGAACCTGGACTGGGATTTGGTGAGGAGACTTCGTGCCCTTGGGTGGAGATGCAGTTTCAGCCTCCAAACTTGGAACCTGGACTCGGACTCTGACTCTTACTCTGCCTCGGGCTGAGGCCTTCACTTTTGTCACAACCGTGGTGTTGGCTTCGGCTGTCCCCATCCCAACCTGCAACTCCTCTGCGGCAAGAGGCCCGCCCGCCGAACCCTGGGGGCCTTGCAGAGGTGGCTGCGACATTGGACTGGCTAAGGCTCCCTCTGTGCTGTCATCATGAGCTACCCAGATTGGCAAACTAGGCTCCAAGTCATTACTGACAAGCAAAGGTGTCTCAGTACTGTGACCAAACTGCAAAGCATCCTGGAATTTGACCTTCCAATCAACGCAATTTTCACCCGGCGTCATGGCCTGCATAGCATTCGAGACTTGCTCGTGGACCGGGAGAGCGACAATATCCATTGAGGTCTCACAAGTACGATTACGCTCCAGAGGGGCAAGGTCCTGAGCACCCAGGCTGACAGGCCTGCTTGGCGGGTTGATGCAGATTGGAGGAATACCTTGAGGCCCATGCATGTGGGATAAGGTCCTCCAGCCCGAAGAGGACAACGGAACAGGTGCAGCTGGGCTCTGAACTTCTAAGATGGAAGTAGGAGAATCTAAGCCTTTCCCAGGTGCATCCACTCCCACATGCGTGACTGCCGAGGCCATCCCGCCATTCCATGCTGAGAGTGTTGGATGGTCCAAACGACGACGCTGAGAAGCTGGCTGGGATGCCTCATAAGGCCTAGCCTGATAGTTTGAAAAAGAAAAGGGCAAACTCTGGGCATTGAGACAGGAAGGCTCATCTTCATCATCTAACTGAATGATCTCTGGGGCACTACCCGGCTGCAGGGTTCCAAGGCAAACTTCAGAACTGGTTACAGAAGGAGCGTTAAAGAGCTGCAGCCGCTTACACTCCCGAATTCTGGCAAGTCTTACATTGTGGAAGTAGTCGAAGCCTCCCTGGTGAGCAGACCTCTTCCGCCCCTGCCTCTCGGAACCTGCTCAAGCAACCGAGGTCAGTCTCCGCTCACCACCGACCCGAACAAAACCAAATCAAGAGCCTGAAAACTGCACGCACCGTTCGTTCTTGGCTCCTGCGGCGCCACCTCCAGGTCGGGCTCATCGTCTATCACGATGGGGTTGCTGGCAAGCCCCAGAGCGACAGAAGCAGCCGCCTGCATTGCAGGTGCCGCAGTCCAGGCGTAGCCAGCATGCGGCTGATTCCCGGGCACAGGCAGGTGAGACTGAGCATACGAGGAGGAGGAGGACAAATCCATGAGCCCCATACAAACACACCGGAACCGTCTACAGCACGCGCAATGCAACAGGTGAAATTCCACAAACTCCCCTCCCTTCCCCCCGATCACACACACTCTTTCCTATCCAGCAGAGAACCGAGAGAAAGACAGCGAGAGAGAGCGCACAGCCATAGCCATACACCAGGTGCAAGAAATGCCAGTCCCCGGCCCTGGAAGCCCAGAAGCTGCACAGCAGCAGGAAGAATTGCGTTCTAACAGGGACTGAAACAAGCAACCGAGGCAATCCGGCACACATGCAGAAGCAAGAAACTGGAGCACAGAGGGAAACCGGCTCTCCGCCCAGTCAGAAGCGGAAGCTCTGAGCAGAAATTGCAGTTTAGGCACGTAGCCTGAGAGCAGGCACAGCAAGAAGAGCAAGAGCGAGGAGGCGACACAGGAGCAAACCCACAGAGCGATCGAGCGAGCAGCCTGCCCGAAGAGCAGAAGACGCAGCAGCGGCAGCCAAAATTGCAATTGCAGCAGAGAAGGCGCAATGCCTTGGAACTACTGATGACTTCACTGCTGCTTGCTCGAGTCCTCGGCTGCGGCGGACCTTCACGTCCCAGTTACGCGTTACGCCTGGAAGGCCCAGCACTAGCGACGGACGTTCTGTTCGCGAATCGCGAATCGCGAATCGTTAAGCGTGAACTCGGCATTTCACCCGTTTTCCCACCCGTCCTTTGCTCCATACCGGTGAATGATGCGTCTAATAAACGCTTCACGTATCAAGTACGGAGTCGTCATCTACGCTCCACCAGCTCTTGGTGCTCATCGGTCCGCACTCGGCCCTTTCGCGTTCTTCGTTCTTTGTTCAAATTTCTCTTAGTGCGAGCTTCGTTCAAATTTTAAGCTCTTCACAAATGCAAGGCAGAGAACTAAAAAATATTCAAAGTCCTATAAAATTAAGTTAGATAATAATTTATATCTTTTATTCTTATAGAAATATAAAGAGAATACTTTAGAAAAAATTAAAGTAAAGATGGGATAAACCATCGACTGAAAGACATATTAGGGAGACTAAGAGGATCTCAAACAAAGCAAGTGAGGTCACTTGGTCGGCATGGTTGAAGTGGCTTGGACACATCATTCTAAACATGACGTCTCATTCGACCCACTAGAGTGCGTGAAGTGGTAACAACACAGTAGGCTGCAAGAAGATCTTTGCGGACGTTGTGAGACAGCTTATGTTAGTTCTCTCTCAATGCCCTCTAACAATTTTACCAAGGGGCGTACAAATTACACTAACACAAACTACACTAAATAATCATTACTGGAGGTAGGCTTGGCCCCAACGCAATTTCAAGGCCTTGGGAAGGGTAGACGTTTGGTCATTTTATCTTGCTAGCATGGTAAGTTGTATAGAGTTTAACCGTTCTACAATAGGGTTAACTTCACCCACTTTTAAAATCCCAATTTTTATATCGGAGGAGCTTTGTGTGGCCTTGACAATTATGTGTGGATCTATAGTTTTTAATTATTTTTATTTTAAAATAAAATATTAAACAACCAACCTAAAATAAATATATTTTATTTTATTATGCGTCTTTTACAATATTTATTTTTTGGAAAATTTTACAGTCCAAGAATGATACACCTATTTCAGCAAGCTTGTCTTCTCATAGTTAGGTTACAAGCAATGTAGGTACTTTATGCATGTTGACCCAGAATGGAAGGTGTAACAAAGTTATCAAGGACACACATCTAAGCTTAGATGTGATGTCTAATTTCCCTCCTTGAATACCTTTGCATGTTCTTGAAGATCATGGGTGATGTTCACAAAGAAGGTCATAGGTGATGCTGACAAAGGACTTATTGGATGCGTCACAGGGACCAAGAAAATACATTACCTTTCTTGATACTACTCCCATGAAAGGTACTACTCGTTCAAGCATGAGCAACTCTACACTTCTCGGATCCACTTCTAGGATTCACTCATTTTGCTTGTTTCATGGTCTCATTTTAATCTTCTTTAGACCATGAAAAATTTCATCTCATTACAAGCTCTTTTTTATATTGGTAAACTATGACACAAGCAAAGCATAAACTATGCACTTTATCATCTTCATGTTTTTTTGGTACCTTTAGCAGGTCATTGACAACATTTGATGAACTTTAAATATTGACCAATAATACAGCTTCAATAGCTTCAATTACATATCTTATGTAAGAGTAACGTAATGACAATATTTGCGAACATTTGAGGTGGCCGAGGGCTGGCGAGTCAGACGTGTTCTCTACACCGACGTCCAACCCATTTCAATGCTGGGTCCTTCTTCTTGGGTGAGGAAAGTAATGGCGTATCATAAACATATTTGAGTGTGCGCGGTCGTGAAACTGGACAGGACCATCCTCCAGCCGTGCAGCCAAACGGGGGTAGAAAGCCATGAGTCTCAGACAAACTCGTACCAGACCACGATTTCCCCAGGAACCTGACATAGTTGTAGAAATGACGACTTCCAAATCGGCTGCAAACCACGGGAAACTGAAAGAGCTGGATTCATGGCAGGACCACCCGGGTAAAGGAAGAAGTATGGACTTCCACATTCCAGCACTGTATCGTCAGAAGGAAGCCACTTTGACGCATTTTATGCAAGCTCCTAGCTACCAGTGCGCGGAATGACGGCCTCACAAGCCGATGTCCCAGTCAGATGACGGGCACTTGCTCAAGGGACAGCTGGGATGTTCAACGTAGGGAGTGTTTTGGTCTGAATGCCCAGGGCAGTGCATGTGACCTCCTCAGTTGGTACCATGGCCACATCTGCCCATGGCAGCATCCCTCAAGAAGTATAACAGCAACAAGAGGTTCCAGAGCTCCCCATTGTCTATAAACCCCCACTTAACCAAAGCACCAGAGCACTCAGCAGCATTGCCTTATCTATTATAGCATTGAGATCACCAAGAGGCCAAAGTCGACGTGACTTCAGGTTCCTAGGTCCTTGTAGGTCAGAACCTGAACAGGCTGAAGTCACTCAGTGGGCCTTTCTTCAGGCTCTGACGTACAAGGGCCTAGGTTGCTGAATATCTTTTATCTTCCTCCAAAATATGCTTATCCTCGAGGATCTTGGCGTTGCTGTCTTCTCTTGGCCTGCAAACATGGCCACGCACTGCCTTCAAACAGAGTGAAGCAGCTCTACAAAAGATGTCAAAGTGAAGCTCACGGCCGCAGGAGATACGAATGGACACCAGTGGTGCTCACAGCCCGGAGAGGAGCGAAGAACTCCACATTCATTGCAGCTCTCACATGACCACAGAGACAGCACACTTGACCACATTCTGAATTCCGTTCATAGTCATGTATACAGCCGACCGGCTTTCTGCTGTTGCTCCGTTTCAATAGCTGCAGGCTGACTACAATGCAGGTTCACTCTTCTGAATAGTATAGCAACGCGGAAATGTGCTTTACAAGGGTACCCATAGAACCGCGAAAGGAAACCAAAGTTGATGTTACCTCTCTCCAGGCGCTTCAGCCAAAAGCCTGTCTCCACAGTTGTGCCATCTCATCTTCCTTGGCCCAGGCCTCTGTGTCTGACATATCTGTGCTCTCTTCACACACAGTGCCTTTCCTCGTCGGGAAGGTCTTCCCTTGGGTGGAGATGATGTTTCAGGTTCCAAACTGGGAGCCTGAACTCGGACTGGGTCTGGAGTATTCGGATCGTAGGTTGGAGATGTAGGCTCAGCCTCCAAGCTTGCAGCCTGGACTCGCATTGGGTATGAAGTCATCGGACCCTTAGTTGGAGTTGTAGTCTCAGCCTCCAACATGGAAGCCTGGACTCTGACTAGGCCTCGGGCTAAGCCCGTCATTTTTGCCCGAACCGTGGGGTTGGCTACGGCTGTTCCCATTCAAACCTGCAACTCCTTTGCAGCAAGCAGCCCGCCCGCAGAATCTTGAAAACCGAACCTTCCAGAGAGAGCTGCGACAGTGGACTGGCTACAGCTCCCTCTGTGCTGCCATCAGGAGTCACCTAGTCTGGCCGACTAAGCTTCAAGACATTTCTGACAAGCAGGTTTCTCTTTACACGAAGAACGATGATACATATAATCAAATGACGCACAGATGTTCATCCCTGCCCTGGGCACTAGATTCCTACTCTGCTCGTGAAAAATGTGGTGACATGAGAGCGTAGCATGTTGGCCCGGTGATAAGGTAACGGTCAAGATCCAATTCGATCGCCCAGCGAATCCCGGGTCCAAGAGCTGTAGCCAATGCCCTTGATTGGCGGGCAGCTCTCTCTCGGCTGGGATCAGGAAGTACCCGGTTTCGCTGAAAAGGAGCCAAGTCATTTGTGACAAGGAAAGGCTCCTCAGCACTGCGGTCAAACTGAAGAGCATCATCGAATCTTACCGTCCGCTGAAAGGAAAAATCACCACCGGCAGTCATGACAGGAGTAGCATTCGAGACTTGCTCCTGGGCCTGGTCAGGGGTTCTGTCCATTGAGGGCTGAGAAGTAGGATCCGGCTCCAGCGATTCCGTCTGTCCAGCCACTGACTGGAGGGCTACAGCTTCCTCTGCGCTGTCATCAGGAGGTTCCCTGTTTGGAAGAATAGGCTCCAAGTCATTTGCGACAAGCAAAGGCTCCTGAGCACTGCGGCTAAACTGCAAAGCATCATCGAACCTTACCCTCCAATTGACGGAAAACCCACCACCACCGCCAAGAATGTACGGAATAGCATGCTCGTGGACCCGGAAAGCGACTCTGTGCACTGAGGGCTCATAAGTGCGATCCGCCTCTGGAGGGACAAGGTTCTGAGCACCCAAGCTGACAGGGCTGCCTGGCGGGTTGATGCAGGTTGGAGACATACTTCCAGGTCCAGCAGGATGCTCATGACTGTGCTCCGGACATGCCATCCCAGAGCTCTGCATTTCGAAGGTGGAAGCAGACGAATCTGAGTCCTTCCCAGGTGCATCCACTCCCACCTGCGGGACTGCTGACGGCGTCCTCCCGTCGTTACTCTCTGAGGATGTTGGATGGTCCATACGACGACACTGAGGAGAAGGCGGGGATGCCTCCTCAAGCCCAGGCAGATTGTTTCTCAACGTATTCCCAGATGCTCAACAGCATCCGGGCACCTGCACAAACACATGCACACAGAACAAGACAGAAGGTTCAACCTCAGAGTCCCTACAACATACAACCAACCAACACAAAGCTACAACACGGAGTTGCTATAACACATCAGCGACAACACAAGTTACCACAACATCCAACTAGATAATCATTACAACACACAAGCTGGAACAAGGAGTAGCTGTAATACAGAGTTGCTGTGACACACAAGATCCAATTTTGTGAGAAAAGCTCTAACATAGAGTCCTACAATATACAAGCTAACTTGCTACAACACAAGAATGACCAAGAGTTGCTACAACTCTTGCTACATCAACGAGAGACATTACCATACAGAGTAGCTACAACACAGAGTCCCTTCACAAAAGGGGCGTCTCTCCTCTACGGAAGGGGCTTTGAGAAAACCTAGGAAACTAAAGAGCATTGCGGCTTTTATAGTGTAGGTAGGCCGCCGGAAGTTCTCGCGAAGTGTTTTAGGGTTGGTAGGCGGTAGGGTAGGTAGGCTGCCGGAAGTCCTATTCACACTTTTGAAAAGCTTACACTACAGTGTATATTTTGTGACACCAAGCTTAATTACAATCATTAATGGAAACAACATGAATTAGAAACTTCAGTTTTATGGTGGTTAGGTTTAATTGCAACAATTGATGGAAGCACCCATCATCAAAGTATGAAGGTTGAGGGTCTTGAATCTTTGTGCAAGGAAAAAAATATTTGAGTTCCATGGTACCGCAAAAAAAATCTCACATGCTTCTAGAAATTTGATAAGAATTAGAAAACAAGCTATACTAACCTCTTTCGCACACGTTGGGTCAGATTGGTGGTGCTCCATATAACCTACGTAAGCGTAACGTTGTGGTCTCGGGTTGCCCTCTTACGAAGAAGGTGCGGGTTCGATTTGCGATCAATGTGTTCCCGACTGTCTTGTTCAGGTTTACAATATGAACAGCTATCTATAGTTCAGTATAAGATCATGAATCTGGTATGCTGTGAGCGGCCGCCGGTGGTTGAAAACGTTTGATGAATCAAAACATAATTCAGATCAGGGCTCTGAGCCTTGCAGATATCAGCCTACGCACGGGGCGAAAGATGTTGGGAACTTCCTCCTGCACCAACTCCAGGCCCTACCCCAAAGATTCCTATGCATACTCGAATGCACAGCGGCCGGCCATTCCCTGCACAATCGCTTTGCCAAAGCATCGGAGAAATGCAACTAGAGGAGGACGGGGCGAATTCAGCGTGGGCCTGCTGTCGCGCAGCCTACGACGTTTCACTTCACTGAACGACGCGATTCCGGCTTCGCGGCAAACGCCCGGCTCCTAGCGCCACCACCCCAGCCGGAGTGCAAGAGTGCAGTCTCACGAGTGCCACTTTCCATCAATTTCAGACACGAAAAGGCAGTGATGCACGAAATTTGGAGGGAACACCACGTCCAGCGCACAATGTGTTCCACCCAAATTTTCGATCCAAGATTCAATGCCACGGCCATGTACAATCTGGGACAGTCATGTGAGCCCACCGCTTGTTCCCATTTCAAGCTTCCAGAGTTATTCGGGAGCTGGTCTGAATGCCCAACGCAGTGCCTAGGACCTTGTCAGCTGGTACCAAGCTCGGGCTTCACAGTCAGGAAGTTGGGCTGAGGTGAAGGCCAGAACTTGCTAGCCACATCTCCCATAGTAGCATCCCTCAAGACGTAAAACAAGCAAGTTGTGCCGGAGTTCCCCTTTGTCTTTAAACCCTCACTTAACCACTGCACCAGAGCGCTCGGCAGCATTACCTTCATCACCACGAGGCTAACGTTGACGTGACTTGTGTGCGATGCAAAGCCTGTCCACATGCTTCATTACAGCATTGGACTGAAAGACGTCATCCCACGATTACTTGGATCACTGACTTCTTCATCCCTCCCTGTTGTCAACAATAGCTCCTGCGCGCCGTTGTATAGCGCGCAAAAGAAGGAGCTAGCCGCCTGGCATTAGCTCGAGTCGCGAGCTAATCTTCTAGAAAAAGGGGGGGCAGGCTCGGCTCCGCCGCCCCAGCCTGACGTTGCCAGGCTGAAAGTACCAAGGGGATTGATGGACACCCATTCCTTGGCTACGGCCTTTCGACGATTTTCGATTTCGATTGTGTCGGCCGCAACCAGATGACACACAATCACCACCTTCTTCTCCTGTCCCACACCAAAAGCCCTGCTCACCGCTTGACAGAGTGACGCTGGGGTTAAACTCTGGCTCCAACAATATGATCTGGAGGCTGCAGTAAGGTTTGCATCTTCTCCACAAGCACAAGCCTTGATAGAGGCCAGAAGAACCCTCGAAGGGTCGTTCTTCGAATTGAATCTCCTTAGGGTGGCTTTCCCATCAGCAATCAGAACTTTGTCTCCCAAGGCCCAGCCAGCTCTTGTGCTTTTGGAGGACGCTCTGGATGTATTGCAGGTTTGAACATTTTGCTGAAAATAATAAGCTTTTCTCCTGCCTTATCACAAAGAGACAGGATCTGCATAACGAAATCAGCTTTCACACCTTTACTTGGATCGAGGCTGTTCCGTCGACGTCAGGAAACTCAGCTGTGTCCCGGTACTCGTCAGGGCATAGGGACGGGTGAACAGTCACTAGTGTTGTCGCCGAAGTAAGCTTAAACTTGCCACTTCTACCGCTGCACTTTGACTGCACTTTTTGCCACCAGGTCCGTTTGCAAAGGCTGCAGCTTCAGATGAAAAACAAACTTGTAGACCTCATCTGGTCACCTTCATGGGAGTCTACAAAACAAGTTAGATTCCACATGTTCAGTATACCCAGATCTACAGCGTCGTGATCTCCAGTCCTCTTCATAAAAGCAGACTTGGACTTCCAAAATTTCTTCCTTGCAGCTTCCCAGAATTCATAGGGAGCTGATCTGAATGCCCAATGCAGCACCTAGGACCTTCTCACTTGGTACCAAGCTTGGCTTGCTAGTCACAAAGTTGGGGTGAGGTGAAGGCCAGAACTTGCTGGCCAGATCTCCAATAGTAGCATCCTCAAGACGTAAAGGAGCAAGTTGGTCCCTTAACCACATCAGCGTCCACTAAGCAGCATTACCTTCATCACCTGGAGGCTAACGTTGACATGACTTTGTGTGCGATAAAAACCCTGTTTATATGCTTCGTTAGAGGATTTGACTGAAAGAAATCATCCCCACAATTACTTGGATCACTGACTTCTTCATCCCTGTTGTCAACAATAGTTCCTGTACCGAAGAGATTGATGGGCACCCATTCCTTGGCTACGGCATTTCGACGATTTTCGATTTTGGTTGTGTCGGCCGCAACCAGGTGACACACAATCACCACCTTCTCCTGTCCCACACGAAAAGCCCTGCTCCCTGCTTGATGAGTGTCGCTTGGGTTAGATTCTGGCTCGAGCAGTATGATCCTGGCGGCTGCAATAAGGTTTATATCTTCTTCACAAGCCTTGATGAAGGTTAGAAGAACCCTCGAAGCATCGTTCTTCAAGTTGAATGTCCTTTCCTTTCCCATCAGCAACACCGAGGAGCTCGCTGGAATGCCCCTTCGAGCCCAAGCAGATTGTTTTTGAACGTATTCCCAGATGCTCAACACCAGTGGGGCACCTGCACAAACACATGCCCACAGAACAAGACATAAAGGTTCAGAGTCACTACAACATGTACCAATCAACACAAAGCTACAAGACAGAATTGCTATAACACACCAGCTACAATACAAGTTACCACAACATCCCACTACATAATTAATCATTACAAGATATAAGCTACAACACAAGTTACCACAACATCCCACTACATAATCCTTACAAGATATAAGCTACAATACAAGTTACTACAACATCCCACTACATAATCATTACAAGATGTAAGCTATAGCTATAATAGAGAGCTGCTCCAACAAACAAGGTCCAACATCATCTGTGGTGGGAAAGGCTCTAAAATATAGTCCTACAATACATAAGCTGACTTGCTACAGCACACGAATAATCAAGAGTTGCTACAACAATGCAGAGACGTTACCATACAGAGTAGGCACAATACAAAGTTCGCTACAACATAGAGACCATTTACGGAAGGGGCGTCCCTTTGCAGAAGGGGCTTGAGACACATGAGAAACCTAAGAACATGCCGTGTTTCATAGCGTTGGTAGGCCGCCGGAAGTTCTCGCGAAGTGTTTTAGGGTTGGTAGGCGAAGGAAGTTCTCGCGAAGTGCTTTAGGGTTGGTAGGCGAAGGAAGTTCTCGCGAAGTGTTTTAAGGTTGGTAGGCGAAGGAAGTTCTCGCGAAGTGTTTTAGGGTTGGTAGGCAAAGGAAGTTTTGGCGAAGTGTTTTAAGGTTGGTAGGCGAATGAAGTTCTCGCGAAGTGTTTTAGGGTTGGTAGGCGAAGAAAGTTCTCGCGAAGTGTTTTAGGGTTGTTAGGCGAAGGAAATTCTCGCGAAGTGTTTTAGGGTTGGTAGGCGAAGGAAGTTCTCGCAAAGTATTTTAGGGTTGGTAGGCGGCCTGAAGCTTTTTGCCAATTTACGTTATAAGGTTGATAGCAGGGCGACGGTTTTTGGTCGAGATATTTTGTAATCAGTATGAGCCAGGAGATTTTGTGGACTTGGGTGTTTCAAAGTCAATGAAAGTTTGAGTATTTAACATTAACTTTGAGTGTTTAATGGTAAATGACGACTTATTTGTTATAGGGTTGATGAAACCAATCCTTACCTGGACTTATCAAATCTCTCACCTCATGCCTCTACCTCTTTGAGTTGCTTTCTCATTATTGAATTTTTTCTATGCAATCTAAATATATTAAGATATGATTATGTAATTATAATCTAAAAATATTTTAATATAACTTATCCTTATATATCATATAATCATATTAAATTACCAATAGTGAAAAATAAATTAAGCAATGTGCAACTACGAAAAAATATATATCAGAATATGATATATAAACAGTTAACATTTATCACAAAACACGAGTTTTGCTTCTTCTTTTTTTATGGTAATGGGGCACCTTAAATAAGAACATATTATTGAATAGATAATTGGAGATAAGGCAAAACTATCTAGGATAAGACATGAGAACCTTGGGATCATAAATTATTTTAATATTCATCATGACCAATTATCAAGACTATAACTTTTTGAAGCCTATATGTGAATTACCTCTTTCTCCACGATGACAACAACTTATTTGACGACTAATTTGTTGTAGGGTTGATGAAACCAATCCTTACTTCGACAAATCGAATCTCTCACCTCATGCCTCAACTACTTTGACATGCCTTCTCACTATTGAAATTTTTCTATGCAATCTAGATATATTAAGATATTATTATCTAGTTATAATTTAATATTATTTCTATCTAACTTATCCTCATACATGGTATTATCCTTCTCAATTACCATTAATGACAAAAAAAAGGTCTAACACATACTCAACTACATAGACAAATATACCTCTATATGATATGTAAATATTCAACGTGTATCACAAAACACGGGATTCTATCTTTTTTCATGGTAATAAGAGACCTTAAATAAGAACATGTTATTGAATACCGTACCCCAAGGGGTGATTCGGCGTTAATTAACTAAAATTAGTAAAAGTTGAAAATCCAGAAATTATTATACTTAAAATGTTGAATAGGTAAAAATTTATGAGTTTATGATGCCGAAAATAAGGAAACTAGTGTTTGTGTGGAAAAATAGGGCCTATTTAGGAGAGGTCTATACATATCCATGAGTTTTATGTATATACCTATATATTTTAATAAATTTTGAAATTTGATAAAATTATTTTTTGTAAATGTTGAAATTTTAAAAATATAAATATTTATGTTGAACCTTATTTTTTTCAAAAAATAATTATTTCGACATTATCCTGTTGAACCACCCCTTGGGGTACGGTAGCTAAGTGGAGATAGGATAAAACTATCTAGGTAAGACATAAGAACCTTGGGATCTAAATTATTTGGATATTCATCATCACTAATTATCAAGATTATATTGTTTTGAAGCCTATATGTGAATTACCCCTTTCTCGTAAATGTAAATGCACTAGTATATGTTCAATTTCCTTTCAGTCGTCGTTCAAGATTTAAGGTTTTGGTTTTAGAGTTGTCTTCTTTCATGTAGTCATTCCAAAATTGGGTAGTAGTTTCTTCTTTCAAGTTTCCTTCAATTTTCTTTCTTCATTATTATAGTTATTTAAAGATTTGGCAAGAGTCTTTGCTTTAGGCCTGAATGCCTATATTGATGGTTCACACATGTTGAACAAAATTTGGCATCATGGTACTTGCCTTCAACTAATGGATATCTAAAGCCTGGATATAAATTAGCTAAAACACTACAAGTTAACACTGAAGGTTTTAATCCATGTTCTTTTTTCTAAGCACAAAAATAGTTTCTCGGCATTGAAGGCTATGCTCCGTTAACATTGTGACAACGGACTTGGAGACTAGTTTGGTTGAGCTTCCCGACATATCTTTGAACGTGCTATGTGCTCTCATCCAATTTATTTAGAGAGCTCATGCCAATGAGGATCTTCTAGTGATGGCATGGGCTTTGTAATTTACACTTAGGTATGATTTTACAAAAATTTAAGATGCTAGGATCAAGAAAACATTTGAAGTGGACTGGCTTGAAACCACGTAATTGCTGCAACTGCTCTAGGGTTCCTCAGTATGATGAAGGTCGATCCACTTCAAGCTCTTAAAATTTATGAGTCTATCACAACACAAATATCTCATGCACCCTCAGAGTGATTTTGATAACGATTAGAAAGCCAAACTAGACCAAACTTTCAATTTTCAATAAAAGTTTTGGGCTATTGTGTACATAAAGCCTAAAAAGCATGACTTGCTGGTATTGATTTGATCTCATGGTAGAGTGTTGCCTTATCACTAGGTGGATGCAAGTTCGGTTCCCGGCCAGAGTTTTCGCGTTCATGAAGTAGAAAATATTTTACATTTCATATAAGATAATCTATCTAGTGTGCTCTGAACGGTTGTCAGTTCAGAGCTGCTATAATACATGCAATAGACTATAGGAGGCTGAATATGTCCATCACTGCACTCATAATGCTCATACAATATGCCCCACTAAAACTCCAGCTATGACTTGGCTCTTACATCTCATATTGCTTATACAACACGCACGTAGTTATGCCTCCTAAGATGTGTTATATGCTATAATACGCCAGCTAGCACAAAGTAGTTCAAACTACAGTTCAAAGAGAGTTGTAAATTATATTGTAATAAAATTACTATAATAAAACTATGACAATTATCGTAAAACAATTACTACAATACGCAACCTACAAAATAATTACTACAACACACAACCTACGACACAAGATTTTTACATTTTACACAAGCTTGCTACAACACACAATCATCTAGGATAGATCCGCTGAAAGGTACCCAACTTGTTACAACACAAAGTCCTCACAACACAGGGTCGATACGATACAACATGGAATCATTATAACAAATTAAGATTGGCCACAACATAGAGGCTATAACTGAGAGTAGCGTGTGGCCACAACATAGATACACTAAAACACCCAACTTATTACAACACAAAGTCTTAAGTGTGTGCCCACAACATAGATCCACTAAAACACCCAACTTATTACAACAAAAAGTCTTCAGAGTGTGGCCACAACATAGTCCCCTAAAACACCCAACTTGTTACAATACAAAGATGTTAGAGAGTGGCCACAACATATATTTGCTAGAATACCCATCGTGTTACTACACAAAGTCCTCATAGAGTGGCCACAACATAGATACACCAAAACACCCAACTTGTTACAACACAAAGGCTTCAAAACATAAGGTTGATACAGTACAGATACTGCAAGGAATCTTTACCACACATGAAGAGTTGCCATAACATAGCGCCTAAAACTAAGAGTCGAGAGTGGCCGCGACGCATAAGCTATGGCTGATGCGAGTAGGGAGTGGCCTCAGCACAAAAGGCATAACAGCGAGTGAAGAGTGGTCACAACTCATGCCATAACGCTGGGAGTGGAAAAGGAAAGAGTGGTCACAAAGCACAAGCTATAATGGGAGGGAATGGAGAGTAAAGAGTGATCACAAAGCACAAGCCATAATGGGGAGTTGCACAAGGCATAATAGAGAGTGAAGAGTGTGCACAACACACAAGCCATAATAGGGAGTCATCAAAGAATCACACAAGGCATAACAGAGAGTGAATTACCCCTTTCTCGTAAATGTAAATGCACTAGTATATGTTCAATTTCCTTTCGAGTTTCTTTCAGTCGTCTATTAAGGTTTAAGGTTTGGTTCTAGAGTTGTCTTCTTCATGTAGTCATTCTAAAATTCGGTAGTAATTTCTTTTTTTAAGTTTCCTTCAATTCTCTTTCTTCATTATTATAGTTATTTAAATATTTGGCAAGAGTCTTTATTTTAGGCCGCAGTGCCTATATTGATGGTTCACACGTGTCGAACAAAATTTGGAGTCATAGTACTTCGCTTCAACTAATCGATATCTAAAGCATGGATATAAATTAGCTAAAGCACTACAAGTTGACACTAAAGTTTTTAACCCATGTTCTTTTTTCCAAGCACAAATGCAGTTTCTCGGTATTTAAGGCTGTGCTCCGTTAATAATGTGACAAATGAACTGAAGACTAGTTTGGTTGAGATTTCCGATATATCTTTGAACGTGTTATGAGCTCTCATCTAATTTATTTACAACAAGAACTTATTGTACAAGGATTCCAAAGAGCGGAATTTAAGTTGGGTTTCCATATTAGACAAAGAGAGAGACACGGGAAGAAAGTCTTCCTCTTGCCCTCTCGCAACCGCAGCATGGGCCAACTTGATCAGTTTACCTTCGATTTTAGGTAGAGCCTATAAGAGAATGTCATGATGGATCCTTGGTGAATATCACATTGGGTAGTAACCAAAACAAGACCGCTGGTATCGCACAGACTAGCTTCGTGAGATTCCTAACATATATTTGAACATGCACTAGGTCTCATCCAATTTATTTACAAAGGTCATGTCAATGAGATCTTCTAGTGGCATGAGCTTTGTAAATGAAGGGCATGGGAGCTTTAAGCACATCATAAGACATGTCCGGAATCTCAACCAAGTAGATCTCCCATTCTTTTGTCACATTATTCATAAGCACAATATCTAATACTAGGGACTTGTTTGTTTAGAGATTGAAGAACATGCGATAGAAACTTCAGTTTATGATTTGCAATGTCCCGGCCTAGCTGTAACCATTGATTGAAGTAGCCTTCAAGTAGAACGTCAAGGGATCTTGAGTGTTTCTGCAAGAAAAATAACAAATTGAGTCACATGATACCAAGCTCACCATTCGGAGAGGAGAACTTGGAGAGTGTCATATGTCTTTTGTAATTTACAATTATATATGATTTAATAAAAAAATAAAGATACTATGATCAAGAAAGCAATTAGAGTGAGTTGGCCGAAAACCACATATGCATTGTAACTACTTGTGACATGTGAATGGGTTCCGAGTTAAAGGAAGGCCGGCCTACTTCAAGCTCTTGAAATTTATGAGCATTATTAGGATAAATATAATATGCAACCTCTTGAAATTCGTGAGTAAGTATACCATAGAACAAATTCAGCATGAAAGCTCTTGAAATTTGTGAGTATATCATAGAACAAATATAGCATGCATTCTTAGAGTGATTTTGATAACAAATAAAAAACTAAGCTATCGCTGACTTCGAAGAAAAGTTCAGATGGGCGATTGATGAGATGGTGCTCAAGTACAAGTCGGAATTTACCCCTGAGATGGCGTTGAGGAAAATGAGCACATTCTTGGCAGGAGAAGCTCTAACGTGTTACCGTGATTGCAAGGATCAAATTTTGCAAGATGCTCGGTCTCTGGCGCAGGCAGACAGAGCTAAAAAGGCTTTGAAAGGAGATGAAGAGGGGGCAATGTCCAGTTCGACGCAAGCGGCGGCTATCACATACCTGGTGGATGAAATGTTCAGCAGGTTTGTAGAGATGTTTCCGGTATCTTCCATAGAAAAGATCCAGGAGCTGTCGAGATTCATCATCAAGCCCAATGAGCCCCTTAGGTCGGCGTACCTGAGATTAAGGCAGTTGGTAAAGGACACACGAGTGAAGACGATGCGGGAAGCCGCACAAATCTACATAGCCGCCCTTCCGGGTAGACAGAGGAGGGTGATTGCTAACTTTCTCCACATGCTGCATGGTGCAAACTATGAGTTGGAGCAGGCTTATGAAATGGCGGAAAGGGTCATGAAAGGAGACGCTGTGACCAGTGCATATTGGGAAGAACATAATCTCGTCAAAGGGCACCAGCATGCCGCAAATACACAAAAGCTACAAGGAAGGACCTCCCATCGTGAACAGTCACAAGGGAATGCTCTGCGGAGAAATTCACCTGCCAGGGAACGTCCAGCCAACAGTGCGGTCAGCACCAAGGCAACGGTAAAGTGCCTGCGATGCAGGGGTGCGCACAAAGCCTTTGAATGCCGAGTTGGTGGAGCTAAGGAAAAGGAGGTGTGCAGGACCTGTGCCAAAACAGGTCACATGGAGGCAGCATGTTGGCAAGCTCACCCAGAATTTAAGCCCAAAGGAGCTGGGGATCGGCTGGGTGACAAAATAAAACCGTCGGTGGGTTACACTCGAAAGGCGCTTCTCAGTGAGGTGCACAGACTGCAAGAGCAGTTGGCAATGAATGCAAGCACACCAGGAGTCGCAAACACACCTTTGGAGGAGTATGACTCGGATCAAGAAGTATATGCATTGATGACCATGGAGGTGGCCCCTGGTATGAAAGGTGACATTGTCATGGGGGAAGGTGTCAAAGGGAAAAGGATTAGGGCGAGAAATCAACTCAAAATGCCCACGGCCTTCAGGCAGGTGGAGGATCATGAGTCCGTGAACCCCTCAGAAAGAAAATCGCCCAGTATGGAGCTCCTACTGGAAAGGGCAATGGATATGCCCATGGTTAGCTTACGTGATCTGGGAGTCAAGGTGCAGCCATTCAAGCAGGCAATGCAGGCCTGGATGAAAAAGGCATCCGCAAAGGTCGACATAGTGTTCGGGCTTACCAGCTTGTGTGGTGAACATTTGAAATCAGCTGCCCGAGGAAAAGGGGGCGTCGCCATGGTGGACAATCAAGGTCGAGAAGTCACAGTGAATTGCCCCAGAATGTGTGCTGGTAGATACGGGTGCGGATCCAGTGCTGCTTGGTGCCCGTGTGCAGAAGGCACTCCAGCTATACGGAGACAAATTGAAGCCATGTGAGGTGCGCATCTCCACGTCTGCGGGTACCAAAGAGCAAGTGATGGGGATCACTCGGGATCCGATTCGCATACAGCTCAAGCCAAGCACCGAGGATGCTTCGGTCATTGAGGTTGGTATCTAATGCAAGAAATTATGATGTGTTGCTTGGCGCTGATGCCACACACGGACCGGCAATGGGAGTAGATCCATTGCACTCGGTGGCATTTTACAGACCGCGATGGTGAGACGGGGACTTCTCACACATAGCCAGAATTCCGCTCAGCATGAGGAGAAATGGTGAAAAGCCAGGCAGTTTATTGGCGGTCACCGCATGCGCAGCGAAGAGTGTCCACAGGGCTGAAGTGTGGGAAGAAACCCAAGAACTGATGAGGGAAGGGACATTGGATGATCACGGGACAAGTGCTTGCATGTATGTCGAAAACCCGGGTAGCAGGCAGGCAAGAGAACGATCCGACAAGAGCAGCTCGGAGTGTCTCGTGGCCTCGTGACGATCTTCCTAATCGGTGTTTCAATGAAATTTTAATGGCGATTTTACACACACAATTACCGATAAATTGTTATTTGCACTGGTAGTCATGTACGTAAGTGAACTCGGTATTTAAACCTCTTTTACGCTGTACTATCTCTGTCCCATGATGGTTCTTCCATCCTTAGTGGACATAAATAAAGTTGTTGTTGTTGTTGTATAAATAAAGTTGTTGTTGTTGTTGTTGTAGAACAATGTCCACTAGAACAATGTACACACAATGTCCGGGGGTTCGATTCCCGGCCAATGCAACTTGCGTACTCAAAAGTTCTACAACGTTGCCATTTTATCGATTTCAGATAATAAATCTGGTATCCTGTGTTACTTGCTTCCATAACGCCAGCGATTGAAAGCAGTCGGATCCAGTGCCTTGCGGATCACAGTTAGCGAGCAACCAGCTGAAAAGAACCCTACGCACAGGACGAAATATGTGGGGGCCTCCTCCTGCAGCAACTCCAGGCATGCCCCACGCTTCCTATGCATAGCTTATGCCCAGCCGGCCATTCCATGCACAATGGCTTAGCCATAGCTTGCCAGTGCAGTGCCTGTGAATAGGCTGAGTGCAAGTCCAGTCAAATTCATGTGAGCTCACCGGTTGTACTGAGCTCAAGCTTCCAGTGTTAGGGAGTTGGTCTGCTTGGCAGTGCAGTGCCTGTGACCTTTTCATCAGCTGGTACCAAGCTCGGGCATCACAGTTAGGGCTGAGGTGAAGGCTGGAACTAGCTGGCCACATCTGCCGATAGCAGCATCCCTCAAGACGCAATATGTATGACAGCAACAGAGGTTTGGGAGCTCCCATTTTCTTTCAACCCTCATTTAACCAAAGCACCAGAGACCTCAGCAGCATTGCCTTCACCACAAGGCTAAAGTTGTCAGTGCCTTCTGGCGATATATAGCCTGTCCAGGTGTCTCCTTACAGCATTGGACTGAAAAGAACTCATCTGCACAGTTAACTGGATCACTCACTTCCTGGTCGCTGTTGTCAACGATACCTTCAGTCCCGAAGAGATTGACGGATATCCATTCCTTGTCTAAGGCTTGGCGGCGATTTTCTGGCTCGGTCGTATTTGCTGCAACCAGGTGATACGCAATCACCTTCTTCTCTTGGCCAACGCGGAAAGCCCGGCTCACCGCTTGGCGAGTGACGCTGGGGTTAAAGACGGGTTCCAACAGTATAATCCTGGAGGCTGCAGTAAGGTTTACACCTTCTCCACAAGCCTTGATAGAGGCCAGAAGAACCCTCGAAGGGTCGTTCTTGTCATTGAACCTCTTGATGGTACCATTTCTTAGGGTGGCTTTGCCATTAACAAGCAGAACTTTGTCTCCCGAGGCCCAGCTCTTGTGCTTTTGTAGCACCTCCTGTATATATTCCAGAGGTTTGAGCATACTGCTGAAAATAATAAGCTTTTCTCCTGCCTTGTCACAAAGAGATAGGATCTCCAAAACGAAATCAGCTTTCACACCCTTACCGGGAGTCGAGGCTGTTCCGTCGAGATCAGGAAACTCAGAGGTGTCCCGGTATTCGTCAGGACAGAGAGACGGGTGAACAGTCACCAATGTTGTACCTGATGTGAGGCTAAACTTGGAACTTTACCGCCACACTTTGACTGCACTTTTGCCACCAGGTCCGCTTGCAAAGGCTGTAGCTTCAGATGAACAACAAACTCCTGTAGTCCTGGAAGAGACTTCAGGTCAGCACCTTCATGAGAGTCTACAAAGGAAGTCAGATTTCGAATGTTCTGGATACCCTCATGGATAGCTACATGCAGTCCTCGTGATAGATTTACATTTGGACTTCCAAAATTCTTCCCACTTTGTCCCATTTGTCTACCATTGCCTGGGTTATCATGCCACCATTGCGCAGTCTGTCATTCTCCTGCTCCTTCTCCAGTTCCATCCGCTTTTGTGAAAACCCTGGATCATTCCCCAAAAATTCCGGCTTCACGAAACTAAGTATCTGGTATAACTCCATGAAGTTATTCTGAAATAAAGTGCCACTCAGTATCACCCTGTTCATTGTCTTCACCTTCTTCAAGGCCTGCAGGACATTGGTATCTTCATTGCGTACAAAGCCTCCAAGGCATCAAACCTCTAATCAACAAGTTATACAATGCCATCAAGAAGACGCCGGAAAGTTTTGCTCATGCCGGAGAGCCATCCTCCGGCTTTCGAGGGAGACAGAGGCCGAGACAGAGGAAACATGAGAGGCATCAGAGGACGTGGCACTTACTCAACCCGTGGCGAGGGATCTACAACCGCTTGGCGAGTGACGCTGGGGTTAAAGACGGGTTCCAACAGTATAATCCTGGAGGCTGCAGTAAGGTTTACACCTTCTCCACAAGCCTTGATAGAGGCCAGAAGAACCCTCGAAGGGTCGTTCTTGTCATTGAACCTCTTGATGGTACCATTTCTTAGGGTGGCTTTGCCATTAACAAGCAGAACTTTGTCTCCCAGGCCCAGCTCTTGTGCTTTTGTAGCACCTCCTGTATATATTCCAGAGGTTTGAGCATACTGCTGAAAATAATAAGCTTTTCTCCTGCCTTGTCACAAAGAGATAGGATCTCCAAAACGAAATCAGCTTTCACACCCTTACCGGGAGTCGAGGCTGTTCCGTCGAGATCAGGAAACTCAGAGGTGTCCCGGTATTCGTCAGGACAGAGAGACGGGTGAACAGTCACCAATGTTGTACCTGATGTGAGGCTAAACTTGGAACTTTTACCGCCACACTTTGACTGCACTTTTGCCACCAGGTCCGCTTGCAAAGGCTGTAGCTTCAGATGAACAACAAACTCCTGTAGTCCTGGAAGAGACTTCAGGTCAGCACCTTCATGAGAGTCTACAAAGGAAGTCAGATTTCGAATGTTCTGGATACCCTCATGGATAGCGTCGCTACATGCAGTCCTCGTGATAGATTTACATTTGGACTTCCAAAAATTCTTCCCCACTTTGTCCCATTTGTCTACCATTGCCTGGGTTATCATGCCACCATTGCGCAGTCTGTCATTCTCCTGCTCCTTCTCCAGTTCCATCCGCTTTTGTGAAAACCCTGGATCATTCCCCAAAAATTCCGGCTTCACGAAACTAAGTATCTGGTATAACTCCATGAAGTTATTCTGAAATAAAGTGCCACTCAGTATCACCCTGTTCATTGTCTTCACCTTCTTCAAGGCCTGCAGGACATTGGTATCTTCGTTGCGTACAAAATGTCCTTCATCCAAGACTACCAGATCAGGAGTCCCCACTAGAATATTGCTAAGTTCATCATGCTGGGCTCCCTCCTTGTGAATGATCCGGCTAGCGATGTTGTAGCTAACGATCAAGACACTTTTCTCTGCCTCCCATTGATGAAGAATCTCTCTACGACGTTTCTCCACATCGTGTGTCTCAGTGGACTTGTCATACACAGTAAGAATCTTGATATCCCTCACATTCCATCTATGGAACTCATCCTTCCAGGGTTCCACCATCACTTTTGGAGCCACAATCAGCACCTTCTTGGCCGGATAGGTAGTGAGTAAGCCTTTCACAAAGGCTATCATCAAGAACGTTTTTCCTGTTCCTGGAGCATGTTGAAAAATACATCCTCCTCTGCCATCCAGAGACTTGACAAGGAATTGAAATCCTTTCACCTGATGTTCCTTCATCGTGGGCATGAAATGAGGAGGAATCTTCACCTTCAGCCTTTGAATTGGCCTTTCTTCAGCTTCTGACCTACAAGGGCCGAGGTTGCTGAATATCTTATCTTCCTCCAAGAAATCCTCATGCTCATCGCTGCGTTTTTGTCTTCCCTTGGCCTGCAGACATGGCCACAAACTCCTTCAAACAGAGTGAAGCACCTCCACAATCGAAATAGAGGAATTTCAAAATCAGATAATAGAATTTACAAGGTCTAGAAACACACACAAAACTAATTCTAACACCTGCAGAAACTATACGTGATCACTCTCCAAATACACATCAATTGCCTCCTTAGAGCATACCATCAGCCATTAAACACTCCATCAAATTAAAAAGTCCCAACATGTCTACCTCCCACCTTTCCTGTCCAAGGAGGACAAATTTGATTTGGCCAAGCAACACAATTTCCCCATCCGGAAATTTCGTATCACTAATATCCGAAGAGCGCAAGCTCAGGGTTACGAGTGAGTCTGAAATCCACCATCCCCATCCCCAACCCTACGAGGAACACAACTAGAGAAAGATCAATGGGAGGACAATAATCAAGCAAAAACGTGCTCATGCAGGTATGAAACAAGGCAATGCAATAGTGGAGGGACAACAAGATTAAGCATGGACCCACCATGAGATATATGATATGATATCATGCATACTATACATACAATCAAAAGCTACCACCTTGAATGTCAAGGTGACCATGTTGATCACCATGCCATGGTTTTCCAGTGGATCATTCCCCAAAAATTCCGGCTTCACGAAACTAAGTATCTGGTATAACTCCATGAAGTTATTCTGAAATAAAGTGCCACTCAGTATCACCCTGTTCATTGTCTTCACCTTCTTCAAGGCCTGCAGGACATTGGTATCTTCATTGCGTACAAAATGTCCTTCATCCAAGACTACCAGATCAGGAGTCCCCACTAGAATATTGCTAAGTTCATCATGTTGTGCTCCTCCTTGTGAATGATCCGGCTAGCGATGTTGTAGCTAACGATCAAGACACTTTTCTCTGCCTCCCATTGATGAAGAATCTCTCTACGACGTTTCTCCACATCGTGTGTCTCAGTGGACTTGTCATACAGTGAGAATCTTGATATCCTCACATTCCATCTATGGAACTCATCCTTCCAGGGTTCCACCATCACTTTTGGAGCCACAATCCTCCGGGCACTAGCACACCATTAGCACTAGTAGCCTCTTGCTTATCGCCCAAGGCGAACACTGTATATTGATTCGGAGCCTCGCAAAGACATGACCCCCATAGGGAATATTTTACCAAAGTTACACCTACAAAGACAACCCAACTTTGTCTCCCAGGCCCAGCTCTTGTGCTTTTGTAGCACCTCCTGTATATATTCCAGAGGTTTGAGCATACTGCTGAAAATAATAAGCTTTTCTCCTGCCTTGTCACAAAGAGATAGGATCTGCAAAACGAAATCAGCTTTCACACCCTTACCGGGAGTCGAGGCTGTTCCGTCGAGATCAGGAAACTCAGAGGTGTCCTGGTATTCGTCAGGACAGAGAGACGGGTGAACAGTCACCAATGTTGTACCTGATGTGAGGCTAAACTTGGAACTTTACCGCCACACTTTGACTGCACTTTTGCCACCAGGTCCGCTTGCAAAGGCTGTAGCTTCAGATGAACAACAAACTCCTGTAGTCCTGGAAGAGACTTCAGGTCAGCACCTTCATGAGAGTCTACAAAGGAAGTCAGATTTCGAATGTTCTGGATACCCTCATGGATAGCTACATGCAGTCCTCGTGATAGATTTACATTTGGACTTCCAAAATTCTTCCCACTTTGTCCCTTGGAGATAACACCAAACATCATATTATGCCATGGCTCCATTGCTCCAGCAACCACACTCCACCGCAGATTTCGGATGTCCTCTTAGTTCCCGGACTAACAAAAACCTCTTTTCCGCACGAAAAGTTGATCAAGATGTTATGTTTGTTTTGGCAATGGCCATCTGCCATTGAAAACCCCTCAAGGCGATCTAATTGCCACCGGTGATCTTAAAATGATGACCTATATCATCTAAGGGTTAGTCACCCTTCCTCTCTAACAGCAGTACAGAAACAAAATCGGACCTTCCTTTGGCACGCTTGGGCATATGCATTTGCAGAAAATGAAGGAGATGATCAACACACAAGCAGCCCATGGCATTACTCTCACGAATTGAGGACGTACTTGTGAAGCTGTTCCCTCGAAAAGCCATCGCCCTTTTCCTAAGGCATCCAACACAAGAGCTACCAAGCGCCTTCAACTAGTACACTCGACATCCGGGCCTTTCAATAAATCACTCTTTGGTTATACCTACTTCATGCTTATTATCGATGATTTCACTCGCTTTACTATATATATATCAAGACCAAGGCCCAAGCATTTCCATGCTTCAAGGAATACAAGACACAGTCGAAAAGCAAGGCGATACCTTATTATGCCTTAGATCCGACGGTGGAGAATATGGCTCTACTCAATTCACCCACTGCAAGGAACATGGTATCAACCGTCAAATTACCACTCCTTACACATCCCAACAAAATGGGGTTGAAAGAATGAATCGGACCATCCAGAATGTGGTTTGGCAATGATGATTCATGCCCGCCTTCCTAAAACCTATTGGCGGAGGCAATGCGCATGCCTACATCGCACCACAACCTCTTCTCTCTCACTGGCACTCTGAAGCTGACAGTCAAGCCCGATCTCTCTACACGGATTTTGGTTCCCCTGCCTATGCCCACATTCCTAAGGCAATCCAACCAAACTAGATCACAAGGCATGAAATTTCGCTTCATTGGCTTTACCGACGGATCAAAGGTTACAAAATTATCCACCCTCAAACACACAAAGTCACCCACTCAGACGTCACCTTCCTCGAGGACATCCACCACACCGGGGAGCCCCAACCAACCTAGATGATGATGAAGATGGCTCTGTGGACTTTTCTCGCACCGGTCCTAACCTTCCCAACCCGCTCCCCAGACGACACGCCCATGTCTCAGCCTCGCCACACCGCACCTCCTCGCCATTCCCTTCACCAGGACACACCACAAACCATCTTTTCGACTCGCCGATCCACTCTCAAACACCTCAGCTCCGGCTCACGCCCTTCGATTGAGAGGGGACGGCACGCCGACACGATCAAATCGAGAAATCGTGAATCGCAGTAAAGCAGGGACATTTTCGACTCAAATTTTCGATCCGCCCCAACTCCGGCGAATCTCCACAACACCTCTCCGCACCTACACGCCGACGCGCTCAAGACCAATGTAATCCACAACCCGACGCACTGCGCAGCTCTCAATCCCGGTCCTTGGCCTTCAACGCGCCCCGATTCCCGCTCATGCTCGATCGGCCACACACCGGATCGATTTAGCGAACAATGACCCGAGCATCGCCTCGGCGCCGGGATCGGCAAGTGACATTGAGTTTTCACAATATGCTCTTGACCCCGACTTTCAAAAACGACGGGCACCTCAACAACAAGTAGGCATTTATCTGATTTTCTAATTACAATACTCCCGATATGCAACATATAAATGCCTGAAGCCGAGGAAACTCTAGACCCTTATTTCAAAATGTGCAAGAGGACATCCCACAATCACCGCCACTAACCAGCCTAGGCGTAGACAATCTCACCGCTCCAATGTGTAAAATATAGATATTCTCCTACTAATCAAGGATCCCAAGAGCAATTTAGCATATTGTCTTAATGCTATAGATCGCTTTGTCCTCGCCACTACCAGAGGCCATCATGCCCACAAAAGGAACACGAAACAAGCAATCGTGTCGAACTAGAATCCCTACAAGCCAATAAAACTTGGACTTTAACTACTCTACCTAAGGATAGACAACTTGTGGGATCTAAGTGGACCTTCAAGATCAAATTAAATGCCGATGGTAGCATAGAGAGATACAAGGCTAGATTAGTAGCCAAGGATACTCTCAAAAATATGGTTTTGATTATGATGAAACTTTTAGTCCCGTACTTAAGATAACCTCACTTAGGATCCTCCTAGCCTTAGCATCTCACCATGACTATGAGCTAATGCAACTTGACATTAAGACAGCTTTATTATATGGAGATCTCGACCACACCATCTACATGGAGATTCTCAAGGGATATATGTTAAGGATAGGACAAAGTACAATGCATGCCTACTATTAAAGTCCTTATACGGACTTAAGAGTGCTATGAAATGGTATTTTAAGCTAGACGCCAGCCTTAAGGAACTAGGTTTCACTAAGTTAAACTCGATAATAATATCTACATTAAAAGATCAAGCATTTACTTTATCGTCTTAGGGGTATAATGAGACGATATAGTTCTTATGTCCAACACTAAGGCCATACTAGAAGAGACCATCTATGCTAGCTAAGCGTTTCTCCATGACCACTTGTAGAGAGCTTTCCTTTGCTTGGGCATTTAGGTCTTAAGGGATAGAAAGGCTAGAAGCATTCTCATTCACCAATCAAAATATATTCAAGAAATCTTAACAAAGTTTAAGATGTTAGAATCTAGGCCTATCTCAACACCCATGGAAATGAACCTTAAGCTAAGCAAAGAGGTGGATCAACAGGACAACAGTGACACTACTCCTCCTCCTTATTCCTCACCGTAGGTAGTCTTATGTACCTTATGGTTTGCACTGCACTGCATCCTATCTGGGAGCCTTGTCACAAATGACTTGGCTCCTTTTCAGCGAAACCAGGTACTTCCTGATCCCAGCCGAGAGGCTGCCCGCCAATCAAGGGCATCAGCTCTTGGGATCTAAGATTGGATCTTGACCGTTACCTTATCACCGCCAACTACGCTCACATGTCACCACATTTTCACGAGCAGAGTAGGAATCTAGTGCCCAGGGCAGGGATGAACATCTGTGCGTCATTTGATTATATGTATCATCATTCTCGGTGTAAAGAGAAACCTGCTTGTCAGAAATGACTTGAAGCTTAGTCGGCCAGACTAGGTGACTCCTGATGGCAGCACAGAGGGAGCCAGCCAGTCCACTGTCGCAGCTCTCTCTGGAAGGTTTTTTCAAGATTCTGCGGGCGGGCTGCTTGCTGCAAAGGAGTTGCAGGTTTGAATGGGAACAACCGTAGCCAACACCACGGTTCGGGCAAAAATGAAGGGCTTAGCCCGAGGCCTAGTCACAGTCCAGGCTTCCATGTTGGAGGCTGAGACTATAAATCCAACCAAGGGTCCGATGACTCCATACCCAGTGCGAGTCCAGGCTGCAAGCTTGGAGGCTGAGCCTACATCTCCAACCTAGGGTCCGAAGACCCCAGACCCAGTCCGAGTCCAGGGTCTAAGTTTGGAGGCTGAGCCTCTATCTCCGACCTACGATCCGAATACTCCAGACCCAGTCCGAGTTCAGGCTCCAAGTTTGGAGCCTGAAACTACATCTCCATCCAAGGGAAGACCTTCCCGACGAGGAAAGGCACTGTGTGTCAAGAGAGCACAGATATGTCAGACACAGAGCCCTGGGCCAAGGAATATGAGATGGCACAACTCTGGAGGCAGGCTCTTGGCTGAAGCGCTTGGAGAGGTAACATCAACTTTGGTTTCTTTAGCGGTTCTATGGGTACCCTTGTAAAGCACATTTCCGCGTTGCGTACTATTCATAACAGTAAACCTGCATTGTAGTCAACCTGCAGCTATTGAAACGGAGCAACAGCAGAAAGCCGATCGGCTGTATACATGACTATGAACGGAATTCAGAATGTGGTCAAGTGTGCTGTCTCTGTGGTCATGTGAGAGCTGCAATGAATGTGGAGTTCTTCGCTCCTCTCCGGGCTGTGAGCACCACTGGTGTCCATTCGTATCTCCTGCGGCCGTGAGCTTCACTTTGACATCTTTTGTAGAGCTGCTTCACTCTGTTTGAAGGCAATGCGTGGCCATGTTTGCAGGCCAAGAGAAGACAGCAACGCCAAAATCCTCGAGGATAAGCATATTTTGGAGGAAGATGAAAATATTCAGCAACCTAGGCCCTTGTACGTCAGAGCCTGAAGAAAGGCCCACTGAGTGACTTTAGCCTGTTCAGGTTCTGACCTACAAGGGCCTAGGAACCTGAGTCACGTCGACTTTGGCCTCTTGGTGATCTCAATGCTATAATAGAGAAGGCAATGCTGCTGAGTGCTCTGGTGCTTTGGTTAAGTGGGGGTTTAAAGACAATTGGGGAGCTCTGGAACCTCTTGTTGCTGTTATACTTCTTGAGGGATGCTGCCATGGGCAGGTGTGGCCATGGTATCAGCTGAGGAGGTCACATGCACTACCCCTAGGCATTCAGACCAACTCCTAGAACTTGGAAGCTTGAACTCGGTATTTAAACCTCTTTTCGCTGTACTATCTCTGTCCCATGATGGTTCTTCCATCCTTAGTGGACATAAATAAAGTTGTTGTTGTTGTTGTATAAATAAAGTTGTTGTTGTTGTTGTTGTAGAACAATGTCCACTAGAACAATGTACACACAATGTCCGGGGTTCGATTCGGCCAATGCAACTTGCGTACTCAAAAGTTCTACAACGTTGCCATTTTATCGATTTCAGATAATAAATCTGGTATCCTGTGTTACTTGCTTCCATAACGCCAGCGATTGAAAGCAGTCGGATCCAGTGCCTTGCGGATCACAGTTAGCGAGCAACCAGCTGAAAAGAACCCTACGCACAGGACGAAATATGTGGGGCCTCCTCCTGCAGCAACTCAGGCATGCCCCACGCTTCCTATGCATAGCTTATGCCCAGCCATTCCATGCACAATGGCTTAGCCAGCTTGCCAGTGCAGTGCCTGTGAATAGGCTGAGTGCAAGTCCAGTCAAATTCATGTGAGCTCACCGGTTGTACTGAGCTCAGCTTCCAGGGAGTTGGTCTGCTTCAGTGCAGTGCCTGTGACCTTTCATCAGCTGGTACCAAGCTCGGCATCACAGTTAGGGCTGAGGTGAAGGCTGGAACTAGCTGGCCACATCTGCCGATAGCAGCATCCCTCAAGACGCAATATGTATGACAGCAACAGAGGTTTGGGAGCTCCCATTTTCTTTCAACCCTCATTTAACCAAAGCACCAGAGACCTCAGCAGCATTGCCTTCACCACAAGGCTAAAGTTGTCAGTGCCTTCTGGCGATATATAGCCTGTCCAGGTGTCTCCTTACAGCATTGGACTGAAAGAACTCATCTGCACAGTTAACTGGATCACTCACTTCCTGGTCGCTGTTGTCAACGATACCTTCAGTCCCGAAGAGATTGACGGATATCCATTCCTTGTCTAAGGCTTGGCGGCGATTTTCTGGCTCGGTCGTATTTGCTGCAACCAGGTGATACGCAATCACCTTCTTCTCTTGGCCAACGCGGAAAGCCCGGCTCACCGCTTGGCGAGTGACGCTGGGGTTAAAGACGGGTTCCAACAGTATAATCCTGAGGCTGCAGTAAGGTTTACACCTTCTCCACAAGCCTTGATAGAGGCCAGAAGAACCCTCGAAGGGTCGTTCTTGTCATTGAACCTCTTGATGGTACCATTTCTTAGGGTGGCTTTGCCATTAACAAGCAGAACTTTGTCTCCCGAGGCCCAGCTCTTGTGCTTTTGTAGCACCTCCTGTATATATTCCAGAGGTTTGAGCATACTGCTGAAAATAATAAGCTTTTCTCCTGCCTTGTCACAAAGAGATAGGATCTCCAAACGAAATCAGCTTTCACACCCTTACCGGGAGTCGAGGCTGTTCCGTCGAGATCAGGAAACTCAGAGGTGTCCTGGTATTCGTCAGGACAGAGAGACGGGTGAACAGTCACCAATGTTGTACCTGATGTGAGGCTAAACTTGGAACTTTTACCGCCACACTTTGACTGCACTTTTGCCACCAGGTCCGCTTGCAAAGGCTGTAGCTTCAGATGAACAACAAACTCCTGTAGTCCTGGAAGAGACTTCAGGTCAGCACCTTCATGAGAGTCTACAAAGGAAGTCAGATTTCGAATGTTCTGGATACCCTCATGGATAGCGTCGCATGCAGTCCTCGTGATAGATTTACATTTGGACTTCCAAAATTCTTCCCACTTTGTCCCATTTGTCTACCATTGCCTGGGTTATCATGCCACCATTGCGCAGTCTGTCATTCTCCTGCTCCTTCTCCAGTTCCATCCGCTTTTGTGAAAACCCTGGATCATTCCCCAAAAATTCCGGCTTCACGAAACTAAGTATCTGGTATAACTCCATGAAGTTATTCTGAAATAAAGTGCCACTCAGTATCACCCTGTTCATTGTCTTCACCTTCTTCAAGGCCTGCAGGACATTGGTATCTTCGTTGCGTACAAAATGTCCTTCATCCAAGACTACCAGATCAGGAGTCCCCACTAGAATATTGCTAAGTTCATCATGCTGGGCTCCCTCCTTGTGAATGATCCGGCTAGCGATGTTGTAGCTAACGATCAAGACACTTTTCTCATCCTCCCTAGATGGAGAATTGCTCTATGTTGTTTTTTTTCCACATTTTTTATCTCATCAAACTTATCAATTATAGTAAGAATTTTGATTCACCCACTTCTCATCTCCCTAAACTCATCCTTTGAGGGTTCCGATCACTTAAAAAGTTTATCGATAGATATTTGTTACTATAAAACTATGTACATTCAATATATTTTTATTTTAATAATTTTATATAATGAATAGAGTTAGTGAGAGAACCGGACAAAATTGGAAGATTCAAACATTCACCTATTCAATGAGCTATTTGTTTGGATATTTAAAATATTTCAATTACTAGATATCAATATTATAAATATTTAAAGCCTATATTTGAGTCCTCCCTTCAAGGAATGACATCTAAACATGAGTTTATTTTTTTCGTGAAATAATATTTACAACAAGAATTCTGCAAGAGGATTTATGAGAGCGAATCCTAAGTTGGGTTTCCATATCGGACAAGAGAGGCAGGAAGAAAGTCTTCGCCTCGGCCCTCGCAACTCCGACTGGGCCAACTTGATTGGTTTACCTTTGATTTTACGCAAAGCCGCAAGAGAATGTCATGATGGATCCTCTAATTTCACTTTGGGTAACGATAGAAGACCGTTGGTATAGCATAGCATTTGTTTGCCTTCAACTTGGAAATATCTAAAGCCTACACATGTATTCGATAGAGTACTACAAGTCCAAACTAAAGTTTTGAATCAATATTTTTTTTCTAAGCAAGTAATCACCCAATATTCAAGGTTATGCTATGAACAATTTGACAAAGAGGACCAGCTTTGTGAGATTCCTAACATATATTCAAGATGCACTAGGTCTCATCCAATTTATATACAAAAGTCATGTCAATGAGATCTTATGTGGCATGAGTTTTGTAAATGAAGGCGTGAAAGCTTTGAGCATATAATAAGATATGTTGGAATCTCAACCAAATAGATCTACCATTCTTTTGTCACATTCAAGCACAATCTCTAATATTACGGACTTGTTTGTTCGAGATTGAAGAACATGCAATAGAAACTTCAATTTTGACCTGCTTTAGAGATTGAAGAACATGCTATAGAAACTTCAATTTTGACTAGTGGTGTCCCGGCCTAATCGAAACCATTGATTGAAGCGACCTTCAAGTAGAGCGTCAAGGAATCTTGAGTCTTCGCAAGGAAAATAACAAATTGAGTCACATGATAGCAAGTCCACCATTCGAGAGGAGAAGTTGGAGAAAGTGGTATGTCTTTTGTAATTTACAATTACGTATGATTTAATAAAATAAAGATAATATGATCAAGAAAACAATTAGATTAGAGTGAGTTGGCCCAAAACCACATATGCATTGTATCAAGCTTCGACATGTGATGGGTTCAGTTAAAGGAAGGCCGGCCTATTTTAAGCTCTTGAAATTTGTGAGTATATTATAGGATAAATATAGCATGCAACCTCTTGAAATTGTAAGTAAGCATACTATAGGATAAATACAGCATGAAATCTCTTGAAATTTATGAGTATATCATAGAACAAATATAGCATGCATTCTTAAAGTGATTTTAATAAAATAAAAACGTTTAATAATTTTATACACACAATGACCTGTAAATTATTATTTGCACTGGTAATCACGTAGTGCAACAGCGTCATGGACATAAATAAAGTTGTTGTTGTTGTATAAATAAAGTTGTTGTTGTTGTTGTTGTAGAACAATGTCCACTAGAACAATGTACACACAATGTCCGGGGTTCGATTCGGCCAATGCAACTTGCGTACTCAAAAGTTCTACAACGTGGCAACCCCTTTATCGATTTCAGATAATAAATCTGGTATGCAGTGTTACTTGCTTCCATAAGGCCAGCGATTGAAAGCAGTCGGATCCAGTGCCTTGCGGATCACAGTTAGCGAGCAACCAGCTGAAAAGAACCCTACGCACAGGACGAAATATGTGGGGCCTCCTCCTGCAGCAACTCAGGCATGCCCCACGCTTCCTATGCATAGCGAATGCCCAGCAGGCCATTCCATGCTCAATGGCTTAGCCATAGCTTGCCAGTGCAGTGCCTGTGAATAGGCTGAGTGCAAGTCCAGTCAAATTCATGTGAGCTCACCGGTTGTACTGAGCTCCTTCCAGCAGGGAGTTGGTCTGCTTGGCAGTGCAGTGCCTGTGACCTTTCATCAGCTGGTACCAAGCTCGGGCTTCACAGTTAGGGCTGAGGTGAAGGCTGGAACGAGCTGGCCACATCTGCCCATAACAGCATCCTCAAGACGCAAGACGTATGACAGCAACAGAGGTTTGGGAGCTCCCATTTTCTTTCAACCTCAATTAACCAAAGCAGCGGAGACGTCAGCATTGCCTTCACCACAAGGCTAAAGTGGACAGTGCCTTCTGGCGATATATAGCCTGTCCAGGTGTCTCCTTACAGCATTGGACTGAAAGAACTCATCTGCACAGTTAACTGGATCACTCACTTCCTGGTCGCTGTTGTCAACGATACCTTCAGTCCCGAAGAGATTGACGGATATCCATTCCTTGTCTAAGGCTTGGCGGCGATTTTCTGGCTCGGTCGTATTTGCTGCAACCAGGTGATACGCAATCACCTTCTTCTCTTGGCCAACGCGGAAAGCCCGGCTCACCGCTTGGCGAGTGACGCTGGGGTTAAAGACGGGTTCCAACAGTATGATCCTGAGGCTGCAGTAAGGTTTACACCTTCTCCACAAGCCTTGATAGAGGCCAGAAGAACCCTCGAAGGGTCGTTCTTGTCATTGAACCTCTTGATGGTACCATTTCTTGGGTGGCTTTCCATTAACAAGCAGAACTTTGTCTCCCAAGGCCCAGCTCTTGTGCTTTTGTAGGACCTCCTGTATATATTCCAGAGGTTTGAGCATACTGCTGAAAATAATAAGCTTCTCTCCTGCCTTGTCGCAAAGAGATAGGATCTGCATAACCCAGCTCCACACCCTTACCGGGAGTCGAGGCTGTTCCGTCGAGATCAGGAAACTCAGAGGTGTCCCGGTACTCGTCAGGGCAGAGGGAGAACAGTCACCAATGTTGTACCTGAAGTAAGGCTAAACTTGGAACTTTTCCGCTGCACTTTGACTGCACTTTTGCCACCAGGTCCGCTTGCAAAGGCTGTAGCTTCAGATGAACAACAAACTCCTGTAGTCCTGGAAGAGACTTCAGGTCAGCACCTTCATGAGAGTCTACAAAGGAAGTCAGATTTCGAATGTTCTGGATACCCTCATCGATAGCGTCGCTACAAGCAGTCCTCGTGATAGATTTACATTTGGACTTCCAAAATTCTTCCCACTTTGTCCCATTTGTCTACCATTGCCTGGGTTATCATGCCACCATTGCGCAGTCTGTCATTCTCCTGCTCCTTCTCCAGTTCCATCCGCTTTTGTGAAAACTCTGGATCATTCCCCAAAAATTCCGGCTTCACAAAACTAAGTATCTGGTATAACTCCATGAAGTTATTCTGAAATAAAGTGCCACTCAGTATCACCCTGTTCATTGTCTTCACCTTCTTCAAGGCCTGCAGAACATTGGTATCTTCATTGCGTACAAAATGTCATTCACAAGGAGGAGCACAACATGATGAACTTAGCAATATTCTAGTGGGGACTCCTGATCTGGTAGTCTTGGATGAAGGACATTTTGTACGCAATGAAGATACCAATGTTCTGCAGGCCTTGAAGAAGGTGAAGACAATGAACAGGGTGATACTGAGTGGCACTTTATTTCAGAATAACTTCATGGAGTTATACCAGATACTTAGTTTTGTGAAGCCGGAATTTTTGGGGAATGATCCAGAGTTTTCACAAAAGCGGATGGAACTGGAGAAGGAGCAGGAGAATGACAGACTGCGCAATGGTGGCATGATAACCCAGGCAATGGTAGACAAATGGGACAAAGTGGGAAGAATTTTGGAAGTCCAAATGTAAATCTATCACGAGGACTGCTTGTAGCGACGCTATCGATGAGGGTATCCAGAACATTCGAAATCTGACTTCCTTTGTAGACTCTCATGAAGGTGCTGACCTGAAGTCTCTTCCAGGACTACAGGAGTTTGTTGTTCATCTGAAGCTACAGCCTTTGCAAGCGGACCTGGTGGCAAAAGTGCAGTCAAAGTGCAGCGGAAAAGTTCCAAGTTTAGCCTTACTTCAGGTACAACATTGGTGACTGTTCTCCCTCTGCCCTGACGAGTACCGGGACACCTCTGAGTTTCCTGATCTCGACGGAACAGCCTCGACTCCCGGTAAGGGTGTGGAGCTGGGTTATGCAGATCCTATCTCTTTGCGACAAGGCAGGAGAGAAGCTTATTATTTTCAGCAGTATGCTCAAACCTCTGGAATATATACAGGAGGTCCTACAAAAGCACAAGAGCTGGGCCTTGGGAGACAAAGTTCTGCTTGTTAATGGGAAAGCCACCCAAGAAATGGTACCATCAAGAGGTTCAATGACAAGAACGACCCTTCGAGGGTTCTTCTGGCCTCTATCAAGGCTTGTGGAGAAGGTGTAAACCTTACTGCAGCCTCAGGATCATACTGTTGGAACCCGTCTTTAACCCAGCGTCACTCGCCAAGCGGTGAGCCGGGCTTTCCGCGTTGGCCAAGAGAAGAAGGTGATTGCGTATCACCTGGTTGCAGCAAATACGACCGAGCCAGAAAATCGCCGCCAAGCCTTAGACAAGGAATGGATATCCGTCAATCTCTTCGGGACTGAAGGTATCGTTGACAACAGCGACCAGGAAGTGAGTGATCCAGTTAACTGTGCAGATGAGTTCTTTCAGTCCAATGCTGTAAGGAGACACCTGGACAGGCTATATATCGCCAGAAGGCACTGTCCACTTTAGCCTTGAAGGCAATGCTGACGTCTCCGCTGCTTTGGTTAATTGAGGTTGAAAGAAAATGGGAGCTCCCAAACCTCTGTTGCTGTCATACGTCTTGCGTCTTGAGGATGCTGTTATGGGCAGATGTGGCCAGCTCGTTCCAGCCTTCACCTCAGCCCTAACTGTGAAGCCCGAGCTTGGTACCAGCTGATGAAAAGGTCACAGGCACTGCACTGGCAAGCTATGGCTAAGCCATTGAGCATGGAATGGCCTGCTGGGCATTCGCTATGCATAGGAAGCAGGAGGCCCCACATATTTCGTCCTGTGCGTAGGGTTCTTTTCAGCTGGTTGCTCGCTAACTGTGATCCGCAAGGCACTGGATCCGACTGCTTTCAATCGCTGGCCTTATGGAAGCAAGTAACACTGCATACCAGATTTATTATCTGAAATCGATAAAGGGGTTGCCACGTTGTAGAACTTTTGAGTACCTACGCAAGTTGCATTTGCCGGGGATCGAACCCGCATCTGTGTAGTGGACAACAACAACAAAATATTTATGTCCATGACGCTGTTGCACTACGTGATTACCAGTGCAAATAATAATTTACAGGTCATTGTGTGTATAAAATTATTAAACGTTTTTATTTTATTAAAATCACTTTAAGAATGCATGCTATATTTGTTCTATGATATACTCATAAATTTCAAGAGATTTCATGCTGTATTTATCCTATAGTATGCTTACTTACAATTTCAAGAGGTTGCATGCTATATTTATCCTATAATATACTCACAAATTTCAAGAGCTTAAAATAGGCCGGCCTTCCTTTAACTGAACCCATCACATGTCGAAGCTTGATACAATGCATATGTGGTTTTGGGCCAACTCACTCTAATCTAATTGTTTTCTTGATCATATTATCTTTATTTTTATTAAATCATACGTAATTGTAAATTACAAAAGACATACCACTTTCTCCAACTTCTCCTCTCGAATGGTGGACTTGCTATCATGTGACTCAATTTGTTATTTTCCTTGCGAAGACTCAAGATTCCTTGACGCTCTACTTGAAGGTCGCTTCAATCAATGGTTTCGATTAGGCCGGGACACCACTAGTCAAAATTGAAGTTTCTATAGCATGTTCTTCAATCTCTAAAGCAGGTCAAAATTGAAGTTTCTATTGCATGTTCTTCAATCTCGAACAAACAAGTCCGTAATATTAGAGATTGTGCTTGAATGTGACAAAAGAATGGTAGATCTATTTGGTTGAGATTCCAACATATCTTATTATATGCTCAAAGCTTTCACGCCTTCATTTACAAAACTCATGCCACATAAGATCTCATTGACATGACTTTTGTATATAAATTGGATGAGACCTAGTGCATCTTGAATATATGTTAGGAATCTCACAAAGCTGGTCCTCTTTGTCAAATTGTTCATAGCATAACCTTGAATATTGGGTGATTACTTGCTTAGAAAAAAAATATTGATTCAAAACTTTAGTTTGGACTTGTAGTACTCTATCGAATACATGTGTAGGCTTTAGATATTTCCAAGTTGAAGGCAAACAAATGCTATGCTATACCAACGGTCTTCTATCGTTACCCAAAGTGAAATTAGAGGATCCATCATGACATTCTCTTGCGGCTTTGCGTAAAATCAAAGGTAACCAATCAAGTTGGCCCAGTCGGAGTTGCGAGGGCCGAGGCGAAGACTTTCTTCCTGCCTCTCTTGTCCGATATGGAAACCCAACTTAGGATTCGCTCTCATAAATCCTCTTGCAGAATTCTTGTTGTAAATATTATTTCACGAAAAAAATAAACTCATGTTTAGATGTCATTCCTTGAAGGGAGGACTCAAATATAGGCTTTAAATATTTATAATATTGATATCTAGTAATTGAAATATTTTAAATATCCAAACAAATAGCTCATTGAATAGGTGAATGTTTGAATCTTCCAATTTTGTCCGGTTCTCTCACTAACTCTATTCATTATATAAAATTATTAAAATAAAAATATATTGAATGTACATAGTTTTATAGTAACAAATATCTATCGATAAACTTTTTAAGTGATCCTGGAACCCTCAAAGGATGAGTTTAGGGAGATGAGAAGTGGGTGAATCAAAATTCTTACTATAATTGATAAGTTTGATGAGATAAAAAATGTGGAAAAAAAACAACATAGAGCAATTCTCCATCTAGGGGAGGATGAGAAAAGTGTCCTGATAGTTGGCTACAACATTATTAGCCATATTATCCGCAGAGAGGGAACACAACATGACAAACTTGAAATCTTTGGAGACTCTTGATTGATAGTCCTAGATGCGGGACATTTTGTTCGCTCGAGAATACCAAATGCTTGTAGGCTTGAAGAAGGTTCAAACATCGAACATGGTGATCTAAGTGCGCTTTATTTAGAGTACCTTGATGAAGTTGTACCATATGCTAAGCTTTGTGAAGTTAGACTTCTTGGGGAATGACAGGAGAGTTTGTGGAAGCGAATGGAGCTAGAGCACAAGGAAGAGAAATGATGACTTAGAACGGAAGACACATAGGAAACTATGGCTTGAAAATATTTTGAAAGCGTGGTGTTTGTGACTCGGAGTTTCCATAATTCATCTGCAGAGCTCGGCTTTGTGGACACATGTCCATGAACCTCGACGCCACCAAAATCCTCATGCTCATCGCTGCGTTTTTGTCTTCCCTTGGCCTGCAGACATGGCCACAAACTCCTTCAAACAGAGTGAAGCACCTCCACAAAAGATGTCTAATTGAAGCTCACAGACGCAGGATATGCAAACTTTCAAACGAATGGGCAACAGTAGTGCTTACAGTCCGGAGGGGAGCGAAGAGCTCCACACTCATAGCAGCTTTCACATGACCATAGAGAGAGCAGACTTGGCCACATTCTGAATTTCGTTCATAGTCATGTATACAGCCGACCGGTTTCTGCTGTTGCTCCGTTTCAATAGGTGCAGGCTGACAACAATGCACGTTCACCGTTATGAATAGTTCAGCAAACGCGGTTTTCAGAATGTGCTACTCAAAGGTAACCAAAGCAAAGTTGCTGTTACCTTTCCAAGCGCTTCAACCAACGCAGCGTCTCTCCAGAGTTGTGCCATCTCATCTTCCATGGCCTTGGCTCTCTGTCCATATCTGTGCTCTCTGATACATATGTCCTTTCCTCGTCAGGAAGGTCTTGGAGGAAAGTTGGAGCCTGGACTCGGACTGGGTCTGGAGTCTTCGGACCCTTGGTTGGAGATTTAGTCTGAGCCTCCAAACTTGGAGCCTGGACTGGAACACTGGCTCAGGCTAAGCCCTTCACCTTTGCCTGACCCGTGGTGTTGGCTTCAGCTGACCCCATTCCAACCTGCACCTCCTGTACAGCAGCAAGAGCCCGCCTGCAGAACCTTGAGAACCTTCCAGAGAGAGCTGCGTCATTGGACTGGCTACAGCTCTATACTGTCATCAGGAGGTACCCGGTTTGGCTGACTATTTCTGACAAGCAAAGGATCCTGAGCACTGCGGCCAAAGTGCAAAGCATCATGAAACCTCCAACGGACGGAAAATTCACCACGGCCAGTCAGGAGCGGAATAGCATGCTCGTGGACCCGGAAAGCGACTCTGTGCACTGAGGGCTCAGCATGAACCGGCTCCAGAGGACAAGGTTCTGAGCACCCAGGCTGACAGCGCTGCTTGGCGGGTGGATTGATGTTGGAGGAATACTGTCAGGCACAATCACTGGGATGAGGTCCTCCAGCCCGGAGAGGACAACGGAACAGGTCCAGCAGTATACTTGACTGTGGTCCGGACATGCCAGCCCAGAGCTCTGAATTTGTAAGGCGGAAGTAGGGGAATCTGAGTCCTTCCCAGGTGCATCCACTCCGCCTGCGGGACTGCTGAGGGCGTCCTCCCGTCATTACCCACAGAGAGTGTTGGATGGTCCAAACGACGACATTGAGGAGCTGGCTGGGATGCCTCATCAAGCTTGGGCAGATTGTTTCTAAAGGACAAAGGGACACTCTGGGCATTGAAACAGGAAGGCTCATCTTCATCATCTAAGCAGATAATCTCTGGGGCACAAACACTACCAGGCTGCAGGGATCCAGGGCAAGGTACAGAAATGGTTACAGGAGGAAGGTTAAATTGCCGCAGCCGCTCACACCCCAGGAACCCACCTACAAGTCTTAATTTTTTCTCAAAAGAAAAAAATGGAAGTCCAAGAATGCTTTCATAAAGAGGACTAAAGATCACCACACTAGCAATTTGGGTATATTAAACATTAAAAATCTAACTTCTTATGTAGACCCTCTAGAAGGTGATGAGTTGAAGTCTCTTTAGCACTTTTCTCGACCTTGTTGTTCATCCAAACAATAGCCTTTGCATGAACGTGGTGGCCAGTTCACCACAGTGCAGCGGTAGAAGTTGCAAGTGTAAGCTTCATGAAGGCATCGTTGATAACAGGGATCCCAGGAATTAAGGGACCAAGTAGGTGTGCTCATGATTTTTCACTGATGATTTCTTTCACCCGAAACATCTGGACAGGCTTTAACAATAAGAGGTTTTGCTTGGCCTATGAAGGCCTGTGCAGGGATTGGTACCTTACAGAAGGGCACGGGCTGCACTCACAGATTGTCGAAAGAGGACAACTAGATAATATATTGGTGGGTAACTGCCTGGTGGGCATATATATGCAAAATGCTTTGAACTGAAACAACCACGCCAGGTTCCTGACAGCTGTGCCACGAAGGACGTGGTGACATGGACCTCGCTGACTGCTGGGTTTTCTCAGCAAGGCCCCCTCGGACATGAGTAACTTGTTGTGTATGGACAAATGAAGCAGGAAGGCCTGGTTTTACCATGTTTGCTTGCCTTGTGAAGGCTGGTGCAAAACTGGTGCCTTCCAGAAGTGCAGGCAGCCACATTCATAGCTTGTCCAAAGAGAATTGCTGGATGATGTCCTGGTGGCCACCTGCCTGGTGGACATGTATGGTGGTGAACTGGAAGATGCACGCCAGGCTTTTGAAAGCTTGGCCACAAAGGATGTGGTGGCGTAGACAGTGCTGATTGCTGGGTATGCCCAACAAGGGCTAGGAAATGAGGCACTTGTTGCGTATGAACAAATGGAGCAGGAGGGCCTCGTTTTGGTTGAGCATGTCACTTTTGCCTCTGTCCTGAAGACCTGAACAATCACCGGAGCCAACCAGAAGGGGACGCAGCTGCACTCACAGATTGTGGAAAGGCGACTGCTGGTTAATGTTGTGTTGGCAACTGCCCGGTGTCCAGGACATGTATGCAAAACGTGGTTTGCACGTCTGGTTTTTCACAGCTTGACCAAAAGGATGTGGTGCCATGGAATACCCTGATTGCTGGGTGCATAGCAAGGACTCGGTAGTCTGACCAGCCCGTTTGCCACGAGGCGCAAAACGGGCCACCTTGGCCAGCATTTAGCCTCGGCATTGGCCCTCTACAACAAAATGGGGCATACTGTACGCAAGTCACCATGAAACCAGTCCATACACTCACTCCAGTGTTGAGGATCAGAGTACCTTTGACTTGAGGTTTAAACCAAGAGGTGCTGTTAGCTGTCAGAAGCCTGGTAGATTGGGCACGAAAAGTGGTTGACATAGAAGTGCACGTGCTGGATGCCTGTGGTAGCGTAGCAGAGCAGAACCAAAGCAAAGTTGCTGTTACCTTTCCAAGCGCTTCAACCAACGCAGCGTCTCTCCAGAGTTGTGCCATCTCATCTTCTATGGCCTTGGCCTTGGTCTCTGTGTCTGACATATCTGTGCTCTCTAATACATCTGTCCTTTCCTCGTCAGGAAGGAAGGTCTTGGGTGGAGGAAAGTTGGAGCCTGGACTCGGACTGGGTCTGGAGTCTCGGACCCTTGGTTGGAGATTTAGTCTGAGCCTCCAAACTTGGAGCCTGGACTGAACACTGGCTCGGGCTAAGCCCTTCACCTTTGCCTGACCCGTGGTGTTGGCTTCAGCTGACCCCATTCCAACCTGCACCTCCTGTGCAGCAAGAGGCCCGCCTGCAGAACCTTGAGAACCTTCCAGAGAGAGCTGCGTCATTGGACTGGCTACAGCTCCTCTATACTGTCATCAGGAGGTACCCGGTTTGGCTGACTATTTCTGACAAGCAAAGGATCCTGAGCACTGCGGCCAAAGTGCAAAGCATCATGAAACCTCCAACGGACGGAAACTCACCACGGCCAGTCAGGAGCGGAATAGCATGCTCGTGGACCCGGAAAGCGACTCTGCACTGAGCCTCAGACCGGCCCAGAGGGACAAGGTTCTGAGCACCCAGGCTGACAGGGCTGCTTGGCGGGTGGATTGATGTTGGAGGAATACTGTCAGGCACAACCTGGGATGAGGTCCTCCAGCCCGGAGAGGACAACGGAACAGGTCCAGTATACTCATGACTGTGGTCCGGACATGCCAGCCCAGAGCTCTGAATTTGTAAGGCGGAAGTAGGGGAATCTGAGTCCTTCCCAGGTGCATCCACTCTGGCCTGCGGGACTGCTGAGGGCGTCCTCCCGTCATTACCCACAGAGAGTGTTGGATGGTCCAAACGACGACATTGAGGAGCTGGCTGGGATGCCTCATCAAGCTTGGGCAGATTGTTTCTAAAGGACAAAGGGACACTCTGGGCATTGAAACAGAAGGCTCATATTCATCATCTAAGCAGATAACCTCTGGGGCACGAACAACACTACCAGGCTGCAGGGTTCCAGGGCAAGGTACAGAAATGGTCACAGGAGGAAGGTTAAATTGCCGCAGCCGCTCACACCCCTGAAATTCTGGCAAGTCTTAATTTCTTTCTCAGGTGATCAATTCCACCTTCGTGAGACCTCTTCCGTCCCTGCTCTCGAACCTGCTCAAGCAACTGAGTCAGCCCTGCTCACCACCTGGCCTGAACAAAAAGCCAAATCAACAGGCTGAGAAATGCACGCACCAGTCAATCCTGTTGTGTCCCACAGCGCCACGTCCAGGTCTGGCTGATCGTCTATCTTGCTGGCAGCAGCCCCTGCATTGCAGGCGCCGGGGTCCAGGCCTGGCCAGCCTGCTGATTCCCTGAGCAAGGGCAGGTGATGACATGAGGAGGAGGAGGACAAATCCATGAGCCCCGTGCAAATACCCTGAGGCTGGCTCCAGGAATGGTAATGCATCTGGACCCAACCTCCCACAGATCCCTCCCTTCCCTTATAGACAAACTCCTCCCTACCCAGCAGAAAACCGACAGCAAGGCAGGAAGAGAGAAGGCACAGCCAAAACGAGGAGACACTGGCAGGTACAAAAACACCACCCCGGACCTGGGAGCATAGAATTTGCACAACAGGAAGGATTGCCTTGTGACAAGTAGGAAAGAAATAAGCAACCCACAATCCAGCACAGAAGCGGAAGCAAGAAAACAGACTGGATAAGAAATAAGCAACCCACAATCTGGACAGCACACAAGCGGAAGCAAGAAGCCAAGCAGGGTAAAAAGGCAACCCACAATCCAGCACACAAGCGGAAGCAAGAAAATGGAGCAGTGAGAGCCAGGTGTCTGAGCAGTCACAATCGGCAGCTCTGGGCAGCAATTACAGCCCAGGCCTGCAGCCTCAGGAGGCACAAGAGTAAGAGCAAGAGCAAGATCAGGAGCTGCACTGGTGCAACGCAAGAGCAATCGAGCGAGCTGGGGCAGCAGATCTCGACAGAAGCAGCAGATGGGCCACAGTGCAGCAGAGAACGCGCAATGGCAACAAGAAGTAATGTCCTTGGCGCCGGACCTGACACCATGTGGTAAGTTAAAAGGCGTGGAAATTCCGGGGTTAAATCCTGCATTGCAGTGCGGCCATTGGATGTCATTGTCAACACGTGCCAAATAAGCTGGTGTCCTTGGGACGAGCATTGTAACGGATAACTGCTTCCGCTGCTTCAAAACCTCCTGTTGATGTCTGCCACAGGCAACAAGGATGGGAGTCGAGGAGAAGGGAAGGTTAGCAAGCAACATTGCGAGCTCAGGTGCAGGTTGATACGTGCCACCGTCAAGATAGGGTAAAATGCCTCATGCTGGTACCTCACAAGCAAAACTTAGCTCAGACGCACCCCAAGGTGTGATCCAGTTCACTCACTTTCAAAAGATTCCAGAAACGGAACAGAAGTGATTCACGAACTTTAGCGGGAACACCACATCCAGCACAAAATGTGTTCCGCCCAAATTTACGATGCACGATGCAAGGGCCGGGCAGGTTCAACCGACATCTGAAAAACAGTCCGAGTGTCAGTACCGTCACGTGAGCTCACCGCTTATACCGAGTTCAAGCTTCCAAGTTCTAGGAGTTGGTCTGAATGCCTAGGGGTAGTGCATGTGACCTCCTCAGCTGATACCATGGCCACACCTGCCCATGGCAGCATCCCTCAAGAAGTATAACAGCAACAAGAGGTTCCAGAGCTCCCCAATTGTCTTTAAACCCCACTTAACCAAAGCACCAGAGCACTCAGCAGCATTGCCTTCTCTATTATAGCATTGAGATCACCAAGAGGCCAAAGTCGACGTGACTCAGGTTCCTAGGCCCTTGTAGGTCAGAACCTGAACAGGCTAAAGTCACTCAGTGGGCCTTTCTTCAGGCTCTGACGTACAAGGGCCTAGGTTGCTGAATATTTTCATCTTCCTCCAAAATATGCTTATCCTCGAGGATTTTGGCGTTGCTGTCTTCTCTTGGCCTGCAAACATGGCCACGCATTGCCTTCAAACAGAGTGAAGCAGCTCTACAAAAGATGTCAAAGTGAAGCTCACGGCCGCAGGAGATACGAATGGACACCAGTGGTGCTCACAGCCCGGAGAGGAGCGAAGAACTCCACATTCATTGCAGCTCTCACATGACCACAGAGACAGCACACTTGACCACATTCTGAATTCCGTTCATAGTCATGTATACAGCCGATCGGCTTTCTGCTGTTGCTCCGTTTCAATAGCTGCAGGTTGACTACAATGCAGGTTTACTGTTATGAATAGTACGCAACGCGGAAATGTGCTTTACAAGGGTACCCATAGAACCGCTAAAGAAAACCAAAGTTGATGTTACCTCTCCAAGCGCTTCAGCCAAGAGCCTGCCTCCAGAGTTGTGCCATCTCATCTTCCATGGCCTTGGCCTTGGTCTCTGTGTCTGACATATCTGTGCTCTCTTGACACACAGTGCCTTTCCTCGTCAGGAAGGTCTTGGAGGAAAGTTGGAGCCTGGACTCGGACTGGGTCTGGAGTATTCGGATCGTAGGTCGGAGATAGAGGCTCAGCCTCCAAACTTAGACCCTGGACTCGGACTGGGTCTGGGGTCTTCGGACCCTTGGTTGGATTTATAGTCTCAGCCTCCAACATGGAAGCCTGGACTGTGACTAGGCCTCAGGCTAAGCCCTTCATTTTTGCCCGAACCGTGGTGTTGGCTACGGTTGTTCCCATTCAAACCTGCAACTCCTTTGCAGCAAGCAGCCCGCCCGCAGAATCTTGAAAAAACCTTCCAGAGAGAGCTGCGACAGTGGACTGGCTGGCTCCCTCTGTGCTGCCATCAGGAGTCACCTAGTCTGGCCGACTAAGCTTCAAGTCATTTCTGACAAGCAAAGGATCCTGAGCACTGCGGCCATCATCGAACCTTACCTCCAGTTGACGGAAACCCACCACCACCACCAAGAATATACGGAATAGTTGCCTGGACTGGTCACTGACTCACAATATAATCTGAGGACAAGGTTCTGAGCACTGAAGGTTGCATTGATGCCTCATCTTGGTCCAGAGCTGGTCACTGAGGATGCCTCTGTCTTCTCATGAGTCTCCCTGACATTTATGAGAAACTGTGGGACAAACAAGTCTCTGATGGTCCAACGAGCACAGCTGCAACACGGAGTTCAAACGTATCCAACAACACAAGTTACAACAACATGCACACATAATCATTACAACAACACAAACAACCAACAAAAGCTGTAATACAGAGTTGCTTCAACACATGCTCAAAATCATTTTGTGACAACAAGCTTCAACATTGAGTCCTACAATGTACAAGCTAACCTACAACAGATGACCAAGAGTTGCTACAATCACCATACAGAGTAGCTACAATACAGAGTTCACTACACACAAGGGGCGTCCGTCTTTGCGGAAGGGGCTTTGAGAAACCTAGGAAACTGAAGAACATCACGGGTTTTATAGTATAGGTAGGCCGCGGGAAGTTCTCGCGAAGTGTTTTAGGGTTGGTAGGCGGTAGGGTAGGTAGGCTTCCAGAAGCCCCGTTCACACTTGCAAAATTGAAAAGCATACACCACACTAAATACTTTGAGACACCAAACCTAAATGCAACAGTTGATGGAAATAGCATGGATTAGAAACTTCAGTTTTGATTTGCAGTGGCTAGGCCCAATTGCAACTATTGATGGAAGTAGCCATCATCAAAGTACGATCGTTGAGGATCTTGTCTTTTTGCAAGAACAAATTTTGAGTCACATATCGCGAAGCCATCATATGGGAAGGAAGTGATGTGCCGTTTGTAATTTATAATTAGATATGATTTATTGAAAATTATAGTTATGATCAAGTACACAATTGGAGTAGGTCGACTAGGAGCCATGTCTTTGCTGCAAGTGCTCCTGGCATATGGTGGGTTCCAAACTTAGAGAAGGTCGATCCACTTCAAGCTCTTGAAAATCATGAGTCTGTCATAAGAACAATGTTCGAAGCATTTTTAGAGTGATTTGATAACAATTAGAAGACAAGCTATACCAAACCTACACCTTTCTAAACATGAACCCTTGAGAGCATAATCGGGGGATTGGTGGTCTGCAGTCTGGAAAACATACATAAGATTAACGTAGCTGCCTTGTGGTCTCATCTGCAGAAGTTGTTGTTGTTGTAGAGGGTTGTTTTCTTACTAGGAAGATTCGGGTTCGATTTCCGATCTGTTGTTCCCGACTAACTTGTTCAGGCTATGAATAGCAAGCAATCTGTATTTTATATAAGATCATGAATCTGGTTTGCTGTGAGCGGCCGCCAGCGGTTGAAAACGATTGATGAAACAAAACCTAGTTCTGATCAGGGCTCCGAGCCTTGCAGATTCCAGCCTACGCACGGGACGAAGGATGCTGGGAACTTCCTCCTGCAGCAACTCCATGGCCTACCCCAAAGATTCCTATGCATAGTCGAATGCACAGCCGGCCATTCCCCGAACAATCGCTTTGCCAAAAGCATCGGAAAAATGCAATTAGAGGAGGACGGGGCGAATTCAGCATGGGCCTGCTGTCGGGCAGCCTACGACATTTCACTTAACCGGACGACGCGATTGCGCCACCACCCCCGCCGGCGTGAAAGAGTGCAGTTTCACGAGTGCCACTTTCCATCAATTTCAGACACGAAAAGGCAGTGATGCACGAAATTTGAAGGGAACACCACGTCCAGCGCAAAATGTGTTCCACCCAAATTTTCGGTCCAAGATGCAATGCCACGGCCATGCACACTCTAGATTTAAAACAGGGACAGTCATGTGAGCCCACCGCTTGTTCCCATTTCAAGCTTCCAGACTTATTAGGGAGCTGGTTTGAATGCCCAACGCAGTGCCTAGGACCTCGTCACCTGGTACCAAGCTCCGGCTTCACAGTCAGAAAGTTGGGCTGAGGTGAAGGCCAGAACCTGCTGGCCATATCTCCCATAGGAGCATCTCTCAAGACGTAAAACAAGCAAGTTGTTCCGTCCTCACGAGGCTAAAGTTGACGTGACTTGTGTGCGATGTAAAGCCTGTCCACATGCTTCATTAGAGCATTAGATTGAACGAAGTCATCCCCGAAAGTACTTGGATCATTGACTTCTTCATGCCTGTTGTCCACGATAGCTCCTATACCGAAGAATTTTTGGATACCCATTCCTTGGCTACGGCCTTTCGACGATTTTCAATTTCGGTTGTGTCGGCCGAAACCAGATGATACACTATCACCACCTTCTTCTCCTGTCCCACACGAAAAGCACTGCTCACCGCTTGACGAGTGACGCTGGGGTTAAACTCTGGCTCAGTAGTATGATCCTGGAGGCTGCAGTAAGGTTTACATCTTCCCCACAAGCACGAGCCTTGGTAGAGGCCAGAAGAACCCTCGAAGGGTCGTTCTTCGAGTTGAATCTCCTTAGGGTGACTTTCCCATCAGCACTCAGAACTTTGTCTCCCAAGGCCCAGCTCTTGTGCTTTTGGAGGACGCTCTGCATGTATTGCAGAGGCTTGAACATTTTGCTGAAAATAATAAGCTTTTGTCCTGCCTTGTCACAAAGAGATAGGATCTGCATAACGAAATCGGCTTTCACACCCTTACTTGGATCCGAGGCTGTTCCGTCGAGATCAGGAAACTCAGCTGTGTCCCAGTACTCGTCAGGGCAGAGGGACGGGTGAACAGTCACTGATGTTGTCTCCGAAGTAAGCTTAAACTTGCCACTTTTACCGCTGCCCTTTGATTGCACTTTTGCCACCAGGTCCGCTTGCAAAGGCTGCAGCTTCATATGAACAACAAACTCGTATAGTCCTAGAAGAGACCTCAGCTGATCACCTTCATGGGAGTCTACAAAACAAGGTTAGATTCCGCATGTTCAGTATACCCACATCTCTAGCGTTGTGATCTCCAGTCCTCTTCATAAAAGCAGATTTGGACTTCCAAAAATTCTTCCTCGCAGCTTCCCAGAATTATTCGGGTGCTGTTCTCAATCCCAACGCAGTAGCTAAGACCTCCTTAGCTGGTACCAAGCTCGGCTTCTGAGGCAGAAAGTTGGGCTGAGGTGAAAGCCAGAACTTGCTCGCCAGATCTCCCATAGTAGCATCCCTCAAGACGTAAAAGGAGCAAGTTGGTCCCTTAACCACAGCACCGTACCCTCAGCAACATTACCTTGATCACCACAGGCTAACGTTGACGTGACTTGTGTGCGATATAAAGCCTGTCCACATGCTTCGTTACAGAATTGGACTGAAAGAAATCATCCCCACAATTACTTGGACCACTGACTTCTTCATCCGTGTTGTCGATTGTTTGAGACCCATTCCTCGCCTACTGTCAGTAGTTTCCAATCTCGATTGAGTCAGACGCAACCACATGATACACAATCACCTCTTTCTCCTGTCCCACGCGAAAAGACCTACTCCCCGCTTCATGAATGTCGCTTGGGTTAAACTCTGGTTCCAGCAGTATACTTGACTGTGGTCCGGACATGCCAGCCCAGAGCTCTGAATTTGTAAGGCGGAAGTAGGGGAATCTGAGTCCTTCCCAGGTGCATCCACTCCGCCTGCGGGACTGCTGAGGGCGTCCTCCCGTCATTACCCACAGAGAGTGTTGGATGGTCCAAACGACGACATTGAGGAGCTGGCTGGAATGCCTTCTCCAGCCCAAGCAGATTGTTTTTCAACGTATTCCCAGATGCTCAACATCATTAGGCACCTGCACAAACACATGCATTCAGAACAAGACATAAAGGTTCAGACTTACCGCAACATATACAACCCATCAACACAAAGGTACAACACAGAATTGTTATAACACACGAGCTACAACACAAGTTACCATAACATCCCACTACATAATCATTACAAGATATAAGCTATAACACAAGTTACCACAACGTCCCACTACAAGGAGTAGCTGTAATAGAGAGCTGCTCCAACAAACAAGATCCAACATCATTTTGGTGGGAAAGGCTTTAAAATATAGTCCCACATGCTGACTTGCTACAACGAATAATCAAGAGTTGCTACATCAACGTAGAGACATTACCATACGAGTAGGTACAATACAAAGTTCGCTACAACATAGAGACCCTTTACGGAAGGGTGTTCCTTTCGAAGGGCCTTGAGAAACCTAAGAACATGACATGTTTTATAGCGTTGGTAGGCATGGAAGTTCTCACGAAGTGTAGGGTTGGTAGGCGAAGGAAGTTCTAAATTGTTGTAGGGTTGGTAGGCGCAGGAAGTTTTCGAAGTGTTTTAGGGTTAGGCAGTGGTTCTTGAGAAGTGTTTTAGGGTTGGTGGCGGCTTTTTAATTCGTTATAAGGTCAATAACGAGAAGGTTTTGGTCGAGATATTTTGTAATCGACCAGAGATTTTGTGGACCTAGGTGTTTCAAAGTCAATGAAACTTTGAGTGTTTAACATTTACTTTGAGTGTTTAATGGTAAATGATGACTTATTTGTTATAGGGTTGATGAAACCAATCCTTACTTCGACTATCGTACTTCGAAGGGTGATTCGGTATTAATTAATTAAAATTAATAAAATTTGAAAATTTAGAAATTATTATACTTAAAATGCTGAATGTGTAAAACTTTACGGGTTTAAGATGTTGAAAATAAGGAAAAGATAAAGAGCGAGTTATTTAGGGGAAGTCTATACATATCTATTAGTTCTATATAGATACCTATGTATTCTAATAAATGTTGAAATTTGATAACATTATTTTTCATAAAATTTGAAAAATATAAATATTTATGTTGAACCTTAACTTTTCAAAAAATAATTATTTCGGCTTTACCCTGTTGAACCACCCCTCGCGGTACGATAATCAAATCTTTCACCTTATGCTTCTACCACTTTGACTTGCTATCTCACTATTGAAAATTTTCTATGCAATCTAAATATATTAAGATATCATAATCTAATTATAATATAATTATAATATATTATAATATATTATAATATATTATAATATAATTATATAATAATTATATACAAGGTTAACGATACCATTGTGATACGGTGGTAGAGTGTTGCTTTCTTCCAAGAAGATCGGGTTCGATTTCGATCTATGTGTTCCCAAACTTGTTCGGGTTTGCAATATGATATGAATAGCAATCTAGAGTTCATATAAGATAATGCATACGGTATCTTTGTGAGCGGCCGCCGTTGAAAAGGATTGATGAAACAAAACCTAGTTGATGGGCTCTAGCCTTGCAGACTACCGAGGCGAAAGATGTTGGGAACTTCCTCCTGCAACTCGAGGCCCCTACCCAAAGATTCCTATGCATATTCGAATGCATGTAGGCATTCCTGCACTGATCGCTTTGCCAAAAGCATCGGAAAAAAGGCAACTAGAGGGAGGGAGGCGGGTCGGTGGCTCTTTCGTGCGACTTCTGACGTTCACTTCACGAGCAGCGATTAAACCGCGGCAACGCCCTCCTAAGCGCCACCACCCGGTAGGAGTGCAGTGCGATCTCCGAGTGCCACTTTCCATCAATTTCGGACCGAAGCGGTGATGCAATTTGGAGGGAACACCACGTCCGGACAATGTGTTCCACCCAAATTTTCGATCCAAGATACAATGCTACTGCCATGTACAATGCAGGACGATGTGAGCCCACCGCTTGTTCGATTTCAAGCTTCCAGAGTTATTAGGGAGCTGATGCAGAATGCCCAGCGATTACCTAGGACCTCGTAAATTTTGGTACCCATGGCGATTATGGTTCGGATGCATCGTAATCCGATAGATAGGCAATTCATGGTAGAGAACACAATGTAGTGTATCGTGAGGTAAAGGAGGAGAATAAGCGCGTTCGTGCGCCCAAATGTCGGTTCAGTTTAAAACGCGTGCCCTAAGGGCTTGAGTGCTACAACTTCAACACTCCCACTTAGCATCTAGTCCTTAGGCTATGCACTTTTACATTGCTAAGAATTGAAGCTAATGTCCGAGACCTTCTAAGTCCCATGTTCTTCACGTGTTGTTGATGTTTGATAGAGCTAAGTGCTTTGTAAGCACATCCGCTACCATGTGCTCTGTTGGACAATAGAACGCAAACTTGCCTTCTTCAACCACTTGCCTTATGAAATGAAATTGTACCTCCACGTGCTTTGTTCGAGCATGGAACTTGGGTTATAGGTGAGTGAGATGGCACTTTGATTATCACGAGGGCGGCCTAGGAATCCTCGGGTCTCGCCTAACTCGAAAGTTGGAGAAGTTGCGAGTCCATCCTTGCATGCGTGAGTCAGCAGCAATACTCGACCTCGGTTGGTGAGTGCAACTACTTTGTACTACTCCACTTGTTCGTGCCTCCCAATAAATATCGTTGCTTGTGCTTTTCTATCATCAATGTTGTGCCTCGGCATCACTATAACCTTCAAGTTGTAGAGGTTCTCCTTGTTTGATATGTAGTAGAGCAACCCTAAGTCCAAGTTGCTCTTAGGTATCTAAATATCCTCTTATGACCTTCCAATGAGCTTGAGTAGGAGCTGATAGGAATTGTGACAAGGCTCCCAGATAGGATGCAGTGCAGTGCAAACCATAAGGTACATAAGACTACCTACGGTGAGGAATAAGGAGGAGGAGTAGTGTCACTGTTGTCCTGTTGATCCACCTCTTTGCTTAGCTTAAGGTTCATTTCCATGGGTGTTGAGATAGGCCTAGATTCTAACATCTTAAACTTTGTTAAGATTTCTTGAATATATTTTGATTGGTGAATGAGAATGCTTCTAGCCTTTCTATCCCTTAAGACCTAAATGCCCAAGCAAAGGAAAGCTCTCTACAAGTGGTCATGGAGAAACGCTTAGCTAGCATAGATGGTCTCTTCTAGTATGGCCTTAGTGTTGGACATAAGAACTATATCGTCTCATTATACCCCTAAGACGATAAAGTAAATGCTTGATCTTTTAATGTAGATATTATTATCGAGTTTAACTTAGTGAAACCTAGTTCCTTAAGGCTGGCGTCTAGCTTAAAATACCATTTCATAGCACTCTTAAGTCCGTATAAGGACTTTAATAGTAGGCATGCATTGTACTTTGTCCTATCCTTAACATATATCCCTTGAGAATCTCCATGTAGATGGTGTGGTCGAGATCTCCATATAATAAAGCTGTCTTAATGTCAAGTTGCATTAGCTCATAGTCATGGTGAGATGCTAAGGCTAGGAGGATCCTAAGTGAGGTTATCTTAAGTACGGGACTAAAAGTTTCATCATAATCAAAACCATATTTTTGAGAGTATCCTTGGCTACTAATCTAGCCTTGTATCTCTCTATGCTACCATCGGCATTTAATTTGATCTTGAAGGTCCACTTAGATCCCACAAGTTGTCTATCCTTAGGTAGAGTAGTTAAAGTCCAAGTTTTATTGGCTTGTAGGGATTCTAGTTCGACACGATTGCTTGTTTCGTGTTCCTTTTGTGGGCATGATGGCCTCTGGTAGTGGCGAGGACAAAGCGATCTATAGCATTAAGACAATATGCTAAATTGCTCTTGGGATCCTTGATTAGTAGGAGAATATCTATATTTTACACATTGGAGCGGTGAGATTGTCTACGCCTAGGCTGGTTAGTGGCGGTGATTGTGGGATGTCCTCTTGCACATTTTGAAATAAGGGTCTAGAGTTTCCTCGGCTTCAGGCATTTATATGTTGCATATCGGGAGTATTGTAATTAGAAAATCAGATAAATGCCTACTTGTTGTTGAGGTGCCCGTCGTTTTTGAAAGTCGGGGTCAAGAGCATATTGTGAAAACTCAATGTCACTTGCCGATCCCGGCGCCGAGGCGATGCTCGGGTCATTGTTCGCTAAATCGATCCGGTGTGTGGCCGATCGAGCATGAGCGGGAATCGGGGCGCGTTGAAGGCCAAGGACCGGGATTGAGAGCTGCGCAGTGCGTCGGGTTGTGGATTACATTGGTCTTGAGCGCGTCGGCGTGTAGGTGCGGAGAGGTGTTGTGGAGATTCGCCGGAGTTGGGGCGGATCGAAAATTTGAGTCGAAAATGTCCCTGCTTTACTGCGATTCACGATTTCTCGATTTGATCGTGTCGGCGTGCCGTCCCCTCTCAATCGAAGGGCGTGAGCCGGAGCTGAGGTGTTTGAGAGTGGATCGGCGAGTCGAAAAGATGGTTTGTGGTGTGTCCTGGTGAAGGGAATGGCGAGGAGGTGCGGTGTGGCGAGGCTGAGACATGGGCGTGTCGTCTGGGGAGCGGGTTGGGAAGGTTAGGACCGGTGCGAGAAAAGTCCACAGAGCCATCTTCATCATCATCTAGGTTGGTTGGGGCTCCCCGGTGTGGTGGATGTCCTCGAGGAAGGTGACGTCTGAGTGGGTGACTTTGTGTGTTTGAGGGTGGATAATTTTGTAACCTTTGATCCGTCGGTAAAGCCAATGAAGCGAAATTTCATGCCTTGTGATCTAGTTTGGTTGGATTGCCTTAGGAATGTGGGCATAGGCAGGGGAACCAAAATCCGTGTAGAGAGATCGGGCTTGACTGTCAGCTTCAGAGTGCCAGTGAGAGAGAAGAGGTTGTGGTGCGATGTAGGCATGCGCATTGCCTCCGCCAATAGGTTTTAGGAAGGCGGGCATGAATCATCATTGCCAAACCACATTCTGGATGGTCCGATTCATTCTTTCAACCCCATTTTGTTGGGATGTGTAAGGAGTGGTAATTTGACGGTTGATACCATGTTCCTTGCAGTGGGTGAATTGAGTAGAGCCATATTCTCCACCGTCGGATCTAAGGCATAATAAGGTATCGCCTTGCTTTTCGACTGTGTCTTGTATTCCTTGAAGCATGGAAATGCTTGGGCCTTGGTCTTGATATATATATAGTAAAGCGAGTGAAATCATCGATAATAAGCATGAAGTAGGTATAACCAAAGAGTGATTTATTGAAAGGCCCGGATGTCGAGTGTACTAGTTGAAGGCGCTTGGTAGCTCTTGTGTTGGATGCCTTAGGAAAAGGGCGATGGCTTTTCGAGGGAACAGCTTCACAAGTACGTCCTCAATTCGTGAGAGTAATGCCATGGGCTGCTTGTGTGTTGATCATCTCCTTCATTTTCTGCAAATGCATATGCCCAAGCGTGCCAAAGGAAGGTCCGATTTTGTTTCTGTACTGCTGTTAGAGAGGAAGGGTGACTAACCCTTAGATGATATAGGTCATCATTTTAAGATCACCGGTGGCAATTAGATCGCCTTGAGGGGTTTCAATGGCAGATGGCCATTGCCAAAACAAACATAACATCTTGATCAACTTTTCGTGCGGAAAAGAGGTTTTTGTTAGTCCGGGAACTAAGAGGACATCCGAAATCTGCGGTGGAGTGTGGTTGCTGGAGCAATGGAGCCATGGCATAATATGATGTTTGGTGTTATCTCCAAGGGACAAAGTTGGGTTGTCTTTGTAGGTGTAACTTTGGTAAAATATTCCCTATGGGGGTCATGTCTTTGCGAGGCTCCGAATCAATATACAGTGTTCGCCTTGGGCGATAAGCAAGAGGCTACTAGTGCTAATGGTGTGCTAGTGCCCGGAGGATTGTGGCTAATTTGGGCAAGGAAAGCCTTTAGTGTGTTTCGCATGGTTAGGGCCAATGGGGCTGATGTCTCATGGGAATTGGAGGATGCTAAGCAGCATTCTTCATAGATGTGGCGGTATTTTGCACGGTACCCTCGGGCTTCCAAGCGGTTGTAGATCCCTCGCCACGGGTTGAGTAAGTGCCACGTCCTCTGATGCCTCTCATGTTTCCTCTGTCTCGGCCTCTGTCTCCCTCGAAAGCCGGAGGATGGCTCTCCGGCATGAGCAAAACTTTCCGGCGTCTTCTTGATGGCATTGTATAACTTGTTGATTAGAGGTTTGATGCCTTGGAGGCTTTGTACGCTCACCCATGATTCGGTAATGTGGATAGCGATTGCTTCTAGGAGCTCCTCGGGGATATTGAATCCAAGAGCACGAATTTAATGATCCACTGGAAAACCATGGCATGGTGATCAACATGGTCACCTTGACATTCAAGGTGGTAGCTTTTGATTGTATGTATAGTATGCATGATATCATATCATATATCTCATGGTGGGTCCATGCTTAATCTTGTTGTCCCTCCACTATTGCATTGCCTTGTTTCATACCTGCATGAGCACGTTTTTGCTTGATTATTGTCCTCCCATTGATCTTTCTCTAGTTGTGTTCCTCGTAGGGTTGGGGATGGGGATGGGTGGATTTCAGACTCACTCGTAACCCTGAGCTTGCGCTCTTCGGATATTAGTGATACGAAATTTCCGGATGGGGAAATTGTGTTGCTTGGCCAAATCAAATTTGTCCTCCTTGGACAGGAAAGGTGGGAGGTAGACATGTTGGGACTTTTTAATTTGATGGAGTGTTTAATGGCTGATGGTATGCTCTAAGGAGGCAATTGATGTGTATTTGGAGAGTGATCACGTATAGTTTCTGCAGGTGTTAGAATTAGTTTTGTGTGTGTTTCTAGACCTTGTAAATTCTATTATCTGATTTTGAAATTCCTCTATTTCGATTGTGGAGGAAGAATGTACAGGTTGTCTGAGGAGCCGGGCACGATAGAAGGCTATGTTGCCTACATAGGTTTTGTAGGCTCGTGATCAATGTTTCTCTTATTCGTGCAGGTTGAGTGGTGTGTGAACTTCAACCGTGGTGGTGAATTGCCTTATCATTGTGAGTTTGGTGGCCTTTCTATGAACAGAAAGGAGATTTCTACGTAGGCCCAATCATACTCCTGTGGGTCGTAAAAGCCACGTAGTGAAAGTTCTTCTCCTATGATCAGAAGCACGGAACAGGTTCGAATCCATGCGTAAGCCCACAGGTTTTCTCTTGCCTCCTTGAGGTATGAATTCTCACGATTAATTCTTTTCCATTCTTGAAGGTCTGCCTGCCTAGCTGTGCGCCGTTGGCTGGGCATGATACCATCACTGGCTCTGATACCATGTGACGATTATGGTGCGACAGATGCATCAGAATCCGATAGATGGGCAATTCATGGTAGAGAACACAATGTAGTGTATCAGGGCTGAGCCAGAATGTAAAGGAGGAGAAAAACTGCCAGTTCGTGACGCTTCGCCCAAATGTCGGTTCAGGTTTTCAGGCTTAAAAACGAAACGTGCCCTAAGGGCTTGAGTGCTACAACTTCAACAGTACCAAGCTCGGGCTTCACAGTCAGGAAGTTGGGCTGAGGTGACGGCCAGAACTTGCTGGCCACATCTCCCATAGTAGCATCCCTTAAGACGTAAAACAAGCAAGTTGTTCCGGAGCTCCCCTTTGTCTTTAAACCCTCATTTAACCACTGCACCAGAGCACTCGGCAGCATTACCTTCATCACCACGAGGCTAACGCTGACGTGACTTGTGTGCGATGCAAAGCCTGTCCACATGCTTCATTACAGCATTGGACTGAAAGAAGTCATCCCACGATTACTTGGATCACTGACTTCTTCATCCCTGTTGTCAACAATAGCTCCTGTACCGAAGAGATTGATGGACGCCCATTCCGCTACGGCCTTTCGACGATTTTCAATTTCGGTTGTATCGGCCGCAACTAGATGATACACAATCACCACCTTCTGTCCCCAACGAAAAGCCCTGCTGACCGCTTGACGAGTGACGCTGGGGTTAAACTCTGGCTCAACAGTATGATCCTGGAGGCTGCAGTAAGGTTTACATCTTCCCACAAGCACAAGCCTTGATAGAGGCCAGAAGAACTCTCGAAGGGTCGTTCTTCGAGTTGAATCTCCTTAGGGTGGCTTTCCCATCAGCAATCAGAACTTTGTCTCCCAAGGCCCAGCTCTTGTGCTTTTGGAGGACGCTCTGGATGTATTGCAGAGGTTTGAACATTTTGCTGAAAATAATAAGCTTTTCTCCTGCCTTGTCACAAAGAGATAGGATCTGCATAACGAAATCAGCTTTCACACCTTACTTGGATCCAAGGCTGTTCCGTCGACATCAGGAAACTCAGCTGTGTCCCGGTACTCGTCAGGGATAGGGACGGATGAACAGTCACTAATGTTGTCCCCAGTAAGCTTAAACTTGCCACTTTTACCTGCACTTTGACTGCACTTTTGCCACCAGGTTCGCTTGCAAAGGCTGCAGCTTCAGATGAACAACAAACTCATATAGTCCTGGAAGAGACCTCAGCTGATCACCTTCATGCAAGTCTACAAAACAAGTTAGATTCCATGTTCAGTATACCCACATCTCTAGCGTTGTGATCTCCAGTCCTCTTCATAAAAGGCCTTCCAAAATTCTTCCTCGCAGCTTCCAATGTGTTTACCATTCCTGGGGTTATCATGCCACCATTGCGCAGTCTGTCATTCTCCAGCTCCATCCTCTTTTGCACAAACTCTGGGTCATTGTCCAGGAAGTCTGGCTTCACAAAACTTAGCATCTGGTACAACTCCTTGAAGGTATTCTGAAAATAAAGTTCCACTGAGTATCACCCTGTTCATTGTCTTAACCTTCTTCAAGGCCTGCAGGCTATTGCTTTTCTCAGTGCGTACAAGATGTCCTTCATCCAGGATTACCAAATCAGGAGTCTTCAGTATGATATCGCGAAGTTCATCATGTTGTGTTCCTCCTTGAGAATGATCCGGCTAATGTTGTAGCCAACCATCAGGACACTTTTCTCATCCGTCCATTGATGAAGAATTGCTCTACGAAGGTTTTCCGCATCGCATGTCTCATCGGACTTGTCATATATATTAAGAAGCTTGATATCCCCCACTTCCCATCTCTTGAACTCATCCTTCCAAGGTTCCACCATCACTTTTGGAGCTACAATCAGCACCTTCTTGCGCGGATAGGTAGTGAGCAAGCCTTTCACAAAGGCTATCATCAAGAACTTTCTTCCTGTTCCTGGAGCATGCTGAAAAATACATCCTCCTCTGCCATCCAAAGACTTGACAAGGAATTCAAATCCTTTCACATGATGTTCCTTCATCTTGGGCATAAAATCAGGAGGAATCTCCACCTTGAGATTCAGAATGGGCATGGCTCTCCGGACCGTGGCGTTGGCGTCGGCTGAACGCATTCCAATCTGCAACTCCTGTGCAGCAAGAGGGCCGCCCGCAGAACCTTGACGAGCTTCCCGAGGGAGCTGCGACATTAGCCTGGCTACAGCTCCCTCTGTGCTGTCATCCTGAGGTACCCAGATTGGCCGACTAGGCTCCAAACGCTCCAAACGCTCCCAAGCACTGTGGCCAAACTGCAAAGCATCATGGAACCTCCAACGAACGGTAAACTCACTAAGGGCAGTCATATCCGGAGTAGCATGTTCGTGGACCCGGAAAGCGATTCTGTCCAATGAAGGCTCACAAATATGATCCGGCTCCAGAGGGACAAGGTTCTGAGCACCCAGGCCGACAGGTCTGCTTGGCGGGTTGATGCAGGTCGGAGGAATACTTTCAGGCCCAAGCAGCTGGGATGAGGTCCTCCAGCCCGGAGAGGACAAAGGAAGAGGTCCAGCAGGATACTCAAGACTGTGGTGGTCCCGACGTGCCAGCCGAGAGCTCTGAACATGTGAGGTGGAAGTAGGGGAATCTGAGTCCTTCCAGGTGCATCCACTCCGCCTGCGGGACTGCTGAGGGCGTCCTCCGTCATTACCCACAGAGAGTGTTGGATGCTCCATACGACGACACTGACTCAGTGGAGCTGGCTGGGATACCTCATCAAGCCTGGGCAGATTGTTTCCACAAGGCGATATCTGGGCAGTATTCGAACAGGAACGTGGCACATGTTCATCATCGAACTGCAGGACCTCTGGGCCACGAACAACACTACCAGGCTGCAGGATTCCAAGGCAACTTCCAGAAATGGTCACAGAAGGAGAGTTAAAGAGCCGCAGCCGCTCACACCAATTCAGGTGAGTCTCATTTTTTCATGAAATCCTCGATACAAGCTTCGTGAGACCTCTTCCGTCCCTGCCTCTCAGAACCTGCTCAAGCAACCGAGGTCAGCCCGCTCACCACCGGCCTGAACAAAACCAAATCAACAGGCTGAGAAATGCACGCACCAGTCAATCCTGTTGTGTCCCACACCGCCACGTCCAGGTCCGGCTGATCGTCTATCTTGCTGGCAGCAGCCCCTGCATTGCAGGCGCCGGGGTCCAGGCCTGGCCAGCCTGCTGCTGATTCCCGAGCAAGGGCAGGTGATGACATGAGGAGGAGGAGGACAAATCCATGAGCCCCGTGCAAATACCCTGAGGCTGGCTCCAGGAATGGCAATGCAATCTGGACCCAACCTCCACAGATCCCTCCTTCCCTTACCAGACAAACTCCTCCCTACCCAGCAGAAAACCGACAGCAAGGCAGGAAGAGAGAAGCACAGCCAAAACGAGGAGACACTGGCAGGTACAAAAACACCACCCCCGGACCTGGGAGCATAGAATTTGCACAACAGCAGGAAGGATTGCCTTGTGACAAGCAGGGAAAGAAATAAGCAACCCACAATCCAGCACACAAGCGGAAGCAAGAAAACAGACAGGATAAGAAATAAGCAACCCACAATCTGGACAGCACACAAGCGGAAGCAAGAAAACCAAGCAGGGTAAAAAGCAAGCAACCCACAATCCAGCACACAAGCGGAAGCAAGAAAATGGAGCAGTGAGAGCAACCAGGTGTCCGAGCAGTCACAATCGGCAGCTCTGGGCAGCAATTACAGCCCAGGCCCGCAGCCTCAGGAGGCACAAGAGGAAGAGCAAGAGCAAGATCAGGAGCTGCACTGGTGCAACGCAAGAGCAATCGAGCGAGCTGGGGCAGCAGATCTCGAAGGGCAGAAGCAGCAGAAGCAGAGGCCGCCACAGTCGCAGCAGAAAGCGCAATGCCAACAACAAGTGATGTCCTTGGCGCCGGACTCCTGACACCATGTGGTAAGTTAAAAAGGCCTGGGAAATTCCGGGGTTAAATCCAGCATTGCAGTGCGGCCATTGGATGTCATTGTCAACACGTGCCAAATAAGCTGGTGTCCTTGGGACGAGCATTGCAACGGATAACTGCTTCCGCTGCTTCAAAACCTCCCGTTGATGTCTGCCACAGGCAACAAGGATGGGAGTCGAGGAGAAGGGAAGGGAAGGGAAGGTTAGCAAGCAACATTGCGAGCTCGGGTGCAGGTTGAGGACTTACGTACCGTGAAAAAAATACCGATGCTTGCCCGCAATCCCAAGGTCGCTCCTTGGATGCAACCCACGCCCTCAATGGAGGCAATTTGGGCCTCATGGCTCAAAGCCGTGACGGAGCTGACCTGTTCATCTTGGCAAAGTTTCATGGAGATGGCATCGACCACTTGAAACACAAAACAAGACTTTGCCAGTATGACAATGAAAATGTTGAAGAGCTCCGTTGGCGTCCATGGAGCCCCGTCGATGCCGTAAAAGGGAAGAATGCTGTTTCAGGGGAACAGTCGGCGTTGGTCACACACTCCAGCACCAGCTTCCTGGCAGCCTCGGCAGTGTACATGAACATGTCCGGAAAAATGATGCCGGACAGCTCCAAGCGGAGAGCCCGGCGGACGACCTGCACACAAATGCGTGGAGGGCAGCCATGAGAGGAAGCATCAGAGCAGGTGCAAGAAGAGGAGGAGAAGCAGAAGGAAGTGTGAGAGGAGCTGGAGGAGCCAGGTGACTGGACCTGTGTGCTGCCCCGGCAGCTTGCTCAACGCTCAACAGCATCCCGGCACCTGCACCAACCCAAGAACAAGACACAAGGTTGAACACAGAGTTCTACAACACCCAAGCTACAGTTCAGAGTTTCTATATATAATACATGCAACAGGCTATGGGAGACTGAATGCTCCTGTCCATCTCCTGGCCAGATCTCCCACAATAGCATCTCAAGACATAAAAGAGCAAGTTGGTCCCTTAACCACAGCACCGTGCACTCAGCAGCATTACCTTCATCACCACAGACTAACGTTGACGTGACTTTTGTGCGATATAAAGCCTGTCCACCTGCTTCGTTACAGCATTGGACTGAAAAAAATCATCCCCACAATTACTTGGATCACTGACTTCTTCATCCGTCTTGTCAAGGATGGCTCCTGTACCGAAGACGCAGATCTTTTGAGGCCCACTCCTTGCCTACAGCCTTCGACGGTTTTCAATCTTGATTGTGTCGGCCACAACCAGATATACACAACCACCACCTTCTCCTGTCCCACACGAAAAGCCCTGCTCCCCGCTTGAGGAGTAGCGCTTGGGTTAAACTCTGGCTGCAGCAGTATGATCCTGGAGACTGCAGTAAGGTTTACATCCTTCTCCACAAGCCTTGATAATCCTTCTCTACAAGCCTTGATGAAGGCCAGAGGAACCCTCCAAGCGTCGTTCTTCAAGTTGAATCTCCTTCCCTTTCCCATCAGCGACACTGAGGAGCTGGCTGGAATGCCTCCTCAAGCCCAGGCAGATTGTTTTTCAACGTATATCGAGATGCGCAACAGCATCCGGGTACCTGGACAAACACATGCGCACACAATAAGGTTCAACTCAGAGTCACTACAACATACAACCAACCAACAAAAAAGTACAACACGGAGTTGCTCTAACACACCAGGTAAAAAAAACAAGTTACCACGACATCCCACTACATAATCATTACAAGACGCAAGCTACAACAAGAGTAGTTGTAATAGAGAGCTGGTCCAACACACAAGCTTCAACATCATTTCTGGTGGGAAAGTCTCTAACATTGAGTTCTACAATACAACCTGACTTGCTACACCACACGAATAAACAAGAGTTGCAACAACAACGCAAGAGACTATTACCATACACAGAAGCTACAATAGAGAGTTCGCTACAACACAAAGTCTCTTCATGGAAGGGGCGTCACTTTGTAGAAGGGGCTTGAGAAACATGAGAAACCTAAGAACATGACATGTTTCATAGCGTTGGTAGGCCGCCGGAAGTTCTCGCGAAGTGTTTTGGGGTTGGTAGGTGCCGGAAGTTCTCGCCAAGTGTTTTAGGGTTGGTAGGCGCCAATGGTTCTCGAGAAGCATTTTGGGGTTGGTAGGTAAATGCGAATTTATGTTATAAGGTCGATGGCAGGACGAAGGTTTTTGGTGGGCTATTTTGTAATAGGTATGAGCTAGGACATTTTGTGAACTTCGGTGTTTCAAAGTTAATGAAACTTTGAGTATTTAATGGTAAATAACGACTTATTTGTTATAGGGTCGATGAAACCAATCCTTACCTTGACTAATCAAATCTCTCACCTCATGCCTCTACCACTTTAACTTGCGTTCTCACTATTGAAAGTTCTTGATGCAATCTGAATATATTAAGATATTATTATCTAATTATAATTTAATAATATATTTACCTAATTTATCCTTATATATTATATTATCTTCTCAGTTACCATTAATAATAAAAAGAATCTAACCCCTACTCAACTACATAGACAAATATAATACTTATAATCCCACACTTGGGTCGGATTGGTGGTCCTCCAGCCCCATAAAACATAACATAGGCGTAACGTTGTGGTCTCGTGGTATAGTGTTGCTTTCTTACAACGAAGACGCGGGTTCGCATCAATGCGTTCGGGCTTCCAGTATAATAGCAATCTAGATTTCATATAAGATAATGAATCTGATATGCCGTGAGCGGCCGCCAGCGGTTGAAAACGATTGATGAAACAACACCTAGTTCTTATCAGGGTTCTGAGCCTTGCAGATACCAGCCTACGCACGGGGCGCAAGATGTTAAGATTCCTATGCATACTGAATGCACAGCCGGCCATTCCCTGCACAATCGCTTTGCCAAAAGCATCAGAAAAATGCAACTAGAGGAGGACGGGGCGATTTCAGCGTGGGCCTGCTGTCGCGCAGCCTACGACGTTTCACTTCACTGGACGACGCGATTGCAAGAGCGCAGTTTCACGAGTTCCACGTTCCATCAATTTCAGACACGAAAAGGCAGTGATGCACGAAATTTGAGGAACACCACGTCCAGCGCACAATGTGTTCCACCCAAAGTTTCTATCCAAGATGCAATGCCACGGCCATGTACAATCTGGGACAGTCATGTGAGCCCACCGCTTGTTCCCATTTCAAGGTTCCAGAGTTATTAGGGAGCTGGTCTGAATGCCCAACGCAGTGCCTAGGACCTCGTCAGCTGGTACCAAGCTCGGGCTTCACAGTCAGAAACTTGGGCTGAGGTGAAGGCCAGAACTTGCTGGCCACATCTCCCATAGTAGCATCCCTCAAGACGTAAAACAAGCAAGTTGTTCCGGAGTTCCCCTTTGTCTTTAAACCCTCACATAACCACTGCACCAGAGCGCGCGGCAGCATTACCTTCATCACCACGAGGCTAACGTTGACGTGACTTGTGTGCGATGCAAAGCCTGTCCACATGCTTCATTACAGCATTGGACTGAAAGAAGTCATCCCACGATTACTTGGATCACTGACTTCTTCATCCCTCCCTGTTGTGTCAAGCTCCTGTACGAAGAGATTGATGGACGCCCATTCCTTGGCTACGGCCTTTCGACGATTTTCGATTTCGATTGTGTCGGCCGCAACCAGATGACACACAATCACCACCTTCTTCTCCTGTCCCACCAAAAGCCCTGCTCACCGCTTGACGAGTGACGCTGGGGTTAAACTCTGGCTCCAACAGTATGATCCTGGAGGCTGCAGTAAGGTTTACATCTTCCCCACAAGCACAAGCCTTGATAGAGGCCAGAAGAACCCTCGAAGGGTCGTTCTTCGAGTTGAATCTCCTTAGGGTGGCTTTCCCATCAACAATCAGAACTTTGTCTCCCAAGGCCCAGCTCTTGTGCTTTTGGAGGACGCTATGGATGTATTGCAGAGGTTTGAACATTTTGCTGAAAATAATAAGCTTTTCTCCTGCCTTTGTCACAAAGAGATAGGATCTGCATAACGAAATCAGCTTTCACACCCTTACTTGGATCCGAGGCTGTTCCGTCGACGTCAGGAAACTCAGCTGTGTCCCGGTACTCGTCAGGGCACAGGGACGGGTGAACAGTCACTAGTGTTGTCCGCGAAGTAAGCTTAAACTTCTCACTTCTACCGCTGCACTTTGACTGCACTTTTGCCACCAGGTCCGCTTCCAAAGGCTGCAGCTTCAGATGAACAACAACCTCGTGTAGTCTGGAGGATAACTCAGCTGATCACCTTCATGGGAGTCTACAAAACAAGTTAGATTCCGCATGTTCAGTATACCCAAATCTCTAGCATGGTGATCTCCAATCCTCTTCATAACAGCAGACTTTGGACATCCAAAATTTCTTCCCACCGTCCACTCAGCAGCATTACCTTCATCACCACAAGGCTAACGTTGACGTGACTTGTGTGCGATAAAAAGCCTGTTCACATGCTTTATTAGAGTATTTGACTGAAAGAAATCATCCCCACAATTACTTGGATCACTGACTTCTTCATCTCTGTTGTCAACATTAGCTCCAGTACCGAAGAGATTGTTGAACACCCATTCCTTGGCTCTGCCTTCGACGATTTTCGATTTTGTCTTTGTCCATTGCAACCAGATGATACACAAGCACCGCCTTATCCTGTCCACAAAAGCCCTCTGCCCGCTTGATGAGTGTCGGGTTAAACTCGGCTCCACTATGATCCCGGACGCACTAAGGTTTATATCTTCTTCACAAGCCTTCATGAAGGCTAGAAGAACCCTCAAGCTTCATTCTTCAAGTTGAATGTCCTTTCCTTTCCCATCAAACACCAGGAGCTGGCTGGAATGCCTCTTGAGCCCAAGCAGTGTTTTTGAACGTATTCCCGGATGCTCAACACCATGCACCGCACAAACACATGCCCATAAAACATAACATAGGCGTAACGTTGTGGTCTCGTGGTATAGTGTTGCTTTCTTACAACGAAGACGCGGGTTCGCATCAATGCGTTCGGGCTTCCAGTATAATAGCAATCTAGATTTCATATAAGATAATGAATCTGATATGCCGTGAGCGGCCGCCAGCGGTTGAAAACGATTGATGAAACAACACCTAGTTCTTATCAGGGTTCTGAGCCTTGCAGATACCAGCCTACGCACGGGGCGCAAGATGTTAAGATTCCTATGCATACTCGAATGCACAGCCGGCCATTCCCTGCACAATCGCTTTGCCAAAAGCATCAGAAAAATGCAACTAGAGGAGGACGGGGCGATTTCAGCGTGGGCCTGCTGTCGCGCAGCCTACGACGTTTCACTTCACTGGACGACGCGATTGCAAGAGCGCAGTTTCACGAGTTCCACGTTCCATCAATTTCAGACACGAAAAGGCAGTGATGCACGAAATTTGGAGGGAACACCACGTCCAGCGCACAATGTGTTCCACCCAAAGTTTCTATCCAAGATGCAATGCCACGGCCATGTACAATCTGGGACAGTCATGTGAGCCCACCGCTTGTTCCCATTTCAAGGTTCCAGAGTTATTAGGGAGCTGGTCTGAATGCCCAACGCAGTGCCTAGGACCTCGTCAGCTGGTACCAAGCTCGGGCTTCACAGTCAGAAACTTGGGCTGAGGTGAAGGCCAGAACTTGCTGGCCACATCTCCCATAGTAGCATCCTCAAGACGTAAAACAAGCAAGTTGTTTGTGAGTTTTTTGTGAATTTACGATATAAGGATGAAAGCAGGGCGAAGGTTTTTGGTGGAGATATTTTGTAATCAGTATGGGCTAGGAGATTTTGTAGACTTAGAGGTGTTTCAAAGTCTCAACACTCAACACCATTCAACACTCAAGTCTCAACACTCACCATTCAACACTCAAAGTTTCAAAACTTTGAGTGTTGAATGGTAAATGACGACTTATTTGTTATAGGGTTGATGAAAGGAATCCTTACTTGGATCCGAGGCTGTTCCGTCGACGTCAGGAAACTCAGCTGTGTCCCGGTACTCGTCAGGGCACAGGGACGGGTGAACAGTCACTAGTGTTGTCCGCGAAGTAAGCTTAAACTTCTCACTTCTACCGCTGCACTTTGACTGCACTTTGCCACCAGGTCCGCTTCCAAAGGCTGCAGCTTCAGATGAACAACAACTCGTGTAGTCTGGAGGATAACTCAGCTGATCACCTTCATGGGAGTCTACAAAACAAGTTAGATTCCGCATGTTCAGTATACCCAAATCTCTAGCATGGTGATCTCCAATCCTCTTCATAACAGCAGACTTTGACATCCAAAATTTCTTCCCACCGTCCACACAGCAGCATTACCTTCATCACCACAATGCGTTGACGTGACTTGTAAAGATAAAAGCCTGTTCACATGCTTTATTAGAGTATTTGACTGAAAGAAATCATCCCCACAATTACTTGGATCACTGACTTCTTCATCTCTGTTGTCAACATTAGCTCCAGTACCGAAGAGATTGTTGAACACCCATTCCTTGGCTACGGCCTTTCGACGATTTTCGATTTTGTCTTTGTCCATTGCAACCAGATGATACACAAGCACCGCCTTATCCTGTCCCACACAAAAAGCCCTACTGCCCGCTTGATGAGTGTCGCTTGGGTTAAACTCTGGCTCCAGCACTATGATCCTGGAGACTGCACTAAGGTTTATATCTTCTTCACAAGCCTTCATGAAGGCTAGAAGAACCCTCGAAGCTTCATTCTTCAAGTTGAATGTCCTTTCCTTTCAAGTTTCTTTCAATTGTCTTTCAAGGTTTAAAGTTTAGAGTTGTCTTCTTCATGCTAAAATTCGGTAGTAGTTTCTTCTTCACGTTTCTTTCAATTTTCTTTCTTCATTATTGTAGTTATTTAAATATTCGGCAAGAGTCTTTACTTTAGGCCTCATTGTTTACATTGATGGTTCACACATGTCGAACAAAATTTGGAGTCATAATACTTGCCTTCAAGTAATAGAGATCTAAAGCCCAAATATAAATCACCTAAAGCACTACAAGCTGACATTGAAGTTTCTTTTTTTTTAAGCACAAAAGAAGTTTCTCGGCATTCAAGGTTATGCTACGTTAACAACGTGAGAAAGGAACTGGAGACTAGCTTGGTTGAGATTGCCGACATATCTTTGAACATGCTATGGGTTCTCATCTAATTTATTTACAGAGCTCATGTCAATGAGGATCTTCTAGTGGTGGCATGGGCTTTGTAATTTACACTTAGGTATGATTCAACAAAAATTTAAGATGCTATGACGAAGAAAACAATTGGAGTGGGTTGCCTCGAAACCATGTATTTGGTACAACCGCTCCAGGCATATAACGGGTTCCTAAGTTTAAAGAAGCTCGATCTACTTCAAGCTCTTAAAATTTATGAGTCTATGGCACCACAAATATCCCATGCATCCGTAGAGGGATTTTGATAACAATTAGAAAACCAAGCTATACCAAACCTGCAGCTTTCAAATAACAGTTTTGGCCTTTTGTATACACGAAGCCTGAAAAGCATCCCTTGGTGGTGTTGGTGTGATCTCGTGGTAGAGTGTTGCTTTTTCACAACGTGGATGCAGATCCGATTCCCAGCCAGAGTGTTCGCGTTCATGAAATAGAGGATATTTTACATTTGATCTAAGGTAATAAATCTGGCATCTGGTGTGCTGTGAGCGGCTGCCAGGGGTTGAAAACGATTGATGAAACAAAACCTACTTCTTGTTAGGGTCCTGAGCTTTGCAGATACCAGACAGGTTTTGAAAACTTAGTGGTGAATGCTGGGTATGCCCAACAATGGCAACAAGGCTACGAAATGAGGCACTTGTTTCGTATGAACAAATGGAGCAGGAGGGCCTCATCTTGGCTGACACATGTTACTTTCGCCTCTCTTCTCAAGGCCTGTACAAGCAGCGGAGTCATTCAGAATGGGAGGCAACTGTACTCACAGATTATGGAAAGGCGACTGCTGGATAATGTCGTGTTGGGCATCTGCCTGCTGTCCAAGACATGACTGTATGCAAAATGTGGTGAACTGGAATATGCACGCCAGGTTTTTGACAGCTTGGCCGAAACGCATGTGGTGACATGGAATGCCCTGATTTCTGCCTGGTGTGCACTGCAAGACGCGATCGTTGGTGTATGGGCAGATGGAGGAGGCGAGCCTCACTTTGACTGACAGAAGTTACCTTTGCTTGCCTTCTCACAAGTGAAAGTTTTCTATGTAATCTAAATATATGTAGATATCATTATCTAGTTATAATATAATCATATATTTAATATAACTTATCCTTATATATCATATTATCATACTGAATTACCAATAATGACAAAAAAAAATCTAATCGATATGCAACTATTTAAAACAAATATATCGATATGATATATAGATGGTTAACATTTATCACAAAACACTAGTTTTACCTCTTCTTTCTTATGGTAATGGGGACCTTAAATAAGGACATATTATTGAATAGGCATGTGGAGATAGGGTGAAACTATCTAGGATAAGACATAAGAACCTTGGGATCATAAATCATTTTGATATTCATCATCACTAATTATCAAGACTATAAGGTTTTGAAGCCCATATGTGAATTACCCTTTCTCGTAGATGCACTAGTATATGTTCAATTTCCTTTCAAGTTTCTTTCATTGTCTTTCAAGGTTTAAAGTTTAGAGTTGTCTTCTTTCATGCTAAAATTCGGTAGTAGTTTCTTCTTTCACGCTTTCTTTCAATTTTCTTCTTCATTATTGTAGTTATTTAAAGATTCGCAAGAGTCTTTACTTTAGGCCTCATTGTTTACATTGATGGTTCACATGTCACAAGCACGGTCGAAGTTTCTTTTTTTAAGCACAAAAGAAGTTCTCGGCATTCAAGGCTATGCTGCAGGAGGAAGTTCCCCACATGTTGACGGATCGCCCCATGCGTAGGGTTCTAATCGGCTGGTATCTGCAAGGCTCAGGGCTCGTACCAGCTCGTGCATCTTCCATTTCACCACCATACATATCCACCAGGCAGGTGCCCCCCAGTACGCCATCCAGAAATTCTCTTTCGACAATCTGTGAGTGCAGCTGCCTGCCCGTCTGTAAGGCACCGACCCTTGCACAGACCTTCAGAAGGCAAGTAACATCGGAAACATGCAACTGGAGGAGGACCAGGTGCTCGCTGACGCGGCGCCATCGCCCGCCATGCTGCGCCCCGGGAGACGTAGCTCAGAAATCCCCAAGTTGTGACCCAGTTCAGAGTGTCACTTTCAGACTGTCACATTCCCAATTTCAGAAACGAAACGGAAGTGATGCACGAAATGTGTTGGGAACACCACCTCCAGTACAGAATGTGTTCCGCCAAAATTTACGATACACGATGCACTGGGACAGGCATGTTCAAGCTACATCTGAAAATTAGCCTGAGTGCCATTTCAGAGACAGTCATGTGAGCTCACCGCTTGTACCGATTGAAAGCTTCCAGTGTAAGAGAGTTGGTCTGAATCCCAGTGCAGTGCCTATGACCTCCTCAGCTGGTACCAAGCTCAGCCTTCACAGTTCGGGAGTTGGGTTGAGGTGCAGGCTGGAATTTGCCGGCCACATCTCCCATGGCAGCATCCCTATCCATCATGACTTATAACAGCAAGCAACAGAGGTTCAGGAGCTCCCCATTGTACTGGAACCCTCACTTAACCAAAGCACCAGAGCACTTAGCAGCATTACCTTCTCTGATTGTAGCATTGAGATCACCACGAGGCTTCCGTTGAGGTCACCTCTGTGCCCTGTAGAGCCTGTCTAGACGTTTCGGATGAAAGAAATCATCAGCACAGCCACTAGGGTCCTCTATTTCCAACGATGGCTTCAGTCCCCAAGACATCTATGGATACCCATTCCCCGACAAGCCTTAGATGATTTCCTGGCTGTGTTGTATTTTGTGCAACCAGATGATAATCTGATTGCGGCCAATACCACAGAGATGGACAATCGTTTTTCTTCCCTTCTCTGACAATCGTCTTTCTACTCTTGTCCCAGACGGAAAGCCGGCTCATGAAATAGAGGATATTTTACATTTGATCTAAGGTAATAAATCTGGCATCTGGTTTGCTGTGAGCGGCTGCCAGGGGTTGAAAACGATTGATGAAACAAAACCTACTTCTTGTTAGGGTCCTGAGCTTTGCAGATACCAGACAGGTTTTTGAAAACTTAGTGGTGAATGCTGGGTATGCCCAACAATGGCAACAAGGGCTACGAAATGAGGCACTTGTTTCGTATGAACAAATGGAGCAGGAGGGCCTCATCTTGGCTGACACATGTTACTTTCGCCTCTCTTCTCAAGGCCTGTACAAGCAGCGGAGTCATTCAGAATGGGAGGCAACTGTACTCACAGATTATGGAAAGGCGACTGCTGGATAATGTCGTGTTGGGCATCTGCCTGCTGTCCAAGACATGACTGTATGCAAAATGTGGTGAACTGGAATATGCACGCCAGGTTTTGACAGCTTGTCCGAAACGCATGTGGTGATATGGAATGCCCTGATTGCTGCCTGGTGTGCACTGCAAGAGGCGATCGTTGGTGTATGGGCAGATGGAGGAGGCGAGCCTCACTTTGACTGACAGAAGTTACCTTTGCTTGCCTTCTGAAGGCCTGTGGACGACGCACTGGTGCCTTAGAGAAGGGAGGGCAGCTGCACTGATAGGTGGCCAACAGAGGTGCTGGGTGACTTACGCACCTGCCTGGTGGACATGTATGCAAAATGTGGTGCACTGAAAGCTGCCCGCTATCGTTTTGAAAGCTTGGGCGCAATGGATGTGGTGAAGGAAAAAAGAAGATGCTCTTTTGTGGGCATGCTGAGGAGCTAGCTTTGGGGTTTGAATCTTGAACACTCCGCGTGCGACATCTCGAGTGGTATCCTAAAGTCTAAGCATGTGCAGTGTCTGCCACAGTTTCACGGAGATCATGTCAAGGCTTGAACAGAGAGACACGAGAAGGGCGAAGAGATCGTATGAGGCAGGGAGCGAAGGGCTGAGTCCGGATGTGATTGGGCTCAGCTCCGTTCAGTCGTTGAGGATGCGAGGATAAGTCCGGATGGGATTGGCAGAGGTGGGCAACCACGCGAATCCGCCCGATCTTATCCAGACGTATTCTCGCTTTCTCAAACGTTTAGCGAAGAGCTGGGCCCGCATTTTTCCGATGATTTAGACTAAGTGATAAGTGAAACGTCGTGGGCTGCGCGACAGCAGGCCGCCGCTGGGGCCGCCCGGTCCTCCTCCAGTTGCATTTTTCCGATGCTTTGCTCCGTGCAGGGAATGGCCGGCTGTGGCATACGGCTATGCTGCAGGAGGAAGTTCCCCACATGTTGACGGATCGCCCCATGCGTAGGGTTCTAATCGGCTGGTATCTGCAAGGCTCAGGGCTCGTACCAGCTCGTGCATCTTCTAATTCACCACCATACATATCCACCAGGCAGGTGCCCCAGTACGCCATCCAGAAATTCTCTTTCGACAATCTGTGAGTGCAGCTGCCTGCCCTTCTGTAAGGCACCGACCCTTGCACAGACCTTCAGAAGGCAAGTAACATCGGAAACATGCAACTGGAGGAGGACGAGGTGCTGCTGACGCGGCGCCATCGCCCGCCATGCTGCGCCCCGGGAGACGTAGCTCAGAAATCCCCAAGTTTTGAAGAAGAGTTTTAGGGTAAGGAGGCGGCCGGAAGGTTTTGGGGAGAGTTTTTTGAAGAAGAGTTTTAGGGTAAGGAGGCAGCCGGAAGGTTTTGGGGAGAGTTTTTTGAAGAAGAGTTTTAGGGTAAGGAGGCAGCCGAAAGGTTTTGGGGAGAGTTTTTTGAAAAAGAGTTTTAGGGTAAGGAGGCAGCCGGAAGGTTTTGGGGAGAGTTTTTTGAAAAAGAGTTTTAGGGTAAGGAGGCAGCCGGAAGGTTTTGGGAAGAGTTTCAAGAATAAGAAGGTGGATCGAATTTTTCGAGGAGAGTTTCAACAAACAAAAACTATCTTATCACTTTGGAGTTAAAAAATTTAGTTCTAATTTGTATGAGTTTTAATCTTGAGATAATTGAAAGCTTCCAGTGTAAGAGAGTTGGTCTGAATCCCAGTGCAGTGCCTATGACCTCCTCAGCTGGTACCAAGCTCAGCCTTCACAGTTCAGGAGTTGGGTTGAGGTGCAGGCTGGAATTTGCCGCCACATCTCCCATGGCAGCATCCCTATCCATCATGACTTATAACAGCAAGCAACAGAGGTTCAGGAGCTCCCCATTGTACTGGAACCCTCACTTAACCAAAGCACCAGAGCACTTAGCAGCATTACCTTCTCTGATTGTAGCATTGAGATCACCACGAGGCTTCCGTTGAGGTCACCTCTGTGCCCTGTAGAGCCTGTCTAGACGTTTCGGATGAAAGAAATCATCAGCACAGCCACTAGGGTCCTCTATTTCCAACGATGGCTTCAGTCCCCAAGACATCTATGGATACCCATTCCCCGACAAGCCTTAGATGATTTCCTGGCTGTGTTGTATTATGTGCAACCAGATGATAATCTGGTTGCGGCCAATACCAGAGATGGACAATCGTTTTTCTTCCCTTCTCTGACAATCGTCTTTCTACTCTTGTCCCAGACGGAAAGCCCGGCTCATGAAATGAGCCGGCTCCGTGGGACAGGAGAGGAACGGCGGAGTCATCCACACGTAACATCTACACGTTGTGTTATGAACTTGTTATAACACCAGCAATTGAGTCACTGAAACAAATAAACAACTGAAAGTCACTACCACACAACATGATACTAACTACAACAAAGAGTTGGCACAACACAAAGTCATTACCTTGCAGAGTGGCCGCTACAAAAACTACAACAAAGAGTTGCAACAATACATAGTCGCTACCACGAGTGATTATGATTACGTTTATAACACAAGAGCTACAATGGTTACAATTCACAGGCTATAACATAGAGTAGCTACAATACAGAGTCGTTACAACATGTTACAACACGCACTCCCTGATATGAACACACACTCCATGTGACGAACTGGCATATGAGAAACCCATGAACGTCACGAAGGGTTTTATAGGGTAAGAAGGCGGCTGAGTTTTATTTTAGGGTTCGAAGGCAACCACAATTTTAGGGTTCGAAGGCGGCCGGAAGTTTTGAAGAAGAGTTTTAGGGTAAGGAGGCGTAAGGTTTTGGGGAGAGTTTCAAGAAGAAGGAGGTGGACTGAGTTTTTGAGGAGAGTTTCAAGGAAAGAAGGCAAGATTTTCAAAAGACTTCTAGAGTACATAAGCAGCCTAAGCTTTTAGCAAAGTGTTTTAAGCTAGATAGGCTAGCAAAGTGTTTTAAGTTAGATAGGCGGCGGCTCGAAGTTTTTGAGAAGAGCTATGGAGTAGCTAGGCGGTGGAGCTTTCAAAGAGTTTCAAGAATAAGAAGGTGGATCGAATTTTTTCGAGGAGTTTCAACAAACAAAACTATCTTATCACTTTGGAGTTAAAAATTTAGTTCTAATTTGTATGAGTTTTAATCTTGAGATAATTGAAAGCTTCCAGTGTAAGAGAGTTGGTCTGAATCCCAGTGCAGTGCCTATGACCTCCTCAGCTGGTACCAAGCTCAGCCTTCACAGTTCAGGAGTTGGGTTGAGGTGCAGGCTGGAATTTGCCGCCACATCTCCCATGGCAGCATCCCTATCCATCATGACTTATAACAGCAAGCAACAGAGGTTCAGGAGCTCCCCATTGTACTGGAACCCTCACTTAACCAAAGCACCAGAGCACTTAGCAGCATTACCTTCTCTGATTGTAGCATTGAGATCACCACGAGGCTTCCGTTGAGGTCACCTCTGTGCCCTGTAGAGCCTGTCTAGACGTTTCGGATGAAAGAAATCATCAGCACAGCCACTAGGGTCCTCTATTTCCAACGATGGCTTCAGTCCCCAAGACATCTATGGATACCCATTCCCCGACAAGCCTTAGATGATTTCCTGGCTGTGTTGTATTATGTGCAACCAGATGATAATCTGGTTGCGGCCAATACCAGAGATGGACAATCGTTTTTCTTCCCTTCTCTGACAATCGTCTTTCTACTCTTGTCCCAGACGGAAAGCCCGGCTCATGAAATGAGCCGGGCTTTCCGTGTGGGACAGGAGAGGAACGGCGGAGTCATCCACACGTAACATCTACACGTTGTGTTATGAACTTGTTATAACACCAGCAATTGAGTCACTGAAACAAATAAACAACTGAAAGTCACTACCACACAACATGATACTAACTACAACAAAGAGTTGGCACAACACAAAGTCATTACCTTGCAGAGTGGCCGCTACAAAAACTACAACAAAGAGTTGCAACAATACATAGTCGCTACCACACAGAGTGATTATGACGCACAAGCTATAACATACAGTAGCTACAATACAGAGTGGTTACAATTCACAGGCTATAACATAGAGTAGCTACAATACAGAGTCGTTACAACATGTTACAACACGCACTCCCTGATATGAACACACACTCCATGTGACGAACTGGCATATGAGAAACCCATGAACGTCACGAAGGGTTTTATAGGGTAAGAAGGCGGCTGAGTTTTATTTTAGGGTTCGAAGGCAACCACAATTTTAGGGTTCGAAGGCGGCCGGAAGTTTTGAAGAAGAGTTTTAGGGTAAGGAGGCGGCCGGAAGGTTTTGGGGAGAGTTTCAAGAAGAAGGAGGTGGACCGGAGTTTTTGAGGAGAGTTTCAACAGAAAGAAGGCAGCCCGAAGATTTTCAAAAAGACTTCTAGAGTACATAAGCAGCCTAAGCTTTTAGCAAAGTGTTTTAAGCTAGATAGGCTAGCAAAGTGTTTTAAGTTAGATAGGCGGCGGCTCGAAGTTTTTGAGAAGAGCTATGGAGTAGCTAGGCGGCTGGAGCTTTTCGCAAAGAGTTTCAAGGTAGATAGGGGACTAGAGGTTCATGCGACGAGTTTAAAGACGTTAAGCCCTTTGCAACATTTGCAACTTGGTTTAAGGTAGGCAAGGGACCGGAGGTGCTTCCATTGAAGTGTTTTAGGTTAGGTGAAACTCTAAAGATCTAGATAATATATTAGTATGTTAGTAACTAGTTATTTAGTCAACTAATATAATTTAATTAACTAGTTAGCTAGCTAATTATTAGTTAGCATTAGATAATATTATTTAGTTAACTTATATTAGCTAAATTAGTTAATGAGAGGAACGGGTGAACGCTCACTAACGTTGTCCTCCAAGTAAGCTTAAACTTGCAACTTTTACCGCCACACTTTCACTACACTGTTGACCATGTCCACTTCATATGAAAAAAAAACTTGTATAGTCCTCGAAGAGACTTCAGCACATCACCCTCACAGGAGTCTACAAAACAAGTTAGATTTCGATTGTTCAGGGTTTTGGGAGTCTACAAAACAAGTTAGAGTTCGGTTGTATAGTAAACCCATATCTCTGATGTGGTGATCACTAGTCCTCTTCATAAAAGCAGACTTGGACTTCCAAAGTTTCTTCCTCACAACTTCCTATGGGTTTACCATTTCCTGTGTTATCATACCACTATTGCACCGCCTATCATTTCCCTGCTTGTGGTGCAGCTCTATCGGCTCTCTCGATCATTTTCCGGGAAGTTTGGCTTCACAAGACTTAGCATCTGGTACAACTCTACGAAGGTATTCTGAAATAAGTCCTGTTCATAGAAACAGACTTGGACTTTCAAAGTTTCTTCCTCACAGTTTCCTATGGGTTTACCATTCTAAAAGCAGTTTATCATTGTATGCGCTTTCATCGGCTTTGCTCTAACTCCGAGCCATTTTCATAAAACTTAGCATCCGTACAACTCCATGAAGATATTCAAATAAATTGCTACTCAGTATCACCCTGTTTATTGTCTTAACCTTCTTCAAGGCCTGCGGACAATTGTTATTTTCACTATGTTCAAAATGTCCTTCATCCAACACTACAAAATCAGAAGTTCCTTGTATGATATCGCAAAGCTCATCATGTTATGTTCCCTCCTCGTGAATGATCTGACTAACAATGTTCTAACCAAACCATCAAAACACTTTTCTCTTCCTTCCATTGATTGAGAATTGCTCTACAACCTTTTTCCACATCCATCGTGTGTGTCGTCGAACTTATTATATAGTAAGAATATTAAGATATCACTCACTTCCCCTCTCATGAACTCATTCTTCGAAGGTGCCACCATCATTTTTGGAGCTACTATCGACAATTTTGTCAGGATAGCCGGGGAGCAAGCGTTTCACAAAGGTTACCATCAAGAACATTCTTCCTATTCCTAAAGAATGGTGAAAAATACATCCTCCTCTGCCATCCACATACTAGACAAGGAATTGAAATCCCTTAACCTGATCTTCCTTATCTTAGGTGTGAAATGGGGAGGAATCTCTACCTTAAGATTCACAATAGGCGTTTCTTCGGCTGTCCCAACTCCCATGCGACAAAAATCCCACCTAGAGGACCTTGAGAACCTTCGAGAGAGTGTTGAATCATTGGACTAGACAAAGACCTATCTCCCTAGAGGTCATTTTGAAAGTGTCACCCCCAAAGATAAGAGTTAATAGACATATAAAAATATATGAGAGTCAAAAGAAGAGAAGAAGGTCAAAAGAATATATGAAATAAAAAGTGATAAAAGATAGTGAAAGAAAATCAAAGAAGAAAAAAGGAAACATATAAAAGGAAGGTAAAAATAAATAATGTAATTATTTTATTGTACCTATCTTATCACTTTGGAGTTAAAAAATTTAGGTTTTATTTGCATGAGTCTTAATCTTGAGATAATTTTGACACCAAAACTAATAAACAAAAATTTGTAAAGTTTCTATCTTACTCTCCAATATTATAAATATCTAAAGCCTATAGAGATATTAGTTCTTCCCATAAATCAACCAGTATATGCTTAGGTTACTTTAAAGATTCTTTGGGCTGTTTATCAAGTTTTAAGGTTTAGCATTTAGGGTTGTCATCCTTCATGTAGTAATTTCAAAATTTGGCGATATAGTTTCCTTCAATATCATAATTACTCCAAAATTTGCCGCTAATTTGTACTTCATGCCACTACAGCTATGTTGTTGAACAAAAATCCTGTCAATGTTGTGGTAGAATGATATTCTTTCACTATACAGACGCGATTACGATTCCCGACCATGGCATATGACATTCTTCCATAATGCAGAAGCGGTTTCGATTCCCGACCAGAGCATATGACATTCTTCCATAATGCAGAAGCGGTTTCGATTCCCGGCCAGGGCATACGACATTCTTTCACAATGCAGACGTAGTTTGGATTCCCGGCCAGGACATACAATAATTCTTAGAAGGCCATTTCAGATTATCACTTTATTCAGATAATAAATCTGGTATGCAGTGAGCGGCTGGCATTGGTTGAAGGATTGGTGGAACAACACATGGTTGTTTAGGGATCCGGGTTCGACTCCTGGACAAAGCATAAACCTACCTCCAGGCTTCCTATGCATAGCCGTATACATAGCCTATGCTTGCAAAGGCCTTCTGAAGGCAAGCAAAAGTAACAAGGTCAGCCAAAATGAGGCCCTCCTGCTCCATTGGGTCATACGTCACAACAATTGCATCATTCCCAAGCCCTTGTTGGGCATACCCAGCAATCAACATTGTCTATGCCACCACATCCCTGGTGGCCAAGCTTTCAAACCCTAGCGTGCATCTTCGAGTTCACCCCAGCGTGCATTACGTTCTCTTATTGTAGCGTTGAGATCACCACGAGGCTAAAGTTGACGTGAATTTTGTGCCAGATAAAGCCTGTCTAGATCTTTCGGGTGAAAGAAATCATCAGCACACCTACTTGGGTCCCTTATTTCCTGGTCCCTCTTGTTAGGACACCTTCAGTCCCGAAGAGATTTATGGATACCCATTCCTTGTCAGGCTCACAGGATTTCCCAACTCTGTTATACTTGCCACAACCGGCAATCTTGTTGGGGCAAACACAACCGAGCTGGAAAACCTTCTCTTGTCCGACACAGAAAGCCTGGCTCACCGCATGTAACAAGTAATCGACGCTAGGGTTGAAATTTGAATCCAGCAGTAACATCGTGGACGCTGGAGTAAGGTGTAGCTACACCTTCTTCACAAGCCTTCTTCACAAGCCCTGATAGAGTCCAGAAGAACCCTCGAAGGGTCTTTCTTTGTCATTGAATTAACCAAAACATCAGAGCACTTGGTAGCATTACCTTCTCGTATTGTGGCATTGAGATCACGACGAGGCTAAAGTTGACGTGACTTTTGTACGATTAAGAGTTTGTCGAGATGTTTCGTCACAGCATTGGACTGAAAGAACTCATCCCCACACCAACTACTTAGATGGGATGCCGTTACTCCAATGCTGTAAGGAGACACCAAACATTTGGACTGACTCTACACAGTCACTTATCTCTTGGTTCCTGTTATCCTGATGCCTTCTTGTCCGGATAGGTAGTGAGCAAGATAGCCTCTATGAGCCTTTCTTCAAGCTTTAGATTGTGACCTCCAAGGGCTTAGGATCGTTATGCTTATCTTCCTCCAGGGTATCATCATGCTCATCTTCGCGTTGTTGTCTTCACGTGGCCTGCAAAAATGGCCACAATCTGCCTTCACACAGAGTGAAGCAGCTCCACAAACATGCTTGACAGAAGCTCAAAGCCAGAGGAGATGAAAGGCTCGTCGTGCCCACAAACTTGCTGCATCATTTCCTTCTCATGATAGAGAAGAAAATGATGCAACAAGGAACCCGCCCACTGCTCCCCGGATCCAGAGCACCCGTCCTTCGGAATCCGCGGGCCCAGCTCTTCGCTAAAACGTTGGAGGATGCGAGAATACGTCTGGATAAGATCGGGCAGATTCGCGTGCTTGCCCACCTCTGCTAATCGCATCCGGACTTCTTCTCGCATCCTCAAACATCTGAACGGAGAGCTGAGCCCAATCTCATCCAGACTGATAACACGATATCTTGTGAAGGGGGTTAATATTCACGAAGGGGGTTTCACGGGAAATATCCCCTGAAGGGGGTTTGACATGGGTCCGCAACTCGTGGTTATAGAGGTATGAATGAATATAGGGCGTAAAAGAAGGGTGAACTTTCGTGTGAAGCATTGACATGAGGTTCATTTCTTGCCAAGGGGTTAAGGTGCAAGAGGTAACCCTATTTTGGGTGCATATAAGACCCATGTGAAGGACCATTCACCGCCACCGCTGGTCTTCCTAGCCAAAACACCCTTAACATTCATAAAAGGACGGTGATCGAGTGGATGAGCGAACCATGGCGGCTGTGGACCAAGGATGTTTGAGGAGTAGGGCGCCGGCCGGCGCCTATTTCCGCGTTCGACCTATTGGGAAAGGCGGGTAGTAGTGTGGCCTTTGCTCGTGTGTACACAAAGACTATATGTGTGGGGTGAGTGGGTGGCTTCCGCACACCATAAATTGAGCCCAAGAATATAATCACATTGTTAAAACCCAAAGACTACAATCGGCATACGGAAAAGCGCCGATCGTTCCGCCGCCATCACACACACAACATGCCGGGCTACACATGTGTTGCCTGCCAATATGCCGGAATGCCAAGCCATTAACTACGGCCATACTTCCTCCATGTCCTCCGCTTGTACAGGGAAATGGCTTGCACATCGAAAATTCTATAGCATGTGAAGTCTACAGAGGTATACAGAGAAACGGCACAACCAATATTCTATCATGGGCCTACACTCTTTTGAGACATATGTGCTGGAGCAACACGCTGGGGCACGCATAGCCTCCCCAAGATCCCATGCAAGATGACACAACATTCAGAGGGCTTTCTACTCTTCTCCAGACGCCACTCCATCATCTTCGCTGGGTCCGGCATCATGACCATCATCTTCACTATCCTCGGTGGGACTTTCACTGGTTGAATGAAGCCTCGCAACGCAATGAACTTCTCTTTGATTGCCTTCTTATCTACAGTACAAGTGTCTCCGCGTAGTCAATGTGAACCCATAATAGAGGATGACAGTTTCGTGAACAAAAACCTTTTGGATATTTTTGATGGATGGATTTCGCTCCTTTTCCTGCATTGCTCGCAGTCGTGGCATCCTCCGATTAAGTATTCTTCACGTACCTTCCTTCAGACGCATCTGTGTTCGCCTGCACTAATGAACAAGGAAGTGAGGCATGGCGAATGCAATTGAGCAGTGATTACCTTGCCAATCCAAAAGGGTCTCATATGCGTGCGTGTCCATGGGAACGCAACAAACATCCTCTTTATTTCCGCGATATCACCATTCCACTGCTCCATTTCTGTTGTTGCCTCCCGTGTTTGGTATGCTCCCAAATACATATCTCGTTGTGGGAGGTCCCTTAGCAATGCCTCCTCCAAAGACGCCACATCTCGGAACATGGAGAGGAAAGTTGCATCCACTTCCGATCTTGAGTACCATTTCCAAGGATTAGAGCACAAGGCCAATGTTGTTTTGCACAATAACAAAGAATCTCCTCTTGGTCCAACCGTAAAGCTTCCCACCATAAAAACTCCTGTGATGTCACATAAGGCCTAAGTTCGAAGACCATCCTTAAGATGGGCAACGGCGCTTGGTGATAATGTCACCGTGTTCCTTTTTATCCCTTGACCGCAGCGTGAGGGGCGCAATGTTATAGTGTCGGAAGGACAAATTTCAAACTCCAAACCCCTTCCGTTTCCCATTGTGGCGAGGTCGAATCCTGCTTGCTCCTGATAACCGTCACGAACCCGCGGTCCGCTTTCTCCTCACGGGTTATTTTAAAGTGGTGCTGGAACGATAAGTTGTTCAATCTCTTTACAGCCGCCCCATAAGTGAGGCCTCTCGGCCTTGTCTAATAGGCCACACATATGACCGAAAGTCCGCCACTACCAATATCTTTACCTCGGTGACGGAGTGTACGCATGCATCAAGATCTCGACAATGCGGTGGTGTGAGCCTCTTTATGTCTCAAGCTTTTGGAGAAGCAAGAAAACATCCGTCGATTTGATCATGCGTATGCCCGACCAAAAGGAATCCCACTTTCACTTTTTCAAAAGTACCCATATCAACAAGCATGTTCGGATATGCAAAAGCAGTGGTTCTTGTTCTCCCCGCATGTGTTGTCCAACAGATACAAAACTCTTGGCAGACCCCTCGTAATTATGTATAACGTCCGAATGATGGTGATCGCCGACGGCGTTCGTAAATTCGCATAATGCAAATAGGCTCTCGCTGCGTAGTTGTGAATCATACACCCAACCACGTGTGAAATCGACACTCCTCTACGAGGTTTTTCGCCACCGGAGAAGATGAGGAATCTCTGTCTTTTTGGTCCATTCCATCTATGGATAGTAGCATATACTTATGTGGCTCCACATAGCTCTTGCTCCTGTTTGGACATTTTCTCCGCCTCGGTGGAGGCGCACGCGGTGTGCTTCCAAAGCAACTGAAATTTCTCTGCCACAAACAAATGTCCTAGTCGAAATATATCAAAATCCTCAAAACGGCATCCGTTAGGCCCTCCAAATGAATGACATCGCCGACCTTAACAAGGAAACTTCTTCACATGCAGAATGCTTATTTGCACGACGCCATCCAAATGGGGATACATGGCGGATAAAGTGGGGGCGAGGGGGCGGGGTGGCGACCGGCGCCCACAATCTCGGCTCGCTCCGACGGGGCCGGGCGCCGCCGGAGGCGCGCCGACCGCGCACGCCCACGCCTCCCCGGTCTCGGGAAGGCGGCCGGCCTTCCAAAGCTTTGCCTCTCGCTTGGGAGGGAGTGAGCAAGCGGCTCGTGGTCGTGGAAACCACTAAATACCGGGCGCGGCAGGCACATTGTGAAGGCATTCCGCTTTTGGAAACCAAACACAAAGACAGTTCTGGAACATGCACGTACATGCATCTAATATGACAAAAGGTGGTATTAGAAGAGCACATCCGCTCCATCGGGGTAGTCAAGCAAATCCGCAAGCAGGTGAACAACCCCATGGAGGACACATTGGTGCAAATTACCTTGATCTTCCTTGTGCATTGTGTTCTTGATAGTGCTCTTCAGACCTGCACAAAGCGAGCATGTTGAAAACCTGTTGGACTTCGGGATTTTTACTGTTGGGAAGTTGCTTCTCCACAGTTTCAAGAACCATGGGTACTTGACGTAGCGAGTGTTAGAGTTTTCGACCGACGCTTGTACAAGGTCCATATTTCCAACTTTGTATACGTGTCGATTAAAACATCCAAGTTTGGCGCCGCCATAAACGTGAAAGCGTTGTCCATCCACGAAAGGGCATCCATCGACACGCCGATCGTGCCTTCGGGTTTGGTTCAAATCCATCCCAAGGTGATTCCGAATGACTCGCTCTTTAGCTCCTCATACCTCCTGTGGCCAAGACAATGTACTCTTCTAAAAGCCTTCAAGCGCGCAAGATAGAGTCGCCCCATGACATGTGTCACCACTTTCGCCCTATCACCTCGGGATCCGTGGATCAACAAGAGATCGCAGATATGTCTCCTGCTCTGCCTCCCATGCGCATGCGTTGCTCTTGAAATCGCGCTTTCCCCAACCGCACAAACACATTTTTATGCAACAAGGCTTCTTGAAATGCATCATTGTATCCCTTCGCTGCAACGACACTCCAGCTTCTCTTCTTCGTCGTGATATAACAACTGCCCTTGTTGGAGCCTTCAGAGACTCACTCAAAGGCTTGGGATGGAAGGAACGACAGGCATCAGGTGATGGAACACGCTCGAATCTTCGTTGTCGCCAATGGGACCTTCCTCAACCGGTGAGCGGACGCGATCAACAGTCTCCGCAGGAAACAAACCACGGCGTGCAACCGTCGATGTATCTGCTGGGAGAACGCCACTGACATTCGGGAAGCTTGAACGTCGGTTGGATGGGCTTCCCTCCAACGCAGATACCGATGCAAATTCCTAGGTGTTGGAGGAACACCCCGCGGGACGGTTGGCGACGGAACTGGCGACGTCTTCGGCGCGTATCTGGAACAACAATATCGGAAGAATGAATCAAAATCCCACAACCAGCAGATACAGCACTAGCGTCCACAGTTCCCATATGGAAAAACTCATCGTCTACCTTCATTATCAACACGTCTTTCGGGAATGGCAAAACGCACTCGACGGTGATGCCTGTGTTCGAGACGTGGTGGCTGCTCAACAGTCTACTCGCTTCCATCTTTACGGAAACACGACATTGTGAAGAGAAACCTTCTTCCCATTGTTCATCCTGCAACCGGATGCACTAACTGAACTCAGAATCCGAAAACAAGATAGGGGGTGAAAACCAAGTAATCCTTCCAAAAGGGCCGAACTCAAACCTCTTCGCTAGCTGGGGTGTGGGTGAGACGCAACATGGTATGCGCACAACTTGTAGAAGAGCGTCGATTGAAACCACACTCGCCGCGTCGTTTGAAACCACAGTCGCCGGCAGGTCTTCTGGAAGAGACCTCCAGTGACGAGGAAAATGGTGAAGATGGCCATTGTCTTTATGGATAGGCGTCGCGCATAGATGGGTAGGATATTATGTTCCTCTGTAATAACGACAACATGATGGAGTTCCGGATACAGATATCTAACGGCATATCGCGCCGCCCTCCGCTTTTATTGTCCACATTGAGTGTGCCCCGCCACCGTCACCCAAGTCAATAGGGTTATGGTTCATATCCGTGGTTTATATGGGGTATATGGATATATCGGCATAAGTTAATAGCATGTTTTTGGGCTATAAATACCGGGGGAGGAAACCCTAATTACTATTTGTTTTCTCTTGCCACTTGCCGTCACGGTGGAGCGCTCGCCAGCACTTCCACTTGAGGAGAAGTAACGAGGAGCGTGGCTCAGTGTTGCCCGATTTGGAGAGGTGTCCGTCCACAATTCCACGAATCCTCCCTGGCTTGGGATTGCAGCTATCACGGCTGTGGTTGGGGAGACAGAGCCGCATTCCTCGTGTGCATCAATCGGCGGGTCTGCGAGTGAGGTTCGTTCTACTTCCATGTTAAACAATTGTTTGCCGCCTTCCAAATTCGTGATGTCTTGTGATGCAGGTTCATTCTTAAAGATGGCGAGCGGAAGGCGGAGCAAGAAGGACCTGGCAGAGGCAGTTGCTGATCCTCCGGTCCCGCAGCGGCGACAGAAGAAGGCAAAGGCAGTTGCGATAAGACGAAGACATCCGCTAAATCGCAGCACGAGGTTCCGCAGTCGCCGAGAGGAAGGCCAGGGCTGGAAGGAAGTTTGGGAGGGCACGCCGCACATTCTGGAGGGGTGGGGGGCCATATAGCCTCTGCTGGGCAAGCAAAATCCGGGAGCATGTCTTCGGGGAAAACAAGCAGAACGCAGCTGGCGGGCAAGGAGCTGGGAAGGAGGGAGGCAAGGCTTCAAAGCATCCGGTGCCTGCACCAATTCCGTCGCCATTCAGCTATGAGGAGACTGTGCACATCCGCAGACTGGGTGGCCAGATAGACCCTATTGTCATTGTGCAGAAGGATTGGATGCTAGTCCAGGATCCGCACCCAGAGGTTGAAACAGCAGCATGGACCCCCTTGCTAAAACTCTGGATAATGGGGTATCGGGGGGCTTTGCCAAATCAGAGAGCAAGGGCTGGCTGGGTAATCTGGGCAACCATGGACATGAACGAGGGGGAGCCGGAGTTTACGCTATTGTGCACCACCAGGCCATACGAGTTCGATGCCGTCATCCAGGACCCCGAGTTTCTGGTCTTATGTTCTCACCTCCAAGGATTCAACGCCAAAAATGTGCACCTCCAAAGAATAGTGGAAGAGTTCGCGAATGCATGCGCCAAGACACGAAGTTTCCAACAACGACATCATATGCGAAACCCTCCGACTTTGATGACTAACATTCAACTTGTTTGTTTGTTTTCCACCACCTTTGGTAGGAATGGCCCTTATAAGGGCAACTGTGGAAGATAACCGAGATCATTGATCATAGGAGAGATCGATGAGAAGGGTGCGCAGCACATCAAAGAATGGTTGAAGAGGCATCCGAGCAACAGCCTTCCAGAGCGAACTTGGCCCATCCGATGAGGAAGAGGGCCCGATTCACGGCCGGGACATTCCGATGATGAAGTCTCGGGACAGGACGAACATAGGGATGCGGCAATTTTACCCAGCTTGGCTTGGCATGGGCCATCTATGAGTGTGCACAGATGTAGTGAATGCCGAGGAGCTGGAAGGAGGGCGCCGGCCGGCCGGCGCAGGCGAAGAGTGCAGGGCTCGGACTTGGCCACTCCGGATCCCAACCGGTTTATCCGGGCCTGTGAAGGAGATAGCGGGCGCCGGCCGGCCGGGCATACCTCCATCCACAGAGCCCTTCCACCGGACCGCAGTGGAAGAGGTCCGACGTTGGAGGCAGAGGAGGAAGTGGGTGCGGGGGACACGGTATGGACGGAGGAAGAAGGCGGCCGGCCGGCCGGCGCCTCGCCATAGGAGAGAGACGACCAGCCGCCTCAAGGCAAGCGCCTGCTGCGGTGTTGGATTCCAGCGAGGTGCGAAGAAACCCGTGGAAGCACGGAGAGGGAGGAAGAAAAGAAATCAAAAGGGCGCAGACAAGAGGAAGTGTTTGGTGGCATTCCCACTGTGCATATTTTGACAGATGAAGAACGCCTGCGACGCTGATCGGATGCACCCCTCACTCGCCTAAGGGATTCGCTTACGGAAAGAAGGTTGTCATGGAGACAGTGCTAGTGAAATTGGAGAACTTCGACCCGCCTCGCCGGATGCGCAGATTCAGGGTTGACGAGGCATGGGCCAATTATCCGCCGAGTTATTTCAAGGGAGGATAGAGGAGGGTGTACGCCACTATTATGTATGATTGATCCAAGTGAGTGCAATGACCTCAAGTTGGATGGAAGAGATGGCGAAAAAATATGTTATGGGGTTCTTGGTGGGAACCACACTTATGCGACCATGAAACATCTATGCGATATATCACCGTGGAAGAAGAGGTTCCAATATGTTGAAGCGCATGTCTATTGCGGGCTTACTATACCGTAAATGCGAGTCCTTGCCACGATCACAACACTATGGGACAAACGGAAGAAGATGAACTTCATTGAGCGGTGTCCGATACTTAAGAGATGAGCTTTTGATAGCAAACGAGAAGGAGTACAGATGACAATGGCATGGAAGTACACTGCATAAAAGGTGCTTTTGATTGAGGATGATGAAGGCGCCAAGACGATGTGTATAAGCGTAACAAAGTGGATAACCGCACACACATTTTATGCATTGCCAAGCGTGAAGGAAAGGTATGGGCCAATGTGGACTCCATTTTCTCAAGTGGGAGGCTGGAGAACTCCGAATGTAAGAAGCATCTACCAGGAACAAGCAAGAAAGGGAAAGGGAAGCGCAAGTTGACTGAGGAGCAAATGGAGACGTGTAATGGAAGTCAAGGACATGTTGGCAAAGCCATGGAAATCGTTCCAAGGCATACCGGCTGGAGAGTGCGGTCAAGAAATTCGTCACCGCGATGTAAAAGGTGTTAACTGGCCTGATTGATTTGAAGGGCATGGATGAGGAGATCACGCTTCGGAAGAAGTTTCATGTCATACAAGTGGCGATGGTCAAGCACCGGGTGCTCTTCATTTGAGGAGGTCCGAGAGGAATATCCTGCATTCTCCACTGATGCCGTCATGGTTTCAAATCGCTACTGGAAAGGTGAGTTTCTTGTCCATGCTCAGACGGTCATGGAGGGCGCCGGCCGGCGCCCATTCTTTCCCACTTTGGACTAACAAACTTGTGGTTCGCAAAGAATTGAAGGACATTGAGGTCTTGTCCAAACTTCCGATGCCTTCAAAGATTTTATTTTGAGGTGAACAATTGGAAAGGGCTGGAGGACGAGCGTGCTTTAGCGGACAAGGACCTTGAGGAGGGGAGGTGTTCAGCAGCCTCCTCGGATAAACAAGTGCAATACCAAGTGGAAAGCCGAGACGGACATGCGTGGATTCGAGAGGACGCCAAGACACACTTATGGTGATGGACGCTCCAAGGGGTTTCAAATTGGGCCCTTGGACAAACGTGTTGACAAGCGATGATGGACACTGCTTTGCGAGTTTGCAGAAAACAACTTCCGATGAGTTGAGAATGATTGTCATGCATGGTGTGGAGGAGGCTCACACCGTGGAGTCCATGCGAAGGTGGTGCAAGAAAGGGGCTTGGTCTCATTTGTATGGGACAAGACCAACATGAACAATGACAGGGTGGGTTCAAACCGTGGAATATGTCACAGTGGGTTGGGGAATGAAAGATGGGTTCACAGGGATAGAGTTCCAATGATGCCCAATGCCATGCACGGCACTTTCAACAATGGGAGGTCAGTGATCGCTCACGATACGGTTGTGAAGAAACAGGTGTACATGTCCCACGACAAGTTGGTGGTTTGCCCATACCAGAGGCCTCTGGGCCTTATGATGAAACTTATCCGAACCTTCTCGAGAGGGGATTGGGTTTTGGATGTATGCTCGGGAGTGGGACAACGCATCGGCGGCTCTACTATGCGACGGAATTGTATTGCTATAGAAGCGACTTGAGGTGTGGATATATTGCACAAAGGATTGGGCATGAGGTTCTCGCCCGATGTCAAGAAGAATCGACATTTGACGCCCACCGCAGGACTTGCGCACTGGGCAAAGGAGGTGTGTATCGAGAAGGACTCGCAAGCTCAGTTGTTTCCTTAAACGCAAGACGGTCAAGACCAAAACTGGAGCACTTTTGATGAGGGACAGCAATCCTTGGATAGCATTTGGCAGCCTTCCACGACCGACCAGAGACAAGACTAAACGAAGACACTAGGGCCTTGGGGAGAACGATAGCTTCGATGAAGAGGAAGTGGAGCGATTCAAATCGCTATTGTGATGGATTCGAGTTTGCTCAACCCCTGACGAGTCCCAAGTTAGCCGAGGAGTAGGCTTAGTGATCTCATGTATGCATCCGCCGCTTCGCTTAGTTCGCAATCACTTATGGACCCGCTGCATTGAGGCAATTGATGTCTTGATTTCCCATGTTCCAAAGAATCAATGAAAAGGCGCCGCCGGCCGCGCCCGCACTGCTTTCATGTCTTTGTTGTGCGAAAGAGTTTTTCTCAATTCCTACTGTTGGAACATGGTCGTCTGCTTTTAAAAAGAGCCAAAACGCGTATTTCGGGACTGTGTGAATTGTGCTAAGGGGGTTTTCATTTCACGGAAGGGGGTTCGGATATTAACCCCCTTCACAAGATATCGTGTTTGATACAATCTCTTGGCCCTTCTCTTGTCTCTTTGTTCAAGCCTTGACATGATATCCGTGGAACTATGTGTTGTGACCTTGTACGCCGACTGCACTGGGAGCGTAGTTTAGGGCACGGTTCACATGAGTAGGTTTTAATCACAACTAGAACGTGGTAGATGGCAATTACTGCACTTAACCTCAGCGGTTATTGGACCAGTTAGTTATGATGAGAGCAGTTATAACTGCAATCAGTACATGTATAAATATGCCCCTTTCATCAATGAAAATCATCCTTTCCTCAAGACTTGTGCCCCACTTTATGGTATCGAGGCAGGAGTCGCGCTCGCTTGCTTCTCAGACACGCTCGCTGGGCTTTGGCTCTCCACAGCCACCCGACATGGCGCGCACCCGGAGCAACGGCAACCTTCAACGATCCTGAGTCTTCTACCATGCCTCGAGCCCCACACCACGCCCGAGCGTAAATTCTCCAAGAAGGATCGCTATCACGCAGCCCCGCTGCCCAAGACCAGTGACGCCACCGGAGCGCACCGCGAGACACCTCACCAATCAAGTCCTCCACCAAGTTAAAGGCCCATCAAGAATTCATAGAGTGACGATCCTACACTGCACACCCGCAGTCAAGCGACCTCTCCAAAGGTTCCGTAATCCCTCGACCTCCTCCGAGGATTACCTTAAGAGCCGCTTAGTGCTAATCAAATCGCAGATGGAGGCACTTTGTCGCTATCTCCAACCCGCCTGTACACACAACAACGAATCGGAGATGCACTCGAGTAGGCGAATGCCTCATTTCGACCCACTAGGTCAAGATACAACCAAGTTGCTTGCTAAGAAATTCTCACCGCCTTGCACAACAGACACCCATGGCTCAAATTGTAAATACAACCAAGGTAGAGTTTAGAGATCGAGACCGCTCACGAAGCTACCACGACATCCGGCGACAAGCATCATCGCTACTGGAGGAGCATGACCTCATGGGGATGGGGCTCGGCACCACGCCCAACCTTCCACCACATCCAATCCCCTACAACTTCTGATCAGGTTGCAGCTTGGACCAAGAAGGACAAGCGTGCCCATAGCATCTTGATTTCTTCCATTGACAAGAGTATGATGCACCACACAAGTGACCAAGCCACTTCCAATGCCATCATAGGACTTTCAAAGACATTTCGTGCCCAAAGCAAGATGTCCCTAATCAATGCAACAAGACAGCTTTATTCACTAAGAATGAAAGATCTTGACAAAACAAAGATGTGAATGTGTTCTCGATCCCTCGTAGCAAAGCTAGCCTCGTGGATTGCTTATCTTCGAACATCGTCATAGGCCTCTTTAACCTCTCTCACCGATCGGACATTTATTAGTGCAATTGCAATTGGTATGGCAACCCTTGCAGCGGCAAGGACAGCAATCCACTTACACATTTAATCGAGGTGGTTGCAGCCTCCTTGAGGAGGAATCCAGCAGATCCACGAGCCACAAGGCGTCCATCCAAAGACTCATGCACTCTTCACATCAAGAGGACGCGCCTGTGGAGAGGTGGCGTCATGTAACTTTCAGCACGAAGGCCTCCATGCGACCCACCTTTGTAGCAACAAGTTATCCGACCGCAGGACAAAGGGCCTGCAACGGTGTTTTCGGCACTTCAAAACGAAAAGAAAGAAGCTTGGCGAACCTCGTCGCGAATCACCGCAACGAATCACATTACACCGGCACGAAGTCGCCTTCCCGCCCTCTTGGTCAGATGCTTAACACTCACAAGAACGGATGAAAATAGATGGTTCCCCGGACTCGGAGCAACTATGACATATCTGCAACAAAGAAAGAAGCTGAATCTACCACGATTCACCTCGAGGCATGTCCTCCTAGGAGACGAGAAGGTCAGTAGTAGGCACGCAACGCCTCATCGCACTGCCGAACGGAGAAAGCCTCCTCATCACCGGAGTCCTCCACCTTCTGTCAGTCCGAAAGCTAGATACTGAACACAACCTAGTCATCACTTTTCAGGGTAACCACTGCCTCATTCACAGATTCAGTGACCCATCTAAAACTATTCTTGCACATGGTCTCCCATACAATGATCTCTATCTCCTCAACATTCAGTCAACTTCCCTGCTGGTAGACGCTCAAAATTCAGCCCCTAGGTCTCTTTCCAAATTAGATTCCCTCCTCTGGCACTGCCGAGCTGGCCACATGAGTGCCCGCTATCTGAATTCCTTATCCAACCCTACAATGTACAGAGACCCAATACCATCAAAGCTATCTTCAGATTTATATCAAATCACAAGACAACAACTGAACGCTACCATTCAATGATCCCTTACCTAAGAGCCAAACGCTCGCTTGAAGTCGCCCATTCGGACATCTGTGGCCCCATGCGCACATCCTCTTTCGGCGGCCACTCATATTTTCACTTTTCTCGATGAATGGAGCCGATATTGCCACATACTTCTTACACAAGGATGAAGCCCTTCAAGCTTCCAAGTTTGTTGCCATGGCGAGCACACCGGACTTCCGGCCAAGACCCCTCGAACCGACAATGCCGGAGAGTACATCACCACTTTTCAAAGGTGCATCAGACATCTAAGGGCATCACCGAGCTCATGCCATACACACCAGCACGTAACCCTTTTGCGTAAAGATCAATCAGATCTGGAGATATCTCGATCGTTGCTCGCCTTGGGCAGGCCTCACACAAGGATATTTGGCTGCCATCTCAACAACCAACTATATCAAGAATGATCGCCAACAAAGGAGCTTCCAAATGTCACACCCTATGAGCTTGGATGATAAGCCCCAAGATATCTCATCTTCGTGATTTTCGACAAAGATTCGCCCACATTCCACCGACTGCAAGAAATGGGACGACAAAAGTAAGAAGACATTTATTGGTTACTCGACCAATCTAAGGCCTATCGCTTGATTGATCCATCAACTCGTCAGGTAACCCTATCCCGTAGTGTTCATTTCCATGAAGCCACCTTGCTTAATACTTATCTGCAATCCGTGTCCAGCTCAACAACTCTCCCCGCTCCCAGTCTTCATGGTTATTCACCTTCTTCCCTTTCTGACCTTGAGGGGGACACTTATAACCCAACAGATTACGAAAATGTTGATGTGCAAGGCCAGACAGGTCATCCGATTCCACCACAAGCCGGCTCCAGCCTCAAGCACAGCCATCCAGCACCGTCCCCACTCCAAGACTGCAATCTACACCAAGCCATCACACACCATAGGTCACCGAACAACAATTCAGAACCTTTCTTACGACCAAAGATCCCAGACTGGAGCAACCCTTATCTCGCTAAGCTCACTGAGCTCACGAGCCCCCACTTAGACGGTCTACCCGTCATCTTCCTCCTCGATCCAGCTGGAAGGATATCTATCACTGGCCTGGAGACTCAATCACTGGCAGAGCTCCGCCCGCGCCCCAAACTCCTCCAGAGGACGTGCAACAGCAACAGCAGCATACTCATCAGGTCAATGTGGCCTTATATCAAGCAATGTCGGCAATCGAAATGCAAGACGTTCCTCAGTCCATCGAGGAAGCATTCAAGACCCCTGAATGGACTGCAGCAGCTAAGTCCGAATATGACTCGCTGATTGCCAACAAAACGTGGATACTGACCGACTTACCTCCAGGTCGCAAACCCATATCTTGTAAGTGGACATTCAGGAGGAAGTTGAATCCAGATGGGACAGTCGCAAGATACAAGGCAAGGCTAGTCGCTAGAGGCTTCAGCCAAGTTCCTGACTTCGACTATGAACAAAATCGACTCTACAGCCCTGTGGTGAAATCAACATCTATAAGGATACTCTTGGCGCTGGCAGCTCATTACCGTCTGGACATCCATCAAGTCGACGTAAAAACTGCTTTCCTATACGGTACGTTGAGTGAAGACATTTACATGCTCCAGCCCCCTGGCTACATCAAGGACAACAAAAAGGTCTGTAAGCTCATGAAATCACTCTATGGATTGAAACAACTGCTGTATGGAATGATCAGAGACTCAGATTAAGAAGTCTGGATTCTCACCTTTAATTGCAGATCCCAGTGTTTATCTCCTTAGGCAAAAGGAGCATTTCGTCATCATTACTCTGTACGTCGACGACAATTTCATCTTTGATAGCTGTCCCCAAATCATCCAAAGATGTCAAGGACTTAGCCAAGGAGTATGAGATCGAGACATAGGACCTCAAGTACGCTTTAGGCCCAGTTTGAGAGAAATCCCACAGATCACTCTTTCTTCATCCACCAGCAGCACTATGTAGACCAGCTCTTAGACAGGTTCAACCTTAAAGAAGCCAGACCCGTCAGTACACCCATAGCTGCAGGTTAGAAGGTGTCCGTATAGCCTGGACACCGTAAGAAATAGAAGAGATGAAACTTATACCTTACAGTGAGGCCGTTGGTAGCCTTCTATACTTAGCAATATGGACTCGCCAGACATCTCAGGTCAACATAGCATCTAGGTATCTTTCCAACTCGGAAAAGCCTTTGGACATGTGTCGTTTAATCCTTAGATACTTAAAAGGAACCAGATCCCTCAGGACTTCTATGCCGGATAGAAGTAGCGCATCGGTACTTACCGCTTTTCGACGCATCGCAGGAGACCGATGCCGAAAGTTGATCGCAGATACCGCGCTATGATCAATGGTTCACTTGTTTCCTGGGCATGCAAGAAGATGCCAACAGTATGCCTCTCATCCACCGAGGCGGAGTACACTGCAACTTCACTGGCGGCCAAAGAGATCCTGTGGATACGTCAGTTCCTGCAAGGCGTCAACGAGGAGCAGCATCAGCCAACTGAACTCAAGTGCGACAACCAATCAGCAATCGCCATGACCCTGAATCCAGTGCTGCATGCTAGGATGAAGCACGTCGAGATACAACACCACTTCATCCGGCAGGTGGTGAGCAAGAAGCAAGTCACCCTCAGTTATGTTGCGACAGAAGAGAACACAGCAGACTTGCTTACGAAGGGACTTTCCAAGACACCACCCAGCGCATGCATGCCAGGTTACGAGAAGCTTATCATGGAGGGGAGCGAATCTTCCACCTGGAAAGGCCAACGAGAACACATGTAACTCGAATACCGGAGTCGCAAAGACGGCAGCCGTAGCGCAACACCATCATCACCCTTCGGAAGAGGTTGCGTCACTGCTATCTTGAATTGCTCCAAGCTGACCGAGTCGTTCTCAGACTGTGAAGCTTTTCGCCCGTGTTTCATGAGAGAAGAGCTCTCCTTCAGCTTTCTGCGCCTGGGTACTTCAGCTTCTGCCAACCGTGTCACTTTGTCACCAATGGCATCGATGACGAGCGAGGCAAGCTGAAGAAGCCACCAGATCGCCGACAGAATGCTTAGCACCAGCTGCAGGCAGGCGTAGGAGATCGAAGCCATCTTCGACATCACTCTGAGTTGTTGCACCCAGTTTGCAGCGAGGGGGAGTGTTGTGACCTTGTACGCCGACTGCACTGGGAGCGTAGTTTAGGGCACGGTTCACATGTGTAGGTTTTAATCACAACTAGAACGTGATAGACGGCAATTACTGCACTTAACCTCAGCAGTTATTAGACCAGTTAGTAATGATGAGAGCAGTTATAACTGCAATCAGTACATATATAAATATGCCCCTTTCATCAATGAAAATCATCCTTTCCTCCAAGACTTGTGCCCCACTTTACTATGGCAGACACCGCACATGCGTAGACTCTTCTTTACCACCAAAAGTGTCCCACTCGGAGTCTTCAAGAGACCAAACGCCAAAGCTAGCTTCTCAGCATGCCCACAAAAGCGCATCTTCCTTAGCCTTCACCACATCCTTTGTGCTCAAGCTTTCAAAAAGCTGGCGGGAATCTTTCAATGCACCACATTTGGTATACATGTCCACCAAGCAGCTGGTGCACCCAGCTGTCCTCTGTTGACAATCTATGAGTTCAGCTGCCCCCCCTTCTCTAAGGCACCAGTGCTTCCACAGGCCTTCAGAAGGCAAGCAAAGATAACATCTATCAACCAAACCGAGGACCCCCCAATTGTCCATTTGTCCATACACAACAAGTGCCTCTTGGCCGAGTCCTTGCTATGCATACCTAGCAATCAGGGTATTCCATGTCACCACATCCTTTTTGGCCAAGCTGTGAAAAATAAGACCACCAGTTTTTGCACCGCCCTTCACAAGGCAAGCAAACATGGTGAATGAAGGCCTTCCTGCTTCATTCGTCCATACACAACAAGTGACTCATGTCCGAGGGGGCCCTTGCTGGGCATACCCAGCAATCAGCGAGGTCCATGTCACCACATCCTCGGCACAGCTGTCAAAACCTGGCGTCCTTGTTTCAGTTCAAAGCATTTTGCATATATGCCCACCAGGCAGTTACCCACCAATATATTATCTAGTTGTCCTCTGTCGACAATCTGTGAGTGCAGCCCCGTGCCCTTCTGTAAGGTACCAATCCCTGCACAGGCCTTCAGTAGGCAAGCAAGAGTAACTGCAGTGCGTTTGACCTCCTCGGCTGGTACCAAGCTCAGCCTTCACAGTTCGGGAGTTAGTCTGATGTGACGTCGATGGCCAGAATTTGCTCGCCACATCTCCCATGGCAGCATCCCTCAAGACCTATAACAACAAGCAACAGAGGTTCAGGAGTTCCCCATTGTCCTTCACCCCGCACTTAACCAAAGCACCATAGCACTCAGCAGCATTACCTTCTCTTCCCATTGTCCTTAAACCCTCACTTAATCAAAGCACCAGTGGACTGTTGGGGATTTCTAGAAGAAATGTAATTAAGGCTAACCCTACCTTCTGCAAAGCTGGGCCCATGGATAGGTAGCTAAGTATAGAATATGTATTCTTTATGTGCAAACTGGAACATAGGGCTCTGTGAAGCCGCCAGCAAATTGATGAGTCTTACGGAGATGAGCTGCTCGAGGACTATGAGAGTCCTCAATTTCTGTAAGCAACAGGCCATCCAATGGAACAGGGCATGGCCCTTGGCATCCAAACTCCTTTCTCTTGTGCAGATTCTGTATGTCTGTGAATGCTAACGCGCAGGGCTGAGAAGCCTGCCCCTTTCCTTCCTCATTACTATTGTGCCTCACCGGAGGGTGTTGACTAAAACCTGTTTTCTAACATTCTGTTGCTATGAGGCCTAACCACTGTGCTCGAGCTCCGGCCTCTGTCATGCAGTTTTGCCGGCCTTGGGCGGAGACGCTAGGCTTCCTCTCCAGTGCGAGAGCAATCACGTCGTTCAAGCTGCTCTTCCTTCTTAACCAAGTTCCGAAGTAAAACCTTCTTGCATGACTATAAAGAAAAACTCAACTGCCTCTGCCAAAGCGATAGAGAGGCCGTCACTGACTATGTTGAAACAACTAGAACTCTCGTCCAGAAGCTTGGATACACAACGGATGCAGGTAAACTCAAGAAGGTGAAAGCACGTTGTGTGCGTGGCATCAAGGATGAATTCTTCTCCAGGACGATGGAAGCAAATGAAAGGTTGCCCAGTCCGCTCTGCTAGCATCGTCGAGATTCTCAAACCATACTTCAGCTTTGCTCTGGAGGGAAGCAGGGAAGAACTTCATATACTTTTTCTCTGTTCCAAGCATCCTGGCTTTGAGCATCCTTTTGAATAACCATACGTGTTCGTCCGAATCTTCTCTACGAGAGCTGAAGAATTGTGGAAGGGCAGCCGGGTCAGTATGCCTTCCGGCCATTGTAGACTCAGAACTCAAGAAGGCCATCAAGGGGTCTTACAGTCTGTCGAGATCGAAGTGGAAGCGGTTGGCAGGCAGCTGGTCTTTTCGACAAGACACGGTTGTGGATTCTCCGAAAATACTTGGAAGGCTCTAGGTGAACTAGCAAGACCGAAGGGTACGAGAAGGGGGACGGGTCGCACTGGCGCTGCAGACTGTGCAGCAGGGCCAACCGCACCTAAATCTCCTTAGCACCTCAGTAAGTATCTTGTGCTTGGGAGAGGCTTGTAGGATCCAAATTTCGTGCATCATTGCCGGCGCCGTTTTGTTTCTGAAATTGATGGAAACAGACACCCGCCAAACTGACACTCTGAACTGCATCACACCTTGGTCCCAAGATGTGATATAGCGCGGCGCCGGTGGAGGTGGTGGTGCAGAAGCCGGGTGTCTGCCGCGAAGCCGCCATGGCTCTGGCCCGTGACGTGAAACGTCGAAGTATGCACGACAGCAGGCCCCCCCTGAATCCGCCTCGTCCTACTCCAGTTGCATTTTTCCGATGCTTTTGGCGAAGCAATTGTGCAGGGAATGGCGGCTATGTATACAGCTATACACAGGAAGCTTGGAAGTATGGCCTGGAGATGCTACTGGAGGAACTTCTCCACATGTTTCATCCCTTGCATAAGCTTCTGACTAGCTGGTTCCTGGATAACCGTATCTGCAAGGTTTTATTCCGTGTATTCCGACGGGAATCGAACCTGGATCCCCCTAAACATCCATGTTTTGTTCCATCAATCCTTTTCAACCGATGCCAGCCGCTCACTACATACCAGATTTATTATCTGAATAAAGTGAATCTGAAAGCCTTCCATGGATTATAGTAGGCCCTGGCCGGGAATAGACACCGCTTCTGCATAATGGAAGAGTATCATATGCCCTGGTCGGGAATCGCAATAGCGTCTACATGGTGAAAGAATCTCATTCTACCACAATATTGACAACATTTTTTTTCAACCTGTAGTGGTATGAAGTACAAATTAGTGGCAAATTTTGGAGTAATTAAGATATTGAAGGAAACTCTATACTACCAAATTTTGAAATTACTACATGAAGGAAGAAAACCCTATATAGATATTAGTTCTTCCCATAAATCAACTAGTATATATTTAGGGTTTTCTTCCTTCATGTAGTAATTTCAAAATTTGGTAGTATAGAGTTTCCTTCAATATCTTAATTACTCCAAAATTTGCCACTAATTTGTACTTCATACCACTACAGGTTGAAAAAAAATGTTGTCAATATTGTGGTAGAATGAGATTCTTTCACCATGTAGACGCTATTGCGATTCCCGACCAGGGCATATGATACTCTTCCATTATGCAGAAGCGGTGTCTATTCCCGGCCAGGGCCTACTATAATCCATGGAAGGCTTTCAGATTCACTTTATTCAGATAATAAATCTGGTATGTAGTGAGCGGCTGGCATCGGTTGAAAAGGATTGATGGAAACAGACACCCGGCTTCTGCACCACCACCTCCACCGGCGCCGCGCTATATCACATCTTGGGACCAAGGTGTGATGCAGTTCAGAGTGTCAGTTTGGCGGGTGTCTGTTTCCATCAATTTCAGAAACAAAACGGCGCCGGCAATGATGCACGAAATTTTGGATCCTAAGCCTCTCCCAAGCACAAGATACTTACTGAGGTGCTAAGGAGATTTAGGTGCAGTTGGCCCTGCTGCACAGTCTGCAGCGCCAGTGCGACCTGTCCCCTTCTCGTACCCTTCGGTCTTGCTAGTTCACCTAGAGCCTTCCAAGTATTTTCGGAGAATCCACAACCGTGTCTTGTCGAAAAGACCAGCTGCCTGCCAACCGCTTCCACTTCGATCTCGACAGACTGTAAGACCCCTTGATGGCCTTCTTGAGTTCTGAGTCTACAATGGCCGGAAGGCATACTGACCCAGCTGCCCTTCCACAATTCTTCAGCTCTCGTAGAGAAGATTCGGACGAACACGTATGGTTATTCAAAAGGATGCTCAAAGCCAGGATGCTTGGAACAGAGAAAAAGTATATGAAGTTCTTCCTGCTTCCCTCCAGAGCAAAGCTGAAGTATGGTTTGAGAATCTCGACGATGCTAGCAGAGCGGACTGGGCAACCTTTCATTTGCTTCCATCGTCCTGGAGAAGAATTCATCCTGATGCCACGCACACAACGTGCTTTCACCTTCTTGAGTTTACCTGCATCCGTTGTGTATCCAAGCTTCTGGACGAGAGTTCTAGTTGTTTCAACATAGTCAGTGACGGCCTCTCTATCGCTTTGGCAGAGGCAGTTGAGTTTTTCTTTATAGTCATGCAAGAAGGTTTTACTTCGGAACTTGGTTAAGAAGGAAGAGCAGCTTGAACGACGTGATTGCTCTCGCACTGGAGAAGAGGAAGCCCTAGCGTCTCCGCCCAAGGCCGGCAAAACTGCATGACAGAGGCCGGAGCTCGAGCACAGTGGTTAGGCCTCATAGCAACAGAATGTTAGAAAACAGGTTTTTAGTCAACACCCTCCGGTGAGGCACAATAGTAATGAGGAAGGAAAAGGGGGCAGGCTTCTCAGCCCTGCGCGTTAGCATTCACAGACATACAGAATCTGCACAAGAGAAAGGAGTTTGGATGCCAAGGGCCATGCCCTGTTCCATTGGATGGCCTGTTGCTTACAGAAATTGAGGACTCTCATATAGTCCTCGAGCAGCTCATCTCCGTAAGACTCATCAATTTGCTGGCGGCTTCACAGAGCCCTATGTTCCAGTTTGCACATAAAGAATACATATTCTATACTTAGCTACCTATCCATGGGCCCAGCTTTGCAGAAGGTAGGGTTAGCCTTAATTACATTTCTTCTAGAAATCCCCAACAGTCCACTGGTGCTTTGATTAAGTGAGGTTTAAGGACAATGGGAAGAGAGGTAATGCTGCTGAGTGCTATGGTGCTTTGGTTAAGTGCAGGGTGAAGGACAATGGGAACTCCTGAACCTCTGTTGCTTGTTGTTATAGGTCTTGAGGATGCTGCCATGGGAGATGTGGCGAGCAAATTCTGGCCATCGACGTCACATCAGACTAACTCCTGAACTGTGAAGGCTGAGCTTGGTACCAGCCGAGGAGGTCAAACGCACTGCAGTTACTCTTGCTTGCCTACTGAAGGCCTGTGCAGGGATTGGTACCTTACAGAAGGGCACGGGGCTGCACTCACAGATTGTCGACAGAGGACAACTAGATAATATATTGGTGGGTAACTGCCTGGTGGGCATATATGCAAAATGCTTTGAACTGAAACAAGGACGCCAGGTTTTGACAGCTGTGCCACGAGGGATGTGGTGACATGGACCTCGCTGATTGCTGGGTATGCCCAGCAAGGGCCCCCTCGGACATGAGTCACTTGTTGTGTATGGACGAATGAAGCAGGAAGGCCTTCATTCACCATGTTTGCTTGCCTTGTGAAGGGCGGTGCAAAAACTGGTGGTCTTATTTTTCACAGCTTGGCCAAAAAGGATGTGGTGACATGGAATACCCTGATTGCTAGGTATGCATAGCAAGGACTCGTAAGAGGCACTTGTTGTGTATGGACAAATGGACAATTGGGGGTCTCGGTTTGGTTGATAGATGTTATCTTTGCTTGCCTTGAAGGCTGTGGAAGCACTGGTGCCTTAGAGAAGGGGGGCAATGAACTCATAGATTGTCAAGAGAGGAGGTGCACCATAGCTGCTTGGTGGACATGTATACCAAATGTGGTGCATTGAAAGATTCCCGCCAGCTTTTTGAAAGCTTGAGCACAAAGGATGTGGTGAAGGCTAAGGAAGATGCGCTTTTGTGGGCATCTTGAGAAGCTAGCTTTGGCGTTGGTCTCTTGAAGACTCGAGGGGACACTTTTGGTGGTAAAGAAGAGTCTACGCATGTGTGTCCGCCATAGTAAAGTGGGGCACAAGTCTTGGAGGAAAGGATGATTTTCATTGATGAAAGGGGCATGCATATATATGTCTTGATTGCTTATAATCGCTCTCATCATTACTATCGGTCTAATAAGCCGAGGTTATGTGCGACCGTATCATCTAGTTGTGATTAAAACCTACACATGTGAACTGCGTGCCTAAACTACGCTCCGCAGGCCGGCGACAAGGTCACAACACCCCTCGCCGCAAGCGGGTGCAACAACTCGAGTGATGTCAAGATGGCTTGATCTCCTACGCACGTGCTAAGCATTGCCGCGATCCGTGGCTTCTTCGACTTGCCTCGCTCGTCATCGATGCCATTGGTGACAAAGTGACACGGTTGGCGGAAGTACCCAGCGCAGAAAGTCAAGAGAGCTCTCTCATGAAACACGGCGAAAGCTTCACCGAGAACGACTCGACCTTGGAGCAATTCAAGATAGCAGTGACGCAACCTCTTCCGAGGGTGATGATGTGTTGCGCTGAGCGCCCTGCGTCATGACTCTTGCTCGAGTTCGTGTGTTCTCGGCCTTTCCTGAGCAGGAAGATTCGCCCCTCCATGATAAGCTTCTCGCGCTGCCGACCTATTGCCGCCGATGCCGTGTGGTGTCTTGGAAAGTCCTTCGTAAGCAAATCCGTGTTCTCTTCGCAACATAACCGAGGGTGACTTGCTTCTTGCTCACCACTGCCGGATGAAGTGGTGTATTCACGTGTTTCATCCTAGCATGCAAGACCGGATTGTGGTCATGGCGATTGCGATTATAGCTCTCATCATTACTAAGCGGTCTAATAAGCTGAGGTTAAGAATTGCGCCGCCCATCACGTTCTAGTTGTGATTAAAACCTACACATGTGAACCGTGCCTAAACTACTCCCTCAGGGCGTGCACAAGGTCACAACACTCGGCCGCAAACCTGGGTGCAACAACTCAGAGTGATGTCAAGATGGCTTCGATCTCCGCCCGCTCGCAATGGTGCTAAGCATTCCGCCGGCGATCTGGTGGCGCCTTGCTCTCGCCTCGTCATCGATGCCATTGGTGACAAAGTGACACGGTTGGCGTGTCAAGTACCAGCGCAGAAAGTCAGGAGAGCTCTTCTCTCATGAAACACGGCGAAAGCTTCACACCGAGAACGACTCGATCGACTTGGAGCAATTCAAGATAGCGATGGACGCAACCTCCAAGGGTGATGATGGTGTTGCGCTACGGTACTGCCGCTGCGACTCCGGTATTCGAGTTTGAGGTGTTCTCATGGCCTTTCGAGTGGAAGATTCGCTCCCCTCCATGATAAGCTTCTCCGTGACGAATTCTTTGATGCCGCTCGTGGTGTCTTGGAAAGTCCTTCGTAAGCAAATCTTGTGTTCTCTTCTGCATAACATAACCGAGGGTGACTTGCTTCTTGCTCACCACTGCCGGATGAAGTGGTGTTGTATCTCGGCGTTTCATCCTAGCATGCAGACCGGATTCGTGGTCATGGCGATTGCCTGATTGGTTGTCGCACTTGAGTTGATTGGTCAGTCTCCCTCGTTGACGCCTTTTGCCGACGTATCCAGGGATCTCTTTGGCCGCCATGAAGTTGCGGTACTCCGCCGGTGGATGAGAGGCATCTTGGCATCTTCTTGCATGCCGAAACAAGTGAACCATTGATCATAGCGCGATCTGCAGCCAACTTTCTCCGGCATCGGTCTCACCTGCCATCAAAAGCGGTACCCACCGCTACTTTATCCGGTCAGGGGAAGTCCTAGGGATCTGGTTCCTTTTAAGTATCTAAGGATTCGCTTGACACATGTCCAGTGGGCTTTTCCAGGGTTGGAAAGATACCTAGATGCTATGTTGACAGCCTGAGAGATATCTGGACGAGTCCATATTGCTAAGTATAGAAGGCTACCAACGGCCTCACTGTAAGGTATAAGTTTCATCTCTTCTATTTCTTCTGGTGTCACAGGGCTATCTTCTGCAGACACCTTCTAACCTGCAGCTATGGGTGTACTGACGGGTCTGGCTTCTTTAAGGTTGAACCTGTCTAAGAGCTGGTCTACATAGTGCTGCTGGTGGATGAAGAAAGAGTGATCTGTGGGATTTCTCTCAAACTGGACGCCTAAAGCGTACTTGAGGGGTCCTATGTCTACGATCTCATACTCCTTGGCTAACGAGTCCTTGACATACTGGATGATTTGGGGACAGCTATCAAAGATGAAATTGTCGTCGACGTACAGAGTAATGATGACGAAATGCTCCTTTTGCCTAAGGAGATAAACACTGGGATCTGCAATTAAAGGTGAGAATCCAGACTTCTTCAAGTACAGGTCTACAGTCATTCCATACCTGAGCAGATTGTTTCAATCCATAGAGTGATTTCATGAGCTTACAGACCTTTTTGTTGTCCTTGATGTAGCCAGGGGGCTGGAGCATGTAAATGTCTTCACTCAACGTACCGTATAGGAAAGCGCTTACGCCGACTTGATGGATGTCCAGACAATGAGTACGCCAAGAGTATCCTTATAGATGTTGATTTCACCACAGGGCTGTAGAGTCGATTTTGTTCATAGTCGTCGAACTTGGTTGAAGCCTCTAGCGACTAGCCTTGCCTTGTATCTTGCGACTGTCCCATCTGGATTCAACTTCCTCCTGAATGTCCACTTACAAGATATGGGTTTGCGACCTGGAGGTAAGTCGGTCAGGAGTATCCACGTTTTGTTGGCAATCATATTATTCGGACTAGCCGCATTCCATCTGGGGTCTTGAATGCTTCCTCGATGGATCGAGGAACGTCCTTGCATTTCGATTGCCGACATTGCTTGATATAAGGCCACATTGACTGATGAGTATGTCTTGCTGCTTCTTGTTGTCCTCCGGAGCCGAGTTGGGGCGGAGCGGAGCTCGCTGATTGAGTCTCCGTGCCGGTGATAGATATCCTTCCGGTGGATCGAGGAGGAAGATGACGGGTAGACCGTCTAAGTGGGGGCTCGGCAGGCTCAGCAGGCTTAGCAGATAAGGGTTGCTCCAGTACAGGATGCTGGTCAGGTAAGAAAGGTTCTGGGAATTGTTGTTCAGGCTGACCTATGGTGTCTGGTGATTGTACCGTGCAGTTGTATGTGTCCGGAGTGGGACGGTGGTGGATGACGGTGCTTGAGCTGGAGGCACGGCTTGTGGTGGAATCGGATGACCTGTCTGGCCTTGCACATCAACATTTTCGTAATCTGTTGGGTTATAAGTGTCCCCCTCAAGGTCGGAGAAGGGAAGAAGGTGAATAACCATGAAGGCGGGAGCGGGGAGAGTTGTTGAGCTGGACACGGATTGCAGATAAGTATTAAGCAAGGTGGCTTCATGGAAATGAACACTACGGGATAGGGTTACCTGACGAGTTGATGGATCAATCAAGCGATAGGCCTTAGATTGGTCAGAGTAACCAATAAATAGCAGCTTCTTACTTTTGTCGTCCCATTTCTAGTCACCGGAATGTGGGCGAATGCCGTCCAAAATGCGAAGATGAGATATGCGGGGCTTCTGTCCTGTCCAACGCTCATAGGGTGTGACATTTGGAAGCTCCTTTGTTGGCAGTCTGTTCTTGATATAGTTGGCTGTTGAGATGGCTTCAGCCCAATATCCTTGTGTGAGGCCTGCCAGCTTGAGCAACGATCGAGATATCTCCAGCAAAGATCTGTTCAGTCTTTCTGCAAAAGGGTTCTGTGCTGGTGTGTATGGTACTGTGAGCTGCCGGGTGATGCCCTTAGATGTACAGTACGCCTGAAAAGAGTGGCTGATGTACTCTCCAGCATTGTCGGTTCTGAGGGTACTGACTGGAAGTCCAGTGTGCCGTTCTGCCATGGCAACAAACTCCTGGAAGCACTGAAGGGCTTCATCCTTGTGCTTAAGGAAGTATATGTGGCAATATCGGCTCCATTCATCCAGAAAAGTAAGAAAATATGAGTGGCCGCCGAAAGAGGATGTGCGCATGGGGCCACAGATGTCCGAATGGACGACTTCAAGCAGGCGTTTGGCTCTTGTAGGTAAGGGATCATTGAATGGTAGCTGGTTCAGTTTGTTGTCTGATTGAGATAAATCAAGATAGCTTTGATGGTATTGGGTCTCTGACATTGTAGGTTGGATAAGGAATTGATAGCGGCACTCATGTGGCCAGCCGATGCTGAGGAGGGAATCTGATTTGGAAAGAGACCTAGGGGCTGAATTTTGAGCGTACCGCCAGGGGAAGTTGAATCAATGTTGAGGAGATAGAGATCATTGTATGGGAGACCATGTGCAAGAATAGTTTTAGATGGGTCACTGAACCTGTGAATGAGGCAGTGGTTACCCTGAAAGGTGATGACTAGGTTGTGTTCGAGCTAGCTTTGATCAAGGTGGTGGAGGACTCATGATGAGGAGGCTTTCTCCGTTCGACAGCTGCAGTGAGACGGGTGCCTACTGACCCGTGGCGCTATCGTCTCCTAGGAGGACATGCTGGCCTGCAGGTGAATCGTGGTAAGATTCGAAAGCTTCTTTGCTGTTGCAGATATGCATAGTTGCTCCGAGTCCGGGGAACCATCTATTTTCATCCGTTCTTGTGAGTGTTATAGCAGAAGGATGGGAAGCGACTGCTTGGTGTAATGTGATTCTTGAGGTGATTCGCGACGAGGTTCGCCAAGCTTCTTTACACTCGGAAGTGCCCGAAATGCGGCACCGTTGCACGGGCCCTTTGTCCCGCGGTGGACAGCTTGTTGCTGCGAAAGGTCGCATGGAGGGCCTTCGTGCTGAAAGGCCGCCACCTCTCCGGGCGCGGCCCTCTTGATGTGAAGAGTGCATGAGTCTTTGGATGGACTGCTTGTGGCTCGTGGATCTGCTGGATTCCTCCTCAAGGAGAGCCGCAACCACCAAATGTGTAAGTGGATTGCCCGCTTGCAAGGGTTGCCGATCAATTCTGCGACTAATAAATGTCCTGAGGGTGTGAGAGGTTAGAAGGGCCATCGCTTGATGTTCGAAGATAACGGTACCTCCTGAGGCTAGCTTTGCTCTGAGGGATCAGAACACATTCACATGCTGTTCGACCGTATCCGAGTCTTTCATTCTTAGTGAATAAAACTGTCTTGTTGCATTGATTAGGGACATGCTGCTTTGGGCCTGAAATATGTCTTTGAAAGTCCTGCAGATGGCATTGGAAGTGGCTTGGTCACTTGTGTGGTGCATCATACTCTTGTCAATGGAAGAAATCAAGATGCTATGGGCACGCTTGTCCTTCTTGGTCCAAGCCGCAACCCCGATGTGGTTGTAGGGGATTGGATGTGGTGGAAGGTTGGGCGGCGCATCGACTATCCCCATGAGGTCATGCTCCAGGCAGTTGATGCACATCCCGCCGATGTCGAAGTCGCCTCGTGAAGCGGTCTCGATCTCTAAACTCTACCTTGGTTGTATTTACAATTTTGAGCCATGGGTGTACAGGCAAGTGAGTTTCTTAGCAAGCAACTTGGTTGTATGCTGACCTAGTGGGTCGAAATGAGGCATTCGCCTACTTAGAGTGCATCTGATTCGTTGTTTGTGTGTACAGGCAGGTTGGAGATAGCGACAAGAAGTGCCTCCATCTGCGATTTGATTAGCACTAACTGACTCTTAAGGTAATCCTCGGAGGAGGTCGAGGGATTACGGAACACTGGAGAGGTCGCACTGCTGCGGTGTGCAGGTAGGATCGTCACTCTATGAATTCTTGATGGGCCTTTAACTTCGGGTGGAGGACTTGATTGGCGACGGTGTGTCTACGCGAGTGCAGCGCCCGGTGGCGCATCGGTCTTGGGCAGCGGGGCTGCGTGATAGCGATCCTTCTTGGAGAATTTCTGCTCGGGGCGTAGCTGGCTGGGGCTCGGCGCCGAGGCATGGTAGAAGACTCAGGATCGTTGAAGGTTGCCGCGGTTCGGTGCGCGCCATGTCGGGTGGTGTGGAGAGCCAAGCCAGGCGCGTGCGGCCAAACGGGCGCCACCGCCGATACCATAAGTGGGGCACAAGTCTTGAGGAAAGGATGATTTTCATTGATGAAAGGGCATATTTATACATGTACGATTGCGATTATAATGCTCTCATCATAACTAATCGGTCCAATAACCGAGGTTAAGTGCGTGAATTGCCATCTACCACGTTCTAGTTGTGATTAAAACCTACTCATGTGAACCCTAAACTACGCTCCCACGTGACAAGGTCACAACACATAGTTCCACGGATATCATGTCAAGGCTTGAACAAAGAGACAAGAGAAGGGCCAAGAGATTGTATCAAACACGATATCTTGTGAAGGGGGTTAATATCCGAACCCCCTTCCGTGAAATGAAAACCCCCTTAGCACAATTCACACAGTCCCGAAATACGCGTTTTGGCTCTTTTTAAAAAACGGACGACCATGTTCCAACGAGTAGGAATTGAGAAAAACTCTTATCGCACAACAAAGACATGAAAACGGTGCGAGGGCGCCGGCCGGCCGGCGCCTTTTCATTGATTCTTTGGAACATGGGAAACTGAAGACATCAATTGCCTCAATGCAACGGGTCCATAAGTGATTGCGAACTAAGCAAAGCAGCAGATGCACAGTACATGAGATCACTAAGCCTACTCCCTACGGCTAACTTGGGACTCGTCCGGGGGTAGAGCAAACTCCGAATCCATCACAATAGCGATTCAATGCGCTCCACTCTTCATCGGGCTCTCCCCAAGGCCCTAGTGTCTTCGCTTAGTCTTGTCTCGCCGCTGGGTCGTGGAAGGCTGCCAAACGCTATCCAAGGATTGCTGTCCTCCACAAAAGTGCTCAGCTTTTGGTCTTCACCGCCTCTTGCTTAAGGAAACAACTCGAGCTTGCAGGAGTCCTTCTCACGATACACACCTCCTTTGCCTGCACTGCGCAAGTCCTCTGCGGTGGGCGTCAAATGTCGTTCTTCAAAGATCGCGTAACCTCATGCCCAAACTTTTGTGCAATATATCCGCACACCTCAAGTCGCCTTCTATAGCAATACAATTCCGTCCGCATAGTAGAGCCGCCATAACGTTGTCCCACTCCCGAGCATACATCCAAAATCCAATCTCTCTCGAGAAGGTTCGGATAAGTTTCATCATAAGGCCCAGAGGCCTCGGTATGGGCAAACCACCGCCTTGTGGGACATGTACACTGCTTTCTTCACAACCGTATCGTGAGCGATCACGACCTCCCATTGTTGAAAGTGCCGTGCATGGCATTGGGCATCATTGGAACTCTATCCCCTGTGAACCCATCTTTCATTCCCCAACCCACTGTGACATATTCCACGGTTTCGAACCCACCCCTGTCATTGTTCATGTTGGTCTTGTCCCATACAAATGAGACCAAGCCCCCTTTCTTGCTCCACCTTCGCATGGACTCCCTGACGGTGTGAGCCTCCTCCACACCATGCATGACAATCATTCTCAACTCATCGGAAGTTGTTTTCTCCGCAAAGCTCTGCAAAACAGTGTCCATCATCTGCTTGTCAACTCGTTTGTCCAAGGGCCCAATTTGAAACCCCCTTGGAACGTCCATCACCAGAAGTGTGTACTGCCGTCCTCTCAGAAATCCTCGCATGTCCCAAACTTCTTTCCACTTGGTATTGCACTTGTTTATCCGAGGAGGGCACATTGAACACCTCCCCTCCTCAAGGTCCTTGTCCGCTAAAGCACGCCGTCCTCCAGCCCCTTTCCAATTGTTCACCTCAAAATAAAATGTTGAAGGCATCCGAAGTTTGGACAAGACCTCAATGTCCTTCTTGCGAACCACAAGTTTGTTAGTCCAAAGTGGAAAGAAAATGGAGGCCGGGCCGCCGCGCCATGACTTGCGAACATGGACAAGAAACTCACCTTTCCAAAAAAGCGCTTTGAAACCGCGACAAGATCCGTCGTGGAATGCAACGGATATTCCTCTCGGACCTCCTCAAATGAAGAGCACCCAGTGTGCTTGACCATCGCCACTTGTATGACATGAAACTTCTTCCAAGCGTGATCTCCTCATCCATGCCCTTCAAATCAATCGGCTTAACACCTTTTCTCGTCAGACGAATTCTTGTGACTCTCCGGTATGCCTTGAACGATTTCCATGGCTTTGCCAACATGTCCTTGGCTTCGATACGTCCATTTGCTTCCGCCTCCTCCAACTTGCCTTTCCCTTTCTTGCTTGTTCCTCCGGTAGATGCTTCTTCGCTCCGGAGTTCTCCAGCCTCCACTGAAAATGGAGTCCACATTGGCCCATACCTTTCCTTCCCGCTTGGCAATGCATAAAATGTGTGTGCGGTTATCCACTTTGTTCTCGCACATGCCTCGCGCCTTCATCATCCTCAATCAATGCACCTTGTATGATTGTACTTCCATGCCATTGTCATCTGACTTCTCGTTTTGCTATCAAAAGCTCATCTCTTAAGTATCGGACCGCTCAATGAAGTTCATCTTCTTCCTTTGTCCGATATGTGTGATTGGCAAGGACTCGCATTGCATAGTAAGCCCGCAATAGACATGCGCCCACATATTGGAACCTCTTCTTCCCCGGTGATATATCATAGATGTTTCATGGTCGCATAAGTGTGGTTCCCACCAAGAACCCCATAACATATTTTTTCGCCCGCCATCTCTTCCACCAACTTTGAGGTCATTGCACTCACTTGGATCAATCATACATAATAGTGGCGTACACCCTCCTCTATCCTCCCTTGAAATAACTCGCGAGATTGGCCCATGCCTCATCAACCCCGCGAATCGATCCGCGTAATATGCGTCGGGTCGTAAGTTCTCCAATTTCACTAGCACTGCTCCATGACAACCTTCTTTCCGTAAGTCGAATCCCTTAGGCGAGTGAGGGGTGCATCCGGATCGCGTCGCATGCGTTCTTCGTCAAAATATGCACGTGGGAATGCCACCAAACACTTCCTCTTGCCCGCCTTTTGATTTCTTTTTCTTCCTCCCCTGCCTGCTTCCACTGGGTTTCTTCGCACCTGCTGGAATCCAACACCGCAGCAGGCGCTTGCCTTGAGCCGGCCGGTCGCCTTTCTCTAGGAGAGGGAGGGCGCCGGCCGGCGCCCGCCTTCTTCCTCCGCCCATACCTGGTCCCCCCCGCACCCACTTCCTCTCTGCCCAATCCAAGACCTCTTCCACCGCGGGTCCGGGAAGGGCTCTGTGGATGGAGAGTGCCGCCACGGCCCCATCCATATCTCCTTCTGAACCGGATAAACCATTGGGATCCGGAGGGCCAAGTCGAGCCCCTGCACTCGCCTGGGGCCGCCACGGGGCGCCTGAAGCTCCCCTGATTCACTACATGTGTGCACACTCATAGATGGCCCATGCTGCCAAGTGCAAAATTGCCGCATCCCTATGTTCGTCCCGTCCCCAGAGACTTCATCATCGGAATGTCCCGACGTCAGAATGGGCCCTCTTCCTCATCGGATGGGCCAAGTTCGCCTCGGAAGTCTGACACCGCCTCTTCAACCATTCTTTGATGTGCTCTTCTCATCGATGCCTCTCCTATGATCAATGACTGCCTAATCTTCCCAAATAGGCCCTTATAAGGGCCATTCCTACCAAAGGTGGTGGAAAACAAACAAACAAGTTGAATGTTAGTCATCAAAGTCGAGGGTTTTCAAAGGTTTGTTGGAAACTCGTGTGGCGCATGCATTCGCGAACTCTTCCACTAGGAGGTGCACATTTTTGGCGTTGAACCTTGGAGGCCGAGAACATAAGACTGTAAAACTCGGGGTCTGGATGACGGCATCGAACTCGTATGGCTGGTGGTGCATAACAGCGTGAACTCGGCTCCCCTCGCTTCATGTCCATGTTTGCCCAGACACCAACCTCTTGTTGATTGGCAAAGCCCCGATACCCCATTATCCGAGTTTGAGCAAGGGGTCCATGTCATTTCAACCTCCGGTGCGGATCCCGGACTAGCATCCAATTTTCCGCACAATGACAATAGGGTCTATCTGCCACCCATCATGGATGTGCATTTCTTCATAGCCGAATGGCGACGGAATTGGTGTGGTGCACCGGATGCTTTGAAGCCTTGCCTCCTCCTTCCCAGCTCCTTGCCCGCCAGCCTGCTGCTGCTTTTCCCAAGACATGCTCCCGGATTTTGCCCAGAGGCTATATGGCCCCCACCCTCCGAATGTGCGGCGGCCCTCCCAAACTTCCTTCCAGCCTTCCTCTCGGCGCGGGAACCTCGGCCGCGATTTAGGATGTCGTCTCGAATCGCTTTGCCTTCTTCTGCCGCCGCGGACCGGAGGATCGAATCGCCAGTCCTTCTTGCTCCGCCTTCCGCCGCCATCTTTAAGAATGAACCGCAGATCACAAGACATCACAATTTGGAAGGCGAAACAATTGTTTAACATGGAAGTAGAACGAACCTCACTCGCACCACCGATTGATGCACCCGAGGAATGCGCCCCTGCCTCCCCAACCCCGAGCCCCGCCTGATAGCCGAATCCCAAGCGCGGGCTGCAAGGGAGGATTCGTGGAATTGTGACACACCTCCAAATCGGGCAACACCGCCAGCAAGACGCTCCTCGTTACTTCTCAAGTGGAAGTGCGGCCAACGCCCACCGTGACGCAAGTGGCAAGAGAAAACAAATAGTAATTAGGGTTTCCTCCCCAACGGTATTTATAGCCCAAAAACATGCTGATTAACTTATGCCAAGATATATCCATATACCCGATATAAACCACGATATGAACCATAACCCTATTGACTTGGGTGACGGCCGGGCACACTGTGGACAATAAAAGCGGAGGACGGCGCGATACCGGATATCTCATCGGAACTCCATCATGTTGTCGTTATTACAGAGGAACATAATATCCTACCCATCGCGCCGACGCCTATCCATAAAGACAATGGCCATCTTCACCATTTTCGCAATCGGAGGTCTCTTCCAAGACCCGCCGCGATCGTGGTTTCAAACGACGCGCGAGTGTGGTTTCAATCGACGCCTTCTACAAGTTGAGCCATACGTTTGCTCACCCACACCACCTAGCAAGAGGTTTGAGTTCGCCCTTTTGGAAGGATTACTTGGTTTTCACCCCTATCTTGTTTTCGGATTCGAGTTCGCTTAGTGCATCCGGGATGAACAATGGGAAGAAGGTTTCTTCACAATGTCGCGTGTTTCCGAAAGATGGAGAAGCAGTAGACTGTTCAGCCACCACGTCGAACTCGGGCATCACCGTCGAGTGCGTTTTGCCATTCCGAAAGACGTTGATAATGAAGGTAGAGGATGATTTTTTCCATATGGGAACTGTGGACGCTAGTCTATCAATGGTTGTGGGATTTTGATGCATTCTTCCGATATTGTTGTTCGATACGCGCCAAGACGCCGCCAGTCGCCGCCAATGTCATGTGGGTGTTCCTCCAACACCTAGGAATTTGCATCGATGTCTTTGGAGGAAGCCCATCCAACCGACGCCTGCTTCCCGAATGGCGGCGTTCTCGAGACATCGACGGTTGCACGCCGTGGTTTGTTTCATGAGATTGATTGCGCCCGCTCACCGGTTGAGGAAGGTCCCATTGACGACAATGAAGATTCGAGCGAGCCACCACGATGCATGTCGCTCCTTCCATCCCAAGCCTTTGAGTGAGTCTCTGAAGGCTCCAACAAGCGCTTGATATCACGCCAAGAAGAGAAGCTGGAGTGTCGCGGCGGTGAAGGGGATACAATGATCAGGATTTCAAGAAGCCTTGTTGCATAAAATGTGTTTGCCGGTTGGGGAAAGCGCGATTTCAAGAGCAACGTACTTTCGATGGGGAGACAGAACAGGAGACATATCTGCTCTTGTTCACCCATCGGATCCCGAGGTGATAGGGAAAGTGGTCACACATGTCATGGGGCGACTTGCGCGCCGCTTGAAGGCTTTTAGAAGAGTACATTGTCTTGGCCAAGGAGGTATGAGGAGCTAAAGAGCGTCATTCGGAATCACCTTGGGATGGATTTGAACCAAACCCAAGGCACACGACGATGCGATGGATGCCCTTTCGTGGATGGACAACGCCACGCTTTATACGAGCGGCCGCCAAACTTGGATGTTTTAATCCCGACACGTATACAAAGTTGGAAATATGGACCTTGTACAAGGCCACAAAACTCTAACACTCGCTACGTCAAGTACCCATGGTTCTTGAAATTGTGGAGAAGCAACTTCCCAACAGTAAAACTCAAGTCCAACAGTTTTCAACATGCTCGCTGTGTCTCAAGAGCACTATCAGAACACAATGCACAAGGAAGATCAAGGTAATTTGCACCAATGTGTCCTCCATGAGGTTGTTCACCGCTTGGATTTGCTTCACACCCCGATGGAGCGGATGTGCTCTTCCAATACCTTCTCTCATATGAGATGCATGTACGTGCATGTTCTATAACTGTTTGTGTTTGGTTTCCAAACGCGCGCTTCAACAATGGCCGCCTGCGCCGTATTTAGTGGCGACCAGGAAGCCGCTTGCTCACCTCCCCAATCGAGAGGAAGGCGCCGGCGGCGCCTTCCCAACCGAACCCTGTGGAGCGTGGGAGGCGGCCGGCGGGCCTCCGGCGCGCCCCAAATCGGAACAGGCCGAGATTGAGGCGCGGTCGGCGCCCACGCCGCCCCTCCCCCACTTTATCCGCCATGTATCCCCATTTGGATGAGCGTCTCGCAAATAAGCATTCTGCATGTGAAGAAGTTTCCTTGTTAAGGTCGATGTCTCTGCTCATTTGGAGGGCCTAACGGATGCCGTTTTGAGGATTTTGATATATTTCGACTAGGACATTTGTTTGTGGCAGAGAAATTTCAGTCGCTTTGGAAGCACATGCCTCCACCAGAGCGGGAGAAAATGTCCAAACAGGAGCAAGAGCTATGTGGAGCCACATAAGTATATGCTACTATCCATAGATGGAATGGACCAAAAGACAGATTCCTCATCTTCTCCGGTTAAAAACCTCGTAGAGGAGTGTCGATTTCACCACGTGGTTGGGTGTATGATTCACAACTACACGCAAAGCGAGAGCCTATTTGCATTATGCGAATTTACGAACGACGCAATCGACGATCACCATCATTCGTGACGTTATACATAATTACGAGGGGTCCCGCCAAGAGTTTTGTATCTGAATGGACAACACATGCGGAGAACAAGAACCACCGCTTTTGCATATCCGAACATGCTTGTTGATATGGGTACTTTTGAAAAGTGAAAGTGGGATTCCTTTTGGTCGGGCATACGCATGATCAAATCGATGTTTTCTTGCTTCTCCAAAAGCTTGAGACATAAAGAGCTCACCGCCCCGCATTGTCGAGATCTTGATGCGTACACGTCACCAGAGGTAAAGATATTGATCAAGTGGCAGACGGTCATATGTGTGGCCTATTAGACAAGGCCGAGAGGCCTCACTTATGGGCGCAGAAAGAGATTGAACAACTTATCGCTCCAAAGACCGCTTTAAAATAACACGTGAAGAGAAAGCGGACCGCGGTTCGTGATTATCGAGCAAGCGATTCCACCTCGCCACAATGGGAAACGGAAGGGGTTTGAGTTTCGAAATTTGTCCTTCCGACACTATAACACCGCCCTCACTGACCGCGTCAAGGGATAAAAAGGAACACAGTGACATTATCACCAATCGCAGCTGCCCATCTTAAGGATGGTCTGAACTTAGGCCTTATGTGACATCACAGGAGTTTTTATGGTGGGAAGCTCGGTTGGACCAAGAGGAGATTGTCATATTGTGCAAAACAACATTGGCCTTGTGCTACGTAATCCTTGGAAATGGTACTCAAGATCGGAAGTGGATGCATACCAACCTCCATGTTCCGATGTGGCTTTGGAGGAGGCATTGCTAAGGGACCCCACAACGAGATATGTATTTGGGAGCATACCAAACACGGGAGGCAACAAGGAAATGGAACGGAATGGTGATATCGCGGAAATAAAGAGGATGTTTGTTGCCTCATGACACGACACGCATGAGACCCTTTTGGATTGGCAAGGTAATCGCTGCTCAATTGCATTCGCCATACCTCACTTCCTTGTTCATTGGTACTGAATCGAACACACGATGCGATTTAAGGAAGGTAATGAGAAGAATACTTAATCGGAGGGATGCCAGAGCTCGAGCAATGCAGGAAAAGGGAGCGAAATCCATCCATCAAAAAATATCCAAAAGGTTTTTGTTCACGAAACTGTCATCCTCTATTATGGGTTCACATTGACTACGCGGAGACACTTGTACTGTAGATAAGAAGGCAATCAAAGAGAAGTTCATTGCGTGCGAGGCTTCATTCAACCTGAAAAGTGAAAGTCCCACCGAGGATAGTGAAGATGATGGTCATGATGCCGGACCCAAATAAGATGATGGAGTGGCCCGGAGAAGAGTAGAAAGCCCTCCGAATGTTGTGTCATCTTGCATGGGATCTTGGGAGGCTAAGGTTCCCCGTGTTCGGCACACATATGTCTCAAAAGAGTGTAGGCCCATGATAGAATATTGGAGCTGCTTTCTCTCAGATACCTCAGTAGACTTCACATGCTATAGAATTTTCGATGTGCAAGCCATTTCCGCAAGCGGAGGACATGGAGGAAGTATGGCGTAGTTAATGGCTTGGCATTCCGCATATTGGCAGTAACACATGTGTAGCCCGGGCATGTTTGTGTGTGCGATGACGCGGAACTACCGGCGCCCACGTTTTCCGTATGCCGATTGTAGTCTTTGGGTTTTAACAATGTGATTATATTCTTGGGCTCAATTTATGGTGTGCGGAAGCCACCCACTCACCCCACACCTATAGTCTTTGTGTACACACAGCGAGCAAAGGCCTGCTACTACCCGCCTTTCCCAATAGGTCAGAGCAACGCCAGAATAGGGGCGCCGGCCGGCCGGCGCCCTACTCCTCAAACATCCTTCGGTCCCGCCATCACGGTTCATCATCCGATCACCGTCCTTTTATGAATGTTAAGGGTGTTTTGGCTAGGAAGACCAGCGCGGTGCGTGAATGGTCCTTCACATGGGTCTTATATGCACCCAAAATAGGGTTACCTCTTGCACCTTAACCCTTCACCGGCAAGAAATGAACCTCATGTCAATGCTTCACACGAAAGTTCACCCTTCTTCTCGCCTATATTCATTCATACCTCTATAACCACGAGTTGCGGACCCATGTCAAACCCCTTCGGGATATTTCCGTGAAACCCCTTCGTGAATATTAACCCCTTCACAAGATATCGTGTTATCGTCTGGATGAGATTGGGCTCGCCGCTTCGAGATGTTTGAGGATGCGAGAAGAAGTCCGGATGCGATTAGCGAGGTGGGCAAGCACGAATCGCCCGATCTTATCGAGATTCTCGCATCCTCCAACGCTTTAGCGAAGAGAGCCGGGCTGCTGGATTCAAGGACGGTGCTCTGGATCCGGGGAGCAGTGGGCGGGTTCCTTGTTGCATCATTTTCTTCTCTATCATGAGAAGGAAATGATGCAGCAAGTTTGTGGGCACGACGAGCCTTTCATCTCCTCTGGCTTTGAGCTCCTGTCAAGCATGTTTGTGGAGCTGCTTCACTGCAGGTGTAGACAGTGGCCATTTTGCAGCCACGTGAAGACAACAACGCGAAGATGAGCATGATGATACCCTGGAGGAAGATAAGCATAACGATCCTAAGCCCTTGGAGGTCACAATCTAAAGCTTGAAGAAAGGCTCATAGAGGCTATCTTGCTCACTACCTATCCGGACAAGAAGGCATCAGGATAACAGGAACCAAGAGATAAGTGACTGTGTAGAGTCAGTCCAAATGTTTGGTGTCTCCTTACAGCATTGGAGTAACGGCATCCCATCTAAGTAGTTGGTGTGGGGATGAGTTCTTTCAGTCCAATGCTGTGACGAAACATCTCGACAAACTCTTAATCGTACAAAAGTCACGTCAACTTTAGCCTCGTCGTGATCTCAATGCCACAATACGAAGGTAATGCTACCAAGTGCTCGATGTTTTGGTTAATTCAATGACAAAGAAAGACCCTTCGAGGGTTCTTGACTCTATCGGGCTTGTGAAGAAGGCTTGTGAAGAAGGTGTAGCTCCATTACTCCGCGTTACTGCTGGATTCAAATTTCAACCCTAAGCGTGACATTTGTTACATGCGGTGAGCGGGCTTTGCGGTCGGACAAGAGAAGGTTTTCCAGCTGGTTGTGTTTGCCCCAACAAGATTGCGGTTGTGGCAAAGTATAATGAGTTGGGAAATCTGAGCTGACAAGGAATGGGTATCCATAAATCTCTTCGGAATTTGAAGGTGTCCTAACAAGAGGGACCAGAAATAAGGGACCCAAGTAGGTGTCTTGATGATTTCTTTCACCCGAAAGATCTATGTGCTTTATCGGCACAAAATTCACGTCAACTTTAGCCTCGTGGTGATCTCAACGCTACAATAAGAGAACGTAATGCACGGGTGAACTCAAGATGCACGCTAGGGTTTGAAAGCTTGGCCGGGGATGTGGTGGCATAGACAATGTTGATTGCTGGGTATGCCCAACAAGGGCTTGGGAATGATGCAATTGTTGTGACGTATGACCCAATGGAGCGGAGGGCCTCATTTTGGCGACCTTGTTACTTTGTTTGCCTTGAAGGCCTTTGCAAGCATAGGCTATGTATACAGTATACACACAGGAAGCTTGGAAGTATGGCCTGGAGATGCTACTGGAGGAACTTCTCCACATGTTTCATCCCTTGCATAAGCTTCTGACTAGCTGGTTCCTGGACAACCGTATCTGCAAGGTTTTATTCCGTGTATTCCGACGGAATCGAACCTGGATCCCTAAACAACCATGTGTTGTTCCACCAATCCTTCAACCAATGCCACCACCCATACCGATTTATTATCCGAATAAAGTGATAATCTGAAATGGCCTTCTAAGAATTATTGTATGTCACGGCCGGAATCGAAACCGCTTCGCATTATGGAAGAATGTCATATGCCATGGTCGGGAATCGTAATCGCGTCTGTATAGTGAAAGAATATCATTCTACCACAACATTGACAGGATTTTTGTTCAACAACATAGCTGTAGTGGCATGAAGTACAAATTAGCGGCAAATTTTGGAGTAATTATGATATTGAAGGAAACTATGTACTGCCAAATTTTGAAATTACTACATGAAGGATGACAACCCTAAATGCTAAACCTTAAAACTTGATAAACAGCCCAAAGAATCTTTAAAGTAACCTAAGCATATACTGGTTGATTTATGGGAAGAACTAATATCTCTATAGGCTTTAGATATTTATAATATTGGAGAGTAAGATAGAAACTTTACAAATTTTTGTTTATTAGTTTTGGTGTCAAAATTATCTCAAGATTAAGACTCATGCAAATAAAACCTAAATTTTTTAACTCCAAAGTGATAAGATAGGTACAATAAAATAATTACATTATTTATTTTTACCTTCCTTTTATATGTTTCCTTTTTTCTTCTTTGATTTTCTTTCACTATCTTTTATCACTTTTTATTTCATATATTCTTTTGACCTTCTTCTCTTCTTTTGACTCTCATATATTTTTATATGTCTATTAACTCTTATCTTTGGGGGTGACACTTTCAAAATGACCTCTAGGGAGATAGGTCTTTGTCTAGTCCAATGATTCAACACTCTCTCGAAGGTTCTCAAGGTCCTCTAGGTGGGATTTTTGTCGCATGGGAGTTGGGACAGTAAGAAACGCCTATTGTGAATCTTAAGGTAGAGATTCCTCCCATTTCACACCTAAGATAAGGAAGATCAGGTTAAGGGATTTCAATTCCTTGTCTAGTATGTGGATGGCGAGGAGGATGTATTTTCACCATTCTTTAGGAATAGGAAGAATGTTCTTGATGGTAACCTTTGTGAAACGCTTGCTTGCGGCTATCGACAAAATTGTCGATAGTAGCTCCAAAAATGATGGTGGCACCTTCGAAGAATGAGTTCATGAGAGGGGAAGTGAGTGATATCTTAATATTCTTACTATATAATAAGTTCGACGACACACACGATGGATGTGGAAAAAGGTTGTAGAATTCTCAATCAATGGAAGGAAGAGAAAAGTGTTTTGATGGTTTGGTTAGAACATTGTTAGTCAGATCATTCACGAGGAGGGAACATAACATGATGAGCTTTGCGATATCATACAAGGAACTTCTGATTTTGTAGTGTTGGATGAAGGACATTTTGAACATAGTGAAAATAACAATTGTCCGCAGGCCTTGAAGAAGGTTAAGACAATAAACAGGGTGATACTGAGTAGCAATTTATTTCAGAATATCTTCATGGAGTTGTACCAGATGCTAAGTTTTATGAAAATGGCTCAGAGTTAGAGCAAAAGCCGATAGAGCTGCACCACAAGCAGATAGGCGGCACAACAGTGGGAATGGTAAACCCATAGGAAACTGTGAGGAAGAAACTTTGAAAGTCCAAGTCTGTTTCTATGAACAGGACTTATTTCAGAATACCTTCGTAGAGTTGTACCAGATGCTAAGTCTTGTGAAGCCAAACTTCCCGGAAAATGATCGAGAGAGCCGATAGAGCGCACCACAAGCGGGAAATGATAGGCGGTGCAATAGTGGTATGATAACCACGAAATGGTAAACCCATAGGAAGTTGTGAGGAAGAAACTTTGGAAGTCCAAGTGCTTTTATGAAGAGGACTAGTGATCACCACATCGTAGATATGGGTTTACTATACAACCGAACTCTAACTTGTTTTGTAGACTCCCAAAACCACGAACAATCGAAATCTAACTTGTTTTGTAGACTCGTGAGGGTGATGTCAAGTCTCTTGAGGACTATACAAGTTTTTTTCATATGAAGTGGACATGGTCAGCAGTGAAAGTGTGGCGGTAAAAGTTGCAAGTTTAAGCTTACTTGGAGGACAACGCGAGTGAGCGTTCACCCGTTCCTCTCATTAACTAATTTAGCTAATATAAGTTAACTAAATAATATTATCTAATGCTAACTAATAATTAGCTAGCTAACTAGTTAATTAAATTATATTAGTTGACTAAATAACTAGTTACTAACATACTAATATATTATCTAGATCTTTAGAGTTTCACCTAACCTAAAACACTTCAATGGAAGCACCTCAGGTCCCTTGCCTACCTTAAACCAAGTTGCAAATGTTGCAAAGGGCTTAACGCCTTTAAACTCGCATGAACCTCTAGTCCCTATCTACCTTGAAACTCTTCCCAAAACCTCCTACCTGCCTCCTTACCCTAAAACTCTTTTCAAAAACTCTCCCCAAAACCTTCCTACCGCCTCCTTACCCTAAAACTCTTTTCAAAAACTCCCCAAAACCTTTCGCTGCCTCCTTACCCTAAAACTCTTCTTCAAAAAACTCTCCCCAAAACCTTCCGGCTGCCTCCTTACCCTAAAACTCTTCTTCAAAAAACTCTCCCCAAAACCTTCCGGCTGCCTCCTTACCCTAAAACTCTTCTTCAAAACTTGGGGCCGCCTTCTTACCCTAAAATTGTTCCCGAAAACTCAGCCGCCTTCTTACCCGAAAATTATTCCCGAAAACTCAGCCGCCTTCTTACCCTAAAATTGTTCCCCTAAAACTGTTCTCGATAACTGAGCCGCCTTCTTACCCTAAAATTGTTCCCCTAAAATTGTTCCCGAAAACTCAGCCGCCTTCTTACCCTATAAAACCCGTGACGTTCATGGGTTTCTCATATGCCACTTCATCACAGGGAGTGTGTGTTGTTACGACTCTGTATTGTAGCTACTCTATGTTATAGCCGTGAATTGTAACCACTCTGTATTGTAGCTCGTATGTTGTAAACGTGCGTATAATCACTCCGTGTGGTAGCGACTTTGTATTGTTGCAACTCTTTGTTGTAGTTTTTGTAGCGGCCACTCTGCAAGGTAATGACATTGTGTTGTGCCAACTCTTTGTTCTAGTTAGTATCATGTTGTGTGGTAGTGACTTTCAGTTGTTTATTTGTTTCAGTGTTATAACAAGTTCATAACACAACGTGTAGATGTTACGTGTGGATGACTCCGCCGTTCCTCTCCTGTCCCACACGGAAAGCCCGGCTCATTTCATGAGCCGGGCTTTCCGTCTGGGACAAGAGTAGAAAGACGATTGTCAGAGAAGGGAAGAAAAACGATTGTCCATCTCTGTGGTATTGGCCGCAATCAGATTATCATCTGGTTGCACAAAATACAACACAGCCAGGAAATCATCTAAGGCTTGTCGGGGAATGGGTATCCATAGATGTCTTGGGGACTGAAGCCATCGTTGGAAATAGGGGACCCTAGTGGGTGTGCTGATGATTTCTTTCATCCGAAACGTCTAGACAGGCTCTACAGGGCACAGAGGTGACCTCAACGGAAGCCTCGTGGTGATCTCAATGCTACAATCAGAGAAGGTAATGCTGCTAAGTGCTCTGGTGCTTTGGTTAAGTGAGGGTTCCAGTACAATGGGGAGCTCCTGAACCTCTGTTGCTTGCTGTTATAAGTCATGATGGATAGGGATGCTGCCATGGGAGATGTGGCGGCAAATTCCAGCCTGCACCTCAACCCAACTCCTGAACTGTGAAGGCTGAGCTTGGTACCAGCTGAGGAGGTCATAGGCACTGCACTGGGATTCAGACCAACTCTCTTACACTGGAAGCTTTCAATCGGTACAAGCGGTGAGCTCACATGACTGTCTCTGAAATGGCACTCAGGCTAATTTTCAGATGTAGGTTGAACATGCCTGTCCCAGTGCATCGTGTATCGTAAATTTTGGCGGAACACATTCTGTGCTGGAGGTGGTGTTCCCAACACATTTCGTGCATCACTTCCGTTTCGTTTCTGAAATTGGGAATGTGACAGCCTGAAAGTGACACTCTGAACTGGGTCACACAACTTGGGGATTTCTGAGCTACGTCTCCCGGGGCGCAGCATGGCGGGCGATGGCGCCGCGTCAGCGAGCACCTCGTCCTCCTCCAGTTGCATGTTTCCGATGTTACTTGCCTTCTGAAGGTCTGTGCAAGGGTCGGTGCCTTACAGAAGGGCAGGCAGCTGCACTCACAGATTGTCGAAAGAGAATTTCTGGATGGCGTACTGGGGGCACCTGCCTGGTGGATATGTATGGTGGTGAATTAGAAGATGCACGAGCTGGTACGAGCCCTGAGCCTTGCAGATACCAGCCGATTAGAACCCTACGCATGGGGCGATCCGTCAACATGTGGGGAACTTCCTCCTGCAGCATAGCCGTATGCCACAGCCGGCCATTCCCTGCACGGAGGCTTTCGGCAAAGCATCGGAAAAATGCAACTGGAGGAGGACCGGGCGGCCCCAGCGGCGGCCTGCTGTCGCGCAGCCCACGACGTTTCACTTATCACTTAGTCTAAATCATCGGAAAAATGCGGGCCCAGCTCTTCGCTAAACGTTTGAGAAAGCGAGAATACGTCTGGATAAGATCGGGCGGATTCGCGTGGTTGCCCACCTCTGCCAATCCCATCCGGACTTATCCTCGCATCCTCAACGACTGAACGGAGAGCTGAGCCCAATCACATCCGGACTCAGCCCTTCGCTCCCTGCCTCATACGATCTCTTCGCCCTTCTCGTGTCTCTCTGTTCAAGCCTTGACATGATCTCCGTGAAACTGTGGCAGACACTGCACATGCTTAGACTTTAGGATACCACTCGAGATGTCGCACGCGGAGTGTTCAAGATTCAAACCCCAAAGCTAGCTCCTCAGCATGCCCACAAAAGAGCATCTTCTTTTTCCTTCACCACATCCATTGCGCCCAAGCTTTCAAAACGATAGCGGGCAGCTTTCAGTGCACCACATTTTGCATACATGTCCACCAGGCAGGTGCGTAAGTCACCCAGCACTCCTCTGTTGGCCACCTATCAGTGCAGCTGCCCCTCCCTTCTCTAAGGCACCAGTGCGTCGTCCACAGGCCTTCAGAAGGCAAGCAAAGGTAACTTCTGTCAGTCAAAGTGAGGCTCGCCTCCTCCATCTGCCCATACACCAACGATCGCCTCTTGCAGTGCACACCAGGCAGCAATCAGGGCATTCCATATCACCACATGCGTTTCGGACAAGCTGTCAAAAACCTGGCGTGCATATTCCAGTTCACCACATTTTGCATACAGTCATGTCCTGGACAGCAGGCAGATGCCCAACACGACATTATCCAGCAGTCGCCTTTCCATAATCTGTGAGTACAGTTGCCTCTCATTCTGAATGACTCCGCTGCTTGTACAGGCCTTGAGAAGAGAGGCGAAAGTAACATGGGTCAGCCAAAATGAGGCCCTCCTGCTCCATTTGTTCATACGAAACAAGTGCCTCATTTCGTAGCCCTTGTTGCCATTGTTGGGCATACCCAGCATTCACCACTAAGTTTTCAAAAACCTGTCTGGTATCTGCAAAGCTCAGGACCCTAACAAGAAGTAGGTTTTGTTTCATCAATCGTTTTCAACCCCTGGCAGCCGCTCACAGCAAACCAGATGCCAGATTTATTACCTTAGATCAAATGTAAAATATCCTCTATTTCATGAACGCGAACACTCTGGCTGGGAATCGGATCTGCATCCACGTTGTGAAAAAGCAACACTCTACCACGAGATCACACCAAACACCACCAAGGGATGCTTTTCAGGCTTCGTGTACACAAAACGCCAAAACTGTTATTTGAAAGCTGCAGGTTTGGTATAGCTTGGTTTTCTAATTGTTATCAAAATCCCTCTAAGGATGCATGGGATATTTGTGGTGCCATAGACTCATATATTTTAAGAGCTAGAAGTAGATCGACCTTCTTTAAACTTAGGAACCCATTATATGCCTGGAGCGGTTGTACCAAATACGTGGTTTCGAGGCAACCCACTCCAATTATTTTCTTCGTCATAGCATCTTAAATTTTTGTTGAATCATACCTAAGTGTAAATTACAAAGCCCATGCCACCACTAGAAGATTCTCATTGACATGAGCTCTGTAAATAAATTAGATGAGAATCCATAGCACATTCAAAGATATATCGACAATCTCAACCAAGCTACCAAGCTAGTCTCCAGTTCCTTTCTCACGTTGTTAACGTAGCATAGCCTTGAATGCCGAGAAACTTCTTTTGTGCTTAAAAAAAAAAGAAACTTCAATGTCAGCTTGTAGTGCTTTAGGTGATTTATATTTGGGCTTTAGATCTCTATTACTTGAAGGCAAGTATTATGACTCCAAATTTTGTTCGACATGTGTGAACCATCAATGTAAACAATGAGGCCTAAAGTAAAGACTCTTGCCGAATCTTTAAATAACTACAATAATGAAGAAAGAAAATTGAAAGAAACGTGAAAGAAGAAACTACTACCGAATTTTAGCATGAAAGAAGACAACTCTAAACTTTAAACCTTGAAAGACAATTGAAAGAAACTTGAAAGGAAATTGAACATATACTAGTGCATCTACGAGAAAGGGGTAATTCACATATGGGCTTCAAAACCTTATAGTCTTGATAATTAGTGATGATGAATATCAAAATGATTTATGATCCCAAGGTTTTTATGTCTTATCCTAGATAGTTTCGCCCTATCTCCACATGCCTATTCAATAATATGTCCTTATTTAAGGTCCCCCATTACCATAAGAAAAGAAGAGGTAAAACTAGTGTTTTGTGATAAATGTTAACCATCTATATATCATATACTGATATATTTGCTTTCGTAGCTGCATATCGATTAGATTTTCTTTTTGTCATTATTGGTAATTCAGTATGATAATATGATATATAAGGATAAGTTATATTAAAAAATATATGATTATATTATAACTAGATAATGATATCTACATATATTTAGATTACATAGAAAACTTTCACTAGTGAGAAGGCAAGTCAAAGTGGTAGAGGCATGAGGTGAGAGATTTGATTAGTCGAAGTAAGGATTCCTTTCATCAACCCTATAACAAATAAGTCGTCATTTACCATTCAACACTCAAAGTTTTGAAACTTTGAGTGTTGAATGGTGAGTGTTGAGACTTGAGTGTTGAATGGTGTTGAGTGTTGAGACTTTGAAACACCTCTAAGTCTACAAAATCTCCTAGCCCATACTGATTACAAAATATCTCCACCAAAAACCTTCGCCCTGCTTTCATCCTTATATCGTAAATTCACAAAAAACTCACAAACAACTTGAGGCCGTCTACCAACCCTAAACCACTTCTCGGGAACCACAGGCGCCTACCAACCCTAAAACACTTCGCGAGAACTTCCAGTGCCTACCAACCCTAAAACACTTTGCGAGAACTTCCGGTGCCTACCAACCCTAAAACACTTTGCGAGAACTTCCGGTGCCTACCAACCCTAAAACACTTCCCGAGAACTTCCGGCGGCCTACCAATGTTATAAAACACGATATGTTCTTCAGTTCTCATGTTTCTCAAGCCCCTTCTGCAAGGGGACGCCCCTTCCATGAAGAGACTTTGTGTTGTGGTAACTTGTGTTGTAGCACCTCTTGATTGTTCGTGTGTTGTAGAAAGTCACGTTGTGTTGTAGAAAGTCACGTTGTGTTGTAGAAAGTCACGTTGTGTTGTAGAAAGTCACGTTGTGTTGTGGTAACTTGTGTTGTGGTAACTTGTGTTGGACCAGCTCTCTATTACAACTACTCTTGTTGTAGCTTGCGTCTTGTAATGATTATGTAGTGGGATGTCGTGGTAACTTGGAGTTGGTCACACCCACCAGCCGGAGTGTGACTAACGTGAGGCTTGAAAGCATTCTTCCCTTTACGGCATCGACGGGGCTCCATGGACGCCAACGGAGCTCTTCAACATTTTCATTGTCATACTGGCAAAGTCTTGTTTTGTATTTCAAGTGGTCGATGCCATCTCCATGAAACTTTGCCAAGATGAACAGGTCAGCTCCGTCACGGCTTTGAGCCATGAGGCCCAAATTGCCTCCATTGAGGCGTGGTTGCATCCAAGGAGCGACCTTGGGATTGCGGGCAAGCATCGGTATTTTTTCACGGTACGTAAGTCCTCAACCTGCACCCGAGCTCGCAATGTTGCTTGCTAACCTTCCCTTCCCTTCCCTTCTCCTCGACTCCCATCCTTGTTGCCTGTGGCAGACATCAACGGGAGGTTTTGAAGCAGCGGAAGCAGTTATCCGTTGCAATGCTCGTCCCAAGGACACCAGCTTATTTGGCACGTGTTGACAATGACATCCAATGGCCGCACTGCAATGCAGGATTTAACCCCGGAATTTCCCACGCCTTTTTAACTTACCACATGGTGTCAGGAGTCCGGCGCCAAGGACATTACTTCTTGTTGCCATTGCGCGTTCTCTGCTGCGACTGTGGCGGCCCATGCTTCTGCTGCTTCTGCCCTTCGAGATCTGCTGCCCCCAGCTCGCTCGATTGCTCTTGCGTTGCACCAGTGCAGCTCCCTGATCTTGCTCTTGCTCTTACTCTTGTGCCTCCTGAGGCTGCGGGCCTGGGCTGTAATTGCTGCCCAGAGCTGCCGATTGTGACTGCTCGGACACCTGGTTGCTCACTGCTCCATTTCTTGCTTCCGCTTGTGTGCTGGATCAGGGTTGCTTCTTTTTACCCTGCTTGGTTTCTTGCTTCCGCTTGTGTGCTGTCCAGATTGTGGTTGCTTATTTTCTTATCCGGTCTGTTTTCTTGCTTCCGCTTGTGTGCTGGATTGTGGTTGCTTATTTTCTTTCCTGCTTGTCACAAGGCAATCCTTCCTGCTGTTGTGCAAATTCTATGCTCCCAGGTCCGGGGGTGGTGTTTTTTTGTACCTGCCAGTGTCTCCTCGTTTTGGCTGTGCCTTCTCTCTTCCTGCCTTGCTGTCGGTTTTCTGCTGGGTAGGGAGGAGTTTGTCTGGTAAGGGGAAGGGAGGGGATCTGTGGGAGGTTGGGTCCAGATTGCATTACCATTCCTGGAGCCAGCCTCGGGGTATTTGCACGGGGCTCATGGATTTGTCCTCCTCCTGTCATCACCTGCCCTTGCTCGGGAATCAGCAGCAGGCTGGCCAGGCCTGGACCCCGGCGCCTGCAATGCAGGGGGCTGCTGCCAGCAAGATAGACGATCAGCCAGACCTGGACGTGGCGCTGTGGGACACAACAGGATTGACTGGTGCGTGCATTTCTCAGCCTGTTGATTTGGTTTTGTTCAGGCCGGTGGTGAGCGGGGCTGACCTCGGTTGCTTGAGCAGGTTCCGAGAGGCAGGGACGGAAGAGGTCTCACGAAGGTGGAATTGATCACCTGAGAAAAAAATTAAGACTTGCCAGAATTTCGGGGTGTGAGCGGCTGCGGCAATTTAACCTTCCTCCTGTAACCATTTCTGTACCTTGCCCTGGATCCCTGCAGCCTGGTAGTGTTGTTCGTGCCCCAGAGATTATCTGCTTAGATGATGAAGATGAGCCTTCCTGTTTCAATGCCCAGAGTGTCCCTTTGTCCTTTAGAAACAATCTGCCCAAGCTTGATGAGGCATCCCAGCCAGCTCCTCAATGTCGTCGTTTGGACCATCCAACACTCTCTGTGGGTAATGACGGGAGGACGCCCTCGGCAGTCCCGCAGGCGGGAGTGGATGCACCTGGGAAGGACTCGAATTCCCCTACTTCCGCCTTACAAATTCAGAGCTCTGGGCTGGCATGTCCGGACCACAGTCAAGAGTATACTGCTGGACCTGTTCCGTTGTCCTCTCCGGGCTGGAGGACCTCATCCCATGTGATTGTGCCTGACAGTATTCCTCCAACATCAATCCACCCGCCAAGCAGCGCTGTCAGCCTGGGTGCTCAGAACCTTGTCCCTCTGGAGCCGGTTCGTACTTATGAGCCCTCAGTGCACAGAGTCGCTTTCCGGGTCCACGAGCATGCTATTCCGCTCCTGACTGGCCGTGGTGAATTTTCCGTCCGTTGGAGGTTTCATGATGCTTTGCACTTTGGCCGCAGTGCTCAGGATCCTTTGCTTGTCAGAAATAGTCGGCCAAACCGGGTACCTCCTGATGACAGTATAGGGGGAGCTGTAGCCAGTCCAATGACGCAGCTCTCTCTGGAAGGTTCTCAAGGTTCTGCAGGCGGGCCTCTTGCTGTACAGGAGTTGCAGGTTGGAATGGGGTCAGCTGAAGCCAACACCACGGGTCAGGCAAAGGTGAAGGGCTTAGCCCGAGCCAGTGTTCCAGTCCAGGCTCCAAGTTTGGAGGCTCAGACTAAATCTCCAACCAAGGGTCCGAAGACTCCAGACCCAGTCCGAGTCCAGGCTCCAACTTTCCTCCAAGACCTTCCTGACGAGGAAAGGACATATGTATCAGAGAGCACAGATATGTCAGACACAGAGACCAAGGCCAAGGCCATGGAAGATGAGATGGCACAACTCTGGAGAGACGCTGCGTTGGTTGAAGCGCTTGGAAAGGTAACAGCAACTTTGCTTTGGTTACCTTTGAGTAGCACATTCTGAAAACCGCGTTTGCTGAACTATTCATAACGGTGAACGTGCATTGTTGTCAGCCTGCACCTATTGAAACGGAGCAACAGCAGAAACCGGTCGGCTGTATACATGACTATGAACGAAATTCAGAATGTGGCCAAGTCTGCTCTCTATGGTCATGTGAAAGCTGCTATGAGTGTGGAGTTCGCTCCCTCCGGACTGTAAGCACTACTGTTGCCCATTCGTTTGAAAGTTTGCATATCCTGCGTCTGTGAGCTTCAATTAGACATCTTTTGTGGAGGTGCTTCACTCTGTTTGAAGGAGTTTGTGGCCATGTCTGCAGGCCAAGGGAAGACAAAAACGCAGCGATGAGCATGAGGATTTCTTGAGGAAGATAAGATATTCAGCAACCTCGGCCCTTGTAGGTCAGAAGCTGAAGAAAGGCCAATTCAAAGGCTGAAGGTGAAGATTCCTCCTCCTCATTTCATGCCCAAGATGAAGGAACATCAGGTGAAAGGATTTCAATTCCTTGTCAAGTCTCTGGATGGCAGAGGAGGATGTTTTTCAACATGCTCCAGGAACAGGAAAAACGTTCTTGATGATAGCCTTTGTGAAAGGCTTACTCACTACCTATCCAGCCAAGAAGGTGCTGATTGTGGCTCCAAAAGTGATGGTGGAACCCTGGAAGGATGAGTTCCATAGATGGAATGAGGGATATCAAGATTCTCACTGTGTATGACAAGTCCACTGAGACACACGATGTGGAGAAACGTCGTAGAGAGATTCTTCATCAATGGGAGGCAGAGAAAAGTGTCTTGATCGTTACAACATCGCTAGCCGGATCATTCACAAGGAGGAGCCCAGCATGATGAACTTAGCAATATTCTAGGGACTCCTGATCTGGTAGTCTTGGATGAAGGACATTTTGTACGCAATGAAGATACCAATGTCCTGCAGGCCTTGAAGAAGGTGAAGACAATGAACAGGGTGATACTGAGTGGCACTTTATTTCAGAATAACTTCATGGAGTTATACCAGATACTTAGTTTTGTGAAGCCGGAATTTTTGGGGAATGATCCAGGGTTTTCACAAAAGCGGATGGAACTGGAGAAGGAGCAGGAGAATGACAGACTGCGCAATGGTGGCATGATAACCCAGGCAATGGTAGACAAATGGGACAAAGTGGGAAGAATTTTGGAAGTCCAAATGTAAATCTATCACGAGGACTGCATGTAGACGCTATCCATGAGGGTATCCAGAACATTCGAAATCTGACTTCCTTTGTAGACTCTCATGAAGGTGCTGACCTGAAGTCTCTTCCAGGACTACAGGAGTTTGTTGTTCATCTGAAGCTACAGCCTTTGCAAGCGGACCTGGTGGCAAAAGTGCAGTCAAAGTGTGGCGGTAAAAGTTCCAAGTTTAGCCTTACATCAGGTACAACATTGGTGACTGTTCACCCGTCCTCTGTCCTGACGATACCAGGACACCTCTGAGTTTCCTGATCTCGACGGAACAGCCTCGACTCCCGGTAAGGGTGTGAAAGCTGATTTCGTTTTGGAGATCCTATCTCTGACAAGGCAGGAGAAAAGCTTATTATTTTCAGCAGTATGCTCAAAACCTCTGGAATATATACAGGAGGTCCTACAAAAGCACAAGAGCTGGGCCTTGGGAGACAAAGTTCTGCTTGTTAATGGCAAAGCCACCCTAAGAAATGGTACCATCAAGAGGTTCAATGACAAGAACGACCCTTCGAGGGTTCTTCTGGCCTCTATCAAGGCTTGTGGAGAAGGTGTAAAACCTTACTGCAGCCTCAGGATCATACTGTTGGAACCCGTCTTTAACCCCAGCGTCACTCGCCAAGCGGTGAGCCGGGCTTTCCGCGTTGGCCAAGAGAAGAAGGTGATTGCGTATCACCTGGTTGCAGCAAATACGACCGAGCCAGAAAATCGCCGCCAAGCCTTAGACAAGGAATGGATATCCGTCAATCTCTTCGGGACTGAAGGTATCGTTGACAACAGCGACCAGGAAGTGAGTGATCCAGTTAACTGTGCAGATGAGTTCTTTCAGTCCAATGCTGTAAGGAGACACCTGGACAGGCTATATATCGCCAGAAGGCACTGACAACTTTAGCCTGTGGTGAAGGCAATGCTGCTGAGGTCTCTGGCTTTGGTTAAATTGAGGTTGAAAGAAATGGGGAGCTCCCAAACCTCTGTTGCTGTCATACATATTGCGTCTTGAGGGATGCTATCGGCAGATGTGGCCAGCTAGTTCCAGCCTTCACCTCAGCCCCTAACTGTGATGCCCGAGCTTGGTACCAGCTGATGAAAAGGTCACAGGCACTGCAGCCAAGCAGACCAACTCTGGGAAGCTTGAGCTCAGCACAACCGGTGAGCTCACATGAATTTGACTGACTTGCACTCAGCCTATTCACAGGCACTGCACTGGCAAGCTGGCCATTGTGCATGGAATGGCCGGCTGGGCATGCTATGCATAGCGTGGCATGCCTGGAGTTGCTGCAGGAGGAGGCCCCCACATATTTCGTCCTGTGCGTAGGGTTCTTTTCAGCTGGTTGCTCGCTAACTGTGATCCGCAAGGCACTGGATCCGACTGCTTTCAATCGCTGGCGTTATGGAAGCAAGTAACACAGGATACCAGATTTATTATCTGAAATCGATAAAATGGCAACGTTGTAGAACTTTTGAGTACGCAAGTTGCATTGGCCGGGAATCGAACCCCGGACATTGTGTGTACATTGTTCTAGTGGACATTGTTCTACAACAACAACAACAACAACTTTATATACAACAACAACAACTTTATTTATGTCCACTAAGGATGGAAGAACCATCATAGATAGTACAGCGTAAAAGAGGTTTAAATACCGGTTCACTTACGCATACATGACTACCAGGTGCAAATAACAATTTATCGGTAATTGTGTGTAAAATCGCCATTAAAATTTCATTGAAACGCCGATTAGGAAGATCGCTTGGGCATGGTCACGAGACACTCACAGGCTCGCTCTTGTCGGATCGTTTCGCTAACGCTGTACTAACCGCCGGGTTTTGACATACATGCAAGCACTTGTCCCGTGATCATCCAATGTCCTTCCTCATCGGGTTCTTGGGTTTTTCCCACACTGTACTGGACACTCTTCAGCTGCGGGTGATGTGTGACCGCCAACAACCGCCTGCTTTTCACCATTTCTCCTCATGCCGAGGAATTCGCTATGTGAGAAGTCCCGTCACCATCGCGCAGCCGTAAAATGCCACCGAGTGCAATGGATCTACTCCCATTGCCGGTCCGTGGTGTCAGCCAAGCAACACATCATAATTTCTTGCATTAGATACCAACCTCAATGACCGGGCATCCTTGCTGGCTTGAGTCAGAGCGGATGGATCCCGAGTGATCCCATCACTTGCTCTTTGGTACCCGAGGCGTGGAGATCGCACTGCATGGCTTCAATTTGTCTCCGTATAGCTGGAGTGCCTTCTGCACACGGGCACCAAGCGATCGGATCCGCACCGTATCTACCAAAGACACATTCTGGGCACCATCGCTGTGACTTCTCGACCTTGATTGTCCACCATGGCGACGCCCCTTTTCCTGCAGCTGATTTCAAATGTTCACCACTGTCGGTAAGCCCAACTATGTCGACCTTGCGGATGCCTTTTCATCCGTGCATTGCCCGCTTGAAGGCAACCTTGACCCCGGATCGAAGCTAACCATGGGCATATCCATTGCCCTTTCCAGAGGGAGCTCCATGGGGCGATTTTCTTCAGGGGTTCACCGGACTCATGATCCTCCACCCGCTCTGGCCGTGGCATTTGAGTTGATTTCTCCCTAATCCTTTTCCCTTTGACACTTCCCCATGACAATGTCACCTTTCATACCAGGCCACCCATGGTCATCAATGTACTTCTGATCCGACTCCTCCAAAGGTGTGTTTGCGACTCTGGTGTGTTGCATTCATTGCCATTGCCTTGCAGAACCTCACCCGAGAAGCGCCTTTCGAGTGTAACCCACCGAGTTTTATTTTTGTCACCCAGATCCCTCCTTTTGGGCTTAAATCAGGTGAGCTTGCCAACATGTCCTCCATGTGACCTCCGGCACAGTCCCCAGACCTCCTTTCCTTAGCTCCACCAACTCATTCAAAGGTTTTGTGCGCACTGCATCGCAGGCACTTTACCGTTGCCTTGGTGCCACTGACCGCTGGGTCGGACGCCCTGGCGGTGTGAATTTCTCCAGAGCATTCCCTTGGTATTCACGATGGGAGGTCCTTCAGCTTTTGTGTATTTGCGCATGCTGGTGCCCTTGACGAGATTATGTTCTTCCCAATATGCACCGTCACGGTCTCCTTTCATGACCTCCGCCATTTCATAAGCTCCGCTCCAACTCATAGTTTTGCACCATGCGCATGTGGAGAAAGTTAGCAATCACCCTCCTCCGCTCTACGGGGCCATGTAGATTTATGCGGCTTCCGCATCGCCTTCACTGTGTGTCCTTTACCAACCGCCTTAATCTCGACGCCGACCTAAGGGGCTCATTGGGCTTGATGATGAATCTCGACAATTTCCTGGATCTTTTTCTATGGAAGATACGGAAACATCTCTACAAACTCGCTGAACATTTCATCCACTGTATGTGATAGCCGCTTGCCGAATGGACATTGCCTCTTTCATCTCCTTTCAAAGTTTTTAGCTCTGGTCCTGCGCGGAGACCGAGCATCTGCAAAATTTGATCCTTGCAATCACGGTAACACGCAGCTTCTCCCGCCAAGAATGTGCTCATTTTCCTCAACGCCATCTCTCAGGTAAATTCACTTGTACTTGAGCACCATCTCATCAATCGCCCATCCGAACTTTTTCTCAAGTCAAATATAGCTAGTTTTTATTTGTTATCAAAATCACTCTAAGAATGCATGCTATATTTGTTCTATGATATACTCACAAATTTCAAGAGCTTTCATGCTGAATTTGTTCTATGGTATACTTACTCACAATTTCAAGAGGTTGCATATTATATTTATCCTAATAATGCTCATAAATTTCAAGAGCTTGAAGTAGGCCGGCCTTCCTTTAACTCGAACCCATTCACATGTCACAAGTAGTTACAATGCATATGTGGTTTCAACTCACTCTAATTGCTTTCTTGATCATAGTATCTTTATTTTTATTAAATCATAAATTGTAAATTACAAAGACATATGACACTCTAAGTTCTCTCTCTCGAATGGTGAGCTTGGTATCATGTGACTCAATTTGTTATTTTTCTTGCGTAAACACTCAAGATCCCTTGACGCTCTACTTGAAGGCTACTTCAATCAATGGTTACAGTAGGGACATTGCAAATCATAAACTGAAGTTTCTATCGCATGTTCTTCAATCTCTAAACAAACAAGTCCCTAGTATTAGATATTGTGCTTATGAATAATGTGACAAAAGAATGGGAGATCTACTTGGTTGAGATTCCTGGGACATGTCTTATGATGTGCTTAAAGCTCCCATGCCTTCATTTACAAAGCTCATGCCACTAGAAGATCTCATTGACATGACCTTTGTAAATAAATTGATGAGACCTAGTGCATGTTCAACATATGTTAATCTCAGTTAGTCCAGGCGATACGGTCTTGTTTTACTTACCCAATGTGATATTCACCAAGGATCCATCATGACATTCTCTAGGCTCTACCTAAAATCGAAGGTAAACCAGTGGCCCATGCTGCGTTGAGAGGGCAAGAGGAAGACTTTCTTCCCTGTCTCTCTTTGTCTAATGAAACCCAACTTAAATTCATTTTTGGAACTCTTGTACAATAAGTTCTTGTTGTAAATAAATTAGATGAGAGCTCATAACGTTCAAGATATATCGAAATCTCAACCAAACTAGTCTTCATTTGTCACATTATTAACTGAGCAACCCTTTAAATCTAGAAAGCGAAGCTTGGAAAAAGAACATGGGTTAAAACTTTAGTGTCAACTTGTAGTGCTTTAGCTAATTTATATCCATGCTTAGATATCGATTAGTTGGCGAAGTACTATGACTCCAAATTTTGTTACCGTGAACCATCAATATAGGCACTGCGGCCTAAAATAAAGACTCTTGCCAAATATTTAAATAACTATAATAATGAAGAAAGAGAATTGAAGGAAACTTAAAAAAAGAAATTACTACCGAATTTTAGAATGACTACATGAAAGAAGACAACTCTAGAACCGAAACCTTAAACCTTAATAGACGACTGAAAGAAACTCGAAAGGAAATTGAACATATACTAGTGCATTTACATTTACGAGAAAGGGGTAATTCACTCTCTGTTATGCCTTGTGTGATTCTTTGATGACTCCCTATTATGGCTTGTGTGTTGTGCACACTCTTCACTCTCTATTATGCCTTGTGCAACTCCCCATTATGGCTTGTGCTTTGTGATCACTCTTTACTCTCCATTCCCCTCCCCATTATAGCTTGTGCTTTGTGACCACTCTTTTCCTTTTCCACTCCCGCGTTATGGCTTGTGAGTCAGGACCACTCTTCACCGTTATGCCTTTTGTCTTGAGGCCACTCCCTATCGAGATCACCATAGCAGCGTTACCTCGACTCTTAGTTTTAGGCGCTATGTTATGGCAACTCTTCATGTGGTAAAGATTCCTTATGATCTCGATCATATCAACTTATGTTTTGAAGCCTTTGTGTTGTAACAAGTTGGGGTTTTGGTGTATCTATGTTGTGGCCACTCTATGAGGACTTTGTGTAGTAACACGATGGGTATTCAACAAATATATGTTGTGGCCACTCTAACATCTTTGTATTGTAACAAGTTGGGTGTTTTAGGGGACTATGTTGTGGCCACCTCAAGACTTTGTTGTAATAAGTTGGGTGTTTTAGTGGATCTATGTTGTGGGCACACACTTAAGACTTGTGTTGTAATAAGTTGGGTGTTTTAGTGTATCTATGTTGTGGCCACACGCTACTCTCGCTATATAGCCTCTATGTTGTGGCCAATCTTAATTTTGTTATAATGATTCCATGTTGTATCGTATCGACCCATGTTGTGAGGACTTTGTGTTGCAATGTTGGGTACCTTTCGTGGATCTATCCTAGATGATTGTGTGTTGTAGCAAGCTTGTGTAAAATGTAAAATCTTTGTCGTGGGTTGTGTGTTGTAGTAATTATTTTAGGTTGCGTTGTAGTAATTGTTTCACGATAATTGTCATAGTTTTATTATAGTAATTTTATTACAATATAATTTACAACTCTCTTTGAGTAGTTTGAACTACTTTGTGCTAGCACAGCATATAACACATCTTAGGAGGCATAACTACGTGCGTGTTGTATAAGCAATATGAGATGTAAGAGCCAAGTCATAGCTGGAGTTTTAGTGGGGCATATTGTATGAGCATTATGAGGTACAGGTGATGGACGGGAGCATTCAGCCTCCTATAGTCTATTGCATGTATTATAGCAGCTCTGAACTGACAACCGTTCAGAGCACACTAGATAGATTATCTTATATGAAATGTAAAATATTTTCTACTTCATGAACGCGAAAACTCTGGCCGGGAACCGAACTTGCATCCACCTAGTGATAAGGCAACACTCTACCATGAGATCAAATCAATACCAGCAAGTCATGCTTTTTAGGCTTTATGTACACAATAGCCCAAAACTTTTATTGAAAATTGAAAGTTTGGTCTAGTTTCTAATCAGTTATCAAAATCACCTGAGGGTGCATGAGATATTTGTGTTGTGATAGACTCATAAATTTTAAGAGCTTGAAGTGGATCGACCTTCATCATACTGAGGAACCCTAGAGCAGTTGCAGCAATTACGTGGTTTCAAGCCAGTCCACTTCAAATGTTTTCTTGATCCTAGCATCTTAAATTTTGTAAAATCATACCTAAGTGTAAATTACAAAGCCCATGCCATCACTAGAAGATCCTCATTGGCATGAGCTCTCTAAATAAATTGGATGAGAGCACATAGCGTTCAAAGATATGTCGGAAGCTCAACCAAACTAGTCTCCAAGTCCGTTGTCACAATGTTAGCAGACATAGCCTTCAATCCGAGAAACTATTTTGTGCTTAAAAAAAGAAACTTCAATGTCACCAGTGCTTAGGTGATTTATATTTGGGATCTCTATTACTTGTGCAAGTATTATGACTCCAAATTTTGTTCAACATGTGTGAACCATCAATATAGAGCATTCGGGCCTAAAGTAAAGACTCTTGCCGAATATTTAAATAACTACAATAATGAAGAAAGAAAATTGAAAGAAACGTGAAAGAAGAAACTACTACCGAATTTTAGAATAACTACATGAAAGAAGACAACTCTAGAACCGAAACTTTAAACCTTGAAAGACAAATGAAAGAAACTTGAAAGGAAATTGAACATATACTAGTGCATCTACGAGAAAGGGGTAATTCACATATGGGCTTCAAAACCTTATTGTCTTGATAATTAGTGACGATGAATATCAAAATGATTTATGATCCCAAGGTTCTTATGTCTTATCCTAGATAGTTTCACCCTATCTCCACATACCTATTCAATAATATGTCCTATTTAAGGTCCCCCATTACCATAAAAAAAGAAGACGTAAAACTAGTGTTTTGTGATAAATGTTAACCATCTATATATCATATACTGATATATTTGTTTTGGTAGTTGCATATCGCTTAGATTTTTTTTTGTCATTATTGGTAATTCAGTATGATAATATGTTATATAAGAATAAGTTATATTAAAAAAATATGATTATATTATAACTAGATAATGATATCTAAATATATTTAGATTACATAAAAAACTTTCACTTGTGAGAAGGCAAGTCAAAGTGGTAGAGGCATGAGGTGAGAGATTTGATTAGTCGAAGTAAGGATTCCTTTCATCAACCCTATAACAAATAAATCGTCATTTACCATTCAACACTAAAAGTTTTGAAACTTTGAGTGTTGAATGGTGAGTGTTGAGACTTGAGTGTTGAATGGTGTTGAGTGTTGAGACTTTGAAACACCTAAGTCTACAAAATCTCCTAGCCCATACTGATTACAAAATATCTCCACCAAAAACCTTCGTCCTGCTTTCATTCCTTATATCGTAAATTCACAAAAAACTCACAAAAAACTTGAGGCCAGTCTACCAACCCTAAACCACTTCTCAGGAACCATGGGCGCCTACCAACCCTAAAACACTTCGCGAGAACTTCTAGCGCCTACCAACCCTAAAACACTTCCCGAGAACTTTCGGCGCCTACCAACCCTAAAACACTTCCCGAGAACTTCCAGCGGCCTACCAATGTTATAAAATACGATATGTTCTTCAGTTCTCATGTTTCTCAAGCCCCTTCTGCAAGGGGACGCCCCTTCCAGAAAGGGACTCTATGTTGTCGCGAACTTTGTATTGTTTACTACTTTGTATGGTAACGTCTCTGCGTTGTGTAGCAACTCTTGATTGTTCATGTATTGTAGCAAGTCACGTTGTGTACTGTAGGACCACCAAAAATGATGTTGGACCTTGTGTGCTGGAGCAGCTCTCTATTACAACTACTCCTTGTTGTAACTTATATCTTGTAATGATTATGTAGTGGGATGTTGTGGTAACTTGTGTTGTAGTTGGTGTGTTATAGCAATTATGGGTTGTAGCTTTGTGTTGATTGGTTACATGTTGGAGTGACTTTGAACCTTATGTCTTTTTTTATGGGCATGTGTTTGTGCAGGTGCCCGATGGTGTTGAGCATCTGGGAATACGTTCAAACCAATCTGCTTGGGCTCGAAGAGGCATTCCAGCCAGCTCCTCGGTGTTGCTGATGGGAAAGGAAAGGACATTCAACTTGAAGAATGAAGCTTCGAGGGTTCTTCTAGCCTTCATGAACGCTTGTGAAGAAGATATAAACCTTATTGCGGTTGCCAGGATCATAGTGCTGGAGCCAGAGTTTAACCCAAGCGACATTGATCAAGCGGGCAGCAGGGCTTTTCGTGTGGGACAGGAGAAGGCGGTGCTTGTGTATCATCTGGTTGCGGTGGACAAAGCCAAAATCGAAAATCGTCGAAAGGCCGTAGCCAAAGAATGGGTGTTCAACAATCTCTTCGGTACTGGAGCTAATGTTGACAACAGAGATGAAGAAGTCAGTGATCCAAGTAATTGTGGGGATGATTTCTTCAGTCAAATGCTCTAACGAAGCATGTGAACAGGCTTTCTATCGCACACAAGTCACGTCAACGTTAGCCTTGTGGTGATGAAGGTAATGCTACTGAGTGGACGGTGGGAAGAAATTTTGGATGTCCAAGTCTGCTGTTATGAAGAGGATTGGAGATCACCACACTAGAGATTTGGGTATACTGAACATGCGGAATCTAACTTGTTTTGTAGACTCCCATGAAGGTGATCAACTGAGTTCTCCTCCAGGACTACACGAGGTTGTTGTTCATCTGAAGCTGCAGCCTTTGCAAGCGGACCTGGTGGCAAAAGTGCAGTCAAAGTGCAGTGGTAGAAGTGACAAGTTTAAGCTTACTTCGGGGACAACACTAGTGACTGTTCACCCGTCCCTATGCCCTGACGAGCACCGGGACACAGCTGAGTTTCCTGATGTCGACGGAACAGCCTCAGATCCAAGTAAGGGTGTGAAAGCTGATTTCGTTATGCAGATCCTATCTCTTTGTGACAAGGCAGGAGAAGAGCTTATTATTTTCAGCAAAATGTTCCAACCTCTGCAATACATCCAGAGCGTCCTCCAAAAGCACAAGAGCTAGGCCTTGGGAGACAAAGTTCTGATTGCTGATGGGAAAGCCACCCTAAGGAGATTCAACTCGAAGAACGACCCTTCGAGGGTTCTTCTGGCCTCTATCAAGGCTTGTGCTTGTGGGGAAGATGTAAACCTTACTGCAGCCTCCAGGATCATACTGTTGGAGCCAGAGTTTAACCCAGCGTCACTCGTCAAGCGGTGAGCAGGGCTTTTCGTGTGGGACAGGACAAGAAGGTGGTGATTGTGTGTCATCTGGTTGCGGCCGACACAATCGAAATCGAAAATCGTCGAAAGGCCGTAGCCAAGGAATGGGCGTCCATCAATCTCTTCGTACAGGAGCTATTGTTGACAACAGGGAGGGATGAAGAAGTCAGTGATCCAAGTAATCGTGGGATGACTTCTTTCAGTCCAATGCTGTAATGAAGCATGTGGACAGGCTTTGCATCGCACACAAGTCACGTCAACGTTAGCCTCGTGGTGATGAAGGTAATGCTGCCGCGCGCTCTGGTGCAGTGGTTAAGTGAGGGTTTAAAAACAAAGGGGAACTCCGGAACAACTTGCTTGTTTTACGTCTTGAGGGATGCTATTATGGGAGATGTGGCCAGCAAGTTCTGGCCTTCACCTCAGCCCAAGTTTCTGACTGTGAAGCCCGAGCTTGGTACCAGCTGACGAGGTCCTAGGCACTGCGTTGGGCATTCAGACCAGCTCCCTAATAACTCTGGAAGCTTGAAATCGGAACAAGCGGTGGGCTCACATGACTGTCCCTGTTTTACAACTAGATTGTACACGGCCGTGGCATTGCATCTTGGATCGAAAATTGGGTGGAACACATTGTGCGCTGGACGTGGTGTTCCCTCCAAATTTCGTGCATCACTGCCTTCTCGTGTCTGAGATTGATGGAAAGTGGCACTCGTGAAACTGTACTCTTGCACTCCGGCGGGGGTGTCCCGCTAGGAGCCGGGTGTTTGCCGCGAAGCCGGAATCGCGTCGTCCAGTGAAGTGAAACGTCGTAGGCTGCGCGACAGCAGGCCCACGCTGAATTCCCCCCGTCCTCCTCTAGTTGCATTTTGCCGATGCTTTTGGCAAAGCGTTTGTGCAGGGAATGGCCGGCCGGCTGTGCATTCGAGTATGCATAGGAATCTTTGGGGTAAGGGCTGGAGTTGGTGCTCCCAACATCTTTCGCCCCGTGCGTAGGCTGATATCTGCAAGGCTCAGAGCCCTGATCAGAACTACGTTTTGTTTCATCAATCGTTTTCAACCGCTGGCGGCCGCTCACAGCATACCAGATTCATGATCTTCTATTGAACTCTAGATTGCTATTCATACTGTAAACGTGAACAAGTTAGTCGGGAACACATTGATCGAAAATCGAACCTGCATTTTCTTCGGAAGAAAGCAACACGAGACCACAGCATTACCCTAAGGTAGGTTATTTGGAGCGCCACCACTCTGACCCAAGGTGTCTGGAAAGAGGTTATAGCTTGTTATAGCTTGCTCATCAAATTTCTCAAAAGAGATCTATGGGACTTTTCTTGCGGTATGATGGGCTTTATGTCATGTGACTCAAATATTTTTTTCCTTGTACAAAGATTCAAGACCCTCAGCATCATACTTTGATGAAGGCTGTTTCTATCGATAGTTGTAATTAAGCCTAACTACCGTAAATCAAAACTGAAGTTTCTAATTCACGTTGTTTTCATCAATGGTTATAATTAGGCTTGGTGTTATAATTTATACAGTGTGGTGTATGCTTTTCGATTCTGCAAGTGTGAATAGGGCTTCGGCAGCCTACCTACCCTACCACCTACCAACCCTAAAACACTTTACGAGAACTTCCGGCGGCCTACCTACACTATAAAACCCGTGATGTTCTCTAGTTTCTTAGGTTTCTCAAAGCCCCTTCTATAGAGGAGAGACGCCCCTTTTGTAAAGGCACTCTGTGTTGTAGCTACTCTATCTGGTAATGTCTCTCGTTGATATAACAAGAGTTGTAGTAACTCTTGGTCATTCTTGTGTTGTAGCAAGTTAGCTTGTATATTGCAGGACTCAATGTTAGAGCTTTTCTCACAAAAAAATGATGGTGGAGCTTGTGTGTTACAGCAACTCTCTATCACAGCTACTCCGTATTACAGCTACTCCTTGTTCTAGCTTGTGTGTTGTAATGATTATCTAGTGGGATGTTGTGGTAACTTGTGTTGTCACTGATGTGTTATAGCAACTCCGTGTTGTAGCTTGGTGTTGGTTGGTTGTATGTTGTAGGGACTCTGAGGTTGAACCTTCTGTCTTGTTCTGTGTGCATGTGTTTGTGCAGGTGCCCGGATGCTGTTGAGCATCTGGGAATACGTTGAGAAACAATCTGCCTGGGCTTGAGGAGGCATCCCGCCTTCTCCTCAGTGTCGTCGTATGGACCATCCAACATCCTCAGAGACTCGACGGAGGACGCCGTCGGCGGTCCCGCAGGTGGGAGTGGATGCACCTGGGAAGGACTCAGATTCGTCTGCTTCCACCTTCGAAATGCAGAGCTCTGGGATGGCATGTCCGGAGCATAGTCATGAGCATCCTGCTGGACCTGGAAGTATGTCTCCAACCTGCATCAACCCGCCAGGCAGCCCTGTCAGCTTGGGTGCTCAGAACCTTGTCCCTCCAGAGGCGGATCGTACTTATGAGCCCTCAGTGCACAGAGTCGCTTTCCGGGTCCACGAGCATGCTATTCCGTACATTCTTGGCGGTGGTGGTGGGTTTTCCGTCAATTGGAGGGTAAGGTTCGATGATGCTTTGCAGTTTAGCCGCAGTGCTCAGGAGCCTTTGCTTGTCGCAAATGACTTGGAGCCTGTTCTTCCAAACAGGGAACCTCCTGATGACAGCGCAGAGGAAGCTGTAGCCCTCCAGTCAGTGGCTGGACAGACAGAATCGCTGGAGCCGGATCCTACGGCTCAGCCCTCAATGGACAGAACCCCTGACCAGGCCCAGGAACAAGTCTCGAATGCTACTCCTGTCATGACTGCCGGTGGTGATTTTTCCTTTCAGCGGACGGTAAGATTCGATGATGCTCTTCAGTTTGACCGCAGTGCTGAGGAGCCTTTCCTTGTCACAGATGACTTGGCTCCTTTTCAGCGAAACCGGGTACTTCCTGATCCCAGCCGAGAGAGGCTGCCCGCCAATCAAGGGCATTGGCTACAGCTCTTGGACCCGGATTCGCTGGGCGATCATTGGATCTTGACCGTTACCTTATCACCGGGCCAACATGCTACGCTCTCATGTCACCACATTTTTCACGAGAAGAGTAGGAATCTAGTGCCCAGGGCAGGGATGAACATCTGTGCGTCATTTGATTATATGTATCATCATTCTTCGTGTAAAGAGAAACCTGCTTGTCAGAAATGTCTTGAAGCTTAGTCGGCCAGACTAGGTGACTCCTGATGGCAGCACAAAGGGAGCTGTAGCCAGTCCACTGTCGCAGCTCTCTCTGGAAGGTTCGGTTTTCAAGATTCTGCGGGCGGGCTGCTATTCACACTACACTCATCATCCTTGGAGAAAATCGCGGGTGGCTGCGCGGTCCAGACCTCCTCCGTCGCTCAAAGGAGTTGCAGGTTTGAATGGGAACAGCCGTAGCCAACACCACGGTTCGGGCAAAAATGAAGGGCTTAGCCCGAGGCCTAGTCACAGTCCAGGCTTCCATGTTGGAGGCTGAGACTACAACTCCAACCAAGGGTCCGATGACTCCATACCCAGTGCGAGTCCAGGCTGCAAGCTTGGAGGCTGAGCCTACATCTCCAACCTACGATCCGAATACTCCAGACCCAGTGCGAGTTCAGGGTCCAAGTTTGGAGCCTGAAACTACATCTCCACCCAAGGGAAGACCTTCCCGACGAGGAAAGGCACTGTGTGTCAAGAGAGCACAGATATGTCAGACACAGAGGCCTGGGCCAAGGAAGATGAGATGGCACAACTGTGGAGACAGGCTTTTGGCTGAAGCGCCTGGAGAGAGGTAACATCAACTTTGGTTTCCTTTAGCGGTTCTATGGGTACCCTTGTAAAGCACATTTCCGCGTTGCTGTGCTATTCACAACAGTGAACCTGCATTGTAGTCAGCCTGCAGCTATTGAAACGGAGCAACAGCAGAAAGCCGGTCGGCTGTATACATGACTATGAACGGAATTCAGAACTTGACCTGTCTCTGTGGTCATGTGAGAGCTGCAATGAATGTGGAGTTCTTCGCTCCTCTCCGGGCTGTGAGTACCACTGGTGTCCATTCGTATCTCCTGCGGCCGTGAGCTTCACTTTGACATCTTTTGTAGAGCTGCTTCACTCTGTTTGAAGGCAGTTCGTGGCCATGTTTGCAGGCCAAGAGAAGACAGCAACGCCAAGATCCTCGAGGATAAGCATAGTTTGGAGGAAGATAAAAGATATTCAGCAACCTAGGCCCTTGTACGTCAGAGCCTGAAGAGGCCCACTGAGTGACTTAGCCTGTTCAGATTCTGACCTACAAGGACCTAGGAACCTGAAGTCACGTCGACTTTGGGCTCGTGGTGATCTCAGCGGCAGCTATAGAAACGGAGCAACAGCAGAAGCCGGTCGGCCAAATTCAGAATGTGGTCAAGTCTGCTGTCTCTGTGGTCATGTGAAAGCTGAAATGAGAGTGGAGTTCTTCGCTGCACTCTGGGCTCAAAGCACCACTGTTGCCCAGTCTTTTGAAACTTTGCATCTCCTGCGGCTGTGAGCTTGTGTTAGACCTGTTTTGCGGAGCCGCTTCACTCTGTTTGAAGGCATGTTTGCAGGCCAGGTGAGTCAAAGATGAGCGTGAGGATTTCTTGAGAAGGATAAGATATTCAGCAACCTAGCCCCTTAGAGGTCACAACCATTGAGGCTACATCTTGTGAAGGTCTCGGGACAACAGGGACCAGAAAGTAAGTGACTGAAAGAGTCAATCCAGATGTTTCGTTACAGCATCGTTGAAGTAACGGCATCAGCTCCAAGCGGGCAATGCTCAAGTCTGCTTGCCAGAAACAATTGCTTTCCGGCTGAATGTGCTTGCATTTCTGATGGCTAACACTGCATTCCTGATGGCTCACATTGCATTCCTGATGGCTCACACTGATCCACCTCTCATGCTAACAGAGAGCTTCAAAATCATGGATGTCTAACACTTAACTCAAGGCCGGGATTCGGCTTTATGCCCGTTGCCAATTACTGGACCCAGAGCCAGAGACGGCCACGGATCCGAAGCCCGGCACTTTTACACTGCTTTCGGCTTCCTCACTCTCAGGGGCGCATGACTGCACATGACTCCCGCTTAAAGGAAAAGATTTTATTGAGGTGAAAAAACGATGGGAAAAGCCCATCTAGGAGGGACAACCAAAGGGATAGGGGTCGAGGTGAAGAGGAGTAACTGAGTTCCCTATCTAAAATCACCTATTGTACCCACAATGTGATATGCAGGAAGAATAAACGGAGGTAGAGGAAGATGCATCACCTACTGTCGCTGCCTTGTGGAGGATCGCCGTTGAGAGGGCCCGTTGAAGGGCAATTGAAACCCGTTGTCGGAAATATGCTGTGAAGTACGAGAGGGACAGCCCCGCACCGTGTCTACTCCCGCTTCCACCCGCCTTCTGTTTAACTCCCCTCGTACCTCCGCGGGAACAACAACCATTTTATCCACTCGCAAATTATGATCTTTCTATTAGGTACCGGTATGAAGTTTTATTTTCATGTTTCGTGATTTTTGTTGATAGTTTATTTATAATATATAGGTATATCTGTTATTGTGTTATTTATTAGATTTTCTTTTCTTCTTATAGATAATCTTTTTCTTATCTGCCGACGAACATGACAAGTCGAACCTTAGTTTATTTGCTCTCTCCTATAGGTAAAAAAATAAATTATTAACCCAAAAATCTGGTAACACACTCCATAGATACCATCAAATATCCATCATCATACTTCCACAAAATATATCTATTACTATCTATATCTACCTAAAGAGTTGAACCCCTATGGAATACCGATCTTGTCACACGAGAGCGTGTGTGTGACTTTCTTTTTTTTGGGTGTATGCTACGGAAATATGCCACGGATCTTTCAGATATTTATGTACAATACACGTATAATACATACCACATCAGCTTCTGTAGGTTCGTACGCGGGGTAAAAACTTTCTATGACCCGATCAGACGCCTGGCGTTCCGATTGTGTCATGCACATGTTTTCTTGTTTAGGGTTTTAGGGTTTCGATCCGATCAACACACATACATGTTAAACAAGGTCTCCTTAGGACTGGTGACGGCTCCTGGTCACTAGTTGGAAGGGTGTACACCGGGTCGAAAGGTATACAAAAGCCACCCAAAACCATGTTTTCCTGATTTCATTAAAAAACCCTAAACCTAGGAGCAAATCATAGAGGATCTGCTTTTCCGTATTTGTATGTCCTCATCTCATATTAGTTTGGCTAACCAGGGTACATTGCCTATAAACGCAGATTTGAAAATCGGCAACTTTGTATGGACAACAAAATGCAAACGCGCAATGGAAAGTCCATATGTGTTGAGTCGGTGTCCACCGTCATGGTCACCCTCTATTAGTGGGAGGGTCGTGGTGGCACCGGACGCCTGCGGCATAAACCTTGCATCTCCCCAATGTCGCAGGAGTGGAGGAAGATTTGACGCCCCGCTCATGTCTCAGACACCGAGCCGCGACCGTCGAATCGCTTTGGAAGTGGCTTGCCACCCGGAATATTGCATGCGATGGAGACCTCACCTCCGATACCGACCATCAAACGAGAATTCCACATGGGCGATGGAAATTGGAAGTTGACCGCACTGGTGGCAATCACAACATGGGGTTCCTTTCAAGCACGCTGGAGTGATCCCGCCCCGCTTCATTGCTTGGTCCTTAAGGAATTTCGGTTGAGGCGGAGTCGGCGCAAACTCGTGACATCTGGTAACGTGTTGATCAACACCGGATTCCTCGGGGTTGGAGCGGTGAATGGTGTGGAGGGCAAAGGAGCACCGACATGTCTGTGTACTCGTGGTCAAGGATAAAATTGGAGAAAGTCATATGCTACATGTGTGTGAGGCGGTGTTAGTGCGACTATCTGTGAAAGCGATTGAACATCGCGTGTTTGAGTTGGATTGTCACATGACATCCATCTTCAGACACCGCCGCTTTTATCTCGTGGGTTTACAACATACATAGTCTTCCTAGCGTGGAGATTAGGAAACGATTTGGCGATTGTATTGATCCGCCTGCAGCGAATGGACGCGACGCGCTTCTTTGAAATCGGTCCGTTGTTTCGTGAAATCCATACCTTGCTCGATGGCGCAAACGCCCATGATCTCGCTCATCAAATACCCACACAATCACCGAACACATTCTCGAATGCCACCACTCCCATGCTTCCTAGCTTGCGTGCTCCACCACCGTGTTCGTTGTCTAGGTCCGCTCCAGGACCTTGCACCGATGTGTTTGTTGTGTTCATAGCCCGCCATGCACGTTCTACCAGTGCGATACCACCGGCCGTCCGGCTTTAAGACCCACCGGTTCCTCCTACCGTAATCCTCGAAACAAACACGTAGCCTATCCACGTCCGCACGACACACCTCGATCTGGAAGCAAAGTTTTCCAATCCTACATCCCCACCATCCGCTACACACCCGAGGAGGGTGCTCTTCGCCTCCTTCACTTGCCGCCCGCATCCCCAAGGACCATTGAGTTGTCGCAGCTTCACCACATGCCATATGACCCTTGGTCTCGCTTCCCTGGTCTCGCTCAACGACATATGAACCCCGGCACCACCATGTTGTTCACCATGGGCTCCTTATTGAACGCCTTTCCGCCTCCATAGCTGTGCTCCTCGCCCACCTCCTCCTTCCGGCCACCGTCCATGGAATTGATTCAAGGTCCATGAATTGCGCACGGATCCACATCAACAAATGACATTACGGCATAATCGAATAAATGCTATCATACCCGACCCGATCCTCGCCCGCCCAAAGACCCAATCTCCCTCATCAGACATGAATCAACCTCTTCAAGAGTCTTAGGGGCTTCGATAGGGGAAACAACCCGATCATCCGCAGTGTTGTAACACAATTTTAGTTCCACCGCGCTCGCAAACATGTTGTCACTCCACCGCCAAGTTGCGCTGGTTCTCGAGCACAAACGGTTGAGGCACACAATCCTTATCCAAGCTCTGCGCGCAAGTGAAAAGTCCTCGTGATCGCATGTCCTCGACAATGCTCACATTGGTTTTATGCCGCATGTCACAAAGACCGCACGCTTCCATCAAGACTTCTCTAACCATAGATGTGTCATCCGGAGAATGGAAGACCACAATACGAAATACAGGGATGTGGTGATGCCTTTGAACCGCATGATGACCCCTTCAAACTCGCCTTGGTAAATCTTGTGTCATACTCTCGTGATTGGGGATCTAGATCCAAGCCTGGGAGGTCTAACAACAACAAAGCATACGGTCGGCTCTACAACCGGGCCATGTTCACTATGTTCCCACACAAGATCCCGACCTTGCCGGGTTTTTCGGCTTGGAGTCGCTCACGATTGTCACGCCTTATCCTCGTGTGGTCGATTTCAAGGCACGCCGACTCCTCCATCCGCTTCCAAGCTCGCCTTGAATATGTGCTCCTTGAAGTTCTCGTGTAGGGCACCCCACTCAAGGCAAGTGTTGGCACGCACATGAAAGACACATCCCACCAAATGACGCTCTACCGCTCGAATGTACGGTGAATGCCTCCACTTTCCATGACTTATAAGGACAAGAAGCGACAAGAGAGAAACTCGATTTGGGTATAGCTAAGTGTTCATCGAGGACCCATTTTTGAAGGCAGTGAAGTTACTAATGATTCACCATGCAAGAATCGGGATATCGCTTCTCGAACCTCTTCAAATGTCTCAGGTGCAAATGCTTGGCTGTCACATGGATGAGGTTGAGTTTTTGGCCTTGTCCACCCACACGAACATTTGTTTCAATGTCAATTCTCCTGGACTTTCATGCATGTCGTCTTCAAGTTGTTCCCACCGCAGATCGCTCGATGCCCTCGAAACACTTCCATACCCTCACCGGTATACTAAGCTCCTTTGTGTCAATGACCAAGTTTGCTCTAACTGCCGTTGTCTTCCTTGAATTCCTTCGACGCTTGTGTGAGAGCCCGAGCCGCTCCACCGCTGTGCAACGCTTGCCTCCACTTCTCAAAGATTTCATCCACGTACTTCCACACCTCATCATCAACCTTCGCAACACAATAATCCAAAGGTCCTGGTTATCCACGAGGTGATAGCTGACCTTAGGTCCATGCTTGGCCGCATCCCACTTAGGAACCCTCGCCACCGGGCATATATCTCGGCGGGACTTTTGCCGATGTAGCCAGCGCACAATCCCGTGTCGTTGTAGGAAGAAGTCCGTTCCCAAGGGAATGATAGGCCCGCTTTACCGCTGCTCGTGTGATTCTACCGCCCTTAGCGCCTGCTCACCCCAACTCACACACATACTCCTAACTACTCACAACGCTTCACCAGACAGCCCGTGATGGCTAAACGCTTAAGGACCTGTCTCCAGATCGCTCACATACATCCTTCACGCATCCGGCCCTTTCCTCTCTCCTCTCACGCTACACTCTTCGCCTTAGAAAAGACGCTGGTTACGCACGACCTCCTCCTCGCTGCCTCCGGCCTCTCCGTCCCTACACACCCTCCCGAGTTCCTCCTACACGCTGCCCAAATTGCCGGACCGCTGCTCCGGACGCACGATCACTCCACCCTTCCCCGCACACACCACAACGCTAAGTCCGCCACCGGGACCTTGATCAATCTCCCGAGTCCGCCGTGCTCGCCGCTGACTCAGACTCACGTTAGCAAGAAGACTCACAAAGGTCCGCAAGAACGCATCAACACCAAGAGAAAGATGCTTTACTAGAGCAAATTTCATTCTTATATCATGCCCAAGGTGGCGCCTTTATTACACTTCTCTCGAGCCGAGCAGCACCGGTATACCCTAATCGCCGCCTACCACCTATTTCCCCTATCTCCTTCACGATGTGGAAGGTCCTCCGCCCGGAATGGGTGGTCCAACTTCATTCCGACAGCTTGTGCACCCAATCGGATGATCCGTGAGGCGGGCCCTCCTCTCCCGAATCCCGCCGTTATTATCGGCGGCTGACAACCGCTTACCACACGCCATCCTCCTCGCCTCTCCCTCGTCCTTCCCGGGGCCACCACCATCGGCCTCAGCGTAAGTCGGCGNGCAGCGCCCGCGGCTGCCGCCACCGCGGCGCGCTGCGCCGCGCGCCACCCTCCGCTAGCGCCAGCGCGCCTGGCGCGCTGCCGGCGCCGCCCGCCCTGCGGGCCTTGCGCTGCGCCCAGCGGGCTGAGCGCCAGCGGCGCGCCCTGCGGGCCGCGGGCCCCAGGCGCCCGGCGGCGCGCTCGCCCGCCCGCGGCCCAGCGGGCCGGCGCTGCCAGCGCTCCGAGCCGCCCAGCGCGGCCCTGGGCGCTCAGCGCCCGGGTTGCGGCCCGCGGCGCGCCCTCCAGCCCGCCCGCAGCGCCAGCCGCCCCGGCGAGCTGCGGCCAGGCTGGCCGTGCGTCTCGCGCGCCGCCCAGCGCCCGGCCCGCGTGTCATCCGCAGCCTCACGTGGCCCGGCCGCCAGGTCGGCTTGCCTCGCTCGCGGCCTCATCGCTCGCGGCATCTTCGCACTCGGTGTCTGGATCACTGACTAGAAAATTCTAGCATCACAACACAACCAAACCATGGCTCGATACCGGTTGAAGGATCGTGGGGCGACCATCTTTGGTGGAAGGAGGAGAGGAGAGGAGGAGGCAAGTAGCTCTCTATATTTGAGATGAGGCTTGGAGGTATTTATACCCTCAATAGCTCCTAGGAAGCTCCACAAGAAGCTCCTAGGAAGGAGCACAAGAAGCTTCCTAGTGATTAGCTTAAGCTAAGCTAATGATATAAGCGACACCTAACTTAGACTAAGTGTATTAGTCTAAGTATATTGAAACTTTAATACCCTTCTGAGCCTCTCCACTGGGTCCTTCACGGCCTGACCATCGCTCCCCAAGCCAGTCGAAGGGGGCTCCTCCTTCTTCTGCAGCCCGGTCTCGGTCTGTCTCGACTCCGAACTCCAGTCAGAGCTCTGCAGTCCGTGGCTAGGTCAGACCTTGCTCTACGGGGTCCGGGACCTCGGGGTCCCGTTTATTTGGGGTCCAGGACGAGGTCAGGACTTATTATCAGTCCGGACTTGAGTCGGACTTATTCTGGTCCGGACTTCGGTCCGGCCTCCCTCGGTCCGGGACAAAGTGGGACTCACGGGTTTCCTCCCCGGGACTCCTCCGTGGCTCTCCCTCGAAGTCCTCCCATTTGTTCCCGATCATGGGTGACTCCCTTGTTGCCCCTCCTTCCATGGTGAGGTGCGGGGTGCTTACCTCTCGATCGCATCGCTCCTGGATTACGCTCCAGTTGCTCCTCTCCGCGCTCCGTCATCTCCAAAGCAGGCCACTAGGGTCCTGTCTTGTCCCGTGGCCTTCATCTCCTTGAGCCTTCCGGTCCGTCCGTTTGCGGTAGTCGAGGCTTCCCTCGCCGAGGGCTCGGCGTGGTAATAGGCAAAGATCGACTTGTTGAATTGCCTCTTCCACGTGTGCGGGCACCGTCTCCCTCGCCATAAGTGTTCGGGTGGGCGTCTTTGCCTTGTTGAGCCACCTCTCACCCGGTTGGTGGGCCGGTGTATCCGTGAGGCTACAAGGCGGCCTCGGTCACCTCCTGCATGCCATTGTTGCTCACTTGCTCCAGCTCCGTCGTTTCCTTCCATTCCGACTTACCGCCATGGCGCGGCGTTCCCGCCTTTCTCGGTGGACGGCGGCTTCTTTTACTTCATTGCTCGCTCCCGTTCATTACGGCCTTTACCTGCTCCTCTCCAGTGATCGGATACCTCCGTCCAGGCTCGGGACTTCCTCCGGCTCATACCATGGCAGCGTCCAACTCCTTGGATAGTCGCGATTTTCCTCCGTCTTGAGGCCAGAGGCTGCTACATTTCGTGCTCAGTCGTGGATTCTCTCGTTGAGAATCACTGCTTGCTCGGCATCTTGGGTTGTAGCTCCAGCGTGTCCTTGCATCCTCCATCTGCTGCGCCTCCTTCTACCTCCTGCGGTGTGCTCGGAGATCCTCTATCTCCCAGTCTTGGCCTTACTGCTCCATGTCTTGCGGCCTTGAGTTACTCGGCTGTCTCTCCACGGTTCGATCACGTGCTGTAGTGATCCGGTCGCTCTTGCTGACTTGAGCTCCTTCGCCGCCTTTATGCAGGCCTCGCCCATGCCCACTCTGGCCGCCCGCCTCGGTCCCAGCTCTCTCTTGTGCCGGGCCTCTTCCGCCTCCTGCTGCGCTTCCCTCTTCTGCAAGGTCCTCCGCGCTTGGGCCTCTGAGCTTGCTTGTGCATACGGTGAAGAACCTTAACCAGTCTGCTGAACCGCGCCCGGGCCTCGCGCTCCACCACGTTCCCTTCCTCGATCCGGCGAGGACTCCGCCTTTCCTTTGCCCTCGGGCCTTCACTTGCTCTTGGGTTCCACCATCCTCCTCGGGTGGCCTCCACTTCTGGGTCTTCTCCATGTACCACGAGACCCCAAAGCATTCCGTCCATAGCGGAACTTCGCCGTGTTTCTTCCACGGCCAGATGAGGCCCCACAAAGTCCGTGAGTAGGCCGGCATTTCTCGATCCGAGGACCTCCATATGATCCGGAGTAAGTCGGTGGGTTCTCGGACCTAATCGGGACCCTCGGGTCTGAGTGGTGAGTCAGTCTCACCCTCTTGGCCCTCTTGGCCTCTAACTCCTTTGTGCCCTCTTTCTCCACAGGGCTCGGAGGAGGAGGTGAGGGGTCAGGGAGCAAGCTCTTTTGCCCCTTCACAGCCGGGGCAGGCCCGGCTCGAGGGGTGCTGCGGTGACCTCCTGCTCCTTGGGCACGTCCCTTCACTCTCCTTACGCCTCTTGACCTCTTGCCACTCGTAGGCGGGGTAAAGTCTGCACCTTCGGTCTTTGCGTTGGTAAGCGGCACCGTCTTAGCCTCTTGGCTCCCGGAGTTCGTCGGGGCTCGGCCGGTAGTCGTGGTTGTTGGGCTGTTGTCAGCCGGTCGGGCCGCCAGCGCCCTCCGGCATCGGCTCCCTCACATCTTGGTGCTCGGAGGGCACCAAAAGGAGGAAGGGGGTCGCCTCCCAAACTTCACTGGTGGTGAGGGGTTCGCTCAGGGCGTATGGAGTCAGGAATCCCTCCCGATCGTCCTCCTCCAGTCGCTTGGTCTTGAAGGCGACCCCCACCTCAGGCGCCCTTGCTCGCTCTACTTGGCGGGGCCTCCGGCCCCTTGGGCGCCCGCTCAAGCTCTCCTCCTTGAGGAGCTCGAAATGTCCCCATACATGAATCGGGTATGGGGTCGATCATGAGGCTTCTCGCTCCTTAGCTTGCGTGCCTCTGGCCCGACAGGCGAAGATAATCCTTCCCAGTCGCTCTCTTCCCATTGGGCGCATGCGAGAATACCAGCAGGTTATCACCAAGGTGATCCACCTTGGTGGCGAGTTCAATGGACAATGATCGGGCTACCGCCCTTACTCGGTATCCGGATCGGATATCAACCATCCGTTGGTTGTCGCTGCGTTCGAGCCTCAGGCCGTGGCTGGCCCTATCTTCCCTTACGCCGGCTCGGCACCACGCCCCTTCTTCCTCCTTAGCGGTTGTAGGCCATCCTCGGGACCTCAAGGTCCATCGCCTCGGGTCCTCCGGAGGTTCTTGGATCGGACCTCCTTGTTGATCGCCCTTGACATCTTTGGGCAAACTCCGGACTAGAGTAGCGTTGTCAAAGTCCGAGACCATTTGGAACACGTCCGGATGCCACTCTGCACCAATTCCACACCTTCCTCGGCCGGGGCCGAAGTCCGGATAGCGGGTCACAATGTTGCGCTCCACGGTCCATGGCTCCCAGACTTCCGTCGGCTTTTGGGTGCCATTGCTTCTCCTCCTCTTATTCTTGTAGGCTGCTGGCGTCGGCACGATGTTCCTCCTTCGCCCGCGTTCGTTGCTCCAACCTTGGTGCGCCACGCTCTAAGGTGGCGCCCGGCCAAAAGCGCCCGAGAGCCGGATTGCGGGCGCAGGGGTATGAGGATTATGCGGCTGCGCAGCTGACCTCCTCCTTGGCGCTTGTGGAAGTAAGCTGGAAAGGCGCCTCTTCGTTGTCGTGCGCAGTGCATGGCGTGCGACCCTCGCTTCCGCTTACTGCGGCCTTCGCGCGGCCGCGGGCGTGAATACCTGCCGCGGCCTCAGGAATTCAGTCTGGCCTCGCATGCCGACCTCCACTCGGGGCCGTCACGTGGCGCCGCCTCGTCATCCTCACGCCTCGCTCCTAGGTTACTTTCCTGGCGTACTTATCCTATTTTGACTGGTGGGTTCCGGACTTATCCGTTACTCGGCGTGTCGGAGCTTGCCATAGTGGTGGGGTCCGTTGTTCACTCAGTCGGAGTATACTCGGGGCCTCGTCCGGCGCTACCCCAATTTATTCCTCCTTTTCCGCCTTATTTATCCTTCAATCCTAAAAAAAAGCGACCCTACTTATTTCCTAACTCCCGAAGTGCATAGCCCACAATCTCCAACTTCAGTCTAAGTCTTGACCCATCAACTAGCTGGCCTTCATCTAGGATTACGATGTACCTCACACGGCCGATGAAAGTAAAAGTCTTCCGGCATCCGCAATGGTGTTGTGATCGGTTACTAACCTCATCTCCTCATTTGTGAGGCCAGCAAGAACATATGCATCCATCCACACTCTTGAACCAATGGATACAAGTCGGCTAGTCTAGATCTCGGCCCGAAGGAATGATTCCTCCTCAATACATAAAATTTGTACACCCCGATCCACCTTATCCATGTCAAAGAAGTTCTTGTTGGGACCTTTGGGCCGGGTCTATTGACAATCATGGTGACACCTGACCACCCGTGGAATGCTTCATCTTTTGCATCAAAGCCTCCACCCAAGCCAGTCTAGCTTACGTACTTGCCAAAGTGACATAGTTCTTACGAGGTCTACAACATTGATGGACAGCTTTAACGTGGACTCCATACTCTCTTTCCCGCAATTGCCTCCCTCGCAACATCTCTCCGGCCTCGCTAGCCTCGTCATCCGTGGCTACAAAGACTGCCCTTGGCCTTCTATGAACTTTGGGAGCTCTTGGCCCCTCGGACATCATGTGCCATGCTGCTTCGCCGCACTTGTTGACCTTCCCACCCCGCCGTCCTCCACGCGATTGCCAAAGACTCTCAATCCCTTCCTCTTTTTCCTCGATTGTCTACCCCAAGAATCGGATCGAATTGAACCCTTTGAGTGCCATGGATGACCAAATCCCATTCACATCCACCTCTCGCCCCATCACTATCCCTCCATCCTGCTGCCGGGGCTGGATATGATCCACACTGCGGGGGCCATCTGTAATGCCATCGCCAAACCCCTCATTGTCTGGTCCCCACCCGCATCCTCATCTTCGCCTTTTGGCTAGAGAGGTTAGGGTGACATCTAAAAGTAGTAGCATCTCGCCTTAGGCACGTTTCAGCTTCTTTAACATATTTTTAGAACTCAAGCGTAATGCATCACCGAACGGTTACAAAAAGGCGCCGCTTAAGCACGTACCCGAACGACATACATGTACACTTCTCTCATTGCTAATCAATCCAATATATGTCTCTCACATCCTGTGCCCGGTCCATGTGACAAACGTAGTGTCGAGGCGGGCAGCATGACGTCCTAGCCCCTGCCCTAGAATCATGAAGAATAACCCTCTACAACATGCGGGTTCTAAGAAAAACGCCAACTCAAAGCGGGCAAATAGGGATGCCCATTTGGAATCTCTACGATTCCATAGAGCAGAGATTCTTAAGAGAGGCTCATGAAGATGTACTAATCTACGCATGGACTAGAGTTTCTGGCATCACAGCTTCTAATAGGGAAGAATTCATTGAGGATACCTTGACCAAAGATATGACACATCACCTATCCAGCTTCAGTGAACTTCCTATCTCTCACGCATCAGGAACAGGTCACATCCTTAGGGTCCTTAAGTCAGCCACGGTTTCTTCACGCTCCCACTGCTGAAGAAATCACAAACCTCCACAATTCCGTGATAGAGAAATTAAGCCGACCCACACACATTAAATTCCTCAAAGAACATATAGAGTCCTGATCACCATGCAGATAGAAATATATACCCTACTCGGAAACACGATGATTTAAGCGTTTAGAGACTAAACATACACAAGATATCTGTTGGATAATAACCTTGACGGTTAAATATCCCACTTACTTTTAGGTTATGCTATTTAGGGTTATTAGGCTACTTTTGTATATAACATTTTTCTGCTCATTATTAAATACACATCGTTTTATTTCCATTGCTCTCGCATGCCTCTGCATGGCCTTTCTTGCTAGATGCATGAGGTATCTCCACATGGTATCGAGCACCTTGATGGTGTCTGAATCCTTTGTATCTTGCAATGCCTCGTGGTCGTGGAGAACGTGTGTTCTCGCGTGGTGAATTTCCTTCAAGGCACCAGCGTGGACCACTAATCTCTCCACCCACTCCCAAGCTGCCTGGATTGCAGATTTTCTCGATAATTATCGAGAAATAATCCGGCAGTATCGGAAGAGGCAGTCGCAAGAGCAAAGAAGGCTCCATAATTTTAAACAGGAGCAAAGATTAAATAGACATCAAGAAGTTCGAGCTTGTGGAAGTCACTCCAAACAAGTGACCAGAATCGACAATTTAAAACACAATCTAAATATCACATTTAGACAATAAAAGGCTGCGATCTAATTTGGAGTTTCTTGATGATGCTATAGAAGGCGAAGATTTTGATTGAAAATCCGCACATGAGGATATCCATTCTCTTGTAGAATCTCATTGTAATCGGATTGAAAATGTGTGGCTCAATTCGTGCAAGACAGACATTTTTCTAGAGGCTTTGCATGAGCAAGAGAAGCGCACACGTGCACTTAATTGCCGCAAGAAGTGTTTTCGTTATTTGCAACGAATTGACAATCTGTTCATTCTTCTTGGGGTTTCTAATTTGCCTTCCCTTGAGAAAATGACGAGACAAGCCATCCATTGCGGGAGAATCTAAATCTTGAGGCATTGTTGCCCACCTATCACGATCCTGATTTGTTTCCATTGCCTGAGGAGAGGTTGCAATTAGGGATTTGTTCTTTGGATTCTTGTGTCTCAATTGCTCCACCATGATTGCGAGATATGAAGAGAGGCAGTTAGGGTTACTGAGTATGTCACTACGGCTTCCCTTCATGTTCTCTGAATCCCCTTTCCTCCCTTTAGCCCTAGTTTATATTTATTTTTAGGGCACGTTTATTATCTTGATAGTTACACACTAAGATTTGAATGGTTACTATTCATTTACGCATTAGAATTACGCTTCCTTGTTAGTTAGTCTTTGCTTGCTCCATCTTTTCTGTTATACAGATGTAGCTACACCGTCTGATCACTACTTTTACCTCCGATCTCAAGAGCACGGATAGATTTAATGGCACGCGTTTTGATATTTGGAGTGTCGGATGAAATCCACTTTACTTGCTCGTGGAGTCCGGGATGTAGTTGATGGGACAAACCCGGATCCGGCACTCCTTCTAATCCTACAGCGGGGAGCTACGTTACTCAAAGCGAAGATGCATGGGATAACACGAGAATTCTGTTGCCCTCCTAGTCAATGGGCTTGAGTCGATCTTGTCCACGAAATTGAGTTCCTTACCAATGCAAAAGCAATTTGGGATCACTTAGGAACTTACAAAGTTGAAACAATGATGAGCTTATGCGATCAGTGCAATTTTATACCTTGCGCATGAAGGAAGGAGATTACATTGCGGCATTCACTAGTCGGTTTAGGCACTTGCGTGCTCAAATGGTGCTCTTGGCACAACTATGCAAGAGGTGGATGCGGTAGCACTGACTTCTCACCGCCTCCCGTTACGGACATTTGTCACCACACAAAATGGTCCCATTCGAGCCGGCAGTGTCAAGCTCACGGATGTTATTGGGGCTCTATATCAAGAGGAAATGAGCCGCCAAATGTCATCAAGGGGACAACACGTTCTAAACCGACAAAGTTTTTCTGCGACGAGGAGGTCGATTCAACATGAGAGGCGGAGGAGAGGTCAACCACCCGCGCAATGCCGCTCAACCTTATCAAGGAGACAAGGTAAGCGCAATTGGTGTGGGACTCAGCCGGGCGAGTGCAGAAAGAAAAGGGGAGCCTCGTGGGCAACACCTCGACCTACACACGCCACATCACAATCAAAAGAGAAGGTTTCCGAACCTCGGTCAAGCAAACCGGTTGTGAAAATATTATGATCGAGCACTCAAAGCGAGTGAGGTGAGCGGTTGGTACCTTGATAGCGGTGCCACCGCTCACATATCGTGATGAGCTTCAATTCACTAGCTTGACTCTTACCACTATTTCGAGCAGTGTTTTAGGTGATGAATCCAGTTCCAGCATCGCACATACATGGTAAAGGCATCCTGTAAGTTCCCACTTCATGATGATACCGCCTTAGTTCTACGGATGTTCTTTATGTTCCTAAGATGGCTAAAAATTTAATGTCACTTAGTAAGATAATGCGATGAAGGACCTCATACTTACGATCTCGAAACCACATGTTGCTTTGCTCGTAGCTCACCTTCTCATGTATTTTCAAAGTCGTCTAGATTGAATTGTATCGTCGGATATCTCTTGTATCCGTGAACAAGCAAATTCCACTTGTTGGTCCCTTGACAACATCGAGATACTTTGGCATGCCTTGGGCATGCAAACCGTTCTAAACTTGTTGACTTATCAAAGCGGGTTCTAGAGCCCTTCCTGCTTCAAAGATCTCCCATATGCGAAGTTTGTGCTTTGGCAAAGCGAGACTCCTTTTCCTACCATTTCGATCCGCAGCTTGGAGTTAGTACATGCGACATCGGTGGGAGACTTCAAGAACAATCCCTTGGTGGAGCATTATATTATTTTACTCTCATGATGACTATAGCGGATATACATGGACCTACCCTATGGAGCATAAGAGTGACACCTTTCGGATATTTCAAGATGGTGTTGGTTGTTCAAAGGCAATCTGGTATCTGAAGATGTTCCGCGACAACGGAGGGGAATTTACAAGCTCGCCTTTGAGCATTTCACGAAACACAAGGCATTATTCATCGGTGATAGTTCCATACACGCAGCAGTGTGGCGGAAGAAACCGGACTACGATGGGGATGAGCGCTCCATGCTTTTATAGTCCGGATCGCCCAATCCTTTTTTGAGGGCATTATCCTGACAACCTACATTTTGAACCGCCTTACCTCTCGTTACATTCTGGTGGCACACCTTTTCAGCTCTTTTGGAATAGAAAGCCAAGTCTTTTACATCTTCGCATATTTGGTTCTCGGGCCTTTGCTTATGTGCGCAGAGAAGAGGCGTAAGCTTGACAATCGCTCGAGACAACTTGTATTTGTAGGCTACAATTGAAGTGACTAAGGGCTACAAGCTTCTTGATATGCAAAATATGCAGCCGGTGGTAGCCCGTAGTGTTACCTTTATTGAGCATTTGGTTCCATCATCACCGATTCTCCTTATTTTACGTGCACTTTTGGGGTTACGACCAATTGTATTGAAAATTCGTGAGTATCCAGATGATGTTGTGAGGTGGTCGATCTTGGTGTCATCTCCCACACTGCTCCTCCGGTGATACTCCACTAGATGCGAGCCCGATGCGTAACACCGCATGACAATGCTGAAAATTCGATCATGAGCCTCCCACAATCCGGTTAACAGTAGAATCGAACTGAACACGGCTTCTTCCCAAGCTCGATTCTTCCGTGAAGAAGAGACATTACCGATTCGGTGATATTACACATGAACACATGCGTAGGTCTACACGTGCTCATCGCCCTCCCTCCGATGGCTAGAGCCCGTTACACATCTATTGACTTTCGTAAGTCGGTGGGATGTATCCCATCATCACAATGCCTCTTTGCCCATCATCCCTCCCGAGCTGTCACTCTCAAAGAAGCATTTTCAGGTCATATAGAGATAAGTGGAGGCATCTTTGTGGATGATGAATTCAACGATCTTATGAAAAATGGTACACGGAAACTTGTTCCTCGTCCTAAGGCGCAAACCAATAACACCAAATGGGTATTCAAGCATAAGTTAGATGCGATGGTAACATAGCACGTTATAAAGCAAGGCTCTGCATACGTGGATTCACACAAATACGTGATTTCCGGAGACATTTTCTCCAAGTGCGCTCTCAATCAATTCGCCTCATGCTTGCTTTTTCTGAGCGTGATTTAGAATTGCAGCAAATGGATGTAAAACGGCCTTCTTACATGGGATACTCGAAGAAGAATTGTATATGGAACGACTGAAGGCTATGAAGACCACGATCATCCGGACTATGTATGTGATTAAGTGTATTTATGGTCTTAAACAAAGTGCGAGCGGTGGAATGCAACGGATACGCCTAAGGGGCCTTGGATTTCGACAAAGCCTGCAGATCCTTACATCTATGATGATGGCACCTCTTATGTTCTTCTTCTTTGTTACGTTGATGATGCCATATTTCTGGAAATGATACCCACTTGTTAGCACGAGTTCAAGACATGTTACTGAGCAATTTGAAATGACGGATGTAGGCTGAAAATTCATGCGGGTATACAAGTATTGAGAGCGTCGGAGGGTTTGATCATCATCCATCAACGTAAATACATTTCGTAAATTCTCCAACGTTTTAACATGGGTGCACATCCGCTAACACACCTTGTGCAAGTGGAGTGAAGCTCACCAAGGATGATCCGTTTGCTGACATTCGACATGAAAGATGTCCCATACCGCAAGCGGTTGGCGGCTTATTGTTTGTAAGTAATCGACTCTGGACATCACATATCGTGAACATACCTCTCAATTCTGGATCACGGCCGTAATCAACTGGATCGCCATCAAACGAGTATTTCGTTATTTAAAGGGGACACATAATTATGGACTATGCTACAAAGAACAGAGAAACACCTACCTTGTCAGCCTTTGCGTCTTGTTGGGCATCCGATGGGGACACACGCAAGAGCTTGTCTACATATGTCTTCTTCTTATCTTCGCGGTAGTTACATGGAGTCATGAAACAAAGCGATTGCCCTCTCAAGCCGAAGCGAATATAAATGTCTCACCGATCTTTGCGAAAAGAATATGGGCACGCTCTTTCCTCTCCTCGATTCCTGAGCAGCTACTCCCTACTACAGCAGCCTGTGATAATCAATCGCCCTAGCCCTTGTTGATCGTCCTAGATTTCACGCTAGAAGAAACATATAGAATTGCACATCACTCGTTAGGGATGTCAGGCTAGGGAATTGTCACTTCTTATATCCACCGGCGGAAATACTGATGTCCTCACTAAACCACGCCCAAACACAAACATCGACACATGTAGAGGGTTTAGGTCTAGATTTCAGCAAGTATTTTCGCGATTGAATGCTTACATGGTGGGTGACCCACAATTTACCATGTAACTAGTCTCCTCTGTGATCCTTTTTCGACTTGGTTGTCTTGTTCACACTGCTGGGAGCACCATCTGTTAGGTTAGTCACCATCACCTCCATGTTTTTCAGGATGAAGCCTCACAATTACCTAATCCCCTGTGACATGGAGATTGCTATCACGAGGCATCCTCACCTTAATGTCCTTCGTTCTTGCTCGGTGTGTATAGGCCACGAGTTTGAGTTCCTCAACATTTCTCTATACTCCTCCACGCAGTGCCTATCATCTTCCCTTTCCTCCACCCGTGTCTCCACTTGCGGATGAGTTAGCACGAGCCCTCGCCTCTTCCGGCCTCGCAGCTCCTTGCACTTGCCATCAGCCCTAGCTAAGTCCCGCGGCGCTTTGTGTGCGTGGTTGGCCGGACTTTTCACAGTACTGCAGATTTGCAGGAGCCTTGAGATTTTTCACGAGATCTGTCACAGTGCCTTGGCTAGAAAACCCGCCGCTTTCAAGTTGCACCATGTTTGTGAAGAAATTCAGGTCGCGGCGCCACCAGCGATGTGAAGATCGCAACTTTTAATGCTGTTGTGTTCGCGGAGTGTTTATGCCGTGTTTATCTGAATCTCGCAATGGCTTTGTTATAAATAATGTATTTTGGTAGACATAGTGCAAGGAAAAGCGGGGCGTGGCTTGTAGCGGGCTTCATATCGAAACTCTGCAGTTAAGCGGCCGAGTGCCGATCAGTACCCGGATGGGGTGCTGACCAGAACTTATTTTGGTGGACTTTATACTGGTTTTAACCGTCGAGGTTAAGTGGGAGTGTTGGATTAATAACCACGACGGTTAAATATCACTTACTTTTAGGTTATGCTATTTAGGGTTATTAGGCTACTTTTGTATATAACATTTTTCTGCTCATTATTAAATACACATCGTTTTATTTCCATTGCTCGCATGCCTCGCATCTGGCCTTTCTTGCTAGATGCATGAGGTATCTCCACAATGTCAACCTCCACCTCTCCCCTCCAGGAGGACAAGTTTGACGCCAACATAATTTCCCCACTTGGAAATTTGGATCACCTTAACCAAGCTATGGGGCTACGTTGGTGGGGTTGGCACCCCATAGCTTGCCCGAGTTGCACCACGTAAGGAGAAAGAAGAATGGGAGGACTACAACCAACAAGCCAAAAATGTTCTCATGCAAAGCATGAAGCAAGGCAAATCGCATTTGGAGGACGACCCACAGGTAGGCATAGCTTGTTGCAGAAATCTGACGCCACGACATCATGCACACCATACACACTATCAAGAGCTACCTCGGTCTTCGCATGGCGGGCGACCATGTGGACCACCACGCAATGGTGTTTGGTGGACCGTGAAATTCAGCCCTCATTCAACATCCCGAGGAGCTCTAGCCGCAATCGCTATCCACATTCTACAGGAATCGTGGGGTCGGGGTCGTCTGAGGCTTACGAAATTCAACCCCTCACGGTCAACAAGGTTTTAAGTGCCATGCTTACGGAGGAAGGCCGTCGGAAAGTATTTGCTCAGGCGAGGCCCTCCTCCAGCGGTGCTTTCTTCACAGGACGAGGCGGAGCAGTCGTGGAAGAGGCTCCTTAGGGGCACAATCGCACAAATAGAGGACGGTACATTCCCCGGCGAGGCGAGGCAATTTCAACCCATCATGGAAGATCCTAGTATGAAGAAGTGGCGGTTAGGATCTTCTAACAATTACTGATCGACATTCGGCCAGGCGGCCCTTAACCATGCGAGGCACTCTAAGGCTTTCCTCGCTCACATTGACCACGACCCTCAACACTAGCACACCTCGGCTCTTGTAGCCTCCTTATCTGCCCAAAGGCGGGTATATGACTCGGAGCCTCCCAACATATGACTCCCCACAGGGAATACTTCACTAAAATAACACCTACAGCACAGCCGAATTTTGTCAGCCTTGGTGACAATTCTAAACACCACATACTTGGGCTTGGATCAGTAGACCTCAATGTCCAACCCAACTCAACCTCTGATTTCGATGTCCTTCTAGTACACGGCCTCACCAAAATCTCTTCTCGTTCGAAAGGTTGATCAACATTTCGTGCACTTTGGGCGACCATTGTGTCATTGAAACACAAGCGACTGATCGCCACGGTGACCTTAAAATGACGACTTATACCATCTCGTGGTTAGCCACCCTCATCTCTATCCGCGAGGCACGTAAACACAATCGGAGCGTTCACTGTGGCATGCTCGGGCACATGAATCTGCGAAAATGAAGGACATGTTAAAACTCATGCTCAACTACCCTCTCACGTGAGGACTTGGCACTTGTGAAGCTGTTCCCTTGGAAAGAGCCATCGATCACCTTTTCCTAAGGCATCCAACACACGAGCAACCAAGCGCCTTCAGCTGGTACATTCTGACCTCTGCGGGCCCTTCACCAGATCATTGTTCGGCTACACCTACTTTATGCTGGTAATCGACGGCTTCACTCGCTTCACTGTCATTTACACACTCAAGAACAAGGCCCAAGCATTTTCATGCTTCAAGGACTACAAGACCTCGGGTCCGAAAACAAACAAGCGATACCTTACTTTTGCCTCAGATCCGATGGAGGTGGTGAATATGGCTCCACTAATTTTCCAACTTCGCAAGGAACACGATCAATGCATGATTACCACCACACACCTCTCGGTAACGGGTCGCAGAATGGATGAACAGAACTATACAAATCGCTGGACTAGCCATGCTCATCCACGCCTGGCCATCTAAATCCATCGCCGAGGCAATGCAAGACGCTACATCGCAACACTAACCTTGTCCCTCTCTCAGGGCACCCCATACGAAGCCTGGACAGGCAACAAGCCAGATTTATCCTCATTACGGGTATTCGAGCTCCTGTGTATGCCCACATTCCCAAGGCTCTCGTGACAAAACTCGACAATAAGGCCCGGTTCCTGCTCCTGCCCACCGACCATCAAAGGCTACAAAATTATACACCCTCAAACCCACAAGGTGACTCATTCTCGCGATGTCACATTTCTTGAGGATATGCAGCCACAGCCAGTGGGAGCTTCACAACCTGTAGACAGCGACGACGAGGATGGTTCCGTGGATTTCTCCGTCCCTGGCCGGATCCCACCACAACCACAGCCCCAGGCTCAGCCTCAGCCCCCCGCCCAACCCGCACCTCCAGCCACACCTGCACCCACGCACGGCCCCCTATTTCAGTCTGCTGGGGACACACCTCAACCAATCATGTTCGGGCGATGCAATGCCGACCTGCCACCCTCACTGGCACTCTCCTCCAGCCCCGGGCGCAACGGCTCTGAGCTAAGGGGGTAGGCGAGCTCAGTATGGGGCTTGACGAGGACGACACCCTCGACGGCCTCCATCACATCAGCCCTACAGGCGCGCACCAAGGAGGTTCTGCACCCGGCCACCAGGATGGGGAGAGCTCACCATGCGTAACGCCTGAATCTGGGCACGAGCGCCCACACCAAGGCGTGAACATGGACCGCCTACACACGCAGACGCCCCCAGCATCCGGATCATCCCTCCGCAGGTCGGCCGCTCATCATCACAGCCCGACACGCGTCCGGACGGAGCAACACCGACACCACATAATCGACTCAACAATTATGGTCCTTATCCCAAGACTCCAAAAGGCAAGCGTAAATATATATTTTGATTTTCCTAATCATGATAATCCGGATATCCAACCAATAAACACCCAAGGCGTAACGAGACTCGGATCCGTATCATGAGGGCACATGAGAACATCCGGCATCAACGACACCAACCAGCCTAGGCGTAGGCACTCTACGTTCGAAGATAAATAGATACACTCAACACCATAAATTTTGAAGGGGAATATCCTCGATGGGGTTTTTGTGAATAACTCATCAAGAGGGTTGGTGATGGGTCTAAAAGTGGGTTCAGCTATTAGGAAACCATAGCGAAAAAAGGGTCCGGCTCTTGGATCATACGAGTTTTCCGTTGGTTCATATGACCCAAGGTGACCCTCTTCCTTAACCATTTGTTTCGCCAAAACAAGACCCACTATGCACACCCCGTATGCGGTCAAGCAATACCGTTATAAAATCGAATCGAACGCCACTATGGAAGGGTTATGCAATTTCGCGACAGTTCAAACCATCAACATATTTATGGGAAGAAAATTTTGTTTCCTGCCTGTGTAATGTGTGATCCTTCACTATACAGGAGGCAGGATGGGCGCCGGCTGGCGCCCCTCCTGCCTCACCATGTGTGGAAGGTCACATGGAACATGTTTGCTATCCACTTGGGCACCGTTCCTTGAATGAATTTGAACAGTGGATGTGCGTGGCATGTTCCACGAGTGGCGGCGCCCGCCTCCGCCATTGTCCACAAGGACACATTCCACATGTTTGATATCGCATGGTCACCACTTCCTTTGGAATGGCATAGAAGAACCTTGCGAGGGGTCATGTTGCATGCCGTGGTGTTGCACACAACTACCCCCAAACCGATCACACGCACCATATTCGGACACCATCAATACGCGTGACACCCATCAATACTGCGTGACAGGGGACCCAATAAACATAAATGCAATGCCATTGCGCTACTTCAATGAGATAAAGTTATGCACTTAGAAGAATGGGGGCGCGCCAGGCCGCCCCCACCCTTCCATCGCGATTAAGTTGGAAAGGATGGGCGTAATGGACACGTGAAGTGGGGAGCCACATCCATACAACCCTAATGAGAATGGTTCAGCCGGGGTCGTCCACGGCCAATAGCTAGTCCCGAGTTCACGCCTTCGTTATCGCTGGCCCGGTCCCCATTATTGTCATCGCTATCCTCCGCCACACTTTGACCGGTATGAATCCAGCACCGCTCAATTTGTCCTCGATCGCCTTTTGTCCACCGCATACAAATGTTTCCGCATTCAAAATAAAACCGTAGTAAAGGATGATCGTATCATTGACATAGACCTGTATGTTTTGGGATAAAATACCTTATTCTTTTCCCAAAGGGTCCATCTTGTTTGCGGCTTCCTCGTAGTATATATTCCTCTACATACCGCCTGAGCACGCATGATCCGTCCGATACTGTGGATAAGAAAGTGAGGTTGTGGTGCATCCAACCTCACGTCTGCTACTTTCCCAATCAAAGGTCATGTGTGTCGGTGGTGCATGGCACCGCGAGGAACATTCCTTCTTGATCTCGCAATATCGCCATTCAACCGCGCCATTTCACGCCGCCTTCCAATGTTTTGATATGCCTGTGTACATATCTCGCTGGGGAAGCTCCTCAAGTGCTTCCTCTAGCAAAGCTTCATCTACATGAAGGGGTCATGCCTCTTCCTCTTCAAAGACGGGAGAACCATTTCCAAGGACGGTCCGAACAAGGCCGATGTGGTTTTCGACAATAAGAATCTCGGTGGTCAACCTGCAATTCTTCCCACCACTTGTACTCTTCTACATATAAGGTCGCAAACCCACTAACCCATCCTTCAAATGAGCCACACCTTCGGTGTGAGTGCCCCGCGTTCCTTTTTATCCTGCACGTAAGGACATCAAAGTATGGCCTTTAAGGAACGAAATTTAAAACTCCAAACCGCCTCCGCTTCCCAAAGCGTTGAATAATCGCTTTCTCGATGATCGTGACTGATCGTCGTTTGTCCTCGCTGTAATTTTGAACTGTGCCGGTATGATGATTATTCAACTTCTTCACCGCCGCATACTTCACCCCTCGCCTGCTCAGACAACATATGTCCGAACTGAACCTCCAGTAACCTTCACCTGGAGAGGGAGTATATGCCTCCGCACGTCCGCCACGGTAGCGTGTGCGCTTTTTGTGTTTAAGGCTTTTGGAAAAGCAGAAAACATCCGGTCTATTTGATCATGGTGTGACCAACCAAGAGGAATCCCACCTTCACTTTTTCGAACGTGCCCATATCAACGAGCATGTTCAAATATGCAAACAATAGCTGATTCTTGTTCTCCGACATGTATTGTCAAGTTGCAAATACAACACTTTGGGCAGACACCATCATAGTTGTGGATGACATCTTGAATGACGCCGATAGTCAAATTGGCATCATTCCGAGGTTGGCGTGCAAAACGCTGTGGGTGTAGTTGTGGATCATGCACCGACCACGTGAACAAATGCATTCCTCGCCTAGGTTTTGCCACCTCAACATGTGTAGCTCGCCTTCTTCTCGTCCATGCCATCGATACATAGCAGCATATACTTATGTGGTTCAACATAACTCTTGCTCCGTGTTTTGTCATCTTCGTGACGCTAAAGTCATGGCGCCCAATGTCGTTTGATATTTCTCTCGCACATAACATATGCACACCGTAGTTTTGTGAGTTTTAAAGTTGTCAACTTACAAGATAAAAACATAGTATGATGTCCAGAATCATCGTGCAAGCATCACTCTCCGACATGTGGCAATGTATGTCATGGACACCGCCAACTTGACCTTCCTCCACCCCTCCACCCTACGACGGACCTTAAATGATATAATCGAACACATTTGTCGCATTTCAAGCCCGGAAGGTTACAAGGCATACTTGTTTGGGCGCGCCCACCGGCGCCTGGCCCCGACCTCATTCCCGCAAGGTCGATGGTAATAGCGGTGCTGATGCCGGGCCCAAGCAATGATAGGCACATGCTTGGGTACTGGGGTGGCCGACCGCCCGCATGACTGTGGGAACCCTCCTAGATAGACATATTACGCCAACCGCCACAAGGGGGGGGCACATTCACATACTACATATACATCGCCATTGAGGGTTTGGCCCACACAACAACCCTCAGATGGGAAAGCAAGGGATAAGGATAACAATGTAACTTACCTTGATCAACCTTTGAGATTGTATTTCAGTATAGTTGTTTTCAATCCAGTAGCAAGCGAGCAAGTAGAGAATCTGACTTTGGAATCTTTACCTGTTGAAGTGCCCTTTCCATAGCTTCAAGAACAGGTCACGCATCGACCTCTTTGTTCACAATGCCGCCTATATTCACTCCAAATTTCTAGTTTTGTGTATGTGTCGTAAGTTGAAGACCTCGATATTTGGAAGTCTCTCACCATGTTGAGGAAAGCATTGTCCATCCTATTGCACTTAATGCATGGTGAGAGCTGCTTTTGGATTCGGCCTCATAGCATCCCACGGTGCATCTATGACTCTACTCTTCAACTCTTCATACTGCCGAGGCAATACACCTCAAGAAGAAAAGATCTAAAGGATCCCCAAGATGAGTCACAACTTTGACGTACCTGATCCCGCTGCAGACAATCGTTGGATTCCAAAATGTTTCCTCCCCCCCCATCCGTGAATAGCGATATCGTTGTTCACGAAACCTTTCTTTTGTCAACTGCGGAGACACACATTGCAACATGCCTTCCGAAATCAATGTTGATACTTCGACTTCACATTTCCTCATTGAGACCCCGCACCGCCTCTTCCGCACACACTCGTAGTCTCGCAGACACCAAAGTCTCACTCACCGGGTTTGGGGTGATAAGATGGCGGATGTCGATGTCCGGACTGCTCGAAATCGCCTCCTCATTCGCATATTGCCGCAGCTTCGTTGATGGTGCGTGAGACTCCACCGCAGCGAACAACCGCCTCCACGCATTCGAGCCCACCCTTGGGAGGGCCTCGGTTTCTAGCGGTCGCTTGCTCACACCGTTGTTTGCATGGGATCCTTCCTGAGCGGCATACCGGTTAAGATTTCTTGGTGTCCGCGGCACCCTGAATGGTAGGGAGGCCGAGAGCCGATGTCGGCCACCTCCAAGCACAGGTGTGGCAAAGACTTCGCTTAGTAGAGGATAAAATTCACAAAGTCAACCTCCATTAGAATCCGGTGATGAAACAAACCTTCAGACCCGTAGTGGCGCAGGAGAACTGGAGATGTCTCGCCGACCTATGACGCTGGGGCATTCACCCGCTTCTCCTCGTCCGCTGCTTTTCCGGAAGATGTCTTCATATTGGGATTGACCTCACCATCCGCAAAGTCAAGCCGCACAATCAAACAGGGAATGAGGACATGTTTGCAAGAACGCATCCACGACGACGACATTGACGGAAAGCCAAGGCTTACATCGCTGCCCCCTGGAGTGAGTGGCGCGAAGCATTTTGTTGGGCGCCTTCCGAGGTAAAAGTGGAGGAATTGAAAGAAGGCAAGGTTCATTCTAACAAGATACTGAAATGTCTAAGCCTTCCGGAGGCCGTTTTTGATAACCACCAACCATATAAAACCATTGTTGAAGAAAACGCCGTTAACTTACTAATGCTTGCGTGGAGGCAAGTAACGGAAAGTCATTATGGTTTGTAATTAAAACAAACCCACACGCAATGGGAAAAGCGGTAGACGTTAACTGTAGGGTACAACATGGCGGCGTTAATAATGTGACCACCGGTTCGAACCATCGGCCAGTTGGAGCAACCAGAAACCCTAACTTAAAGTAATTATTCATGGAGAGGTGAACGAGTTACGGCCGGGCGCTTAAAAAGCAAGTTTAGGCATACAAAACCGCGTGAGCGCAACCCCCCTCACAAACGGCGAGCAATTCCCCAGCGCGGCGAGTTGAGCGGGTCCGACTTCTCGAGCGGTGCGAGAGTGCGAGCGCCATCTCTAACCCTTGAGGCAGAACGCGGAGAAATTGGGCAAGACCGATCGGCCCTCGTGGTTTTCACTTTCCGTTTGCACCGATTTGTGAATCCATTGACGCGTTGTGGAATTGGGGTCATTGACACAGAGAAGGAAGGCCCATCCGAATTGGCCTATGTCAAATGAAGGTGATGGCGAAAGCAAGAAGGATCGACCGAATCCGGATCCCCGAGCTGGGACAAGAAAACGAGTGAGCGGAAAGCAAAGACAGGGCGAGAAGGCGCTGATGATTGGGAAGACCTTGTCTTTGGGAGGACATGCTAGCCAGGCGGGCAGCCGCAGCGGGCCACTCAAGTCCGGAAGCTGGGCTCGGCAAGGCTTCCACAACAAAATCGGGAGGCCATGGAGAGAAGGTGGAGAAGGGTGGGAAGAGGGTGGCTCTATTCCTTCGCCATACACCGAGGAGAGCATATTCGACTGGAGCTCGATGGATGCAAAGGTCTTGGACAAGGATTGGATGGTTGTTCGTGGATCCGCAACCGTAAGACGAGCATGTTTTGACGCCGTATACAAGCCGTGGATTATGGGTTACAAGGATGCACCGAATCAACGGCAAGGGTGGGTGGTGGGCAACATTGGACATGTCCAATGGGGATCTCAGAGTACGCTTGCTCGCATTACAAGGCCCCAAGAATTTGATGCGGTGCCAGGGTCCCGAGCTATACAGAGCGTTCGAGATCGTTCAACAATCTTGTGATCAAGAAGTGCGAACCCGCCGTGCTTTTGAGCTTCGGAATGTAGGCGGAGCAATCAGATTCGCAACTCGATCCAATTTCGCTTCCAATGTTTTTGCTTCGACCGGTTGTCTCTAACATCGAGCATTGTTCATTGCGCAGGCTGTGATGGGGAATGCGTTCATCGTGACGTGTGAAATCACACAAACAACTGCTCGACAGGGGAGGGCGGCGCGGCGCAAGAGCCGAGGTGCGTGACGAGGAGGAAGAGAAGGAGCGATAACGAGAGGAGGGCACCGAATTGGCCCGAGGATGAAGACTATGGGCCAATGCCCGATATCCGGGACTCGGATGAAGAAAATTCGGACGCAACAGACGACAGGATGCATGCCTTATGAAACACCGGGGTTGCAGATCACCGGAGGAGGCCGGCCGGCCGGCCAGTCGAGGTCGGTGCGACGCAGTTTTGGAAGCGGGAGAACCGTGGCGCCGGCCGCCGCCTCACACCACCAGGGAGCAGCCTCAGGCACCATCGCATGAGGCGGAGGAGGGGCGCCGCCGCCCCGTGACTAACAGGGGCTGAGAGAGGAGGAAGGGCCTAAGGGAAAAGGAAGGCGGATCTGCAAGAAGATCGAGGAGGAAGGAGAGAGGACCATCCTAAAGCAAAAGCAAAGAGGAAAGGCAACAAACCGCAGAGGGTGGAAAATGTGGGTGACATTCCCACCGCTCATGTGACAACAGTATCAGAGGATTGCGAAGCTATCCGGATGAAGACCCTTGACACGGGTCGAGAAGATATGCGAAGAAGGTAGTATTGGAAACAGGTTGGTGAAATTGGAGAACCTTCGGCCGCATCGCACCGACGCCCGATGCATACACGGAGGGTGGATGAAGCCCAATTATTTGGTTATATCGAAGGGAGGATTGAAGAGGGCGCCTTTATTATGTATGATTGATCCTGCGGAGTGTGATGACATGGAAAAACTAGATCGTAGATTCGGCCAAAAATATGTCATGGGAGTCCTAGGAGGAAACCACACTTATGCGGCAATGAAGCATCTTAGACATCTCTCCGGCAAAAGCGGTTTCGATGTGGAGGCTCATGTGTACCGTGGTCTCAAACAGATGCGAGTCCTCGCCATGCACTATAATAATAATGTCGACAAGCCGGAAGATGAATTTTATAGAGCAGAGGTATTTGCGTGATGAATTGATTATTGCAAACGGGTGTGCATGACCATGACATGGAAATTCAACTTGTATAAGGTGTTGGGGCTTATTGAGGATGATGAAGCACAAGATGATGTTTATAAATGTAACAAGGTTGACAACAGACCACATTTTATGCATCGCTAAACAAGAGGGTAGGGTATGGGAAAATGTAGACAAGATATTTACGAAGTGGGAAGGTGGAGTTGCGAGTGTAGAAGAAGCATGTGATAGAGGACAAGCAAGAAGAGCAAGGTGAAAAAGTGACCGACGAGGCTAACAAAATAGACACTGCTATGTGAAGCCAAAAGATATGCTTGCAAAGCCTTGGAAATCATTTCAAGGATTCCAGTGGGGAGTGTGGGCAGCAGATACTTATCACCGCAAGAGAGAAGTGTGGCGTGTCTCATTGACCGAAAGGAATGGATGAATATATCGCGGAAGAAATTCCATATTATTCAAGTGGCGATGGCTAAACACTTGGTTCTTCTTTTGAAGAGGTTCGGCAGAGTATCCCCAAAGACTCAATCGATGAAATGCGCCGCGATTCCAAACGGCATTTGCGGAAAGGTAAGCCATTTTCCTGACCTTCTTTCCATTTTAATTCTCAGCGCTGCCGGCGCCCGCGCATGTCCGGCGCGCGCCACATCGATTGTTGGGGCGCCGGCCGCCGGCGCCATCGCCGCTGGGCGCCGCCGGCCGCCACCCACCGGTCACCGTCGCAGCAGGGCGCGGCCAGGCGCCCGTGGCCTCGCCCAGCGGAGCAGCGGCGCCGGCCGCCGGCGCCTGCCGCTACTCCACCACGGGGAGGGGGCCGCCGGCGCCTGAAGGGGTTATCGCAGTGATGCGGGGCGCGCCGCCGCGCCCTCCACCGCTATTAGTTGTGAGGTGCTTGAGCGGCCGCATTCTAACAAAGTTGTTTGGTTTAGAATCAAGGACGTGGAGGTCTTGACAAAGCTGCCCGACGACTTCCATTTCATTTTCGAGATCAATAATTGGAAGGGCTTAGAGAATGAGCAGGGCTTTGGCGGACAAGGACTTGCAAGAAGGACTAATATTCAATGTCCGATCGAAAGTCCAAGATTGTGTGGAAGCCCGCAACGCTCGACATGCGTGGGTTTTGAGGGGAAGGAAATACACCCTTCTAGTCATGGATGTTCCCCGTGGATTTGACATCGGGCCAATGGACAAACGAATGGATTTATCCATGATGGGTGCTGTGTTCCAAAGTTTCCAGGAGAAAACGGAAAATGACGACTTCCGAATTATCGTCATGCATGGTGTTGAAGAAGCCCATACGGTAAGGGAGGCTATGCGAAAGTGGTGTGCCAAAGGCGGCTTGGTGTCATTCATTTGGGATAAGACTAACATGAACAACGACAGAGGAGGATTTGAGACTGTGGAATACGTTACAGTTGGATGGGGTGTGAAAGATGGATGTTCGAAGGACAGGGCTGCCATGATGCCAAATGTGATGCACGGACCTTCAACAATGGAAGATCTATTGGACACCATCGTCCAAACAAAGTTTACTGCCTCATGACAAGTTGGTAGTGTGCCCATACCAGACCATTGGGTCTTATGATGAAACTCGTGAGGACATTCTGGAGGAGACCGGGTTATTGATGCATGCTGGGACTACGACACTAGCTGCGTTCGTGTGGCCGCAATCAGACATGCAATAGAGGCGGACTTGAGATGCGCAGTTACATTGCCCAGACATACGGCGTTGATGTCTTGCCCGATGCGACGAGGAGCTGACTTTTGAGCCGCATCAAGGGGACCATCTCGCCGGGCAAAGAGGTATGTATTAGCGAGAAAGACGCTTGAAAGCCCGTCGTCGCATTGAGTGCGAAGAGGTTGAAGACGACAACCGCGAACTTATGGAGGATGGACAGACTTTTGATGTCAGATGGCAAAGCGACCCCACATCGACACACCAAAATGACATCAATGAGGCGTTGGGTGCGAATGATAGCTTTGACGCAGTGAGATGGAGCGATGCGAATTTGGCACTTGTAGAAGATTCGGCCCGGTGGATGCAATGGTGGACTCTCAAACAATCCCTCGCGATAGAACATCAGACGCCGATTAGCAAAATCGCCTATGCACTTAGCGGTGTTGGTGTTTAGTTTTGCGGTTTGCTACGAGAACCCGCATGTTCCGGATGTTTTCGACCCCTCTTAAAATTAACAATGGGTCTTTTCTCAAATTTTGTTGTTACACTGCTATTTTTGTAGTAAGGTGCCACCGGCCATGTGGGTTTCGTGGGATGCCATTTTTTGCTAGGATATGCATACTAACGGTCAGATCAAACAAGCCCGCAATTTGTGGATGGTGTCTTTTCCACAAAGGGTTATTTTTCCTTGAAGGGGTTTGTATATTCCCCCTTCATAATTTATGGTGTTTCTCCTTCTAACGGGCAGGATCCTAAGAGCAATATAGCATATTGTCTTAATGCGCCTATAGATCGCTCCGCCAACTACCAGAGGCCATCACCGCCCACAAAAGAACATCGGAAGCAAGCAATCGTGTCGTAACTAGAATCCTAGAAGCTAACAAGACTTGGACTTTAACTTCCCTACCTAAGGATAGAAAACTAGTAGGCTCTAAATGGACATTTAAGATCAAATTAAATGTTAAGTATAGAAAGGTATAAAGCAAGACTTGTAGCTAAGGGATATTCATAAAAATATGGTTTTGACTATGAAACCTTTAGTCCTGACTCAAAATAACCTCACTAAGGATCCTCTTAGCCTTAGCATCTCACCATGACTATGAGCTAATGCAACTTGATATCAAGACTTTTTTTATATGGAGATCTCGACCACACTATTTACATGGAGATTCCTCAAGGGATACATGTGCAGGATAGGAGAAAATACAATGCCGCTTATTACTCAAGTCCTTATATGGACTCAAGCAAAGCGCCATGAAATGGTATTATAAGTTAGATGTTAGCCTTAAGGAACTAGGGTTCACCAAGCTAAACTCGGATAGCAACATCTATATCAAAAGATCAATCAATTCATTGTTTTAGGAGTATATGTACGACATAGTTCTTATGTCTAACACTAAGGCAATATTAGAAAATACCGATCTATGCTAGCTAAGCGCTTTCTCTATGACCACTTGTAGAGAACTTTCCTTTTGTTTAGGCATTCGTGTTCTAAGGGATAGAAATGCTAGAAGTATTCTTATTCATCAATCCAAATACATTCAAGAGATCTTAACCAAGTTTAACATGTTAGATGCTAAACCTATCTCTACGCCTATGGAAATGAACCTCAAACTTAGCAAGGAACCATCAGGATAACACCTCCGATGCTACCTCCTCCTTACTCTTCAGCCGTAGGTAGTCTTATGTATCTTATGGTATGCACTAGACCGATCTCTCCAATGGGAGCTTTATCTCAATTTTTATCACCTCCTACTCAAGCTCATTGGAAGCGGTCAAGAGGTATTTCGATACCAAGGGCAACCTTGGACTTAGGGTTACTTATCAATCACATATCAAGCAAGAAGAGCCTCTACAACTAGAAGGTTTTAGCGATGCCGATGGGCGGAATATTGATGATAGAAAGAGTACAAGTAGTTATGTATACCTACTTGGAGGCACAAAAAAGCTGGAGTAGCAAGCAGTGTTGTCGACTCACCCTCAACGAGGCAATATTGCTCACTAACTCACGCATGTAAGACGGACTTTGGCAACTCCTCCAACTTTCGAGTTAGGTGAAACACAAAGGATCCCTAGGCCACTTTATTGCGACAATCAAAGTGCTATCGCCTCACATATAATCAAAGTTCCATGCACGAACAAAGCACGTGGAGGTACAATTCCATTTTATAAGGTTTGAGGTGGCTTCCTCCTACAACAAGGTCTCCTTAGGGTGGTGGCGGCTCCTGGTCACTAGTTGGAAGGGTGGCACCACGTCTAAAGGTTCACAAAAGCCACCCAAAACCATGTTTTCTGATTTCATTAAAAAAAACCCTAGGAGCAAATCATAGAGGATCTGTTTTCCGTGTTTGTATGTCCATCTCATATTAGTTTGGCTAACCGGTACATTACATTGCCTAGCGATTTGAAAATCGGGCAATTTGTATGGACAACCAAAACAGCAGCGCAATGGAAAGTCCAGTGTTGAGCCGGTGTCCTCATGGTCGCCGCTCTGCATTAGTGGGGAGGGTCGTGGTGGCACCGGACGCCTGGTGCATAAACCTTGCATCTCCCCAATGTCGGAGTGGAGGAAGATTTGGTGCCTACCGCTCATGTCACACCGCGAGCCGCGACCCCGTCTGCGAATCGTTTGGAAGTGGCTTGCCTCGAATTTGCATGCGATGGAGACCCCACCTCTCGGCGGTACTCAAAGCGAATTCCACATGGGCGATGGAAATTGGAAGTTGACTGGTGGCAATCACAACATGGGCGGGGTTCCTTTCAAGCACGCTGGAGTGATCCCGGCTTGCTTGGTCCTTAAGGAATTTGGTTGAGGGGAGCTGGCGGTGCAAACTCGCGACCTTGCAACGTGTTGATCAACACGGATTCCACTCACGGGGTTGGAGCGGTGTGAATGGTGTGGAGGGCAAAAGCACGACATGTCCAGTGTACTTGGTGGTCAAGGATAAAATTGGAGAAAGTCATATTGCTACATGTGTGTCCGGCGGTGTTAGTGCGGCTATATGTGAAAGCGATTGAACATCGTTGTGTTTAAGTTGGATTGTCACATGACATCCATTGTCATCTTAAATACGCCTTTTATCTCGTGGGTTTACAACATACATAGTCTTCCCTAGGAGATTAGGCGATTTGTATTGATCGCTGCTATGCGAATGGACGCCCGCACGCTTCTTTGAAATCGGTCCGTTGTTTCGAAATCCATACCTGATTGCCGGGCGCCCATGATCTCGCTCATCAATACACCCGGCCAATCATCTCGAACACATTCTCCGAATCGTCACCACTCCCATGCTTCCTAGCTTGCGTGCTCCACCGGCCGTGTTCGTTGTCTAGTGCTCCAGGACCTTGCCACTGATGTGTTTGTTGTGTTCATAGCTTTGCTTGCATGCGTTCTACCAGTGCGAGATACCACCGGGTCCGTGCTTAAGACCCACAGGTCCTCCTACCGATCCTCGAAACAAACACGTAGCCTATCCCGTCCGACACACCTCGATCCTGAAGCAAAGTTTTCCAATCCTACATCCCCACCATCGGGCACACAGGAGGAGGTGCTCTTCGCCTCCTTCACTTGCTCCGCATCCCCAAGGACCATTGAGTTGTCGCTGCGGTGCTTCACCACTTGCCATATGACCCTTGGTCTCGGCTTCCTCGTTGGTCTCGCTTCAACGACACATATGAACCCCGGCACCATGTTGTTCACCATGGGCTCCTTATTGAACGTCTTTCCGCCTCCATAGCTGCTCCTCGCCCACCTCCTCCTCTTCCGTCGGCCATTGTCCATGGAATTGATTCAAGGTCCATGAATTGAGCGCACTGGGATCCACAAAAAAGCTGGAGTAGCAAGCAGTGTTGTCGACTCACCCTCAACGAGGCAATATTGCTCACTAACTCACGCATGTAAGACGGACTTTGGCAACTCCTCCAACTTTCGAGTTAGGTGAAACACAAAGGATCCCTAGGCCACTTTATTGCGACAATCAAAGTGCTATCGCCTCACATATAATCAAAGTTCCATGCACGAACAAAGCACGTGGAGGTACAATTCCATTTTATAAGGCAAGTGGTCGATGAAGGCAAGTTCATAGTTCTTTATTGCCCGACGGAACAAATGACGGCCGACGTGCTTACGAAGGCACTCAACTCCGTCAAGCATCAAGAACACATGAGAAATATGGGACTAAGAAAAGTCTCAGAAATCAGCTATAGTACTTAGCATAGTTTTATATATAGCCTAAGGACTAGATGCTAAGTGGGAGTGTTAAAGTAGTAGCATCTGCCCTTAGGGCACGTTTCAGTTCTTTAACATATTTTTAGAACTCAAGCGTTATAGCTGAACAGGCATCACCAAACGGTTACAAAAAGGCAGCGTTTGGGCACAGCCCCGAACGTACATCATGTACACTTCTCTCATTGCTAATCAATCCAATATATGTCTCTCACATCCTGTGCCCGGTCCATGTGACCGCAACAACATCATCGCAGCGGCCAAGGGCTAGGAAAAACCCGCGGCTCGGAGTGTGGGAGGACCTGTTGCTTGGACTCGAAGCACCGGACGCCCTGCGTGGCTCGCAACCCTCTTACCAAGAAGCCATTTCGCAAACTAGTTGTCAAACGTGTCCCTGGAATTATATTTTGTGCCACCACCTTTTGTTGCGCTTTCACGCGCAGATCATGCATATCGCTGGCGGTTGCCAACGACCGCCTCGCCAGTGCATGGATTTGCTCGATCCCATTCCGGCACTAGGAGTTGCCATTTGATTTCCACTCGCGCAGATGCCATGCTAGGGGCCTTCGCAAGCAAGATGCCCTTTCGATGTAAGCAATGCATCATCCCGCACACCTTCTAAACATTGCTGGTGCAAAGCCTTGTGGAAGACACGATGTCCATCACCGTGTCGCAATGCCTCCAAAAGTTCTTGCCTTTTCCGCTCGGTTGGCACGCCACAATGTCAAAGTTCTTCACCGCAAAGATGTATACTCTAATCCATTGCGGGTCCGCATTTAAGAGGCTCCTTGTGCTTGAGCCGATCGCAATATGACGTACACCGCTCATCCTTCATGATCGATCGTGAAAACAATCGCCCCGCACATTTCTTTTGGCGTGGTTAGCATCATCCTCCATCGACACATACAAGAAGAGCAAGTCTTGATTGGGTCGTTGTAATCGTCCAACTTCTCTTTGTAATGTCAAATGGCGAGATCATCTTGTACATCCGTGGATCAAGTCAATATCGGACCGCTTGTAAGGACTGGAAAGATGCCTTGGTCGGCGGGATGCTCTTGTGGAAAGACCCGCATCGTGGCGCAGCTTTGAGTTGTCCTTGGAGTCCGGCTGGTCCGGGCTCGCCTGCTCAAGGCCCGTGAGTCTGCTCTTCCTCGCGCTTTTTTTCTCCACCGAGGCCCTGCGATTTGTTGGAGTCATTCTTCCGCTCGAGCCCTTCTGAGGAGCCATTCGTATGCAACTATGAAAGAAGTGAGATCACGAAGTGTTTAGATTGTTAAAAGTCGACACTGCATGAGCCGCAACTCGAACACGGGATGCCTCGGTGCAAGCGGGAGTTGATGGGTTGATGCTCACAGACGACTAGCCCCGCACCCTCGAGAGCAATGACTGCCGATGAGGAGGTCGTGTCTCGACATTCGCAGCCGCCCGCCTGATGGACAAAGTGCGGGTGATGTGAGAACGACCTGCTTTTCTCCAAATCGGCAATCTCTTGCTTTTCCGCCCACACATAAGCTAGATGGAAATACACATCTTCCCGCCAAAGCGAGAATGAATCTATACCATCCGAAAGGGAAGGTGGGGTCATGGCCATGAAGGAAGACAGGCAAGGCGCTCGTAATCAAGCAACTCCTTAAATGCTTTGTCGCGACCGTGTTTTGCCATTGTCCCGGCTAATGTGGCAAATGCAAATTTGAGCATATTCTAAGGTATATGCTAGTTATGCCACGCTAAAATAGTGTTCAGTGGCATAACGATGGGCACCTAGAGTGATTCAAGATCCACCGACTAGCGACCGTACCGCTTCCTACCGAAGTGGGCACTCGACTTCATTGCCGATTTAGTGCGAAGGCTTATTTCGCACGGCCCGCGAATTGTATCGAGTCTTGCGCATCCACTTCTCATCCACCTTGCGCATCCCTCCTCCTCCCCGGACGCCACGCCGCCCGTGTGAGAGCAATGGCCAACGCAGCAGGACGGCGGCGTGTTCGATTTGCCGGCGGGTCAGATGCATGTCATTCCCGAACCGGGTGGCCATGAGTCTGACGACTCAATTGTTGATCTCGCTGGACAGATGCCTGCACAACCCCGCGTCGTAGTTTTAGAGGATGATTCACAGGCTATGGCGGCCGCGTCGACAGCATAGTCCTTGAAGAGACACTGGTGAAAGCAGACTTCACAACGGTGGAGAGCGATGACGATGTGCGTGTTCCAGATATGGAGGGGGAACGGAGGATATGGTTGCCGATGGGGACCTTTTCACGATCCGCATGCGATGCAGGCGGAGAGGATCGCACAAGAGGAGCTCGTGCACGCTTAACCGGATGTCCGGTGCTCGACGCAGACGCCGTGACGCAGGGCACTGTGCCACCACGAGGCGACTGCACCATCCATCCGGACTTCGATCACATGGCGGCGCATCGCGAAGATGTACCTGGGCGCATTTGGGCGTAAACCGGATAACGCCCCACGCCGGCGACAAGGTCGGCCTCCGGATGTTGTGGGCGGGTCCCAGAATACTATCGAGAATGTGCTACACCGTGGGAACACCGGGGCAAGACTCGATGTGGAGAGTGTTGCGAGTCTCCGGACTTTGGTGAGAAGATCCACGATTGTTGATTTTGGGCTTGGCTTGAAACAATATCGCACGCGGTGATGGCGGAGTTGCAAGCACGGGAGTCGCCCAAGAGCTAATGTGGTCCGTGGTCCCGGATCTTTGTTTGGTGATTGTGATGCCATCCAGTTGGAGTTGCTCGAGATGATGCCTCGCGCACATCCGCCAAAGGTGAGGATCTGCGCAGCAGACCGACGTTGCTAAGCGTAAAGTACCTCCCGAGCTAGAATGGATTTGGTCTTAGAGAAGCATTGTTCAGGCCAAGTTGTGCCCGATTTAAAGCGGCATTGTTGTGACAAAAATGTTTAGAGCGTGTTGGCCATTCAAATTGAAGGTGATTCGTGTAGCATTCTTCCGCATGACAAAAGGAGAGCAGAGCATTTGCAAGACCATCCGGATCCGATCAAGACGAAGAGGAGTTGTTGCCCATAGTATGGATAAACCGGATTCCACATGGGAAGAAACAGTGTGTGTGAGGGCTTTCCGCATCACTAAGATACAAGAATGCGCAAACCGGGTAGTGAAAAATGTTAGATGGACCGTAGGCTACGCCTCGCAAAGCAGCCAACGCCATATGGATTACACGTCATGTGGATGGACGCTTCAAAGGTCGTGGCGGAAAGATCGCCGAATCGGAAGTCTTCAACTTGCCGACTCAGACACAAAGAGGAGATCTTCATTGAGTATGCGTGCAGCGTAATGCGCAGGTGTGCTCCACGTTGTTACTACTTTTGCAAGCTTTGGATGAAGTATTTCGGTTGTTAAAATACCACGCAGTAACGGTTTTCGGCATGCGATGACCTAAAGAGGAAAATAAAAGACGGTGGTGACCACAAGGTGAGATGGCGGTCCTTATTCCAGCGGTCACCGGATGTCCCACCGAACTTTGGCGCAACCCCATGGCCTCATACCCTTTTCTTGCGAATGAAGGGCTCTTGAAACAAACCGTGTGCACATTGTCGACGCCTTATTGTTGCGCAGACAAGAATGTGGAGCGCACTCAGAGAACAACAATGGGAGCGCGAAATGGCGCGCGGCACCGCACAAGTGCTTGGCGGCTAAGTTCATTGGTATTGCCATAGATGGTATGGACCAAAAAAGAGTTGCCCCATTACCGATTGCCAAAGACGGTTGATTCCGGAGCCCTTGTCGGGCTTCACGTTCTAGGTGTGCGGTGTTCAACTACTTGGTGCGCACGAGTGTATTTGAGTTTCAATGTGAGAAATGATCCGAATGGAATCAGAGCCGTGATTCGACATGTTATCAATACTGGAGGGGCCGCCCTATTCTATACTTGCATGGACAACACAGCTCAAAACAAGAATCGGAGGTATTGGCATATCCGTCCATGCTTGTGGCGAAAGGTATCTTCAAAAAATCAAGGTGGGGTTTCTTCTTGTTGGCCATACCCACGATCGATTGACCAAATGTTTTCGAGGTTCTCGGTTGTGCTAGGGTTGAAGGATGCTTTCACATTGCCGAAATGATAGGGTTCTTTGGAGCGGGACACCCCATCACCGCAGATTCACATCTCAAGGAGGTGCGGACTTCAAGACCTATCTATGGCCGAAAGGGGATCTGCAACGTATGACTTGCATAATCATTTTCAACACCGTTCAAAATAACAAGGAGAAGTCGCTATCGAGAGGACGTGATGCTAAGATGCAAGGAGTTTTCAAGTTCGATCACGGTCACGGAGGGTGGTGTGCGCTACGTCAGGGTGCCACCACGGTGTGATTGTGGCCTCCATTGTTGCCGTTGGTCCCATCACATGCCCAAGGTAAAGGAAAGGGACAAGCAAACGGAAGGATGCCCCGATGTCCGTGTCAATGACGATAGTCTCCAAGGCTGGCGTAGTGGTAGTGTAGTGGAGTCCATGAAGTAAAAGCGGGCCTAGAACGCACGACATATGAATGTGGAGCAACTAGCATGGTGGGATACGCCTGGGATGAACAGGTAGCAATAGCCGAGAGACTTGCAGCTGGCATTCCATTCCCGTTGGAGACAGAATGGTCTTGGTACACTCGCGATGAAGAAAACGAGGTACCACCTGTAGACCCTCCAGACTCAACTTTGGTTGATCCTGCAATGGCCAGACGGATTTTTGGACATGGTCGGGAGGTGTACACCGGGGCACATCGAAGTGCGGAGGGGAGGGCAAGGGCAGAGGCTCAGGTCAGAGGTTGTGTGAAGGAGATTGAGGAGGGAATGATGGTTGTCAAGCCGGGATGATCCAGGGCGACCATTCGCTCGCAAAAGTGGTGGAGGTGGACCATGATCGGGGTCCCTTTCATGATAGTTCATTGGTGGCGGACAGAACAATGATGCATTCGAGGGAAGGTACATGGAGGAGTTTGTCAAGCGCCCACCGTCGAGGGAAAAAGTGCGATCAAAGAATGGAGGCGAGGGCGTCGGAGAAGCATTTGCAAAGCCTCAACTTCCGAGACAAATGTGCTGGCCTATGATTTCACAAAGGAACAAGACGCTGCAGAGGACGACAATGAAGCGATAAAGACCAAAGTCTTTGAGTTGCGTGAGCCGGGCCGATGAACCGGCGAGACTTCCGCCACCGACACGAATGTCATGCCCAAGACATGATTGACTCGGAAGACCTCGACAATGGAATCAAGGATGAGTCCACAGACGTGGTGGTGGACCATGGATGGTCCGGACTCGGAGAGGAGCCGAGAGGCAACCTAATATTGTCAACTTTCCGCCTTGTACCAGACGTTATGTCCCTCGGGCTTGAATGCGTGGATTGTTTTCGTCTTTTCGTGGAAAGGTTTAACGACTTGCCATCGGCATCATCTTGTAGGAAGTTGACGGTGTGATAATGTCCGGAGCATGTAACGGCGACTATGTCGAAACCGATCCCAGCAATGTGGTGCTCTAATTTTAACAACAATGTTCGTGGTTTTGTCGTTGAGAGAAGTGCAGCGAGGTTTCAATGGTGATCATGCGGGTCATCTATGTTCGACCTTGCGCAGGCGGTGTCCCGAGGATGGTCACCCAGGATGTCCGTGGCAAGGTATGTATGCCGCAGCAAGTGCGCCAATGTTTGTTTTTCGGTTCTAGTTGGGACCGCCCTAATGACTATGGGGTGGAACGGACGGGGTCCGCCTAAGCGGCGGCTCAGAACGGACGCACCAGCGAAACTGAGTACCAAGACGGGGCTCAAAAGCGTCTTCCTCCACTGCTTCCACCGCTGAGGTTGTCTTCCACCTCCTTTGTGGTTTGTGCACGCGGCCATCCTCCTCCGCGGAGAGCCGCCCTCACGCCATGCTCCTCCACCTCCTTCCAGCCTCGATTGTCCGGGTTTTGCCTGCTTTTGTTCCGCCTCTCCTTCGTCCCATCCATCCAACCTTCCTTGAACTAACTACTGCTTTGCAGCCCTTCCGGATGAGGACGCAGAGGTGGCTACGAGTCACCACCTCGTATCACAAGGGAGGATGTGGAGGCAAAGCGAGCCAAGGCGGAGAAGGATGGAAGTTGCCCATCCAGGACTTGTGTGGAGGCCATTTGGGTCTCCAAGGTGCAAGGGGGAAAGACGGTATGGTGGCCATCTCCTTCCATGCAGAGGGTGGCGTGGCATCGTAGATTTTCCGGCCGCAGTGAGGTAGGAAAAAGCCAAGGGGAAGAGGACTATAGGATAGCGAAGGAGGGGTTCCCGGAGGCGAAACGGGTGCAGAACTCCAGACAGTGCAGAGGAAGGAGGGTGAAGGAAGAGCTCGAGGACTGTCCGTCCCAAAGAATTGTTTAGAGCTTCCGTGACCTTGCACTGCCCGTGAGTCCATGCAAACCACGCGAATGAAGGTTGCAGAGGAGGCCGCCGCCCGGGAGCGGGAGCGGGTGGAAGTGAAGGAGGAGGCTAAGCACTTACCTACCGCTTGAGAGTTGAGCATGGTTGTCGCCGCATGCACTAACGGGCTGTTCATTGGCGGGCAGTGATGGGGACACCCTTGGCAAACCGGAGGAGCAGTTGGAGATAGGAGAAGTGGGTTACCTAGGTTTTTGCAAGCGATCTAGACTAGAAGCGGGGCGGAGGGGAGAGGGGGGTTGGATGCTTAGCTTTCTGGCTTCACCGGGGTCGAGTTGGGGACGCAATCACATGATTTTGTGTATGTCAAGTTTTAGCGATGTGCAAGCCATGGTCCAAGTGTGAAGCGGAAACGGGGTTTGAGTTTGGGGAATGCCCGATTCGGAATGTTTTGTCCGTCACGGACAAATGGCTATGAGCCAACGGTCAATGTCACATGGCATGGACTAGAGGCGGTTACATGTGAACTACACCATATCGGTTTTCCAATACTTTATTAGTGAGAAATGTATACATCAGCATATACTTTGTACCTTGGGGATGTATATTTGAATAATATTATTCCATGTATTTTACATGGATAACCCTAAGGCCCACAAACAGTGAGCCCGCTAGTGATGCATTCTGTCCAATTGTGTAACATGACGGTCTACACTTTTCCATATGCCAGTTTGTAAAGGTAGCTTTGGTCGTAATGTATCCCAAAAAGTGACACAGATTGAAATAAAGCCTAAATAAATGTTCTAGTCTGCACGCCATAAATTTATAAGGATCTCTACTTTTTCTCCCCGAATGCCTCTTTTGTTTAACCATGAGACATCGAGGTGTGGAAATATTGCCAATAAATTTCAAGTTTTGATGAAGTGGAATGGGTTTGGGTGTACGTATTTTTTAGCACCTTCCCACAAACCCTCAAAATCAACGCCCGAGTTTTCTTAAGTGCAAATTTTGATGACATATTTGGCCCGCTCCCGGAAAGTGGAGTGTGTCACTAGCCCTAAGGAGACCTTGTTGTTAAACAAAGCGGCAAGACACACATACACAAATTTTTGTTCACAAGTATGGCTAATGGGAAGAGGCAACCGAGGCCGTGGCATACATGGCGAGTGCACTAAGGCTCGTGGAATTGGAGGTGGAGGTGGAGCAACCAGATTCTCGCACATGAAATGGAAAGGTCAAAAGGGGAAAGAGGAGAGGTGGGCAGCGGCGGAGGGGAGGGGACCGGATATGGAATATGCGTCGCAATGGTGCGGCAACGCAAATGACCTAAACGCAACTCTAAACCCGAGAAGAAAAGTTTCTGTGTATCGTGAAATCTTTTCGCATCATGGGGTAGGTTGACGACATCGGACACCGGGGCCATGACCCGAGCTTATGTGGTCATGCGTGACAAAAATAGTTCACAGACAGCGGCGGGCCTATTTCTTTCTGTCCACAACCCTAAAAAAATGTGGATGCCGCGTGACCAGATCGGTATTCCATAAACCTCATCATGGGGCATGTCAAGTTCCCTAGAGGAACTCTTAAGGCAGGTAAATGTTAAAAGTAAGGGAAAGATATACTATATATATAATATTTTAGATCATAAAATATATTAAATTATCAACAAGAATATATTTAGGTGTATAATATTTACTCAAAAATAATAATGAATAAAAAGATAAAAGTGTCTAAGGTATCCGGTGGAACATTTAACTCGGCCAAGTAAAGATTGTTCTCAAATATCCTTTATCAATATTTGGTTCCACTTACCTTAAATACTAAGAATTTCATGTAAAAATAATTCGATCGAATATCTCTTATCTTCTACATACCATGAATTGAAAACCTCAAACACTACCTACTCTAAAACACTTCATGAAAATCTCCAGCCCTCATCTACTCTTTCAAACACTTGGCATTCATAGGTTTCTCAAGGCACTTTGCTAGAAAAATCTCTTATACCGACTTTGCTTTGGAGTGTCAACTTCATAGCTTGTGCGTATGTTGCCGCTCTTCACTCCATTATGCCTTGCGACTCCTTATGGCTTATTCATTCCGCCTCTTCACTTCACTCTGCTATGCCTTGTGCAACCCCCATTAACGCCAGAGCACTCTTTTCTCTCCACTCCCTGCTATGGCCAGTGATCACTCTTCACTCTTTATACCTTCCCGAGGCCACTCTACGTGACTGGCCATAGCTTGCGCTAAGCGCCACTCTTAGTTATAGGCTCTATGTTGTGACTCTTCATTTGTGGTAAAACACGATATCTTTCGAAGGGGGTGAATATTCACGAAGGGGGTTTTCTGAAATATATCTTCTGAAGGGGGTTTGACATGGGTCTTGAACTGGTGGTTTTTGAGGTATGAATGAATGTAAGGCAGAAAAGAAGGGTGGAAATTCCTGTCAACCAGTGATACAAGGTCCATTTCATGCCAGCAAAGGGTTATGGTGCAAGAGGTAACCCTATTTGGGGTGCATTTAAGACCCATGACAAGGGCCATTGTCACGGCCATCGCGGTCTTTCTCGCACAACAACCCTAAAGATTCGTAAAAAGCACGGTGATCAAAATTGGATGAGAGGCGAACCCGCCGATGGCGGGAGCAAAGCATGTTCGAGTAGGGCGCCGCCGGGCCTTTCCGGCATTGCGATGCCTCATGAAAGGCGAGAGCAGCCCATAGCGGGATGTGTGTACAAAAGACTTTGGGTGTGGGGTGGTGGGTGGCTTCGAGACACCCTCAATTGTGCCCGCAAATATAATCACATGGTTCACCCACGATCGCAATCGATGAATGAAGAAAAGTGTGGGCAACGGTTCCCGCCAACATATCGCAGAAAAACATGCGCAGGCTCATCGTGTGTTGCCTGTTAGTATGCCGAATGCCGAGCGCAACTACCACCACACTCCCCACATGTCCTTCCGCATGTAATGGAAAAAGGCTTGAACATTGGAAGTTATTAAGCATGGGAAGTCTACAACGGCTGAGAATGCCACAACCAAATTCCTATCATGGGCCTAGACTCTTTCGAAATATGTACCGCGCTTGGAAATGTGCACTCCAAACTACGGAATTGAGCTTCACGCATAACCTCACCAATTGCCCGTTGAAGATGACCTAACATTCGTGAGGGTTTCCTACTCTTCGCCGACTCCACGCCATCATCTTGGGCACATCATGACCATCATCTTCACTATCCTCGGTGGCACTTTGACTCATTGAATAAAGCCTCGCAATTTAAGTTATTCTTGATTGCCTTCTTATCCACAGCACAAATGTTTCCGCCATCAAGTTGAACTCATAATAGAGGATGACCGTTTGGTGAACAAAACCTCTACTTACACGATAGTCTATTTCACGATCTCAAAGTAATGCTATGCTTCACGCTGGTACCGAACATGCCCATATATTCTTCGAGAACAAAGTGCACATAGTACAAGACGAATGAATGAATGAAAATAGGTCCATAGGTGTTTTTGAAAATGTGCAACCATGGCAACCATGAGAGGAGTTTCAACAAGACATGGCGCCGGCCGCCTTCCCAACAAGCCTTGTACATGGGCGCGGCCGGCCGGCGCCCTTCCCCAACAAGTTGTACATGGGCGCGGCCGGGCGCCTTCCCAGCCTTGTACATGGGCTGCCATTGATAAAATAAATAATTAGTGCTTCTAATGTGTTCACTAGGATAGTTACTCAAGTGGTTTGGAAACAATGAGCATGAATAGGTCATGGGTTCGAGTCTGTAGAGGCATGAAAAACTTCTTGTTGATTTTATGGGCGCATGGGCACGGCCATTTAAGGGCGCTAGCATGCCCTCTATTGAGGCCGACTTGAGGTGTGCGATATATTCCACAACGGATCCATGGGTATGAGGTTTTGCGGTCTTAAGAATTGACATTAGAGGCCCACGAGAGGCTTGCACTGGGCAAAGGAGGTGTGTATCAACGAGAAGGACTCTTTGAAAGCGCAGTGGTTTCTTTGAATGCTCGCCGGTCAAGACCAAAACCGGGAGGACCGAACGAAGACTCAAGGGCTTTGAGAACGATAGCTTTGATGAACGGAACGGAGCGATTCAAATTTGGTCATCGTGATGGATTCGAGTCCGCTCTAGCACCCGATGAGTCACAAGTTAGTCGAGAGTAGGTTTACGGTTAGGCACCTAGATGTGCTTCTTCCTGTTCGTAATAACTTTTGGACCCGTAGTGAGGCAATTGATGATCTCATTTTCCCTCTTCCTCAAAGCGACGCCTACCGGCGCCTTCCTTGATTTGTTGTCTTTGTGTGTTGGAAACGGGTTTTCATGATAACTACTCGTTGGAAAACGGTCGACCTTTCTTGAAAACGAGGCAAAACGCATATTTCGGACCGTGGAATGTGCTAAGAGGGTTTGATGTCGCAGAAGGGGGTTCGGATATTCACCCCCTTCGAAAGATATCGTGTTTAAAGATGCCATGCGGTATTTGACTCTTCGAAGACTTTGTGTTATAACACGATGGGTTTTTAGCGTATATATGTTGTGGCCACTCTCAACTTCTTTGTGTTGTAACAAGTTGGGTGTTTTAGAGATCTACGCTACACTGAAGACTTTGTCTTGTAACATGTTGGGTGTTTTAGTGGATCTATGTTGTGGCCACGCCCTACTCTCAGTTATGGCCTCTATGTTGTAGCCAATCTTAATTTGTGGTAATGAATCCATGTTGTATCGTATTGACCATGTGTTGTGAAGACTTTGCGTTGTAACAAGTTGGGTGTCTTTAGCGGATCTATCCTACATGACTGTGTGTTGTAGCAAGCTTGTGTATAATGTAGAAATCCTGTGACATAGGTTGTGTGTTGTAGTAATTGTTTTGTAGATTGTGTATTAAAGTAATTGTTTTACAATAGTTGTTATAGTAATTGTATTACAATATAATTTACAACTCTCTTTGAACTTGAGTTTGAACTACTGTGTGCCAGCTAGTGTGTTATAGCATATAACACATTTGAGGAGGCATAACATAACTAAGTGCGTGATAAGCATTATGAAATTTGGAGTTTTAGTGGGGCATGTTGTATGAGCATTATGAGGTACAAGTGATAAAGAGCATTGATCTCCCATAGTTTGTTGCATGTATTATAGCAGCTATGAACTGGCAGCCGTTCAGAGCACACCAGATTGATTATCTTAGATAAAATGTAAAATATTTTCTACTTCATGAACGCGAACAACTCTTGCTGGGAATCAGACTTGCATCCACCTAGTGATAAGGCAACACTCTACCACGAGACCACAACAATACCACCAAGTCATGCTTTTTAGGCTTCGTGTATACAATAGCCCAAAACTTGTATTCAAAGCTGCAAGTTTGGTATAGCTTGGCTTTCTAATCATTATCAAAATCACTCTAAGGATGCATGAGATATTTGTGTTGTGATAGACTCATAAATTTTAAGAGCTTGAAGTGGATTGACCTTCTTCATGCTGAAGAACCCATTATATGCTTGGAGCACCTGCAGCAAATACGAGGTTTCAAGCCAACCCACTCCAAATGTTTTCTTGATCCTAGCATCTTAAATTTTTGTTAAATCATGCCTAAGTATAAATTACAAAGCCCACGTCACCACTAGATGATCCTCATTAGCATGAGCTCAGAATAAATTAGATGAGAACACATAGTTCGTTCAAAGATATGTCGGGAATCTCAGCAAACTAGTCTCTAGTTCCTTTGTCACAATGTTAACGGAGCATAGCCTTCAATGCCGAGAAATTGATTTTGTGCTTAGGAAAAGAATGTGGATTTAAAACTTCACTATCAACTTGTAGTGCTCTAGCTAATTTATATCCATGATTTAGATATCTATTAGTTGAAGGCAAGTACTATGACTCCAAATTTTGTTCGACACATGTAAACCATCAATATAGGCATTGAGGCCTAAAGTAAAGACTCTTGCCAAATCTTAAATAACTATAATAATGAAGAAAAAAATTGAAGGAAACTTGAAAGAAGAAACTACTACCGATTTTAGAATGACTCACAGTACCTCAAGGGTGGTTCAACAGGATAATGCCGAAATAATTATTTTTGAAAAACAAGGTTCAACATAAATATTTATATTTTTCAAAATTTCAACATTTACAAAAATAATTTTATCAAATTTCAACATTTATTAAAATATATAGGTATATAAAACTAATGGATATGTATAGATCTCCCTAAATAGGCCCTAATTTTCACACAAATCCTAGTTTCCTTATTTTCGGCATCATAAATTCATAAATTTTTACCTATTCAACATTTTAAATATAATAATTTTTGGATTTTCAACTTTTACTAATTTTAATTAATTAGCGAATCACCCTTGGGTGCGGTACATGAAAGAAGACAACTCTATAATCGAAACCTTAAACTTTGAAAGACGGAAGAAACTTGAAACTTGAAACACTTTATTGAAAGAAACTTGAAACACTCTACCACGAGATGAAAGAAACTTGAAACTTGAAACACTCTACCACCAGACCACAATGTTACGTCTATGTATGTTTTTTGGGGCTGGAGGACCACCAATACGATCCAAGGTGTCTGGAAAGGTGCAGGTTTGGTATAGCTTGTTTTCTAATTATTATCAAATTACTCTAAGGATGTGTGAGATATTTTTCTTACAAGTACTCTATTTGTCTATGAAGTTGAGTAGGGATTAGATTCTTTTTGTCATGAATGGTAATTGAGAAGATAATATAATATATCAGGATAAATTAAAGAGAAATATTATTAAATTATAAATAGATAATAATATCTTAATATATTCAGATTGCATAGAGAACTTTCAATAGTGAAAAGGCAAGTTAAAGTGATGGAGGCATGAGGTGAGAGATTTGATTAGTCAAGGTAAGGATTGGTTTCATCAACCATATAACAAAAAAGTCATTATTTACCATTAAATAATCAAAGTTTCATTGACTTCGAAACACCGAAGTCCACAAAATGTCCTAGCTCATACCGATTACAAAATAGCCGACCAAAAACCTTTGTCCTGCCGTCGACCTTATAACATAAATTCGCATTCGCCTACCAACCCCAAAACACTTTTCGGGAACCACTGGCACCTACCAACCCTAAAACACTTTGCAAGAACTTCCGGCACCTACCAACCCCAAAACACTTCGCAAGAACTTCTGGCACCTACCAACCCCAAAACACTTCGCGAGAACTTCCGGCACCTAGCAAGCCCAAAACACTTCGCGAGAACTTCCGGCGGCCTGTGTTGTAGCGAACTTCCGGCACCTAGCAACCCCAAAACACTTCGCGAGAACTTCCGGCCGCCTGTGTTGTAGCGAACTCTGTATTGTAGCTTCTGTGTATGGTAATAGTCTCTGCGTTGTTGTTGCAACTGTTGTTTATTCGTGCGTTGTAGCAAGTCAGGTTGTATTTTAGAACTCAATGTTGGAGACTTTGCCACCAGAAATGATGTTGGAGCTTGTGTGTTTGGGAAGCTCTCTATTACAACTACTCCTTGTTGTAGCTTGCGTCTTGTAATGATTATGTAGTGGGATGTTGTGGTAACTTGTTTTTTTTACCTGGTGTGTTAGAGCAACTCCGTGTTGTACTTTTTTGTTGGTTGGTTGTATGTTGTAGTGACTCTGAGTTGAACCTTATTGTGTGCGCATGTGTTTGTCCAGGTACCCGGATGCTGTTGCGCATCTCGATATACGTTGAAAAACAATCTGCCTGGGCTTGAGGAGGCATTCCAGCCAGCTCCTCAGTGTCGCTGATGGGAAAGGGAAGGAGATTCAACTTGAAGAACGACGCTTGGAGGGTTCCTCTGGCCTTCATCAAGGCTTGTAGAGAAGGATTATCAAGGCTTGTGGAGAAGGATGTAAACCTTACTGCAGTCTCCAGGATCATACTGCTGCAGCCAGAGTTTAACAAGCGCTACTCCTCAAGCGGGAGCAGGGCTTTTCGTGTGGGACAGGAGAAGGTGGTGGTTGTGTATATCTGGTTGTGGCCGACACAATCAAGATTGAAAACCGTCGAAGGCTGTAGGCAAGGTGGGCCTCAAAAGATCTGCGTCTTCGGTACAGGAGCCATCCTTGACAAGACGGATGAAGAAGTCAGTGATCCAAGTAATTGTGGGGATGATTTTTTTCAGTCCAATGCTGTAACGAAGCAGGTGGACAGGCTTTATATCGCACAAAAGTCACGTCAACGTTAGTCTGTGGTGATGAAGGTAATGCTGCTGAGTGCACGGTGCTGTGGTTAAGGGACCAACTTGCTCTTTTTATGTCTTGAGATGCTATTGTGGGAGATCTGGCCAGGAGATGGACAGGAGCATTCAGTCTCCCATAGCCTGTTGCATGTATTATATATAGAAACTCTGAACTGTAGCTTGGGTGTTGTAGAACTCTGTGTTCAACCTTGTGTCTTGTTCTTTGGGTTGGTGCAGGTGCCGGGATGCTGTTGAGCGTTGAGCAAGCTGCCGGGGCAGCACACAGGTCCAGTCACCTGGCTCCTCCAGCTCCTCTCACACTTCCTTCTGCTTCTCCTCTTCTTGCACCTGCTCTGATGCTTCCTCTCATGGCTGCCCTCCACGCATTTGTGTGCAGGTCGTCCGCCGGGCTCTCCGCTTGGAGCTGTCCGGCATCATTTTCCGGACATGTTCATGTACACTGCCGAGGCTGCCAGGAAGCTGGTGCTGGAGTGTGTGACCAACGCCGACTGTTCCCTGAAACAGCATTCTTCCTTTACGGCATCGACGGGGCTCCATGGACGCCAACGGAGCTCTTCAACATTTTCATTGTCATACTGGCAAAGTCTTGTTTTGTGTTTCAAGTGGTCGATGCCATCTCCATGAAACTTTGCCAAGATGAACAGGTCAGCTCCGTCACGGCTTTGAGCCATGAGGCCCAAATTGCCTCCATTGAGGGCGTGGGTTGCATCCAAGGAGCGACCTTGGGATTGCGGGCAAGCATCGGTATTTTTTTCACGGTACGTAAGTCCTCAACCTGCACCCGAGCTCGCAATGTTGCTTGCTAACCTTCCCTTCTCTTCCCTTCTCCTCGACTCCCATCCTTGTTGCCTGTGGCAGACATCAACAGGAGGCTTTAAAGCAGCGGAAGCAGTTATCAGTTGCAATGCTCGTTCCAAGGACACCAGCTTATTTGGCACGTGTTGACAATGACATCCAATGGCCGCACTGCAATGCTGGATTTAACCCCGGAATTTCCCAGGCCTTTTTAACTTACCACATGGTGTCAGGAGTCCGGCGCCAAGGACATCACTTGTTGTTGGCATTGCGCTTTCTCTGCTGCGACTGTGGCGGCCTCTGCTTCTGCTGCTTCTGCCCTTCGAGATCTGCTGCCCCCAGCTCGCTCGATTGCTCTTGCGTTGCACCAGTGCAGCTCCTTGATCTTGCTCTTGCTCTTCCTCTTGTGCCTCCTGAGGCTGCGGGCCTGGGCTGTAATTGCTGCCCAGAGCTGCCGATTGTGACTGCTCGGACACCTGGTTGCTCTCACTGCTCCATTTTCTTGCTTCCGCTTGTGTGCTGGATTGTGGGTTGCTTGCTTTTTACCCTGCTTGGTTTTCTTGCTTCCGCTTGTGTGCTGTCCAGATTGTGGGTTGCTTATTTCTTATCCTGTCTGTTTTTCTTGCTTCCGCTTGTGTGCTGGATTGTGGGTTGCTTATTTCTTTCCCTGCTTGTCACAAGGCAATCCTTCCTGCTATTGTGCAAATTCTATGCTCCCAGGTCCGGGGGTGGTGTTTTTTTGTACCTGCCAGTGTCTCCTCGTTTTGGCTGTGCTTTCTCTCTTCCTGCCTTGCTGTCGGTTTTCTGCTGGGTAGGGAGGAGCTTGTCTGGTAAGGGGAAGGGAGGGGATCTGTGGGAGGTTGGGTCCAGATTGCATTGCCATTCCTGGAGCCAGCCTCGGGGTATTTGCACGGGGCTCATGGATTTGTCCTCCTCCTCCTCATGTCATCACCTGCCCTTGCTCGGGAATCAGCAGCAGGCTGGCCAGGCCTGGACCCCGGCGCCTGCAATGCAGGGGGCTGCTGCCAGCAAGATAGACGATCAGCCGGACCTGGACGTGGCGGTGTGGGACACAACAGGATTGACTGGTGCGTGCATTTCTCAGCCTGTTGATTTGGTTTTGTTCAGGCCGGTGGTGAGCGGGGCTGACCTCGGTTGCTTGAGCAGGTTCTGAGAGGCAGGGACGGAAGAGGTCTCACGAAGCTTGTATCGAGGATTTCATGAAAAAAATGAGACTCACCCGAATTGCCGGGTGTGAGCGGCTGCGGCTCTTTAACTCTCCTTCTGTGACCATTTCTGGAAGTTGCCTTGGAATCCTGCAGCCTGGTAGTGTTGTTCGTGGCCCAGAGGTCCTGCAGTTCGATGATGAACATGTGCCACGTTCCTGTTCGAATACTGCCCAGATATCGCCTTGTGGAAACAATCTGCCCAGGCTTGATGAGGTATCCCAGCCAGCTCCACTGAGTCAGTGTCGTCGTATGGAGCATCCAACACTCTCAGTGGGTGTCCCGCAGGTGGGAGTGGATGCACCTGGGAAGGACTCAGATTCCCCTACTTCCACCTCACATGTTCAGAGCTCTCGGCTGGCACGTCGGGACCACCACAGTCTTGAGTATCCTGCTGGACCTCTTCCTTTGTCCTCTCCGGGCTGGAGGACCTCATCCCAGCTGCTTGGGCCTGAAAGTATTCCTCCGACCTGCATCAACCCGCCAAGCAGACCTGTCGGCCTGGGTGCTCAGAACCTTGTCCTCTGGAGCCGGATCATGTTGTGAGCCTTCATTGGACAGAATCGCTTTCCGGGTCCACGAACATGCTACTCCGGATATGACTGCCCTTAGTGAGTTTACCGTTCGTTGGAGGTTCCATGATGCTTTGCAGTTTGGCCACAGTGCTTGGGAGCGTTTGGAGCGTTTGGAGCCTAGTCGGCCAATCTGGGTACCTCAGGATGACAGCACAGAGGGAGCTGTAGCCAGGCTAATGTCGCAGCTCCCTCGGGAAGCTCATCAAGGTTCTGCAGGCCCTCTTGCTGCACAGGAGTTGGAATTGGGGCCAGCACGCCAACGCCACGGTCCGGAGAGCCATGCCCATTCTGAATCTCAAGGTGGAGATTCCTCCTGATTTTATGCCCAAGATGAAGGAACATCATGTGAAAGGATTTGAATTCCTTGTCAAGTCTTTGGATGGCAGAGGAGGATGTATTTTTCAGCATGCTCCAGGAACAGGAAGAAAGTTCTTGATGATAGCCTTTGTGAAGGCTTGCTCACTACCTATCCGCGCAAGAAGGTGCTGATTGTAGCTCCAAAAGTGAACCTTGGAAGGATGAGTTCAAGAGATGGGAAGTGGGGGATATCAAGCTTCTTAATATATATGACAAGTCCGATGAGACATGCGATGCGGAAAACCTTCGTAGAGCAATTCTTCATCAATGGACGGATGAGAAAAGTGTCCTGATGGTTGGCTACAACATTGTTAGCCGGATCATTCTCAAGGAGGGAACACAACATGATGAACTTCGCGATATCATACTGAAGACTCCTGATTTGGTAATCCTGGATGAAGGACATCTTGTACGCACTGAGAAAAGCAATAGCCTGCAGGCCTTGAAGAAGGTTAAGACAATGAACAGGGTGATACTCAGTGGAACTTTATTTCAGAATACCTTCAAGGAGTTGTACCAGATGCTAAGTTTTGTGAAGCCAGACTTCCTGGACAATGACCCAGAGTTTGTGCAAAAGAGGATGGAGCTGGAGAATGACAGCCGGCGCAATAGTGGCATGATAACCCAGGAAATGGTAAACACATTGGAAGCTGCGAGGAAGAAATTTTGGAAGGCCAAGTCTGCTTTTATGAAGAGGACTGGAGATCACAACGCTAGAGATGTGGGTATACTGAACATGCGGAATCTAACTTGTTTTGTAGACTTGCATGAAGGTGATCAGCTGAGGTCTCTTCCAGGACTATATGAGTTTGTTGTTCATCTGAAGCTGCAGCCTTTGCAAGCGAACTTGGTGGCAAAAGTGCAGTCAAAGTGCAGCGGTAAAAGTGGCAAGTTTAAGCTTACTTCGGGGACAACATTAGTGACTGTTCATCCGTCCCTATCCCCTGACGAGTACCGGGACACAGCTGAGTTTCCTGATGTCGACGGAACAAGCTTGGATCCAAGTAAGGGTGTGAAAGCTGATTTCGTTATGCAGATCCTATCTCTTTGTGACAAGGCAGGAGAAAAGCTTATTATTTTCAGCAAAATGTTCAAACCTCTGCAATACATCCAGAGCGTCCTCCAAAAGCACAAGAGCTGGGCCTTGGGAGACAAAGTTCTGATTGCTGATGGGAAAGCCACCCTAAGGAGATTCAACTCGAAGAACGACCCTTCGAGAGTTCTTCTGGCCTCTATCAAGGCTTGTGCTTGTGGGGAAGATGTAAACCTTACTGCAGCCTCCAGGATCATACTGTTAGAGCCAGAGTTTAACCCCAGCGTCACTCGTCAAGCGGTCAGCAGGGCTTTTCGTTGGGGGCAGCAGAAGGTGGTGATTGTGTATCATCTAGTTGCGGCCGATACAACCGAAATTGAAAATCGTCGAAAGGCCGTAGCGAAGGAATGGGTGTCCATCAATCTCTTCGGTACAGGAGCTATTGTTGACAACAGGGATGAAGAAGTCAGTGATCCAAGTAATTGTGGGGATGACTTCTTTCAGTCCAATGCTGTAATGAAGCATGTGGACAGGCTTTGCATCGCACACAAGTCACGTCAGCGTTAGCCTCGTGGTGATGAAGGTAATGCTGCCGAGTGCTCTGGTGCAGTGGTTAAATGAGGGTTTAAAGACAAAGGGAGCTCCGGAACAACTTGTTTTACGTCTTAAGGGATGCTACTATGGGAGATGTGGCCAGCAAGTTCTGGCCGTCACCTCAGCCCAACTTCCTGACTGTGAAGCCCGAGCTTGGTACTGTTGAAGTTGTAGCACTCAAGCCCTTAGGGCACGTTTCGTTTTTAAGCCTGAAAACCTGAACCGACATTTGGGCGAAGCGTCACGAACTGGCAGTTTTTCTCCTCCTTTACATTCTGGCTCAGCCCTGATACACTACATTGTGTTCTCTACCATGAATTGCCTATCTATCGGATTCTGATGCATCTGTCGCACCATAATCGTCACATGGTATCAGAGCCAGTGATGGTATCATGCCCAGCCAACGGCGCACAGCTAGGCAGACCTTCAAGAATGGAAAAGAATTAATCGTGAGAATTCATACCTCAAGGAGGCAAGAGAAAACCTGTGGGCTTACGCATGGATTCGAACCTGTTCCGTGCTTCTGATCATAGGAGAAGAACTTTCACTACGTGGCTTTTACGACCCACAGGAGTATGATTGGGCCTACGTAGAAATCTCCTTTCTATTCATAGAAAGGCCACCAAACTCACAATGATAAGGCAATTCACCACCACGGTTGAAGTTCACACACCACTCAACCCTGCACGAATAAGAGAAACATTGATCACGAGCCTACAAAACCTATGTAGGCAACATAGCCTTCTATCGGTGCGGCTCCTCGGACAACCTGTACATTCTTCCTCCACAATCGAAATAGAGGAATTTCAAAATCAGATAATTCAATTTACAAGGTCTAGAAACACACACAAAACTAATTCTAACACCTGCAGAAACTATACAGTTGTGATCACTCTCCAAATACACATCAATTGCCTCCTTAGGAGCACTCATCAACCATTAAACACTCCATCAAATTAAAAAAAACTGTCCCAACATGTCTACCTCCCACCTTTCCACGTCCAAGGAGGACAAATTTGATTGATCGGCCAATTTCCCCATAAATTTCGTCACTAATATCCCGAAGAGCGCAAGCTCGGTTACGTGGCGGAAATCCACCCATCCCCATCCCCAACCCTCACAGAACACAACTAGAAAGATCAATGGGAGGACAATAATCACAGGCTAAAACGTGCTCATGCAGAGTATGAAACAAGGCAGCATGCAATATGGAGGGGACACCCACGGAAGCATGGACCCCGGCTCCATGAGATATATGACGCCCATGATATCATGCATACATACAATCAAAAGCTACCTCGACCTTGAATGTCCAAGGTGACCATGTTGATCACCATGCCATGGTTTTCCGTATAATTAAATTCGGCTCTTGGATTCAATATCCCAGGAGCTCCTAGAAGCAATCCTGCTATCCACATTACGAATCATGGGTGAGCGTCGTACAAAGCCTCCAAGGCATCAAACCTCTAGCTCAACAAAGTTATCGAATGCTTCGAAGGACGCGGAAAGTTTTGCTCATCGAGCCATCCTCCGCGCTTTCTTCGAGGGAGACCACGAGGCGCGGGCGAGACACTTCGGAGGAAACATGAGAGGCATCAGGGCGTGGCACCTCAACCCGTGGCGGAGGGATCTACAACCACACTTGGAAGCCGTGTCATCTTGCAAAATACCGCCACATCTATGAAGAATGCATGGCGGTTAGCATCCTCCAATTCCCATAGAAATCGGATCGGCCCATTGGCCCTAACAATGCTAAACACACTAAAGCTTTCCTTGCCCAAATTAGCCACAATCCTCCGGGCACTAGCACACCATTAGCACTAGTAGCCTCTTGCTTATCACCCAAGGCGAACACGCTGTATATTGATTCGGGGCCGCAGACCCCCATAGGAATTTTACCAAAGTTACACCTCTGGCAACTTTGTCGACCTTGGAGATAACACCAAACATCATATTACGTGCCATGGCTCCATTGCTCTCGATGTGCAACACTCCACCTGCAGATTTCGGATGTCCTCTTAGTTCTGGACTAACAAAAACCTCTTTTCCGAAAAGTTGATCAAGCAGGATGTTATGTTTGTTTTGGCAATGGCCGCTGCGTCATTGAAACCCCTCAAGGCGATCTAATTGCCACCGGTGATCTTAAAATGATGACCTATATCATCTAAGGGTTAGTCACCCTTCCTCTCTAACAATGAGCCAGAGAAACAAAATCGACCTTCCTTTGGCGGCTTGGGCATATGCATCTGCGAAAATGAAGGAGATGATCAACACACAAGCAGCCCATGGCATTACTCTCACGAGGACTTGGTGCTTGTGAAGCTGTTCCCTCGGCAAAAGCCATCGCTCACCTTTCCTAAGGCATCCAACACAAGAGCTACCAAGCGCCTTCAACTAGTACACTCGACATCGGGCCTTTCAATAAATCACTCTTTGGTTATACCTACTTCATGCTTATTATCGATGATTTCACTCAATACCGTCATATATCACAAGACCAAGGCCCAAGCATTTCCATGCTTCAAGGAATACAAGACGTCGAAAAGCAAGCGGCGATACCTTATTATGCCTTAGATCCGGCGGTGGAGAATATGGCTCTACTCAATTCACCCATACTGCAAGGAACATGGTATCAACCGTCAAATTACCACTCCTTACACATCCCAACAAAATGGGGTTGCGAGAAAGAATGAATCGGACCATCCGAATCGTGGTTTGGCAATGCTAATTCATGCTTCCTAAAACCTATTGGCGGAGGCAATGCATGCCGTCTACATCGGCAATCTCACCACAACCTCTTCTCTCTCTGCTGGCACTCCTATGAAGCACAGGCGGTCACAAGCCCGATCTCTACACTTGATTTTTGGTTCCCTATGCACATTCCTAAGGCAATCCAACCAAACTAGATCACAAGGCACGAAATTTACATTCATTGGCTTTCTTGGCGGATCAAAGGTTACAAAATTATCCACCCTCAAACACACAAAGTCACCCACTCCACGTCACCTTCCTCGAGGACATCCGCCACGCCTGGGAGCCCCAACCAACCTAGAAGTGATGATGAAGATGGCTCATGGACTTTTCACGGTCCTAACCAACCCGCTCCCCCGGCCACGTACGCCCATGTCTCGGCTGTGCCCCACCACTCCGCACCTCCTCGCCATTCCCTTCATGTAGACACACCACAAACCATCTTTTTGGCGACTTTGCGCCATCCGGCTCTCTCAACACCCTCAGCTCCCCTTAGGCTCACGCCCTTGATTGAGAGGGGACCGGCAGCCACCGATCAAATCAACAGAAATCGAATCGCGAGCAAAGCAGGGGACATTTTCGAGACTCGAAATTTTCGATCCGCCCCAACTCGGAATCTCCAGCCACAACACCTCTCCGCACCTACACGGGCTCTTGACCTGTAATCCACCGGCGCGGGCGGCTCGCAGCTCTCAATCCGGCGGTCCTTGAGCTCCTTCAACGCGATTCCCGTTCCGCAGCTCGATCGGCCACACACGGATCGGTTAGCGAACAATGACGGGCACGCCTCATGACGATTCGGGATCGGCAAGTGACATTGAGTTTTCACAATATGCTCTTGACCCGACTTTCGAAAGCACACCTCAACAACAAGTAGGCATTTATCTTCTGATTTTCTAATTACAATACTCGATATGCAACATATAAATGCCTGTGGCCGAACTCTAGACCCTTATTTCAAAATGTGCAAGAGGACATCCCACAATTGCCACTAACCAGCCTAGTAGACAATCTCACCGTTCAATGCGGTAAAATACATAGATATTCTCCTACTAATCGGGATCCCAAGAGCAATTTAGCATATTGTCTTAATGCTATAGATCGCTTTGTCCTCCCACTACGAGGCCATCACCACAAAAGGAACACTGAAACAAGCGTCGAACTAGAATCCCTACAAGCCAATAAAACTTGGACTTTAACTACTCTACCTAAGGATAGACAACTTGTGGGATCTAAGTGGACCTTCAAGATCAAATTAAATGCGGTAGCATAGAGAGATACAAGGCTAGATTAGTAGCCAAGGGATACTCTCAAAAATATGGTTTTGATTATGATGAAACTTTTAGTCCCTGCTTAAGATAACCTCACTTAGGATCCTCCTAGCCTTAGCATCTCACCATGACTATGAGCTAATGCAACTTGACATTAAGACGCTTTTTATATGGAGATCTCGACCACACCATCTACATGGAGATTCCAAGGGATATATATTAAGGATAGGACAAAGTACAATGCATGCCTACTATTAAAGTCCTTGGACTTAAGAGTGCTATGAAATGGTATTTTAAGCTAGGCAGCCTTAAGGAACTAGGTTTCACTAAGTTAAACTCAGATAAGTAATATCTACATTAAAAGATCAAGCATTTACTTTATCGTCTTAGGGTATACGTGAGCGATATAGTTCTTATGTCCAACACTAAGGCCATACTAGAAGAGACCAGATCTATGCTAGCTAAGCGTTTCTCCATGACCACTTGTAGAGAGCTTTCCTTTTGGGCATTTAGGTCTTAAGGGATAGAAAGGCTAGAAGCATTCTCATTCACCAATCAAAATATATTCAAGAAATCTTAACAAAGTTTAAGATGTTAGAATCTAGGCCTATCTCAACACCCATGGAAATGAACCTTAAGCTAAGCAAAGAGGTGGATCAAGGACAACGATTCGACACTACTCCTCCTCCTTATTCCTCAGTAGGTAGTCTTATGTACCTTATGGTTTGCACGCACGGACTGTCCTATTCTGGGAGCCTTGTCACAATTCCTATCAGCTCCTACTCAAGCTCATTGGAAGGTCATTAAGAGGATATTTAGATACCTAAGAGCAACTTGACTTAGGGTTGCTCTATCACATATCAAACAAGGAGAACCTCTACAACTTGAAGGCTATAGTGATGCTTGGCCGGCAACATTGATGATAGAAAAGCACAAGCAGCTCGTATTTATTGGGAGGCACAACAAGCTGGAGTAAGCAAGTAGTTGCACTCACTCAACCGAGTGAGTATTGCTGGACTCACGCATGCAAGGATGGACTCGCAACTTCTCCAACTTTCGAGTTAGGCGAGACCCGGAGGATTCCTAGGCGCTCGTGATAATCAAAGTGCCATCTCACTCACCTATAACCCAAGTTCCATGCTCGAACAAAGCACGTGGAGGTACAATTTCATTTCATAAGGCAAGTGGTTGAAGAAGGCAAGTTTTGCGTTCTCTATTGTCCAGAGCACATGGTAGCGGATGTGCTTACAAAGCACTTAGCTCTATCAAACATCAACAACACGTGAAGAACATGGGACTTAGCAAGGTCTCGGACATTAGCTTCAATTCTTAGCAATGTAAAAGTGCATAGCCTAAGGACTAGATGCTAAGTGGGAGTGTTGAAGTTGTAGCACTCAAGCCCTTAGGGCACGTTTCGTTTTTAAGCCTGAAAACCTGAACCGACATTTGGGCGAAGCGTCACGAACTGGCAGTTATTCTCCTCCTACACTACATTGTGTTCTCTACCATGAATTGCCTATCTATCGGATTCTGATGCATCTGTCGCACCATAATCGTCACATGGTATCAGAGCCAGTGATGGTATCATGCCCAGCCAACGGCGCACAGCTAGGCAGGCAGACCTTCAAGAATGGAAAAGAATTAATCGTGAGAATTCATACCTCAAGGAGGCAAGAGAAAACCTGTGGGCTTACGCATGGATTCGAACCTGTTCCGTGCTTCTGATCATAGGAGAAGAACTTTCACTACGTGGCTTTTACGACCCACAGGAGTATGATTGGGCCTACGTAGAAATCTCCTTTCTGTTCATAGAAAGGCCACCAAACTCACAATGATAAGGCAATTCACCACCACGGTTGAAGTTCACACACCACTCAACCCTGCACGAATAAGAGAAACATTGATCACGAGCCTACAAAACCTATGTAGGCAACATAGCCTTCTATCAGTGCCCGGCTCCTCAGACAACCTGTACATTCTTCCTCCACAATCAGAAATACAGGAATTTCAAAATCAGATAATTCAGAATTTACAAGGTCTAGAAACACACACAAAAACTAATTCTAACACCTGCAGAAACTATACAGTTGTGATCACTCTCCAAATACACATCAATTGCCTCCTTAGGAGCACAGTCATCAGCCATTAAACACTCCATCAAATTAAAAAAAACTGTCCCAACATGTCTACCTCCCACCTTTCCCTGTCCAAGGAGGACAAATTTGACGGTCAGCAACACAATTTCCCCATCTGGAAATTTCGTATCACTAATATCCTGAAAGAGCGCAAGCTCGGTTACGTGGCGGAAATCCACCCATCCCCATCCCCAACCCTACAGAACACAACTAGAAAGATCAATGGGAGGACAATAATCACAGGCTAAAACGTGCTCATGCAGAGTATGAAACAAGGCAGCATGCAATATGGAGGGGACACCCACGGAAGCATGGACCCGGCTCCATGAGATATATGACGCCCATGATATCATGCATACTATACATACAATCAAAAGCTACCTCGACCTTGAATGTCCAAGGTGACCATGTTGATCACCATGCCATGGTTTTCCGTATAATTAAATTCGGCTCTTGGATTCAATATCCCGAGGAGCTCCTAGAAGCAATCCTGCTATCCACATTACGAATCATGGGTGAGCGTCGTACAAAGCCTCCAAGGCATCAAACCTCTAGCTCAACAAAGTTATCGAATGCTTCGAAGGACGCGGAAAGTTTTGCTCATGCCGGAGAGCCATCCTCCGCGCTTTCTTCGAGGGAGACCACGAGGCGCGGGCGAGACACTTCGGAGGAAACATGAGAGGCATCAGGGACGTGGCACTTACTCAACCCGTGGCGGAGGGATCTACAACCACGCTTGGAAGCCGTGTCTGGTCGCAAAATACAGCCACATCTATGAATGCATGCGGTTAGCATCCTCCAATTCCCCCAAATAGATCGGCCCATTGGCCCTAACCATGCGAAACACACTAAAGCTTTCCTTGCCCAAATTAGCCACAATCCTCCGGGCACTAGCACACCATTAGCACTAGTAGCCTCTTGCTTATCGCCCAAGGCGAACACGCTGGTATATTGATTCGGAGCCTCAGACATGACCCCCATAGGAGTATTTTACCAAAGTTACACCTCTGACAACCCAACTTTGTCACCTTGGAGATAACACCAAACATCATATTACAGCCATGGCTCCATTGCTCTCGAGTGCAACCACACTTGGAAGCCGTGTCATCTTGCAAAATACCGCCACATCTATGAAGAATGCATGCGGTTAGCATCCTCCAATTCCCATAGAAATCGGATCGGCCCATTGGCCCTAACAATGCTAAACACACTAAAGCTTTCCTTGCCCAAATTAGCCACAATCCTCCGGGCACTAGCACACCATTAGCACTAGTAGCCTCTTGCTTATCGCCCAAGGCGAACACGCTGTATATTGATTCGGAGCCTCAGACCCCCATAGGAGTATTTTACCAAAGTTACACCTCTGGCAACTTTGTCGACCTTGGAGATAACACCAAACATCATATTACGTGCCATGGCTCCATTGCTCTCGATGTGCAACACTCCACCTGCAGATTTCGGATGTCCTCTTAGTTCTGGACTAACAAAACCTCTTTTCCGAAAAGTTGATCAAGCAGGATGTTATGTTTGTTTTGGCAATGGCCGCTGCGTCATTGAAACCCCTCAAGGCGATCTAATTGCCACCGGTGATCTTAAAATGATGACCTATATCATCTAAGGGTTAGTCACCTTCCTCTCTAACAATGAGCCAGAGAAACAAAATCGACCTTCCTTTGGCACGCCCGCTTGGGCATATGCATCTGCAGAAAATGAAGGAGATGATCAACACACAAGCAGCCCATGGCATTACTCTCACCAGAATTGAGGACTTCGGTACTTGTGAAGCATGTTCCCTCGGCAAAAGCCATCGCTCAGCCTTTCCTAAGGCATCCAACACAAGAGCTACCAAGCGCCTTCAACTAGTACACTCGACATCGGGCCTTTCAATAAATCACTCTTTGGTTATACCTACTTCATGCTTATTATCGATGATTTCACTCAATACCGTCATATATCACAAGACCAAGGCCCAAGCATTTCCATGCTTCAAGGAATACAAGACGTCGAAAAGCAAGCGGCGATACCTTATTATGCCTTAGATCCGGCGGTGGAGAATATGGCTCTACTCAATTCACCCATACTGCAAGGAACATGGTATCAACCGTCAAATTACCACTCCTTACACATCCCAACAAAATGGGGTTGCGAAAGAATGAATCGGACCATCCAGAACTGTGGTTTGGCAATGATGATTCATGCCCAGCTTCCTAAAACCTATTGGCGGAGGCAATGCATGCCGTCTACATCGGCAATCGCACCACAACCTCTTCTCTCTCTGCTGGCACTCCTATGAAGCACAGGCGGTCACAAGCCCGATCTCTCTACACTTGATTTTTGGTTCCCCTATGCACATTCCTAAGGCAATCCAACCAAACTAGATCACAAGGCACGAAATTTACATTCATTGGCTTTCTTGGCGGATCAAAGGTTACAAAATTATCCACCCTCAAACACACAAAGTCACCCACTCCACGTCACCTTCCTCGAGGACATCCGCCACGCCTGGGAGCCCCAACCAACCTAGAAGTGATGATGAAGATGGCTCATGGACTTTTACGGTCCTAACCAACCCGCTCCCCCGGCCACGTACGCCCATGTCTCGGCTGTGCCCCACCACTCCGCACCTCCTCGCCATTCCCTTCACCTGCAGACACACCACAAACCATCTTTTCGGCGACTTTGCCGATCCGGCTCTCTCAAACACCTCAGCTCCCCTTAGGCTCACGCCCTTCGATTGAGAGGGGACCGGCAGCCACCGATCAAATCAACAGAAATCGAATCGCGAGCAAAGCAGGGGACATTTTCGAGACTCGAAATTTTCGATCCGCCCCAACTCGGAATCTCCAGCCACAACACCTCTCCGCACCTACACGGGCTCTTGACCTGTAATCCACCGGCGCGGGCGGCTCGCAGCTCTCAATCCGGCGGTCCTTGAGCTCCTTCAACGCGATTCCCGTTCCGCAGCTCGATCGGCCACACACCGGATCGGTTAGCGAACAATGACGGGCACGCCTCATGACGATTCGGGATCGGCAAGTGACATTGAGTTTTCACAATATGCTCTTGACCCGACTTTCGAAAAGCACACCTCAACAACAAGTAGGCATTTATCTTCTGATTTTCTAATTACAATACTCGATATGCAACATATAAATGCCTGTGGCCGAACTCTAGACCCTTATTTCAAAATGTGCAAGAGGACATCCCACAATCACCGCCACTAACCAGCCTAGTAGACAATCTCACCGTTCAATGCGTAAAATACATAGATATTCTCCTACTAATCGGGATCCCAAGAGCAATTTAGCATATTGTCTTAATGCTATAGATCGCTTTGTCCTCCCACTACGAGGCCATCATGCCCACAAAGGAACACTGAAACAAGCAATCGTCGAACTAGAATCCCTACAAGCCAATAAAACTTGGACTTTAACTACTCTACCTAAGGATAGACAACTTGTGGGATCTAAGTGGACCTTCAAGATCAAATTAAATGCCGGTAGCATAGAGAGATACAAGGCTAGATTAGTAGCCAAGGGATACTCTCAAAAATATGGTTTTGATTATGATGAAACTTTTAGTCCCTGCTTAAGATAACCTCACTTAGGATCCTCCTAGCCTTAGCATCTCACCATGACTATGAGCTAATGCAACTTGACATTAAGACGCTTTTTATATGGAGATCTCGACCACACCATCTACATGGAGATTCCAAGGGATATATATTAAGGATAGGACAAAGTACAATGCATGCCTACTATTAAAGTCCTTATACGGACTTAAGAGTGCTATGAAATGGTATTTTAAGCTAGGCAGCCTTAAGGAACTAGGTTTCACTAAGTTAAACTCGATAAGTAATATCTACATTAAAAGATCAAGCATTTACTTTATCGTCTTAGGGTATACGTGAGCGATATAGTTCTTATGTCCAACACTAAGGCCATACTAGAAGAGACCAGATCTATGCTAGCTAAGCGTTTCTCCATGACCACTTGTAGAGAGCTTTCCTTTGCTTGGGCATTTAGGTCTTAAGGATAGAAAGGCTAGAAGCATTCTCATTCACCAATCAAAATATATTCAAGAAATCTTAACAAAGTTTAAGATGTTAGAATCTAGGCCTATCTCAACACCCATGGAAATGAACCTTAAGCTAAGCAAAGAGGTGGATCAACAGACAACGATTCGACACTACTCCTCCTCCTTATTCCTCAGTAGGTAGTCTTATGTACCTTATGGTTTGCACGCACGGACTGTCCTATTCTGGGAGCCTTGTCACAATTCCTATCAGCTCCTACTCAAGCTCATTGGAAGGTCATTAAGAGGATATTTAGATACCTAAGAGCAACTTGACTTAGGGTTGCTCTACCATACATATCAAACAAGGAGAACCTCTACAACTTGAAGGCTATAGTGATGCTTGGCCGGCAACATTGATGATAGAAAAGCACAAGCAGCTCGTATTTATTGGGAGGCACAACAAGCTGGAGTAAGCAAGTAGTTGCACTCACTCAACCGAGTGAGTATTGCTGGACTCACGCATGCAAGGATGGACTCGCAACTTCTCCAACTTTCGAGTTAGGCGAGACCCGGAGGATTCCTAGGCGCTCGTGATAATCAAAGTGCCATCTCACTCACCTATAACCCAAGTTCCATGCTCGAACAAAGCACGTGGAGGTACAATTTCATTTCATAAGGCAAGTGGTTGAAGAAGGCAAGTTTGCGTTCTCTATTGTCCAACAGGCACATGGTAGCGGATGTGCTTACAAAAGCACTTAGCTCTATCAAACATCAACAACACGTGAAGAACATGGGACTTAGCAAGGTCTCGGACATTAGCTTCAATTCTTAGCAATGTAAAAGTGCATAGCCTAAGGACTAGATGCTAAGTGGGAGTGTTGAAGTTGTAGCACTCAAGCCCTTAGGGCACGCTTCGCTTTTAAGCCTCGAAAACGAACCGACATTTGGGCGTCACGAATCGGCTTATTCTCCTCCTTTACATTCTCGCTCACCGATACACTACATTGTGTTCTCTACCATGAATTGCCTATCTATCGGATTCGATGCATCCGTCGACCATAATCACAGGTACCACCGATTTAGGTCCTAGGTAATCGTTGGGCATCTGCAGCTCCTAATAACTCTGGAAGCTTGAAATCGAACAAGCGGTGGGCTCACATATCGTCCTGATTGTACACAGTAGCATTGCATCTTGGATCGAAAATTTGGGTGGAACACATTGCGCCGGACGGTGTTCCCTCCAAATTCGTGCATCAACGCTGGTCTCGAAAATTGATGGAAAGTGGCACTCGTGAGATCGCACTCACTCCTACCGGGTGGTGGCGCTTAGGAGGGCGCTTGCCGCGGTTTAATCGCTTGAAGTGAAGCCGAGGGCCGACAGCAGCCCACGCCGACCCGTCCTCCTCTAGTTGCCTTTTCCGATGCTTTTGGCAAAGCGACAGCGGAATGGCCTACTGCATTCGAATATGCATAGGAATCTTTGGGGTAGGCCTGGAGTTGCCGCAGAGGAAGTTCCCAACATCTTTCGCCCGTCGTAGGGTCGATGTCCGCAAGGCTCGAGCCCCGATCGTAACTAGGTTTTGTTTCATCAATCCTTTTCAACCGGCTCACAAAGATACCGTATGCATTATCTTATATGAACTCTAGATTGCTATTCATATCATATTGCAAACCTGAACAAGTTAGTCGGGAACACATAGATCGGAAATCGAACCCGCATCTTCTTGGAAGAAAGCAACACTCTACCACCAGATCACAATGGTATATGCGTTAACCTTGTATATAATTATTATATAATTATATTATAATATATTATAATATATTATAATATATTATAATTATATTATAATTAGATTATGATATCTTAATATATTTAGATTGCATAGAAAATTTTCAATAGTGAGATAGCAAGTCAAAGTGGTAGAAGCATAAGGTGAAAGATTTGATTATCGCATGAGGGTGGTTCAACAGTAAATAAAAATAATTATTTTTGAAAAGTTAAGGTTCAACATAAATATTTATATTTTCAAATTTTATGAAAAATAATGTTATCAAATTTCAACATTTATTAGAATACATAGGTATCTATATAGAACTAATAGATATGTATAGACTTCCCCTAAATAACTCGCTCTTTATCTTTTCCTTATTTTCAACATCTTAAACCCGTAAGTTTTACACATTCAGCATTTTAAGTATAATAATTTCTAAATTTTCAAATTTTATTAATTTTAATTAATTAATACCGAATCACCCTTCGAAGTACGATAGTCGAAGTAAGGATTGGTTTCATCAACCCTATAACAAATAAGTCATCATTTACCATTAAACACTCAAAGTAAATGTTAAACACTCAAAGTTTCATTGACTTTGAAACACCTAGGTCCACAAAATCTCCTGGCTGGTCGATTACAAAATATCTCGACCAAAAACCTTCGCCCTGCTATTGACCTTATAACGTAAATTCGCAAAAAGCTTCAGGCCGCTTACCAACCCTAAAACACTTCTCAAGAACCACTGGTGCCTACCAACCCTAAAACACTTCGCGAAAACTTCCTGCGCCTACCAACCCTACAACAATTTGCGAGAACTTCCTTCGCCTACCAACCCTAAGACACTTCGTGAGAACTTCCGGCGGCCTACCAACGCTATAAAACATGTCATGTTCTTAGGTTTCTCTTGTTTCTCAAGGCCCTTCTGCAAAGGAACACCCCTTCCGTAAAGGGTCTCTATGTTGTAGCGAACTTTGTATTGTACCTACTCTGTATGGTAATGTCTCTACGTTGATGTAGCAACTCTTGATTATTCGTGTGTTGTAGCAAGTCAGCTTGTGTAATGTGGGACTATATTTTAAAGCCTTTCCCACCAAAAATGATGTTGGATCTTGTTTGTTGGAGCAGCTCTCTATTACAGCTACTCCTTGTAGTGGGACGTTGTGGTAACTTGTGTTATAGCTTATATCTTGTAATGATTATGTAGTGGGATGTTATGGTAACTTGTGTTGTAGCTCGTGTGTTATAACAATTCTGTGTTGTACCTTTGTGTTGATGGGTTGTATATGTTGCGGTAAGTCTGAACCTTTATGTCTTGTTCTGAATGCATGTGTTTGTGCAGGTGCCTAATGATGTTGAGCATCTGGGAATACGTTGAAAAACAATCTGCTTGGGCTGGAGAAGGCATTCCAGCCAGCTCCTCGGTGTTGCTGATGGGAAAGGAAAGGACATTCAACTTGAAGAACGATGCTTCGAGGGTTCTTCTAGCCTTTATCAAGGCTTGTGTAGAAGATATAAACCTTATTGCAGTTGCCGGGATCATACTGCTGGAACCAGAGTTTAACCCAAGCGACATTCATGAAGCGGGGAGTAGGTCTTTTCGTGTGGGACAGGAGAAAGAGGTGATTGTGTATCATGTGGTTGCGTCTGACTCAATCGAGATTGGAAACTACTGACAGTAGGCGAGGAATGGGTCTCAAACAATCGACAACACGGATGAAGAAGTCAGTGGTCCAAGTAATTGTGGGGATGATTTCTTTCAGTCAATTCTGTAACGAAGCATGTGGACAGGCTTTATATCGCACACAAGTCACGTCAACGTTAGCCTGTGGTGATCAAGGTAATGTTGCTGAGGGTACGGTGCTGTGGTTAAGGGACCAACTTGCTCCTTTACGTCTTGAGGATGCTACTATGGGAGATCTGGCGAGCAAGTTCTGGCTTTCACCTCAGCCCAACTTTCTGCCTCAGAAGCCGAGCTTGGTACCAGCTAAGGAGGTCTTAGCTACTGCGTTGGGATTGAGAACAGCACCCGAATAATTCTGGGAAGCTGCGAGGAAGAATTTTGGAAGTCCAAATCTGCTTTTATGAAGAGGACTGGAGATCACAACGCTAGAGATGTGGGTATACTGAACATGCGGAATCTAACCTTGTTTTGTAGACTCCCATGAAGGTGATCAGCTGAGGTCTCTTCTAGGACTATACGAGTTTGTTGTTCATATGAAGCTGCAGCCTTTGCAAGCGGACCTGGTGGCAAAAGTGCAATCAAAGTGCAGCGGTAAAAGTGAAGTTTAAGCTTACTTCGGAGACAACATCAGTGACTGTTCACCCGTCCTCTGCCCTGACGAGTACTGGGACACAGCTGAGTTTCCTGATCTCGACGGACCAGCCTCGGATCACAGCTGAGTTTCCTGATCTTGACGGAACAGCCTCGGATCCAAGTAAGGGTGTAAGCTGATTTCGTTATGCAGATCCTATCTCTTTGTGACAAGGCAGGACAAAAGCTTATTATTTTCAGCAAAATGTTCAAACCTGCAATACATCCAGAGCGTCCTCCAAAAGCACAAGAGCTGGGCCTTGGGAGACAAAGTTCTGATTGCTGATGGGAAAGTCACCCTAAGGAGATTCAACTCGAAGAACGACCCTTCGAGGGTTCTTCTGGCCTCTATCAAGGCTTGTGCTTGTGGGAAGATGTAAACCTTACTGCAGCCTCCAGGATCATACTACTGAGCCAGAGTTTAACCCCAGCGTCACTCGTCAAGCGGTGAGCAGGGCTTTTCGTGTGGACAGGAGAAGAAGGTGGTGATTGTGTGTCATCTGGTTGCGGCCGACACAACCGAAATCGAAAATCGTCGAAAGGCCGTAGCCAAGGAATGGGTATCAATCTCTTCGTATAGGAGCTATCGTGGACAACAGGCATGAAGAAGTCAGTGATCCAAGTAATCGGGGATGACTTCGTTCAATCTAATGCTAATGAAGCATGTGGACAGGCTTTACATCGCACACAAGTCACGTCAACTTTAGCCTCGTGAGGACGGAACAACTTGTTTTGTAGACTCCCATGAAGGTGATCAGCTGAGGTCTCTTCTAGGACTATACGAGTTTGTTGTTCATATGAAGCTGCAGCCTTTGCAAGCGGACCTGGTGGCAAAAGTGCAGTCAAAGTGCAGCGGTAAAAGTGGCAAGTTTAAGCTTACTTCGGAGACAACATCAGTGACTGTTCACCCGTCCCTCTGCCCTGACGAGTACTGGGACACAGCTGAGTTTCCTGATCTCGACGGACCAGCCTCGGATCACAGCTGAGTTTCCTGATCTTGACGGAACAGCCTCGGATCCAAGTAAGGGTGTGAAAGCCGATTTCGTTATGCAGATCCTATCTCTTTGTGACAAGGCAGGACAAAAGCTTATTATTTTCAGCAAAATGTTCAACCTCTGCAATACAGAGCGTCCTCCAAAAGCACAAGAGCTGGGCCTTGGGAGACAAAGTTCTGATTGCTGATGGGAAAGCCACCCTAAGGAGATTCAACTCGAAGAACGACCCTTCGAGGGTTCTTCTGGCCTCTATCAAGGCTTGTGCTTGTGGGAAGATGTAAACCTTACTGCAGCCTCCAGGATCATACTACTGAGCCAGAGTTTAACCCCAGCGTCACTCGTCAAGCGGTGAGCAGGGCTTTTCGTGTGGACAGGAGAAGAAGGTGGTGATTGTGTATCATCTGGTTGCGGCCGACACAATCGAAATCGAAAATCGTCGAAAGGCCGTAGCCAAGGAATGGGTATCAATCTCTTCGTATAGGAGCTATCGTGGACAACAGGCATGAAGAAGTCAGTGATCCAAGTAATCGGGGATGACTTCGTTCAATCTAATGCTAATGAAGCATGTGGACAGGCTTTACATCGCACACAAGTCACGTCAACTTTAGCCTCGTGAGGACGGAACAACTTGCTTGTTTTACGTCTTGAGGATGCTACTATGGGAGATGTGGCCAGCAGGTTCTGGCCTTCACCTCAGCCCAACTTTCTGACTGTGAAGCCGAGCTTGGTACCAGCTGACGAGGTCCTAGGCACTGCGTTGGGCATTCAAACCAGCTCCCTAATAACTCTGGAAGCTTGAAATGGGAACAAGCGGTGGGCTCACATGACTGTCCCTGTTTTAAATCTAGAGTGTGCATGGCCGTGGCATTGCATCTTGGATCGAAAATTTGGGTGGAACACATTTTGCGCTGGACGTGGTGTTCCTCAAATTTCGTGCATCACTGCCTTTTCGTGTCTGAAATTGATGGAAAGTGGCACTCGTGAAACTGCACTCTTTCACGCCGGCGGGGTGGTGGCGCAATCGCGTCGTCCGGTTAAGTGAAATGTCGTAGGCTGCGCGACAGCAGGCCCATGCTGAATTCGCCCGTCCTCCTCTAATTGCATTTTTCCGATGCTTTTGGCAAAGCGATTGTTCGGGGAATGGCCGGCTGTGCATTCGACTATGCATAGGAATCTTTGGGGTAGGCCATGGAGTTGCTGCAGGAGGAAGTTCCCAGCATCCTTCGTCCCGTGCGTAGGCTGGAATCTGCAAGGCTCGGAGCCCTGATCAGAACTAGGTTTTGTTTCATCAATCGTTTTCAACCGCTGGCGGCCGCTCACAGCAAACCAGATTCATGATCTTATATAAAATACAGATTGCTATTCATACTGTAAGCCTGAACAAGTTAGTCGGGAACAACAGATCGGAAATCGAACCCGAATCTTCCTAGTAAGAAAACAACCCTCTACAACAACAACAACTTCTGCAGATGAGACCACAAGGCAGCTACGTTAATCTTATGTATGTTTTCCAGACTGCAGACCACCAATCCCCCGATTATGCTCTCAAGGGTTCATGTTTAGAAAGGTGTAGGTTTGGTATAGCTTGTCTTCTAATTGTTATCAAATCACTCTAAAAATGCTTGAACATTGTTCTTATGGGACTCATGATTTTCAAGAGCTTGAAGTGGATCGACCTTTCTAAGTTTGGAACCCACCATATGCGAGCACTTGCAGCAAAGACATGGCTCCTAGTCGACCTACTCCAATTGTGTACTTGATCATAACTATAATTTTCAATAAATCATATCTAATTATAAATTACAAACGGCACATCACTTCCTTCCCATATGATGGCTTCGCGATATGTGACTCAAAATTTGTTCTTGCAAAAAGACAAGATCCTCAACGATCGTACTTTGATGATGGCTACTTCCATCAATAGTTGCAATTGGGCCTAGCCACTGCAAATCAAAACTGAAGTTTCTAATCCATGCTATTTCCATCAACTGTTGCATTTAGGTTTGGTGTCTCAAAGTATTTAGTGTGGTGTATGCTTTTCAATTTTGCAAGTGTGACGCAGCCTACCTACCTACCGCCACCACCAACCCTAAAACACTTGAGAACTTCCTACCTATACTATAAAACCCGTGATGTTCTTCAGTTTCCTAGGTTTCTCAAAGCCCCTTCCGCAAAGACGGACGCCCCTTGTGTGTAGTGAACTCTGTATTGTAGCTACTCTGTATGGTGATTGTAGCAACTCTTGGTCATTGGTCTGTTGTAGCAAGTTAGCTTGTACATTGTAGGACTCAATGTTGAAGCTTTTGTCACAAAAAATGATTTTGGAGCATGTGTGTTGAAGCAACTCTGTATTACAGCTACTCCTTGTTGCAGCTTGTGTGTTGTAATGATTATGTAGTGGGATGTTGTTGTAACTTGTGTTGTTGCTGATACGTTATAGCAACTCCGTGTTGTAGCTTTGTGTTGGTTGGTTGTATGTTGTAGGGACTGAGTTTGAACCTGATGTCTTGTTCTGTGTGCATGTGTTTGTGCAGGTGCTCGGATGCTGTTGAGCATCTGGGAATACGTTGAGAAACAATTGCCTGGGCTTGAGGAGGCATCCCCGCCTTCTCCTCAGTGTCGTCGTATGGACCATCCAACATCCTCAGAGACTCATGACGGGAGGACGCCGTCGGCGGTCCCGCAGGTGGGAGTGGATGCACCTGGGAAGGACTTAGATTCGTCTGCTTCCACCTTAGAAATGCAGAGCTCTGGGATGGCATGTCCGGAGCACAGTCATGAGCATCCTGCTGGACCTGGAAGTATCTCTCCAACCTGCATCAACCCGCCAGGAAGTCCTGTCAGCTTGGGTGCTCAGAACCTTGTCCCTCCAGAGGCGGATCGTACTTATGAGCCCTCAGTGGACAGAGTCGCTTTCCGGGTCCACGAGCATGCTATTCCGTATATTCTTGGTGGTGGTGGTGGGTTTTCCGTCAACTGGAGGGTAAGGTTCGATGATGCTTTGCAGTTTGGCCGCAGTGCCTAGGAGCCTTTGCTTGTCACAAATGACTTGGCTCCTTTTCAGCGAAACCGGGTACTTCCTGATCCCAGCCGAGAGAGAGCTGCCCGCCAATCAAGGGCATTGGCTACAGCTCTTGGACCCGGATTCGCTGGGCGATCAATTGGATCTTGACCGTTACCTTATCACCGGGCCAACATGCTACGCTCACATGTCACCACATTTTTCACGAGCAGAGTAGGAATCTAGTGCCCAGGGCAGGGATGAACATCTGTGCGTCATTTGATTATATGTATCATCATTCTCGGTGTAAAGAGAAACCTGCTTGTCAGAAATGACTTGAAGCTTAGTCGGCCAGACTAGGTGACTCCTGATGGCAGCACAGAGGGAGCTGTAGCCAGTCCACTGTCGCAGCTCTCTCTGGAAGGTTCGGTTTTCAAGATTCTGCGGGCGGGCTGCTTGCTGCAAAGGAGTTGCAGGTTTGAATGGGAACAACCGTAGCCAACACCACGGTTCGGGCAAAAATGAAGGGCTTAGCCCGAGGCCTAGTCACAGTCCAGGCTTCCATGTTGGAGGCTGAGACTATAAATCCAACCAAGGGTCCGATGACTCCATACCCAGTGCGAGTCCAGGCTGCAAGCTTGAGGCTGAGCCTACATCTCCAACCTAGGGTCCGATGACCCCAGACCCAGTCCGAGTCCAGGGTCTAAGTTTGGAGGCTGAGCCTCTATCTCCGACCTACGATCCGAATACTCCAGACCCAGTCCGAGTTCAGGCTCCAAGTTTGGAGCCTGAAACTATCTCCATCAAGGGAAGACCTTCCCGACGAGGAAAGGCACTGTGTGTCAAGAGAGCACAGATATGTCAGACACAGAGGCCTGGGCCAAGGAAGATGAGATGGCACAACTCTGGAGGCAGGCTCTTGGCTGAAGCGCCTGGAGAGGTAACATCAACTTTGGTTTCTTTAGCGGTTCTATGGGTACCCTTGTAAAGCACATTTCCGCGTTGCGTACTATTCATAACAGTAAACCTGCATTGTAGTCAACCTGCAGCTATTGAAACGGAGCAACAGCAGAAAGCCGATCGGCTGTATACATGACTATGAACGGAATTCAGAATGTGGTCAAGTGTGCTGTCTCTGTGGTCATGTGAGAGCTGCAATGAATGTGGAGTTCTTCGCTCCTCTCCGGGCTGTGAGCACCACTGGTGTCCATTCGTATCTCCTGCGGCCGTGAGCTTCACTTTGACATCTTTTGTAGAGCTGCTTCACTCTGTTTGAAGGCAATGCGTGGCCATGTTTGCAGGCCAAGAGAAGACAGCAACGCCAAAATCCTCGAGGATAAGCATATTTTGGAGGAAGATGAAAATATTCAGCAACCTAGGCCCTTGTACGTCAGAGCCTGAAGAAAGGCCCACTGAGTGACTTTAGCCTGTTCAGGTTCTGACCTACAAGGGCCTAGGAACCTGAGGTCACGTCGACTTTGGCCTCTTGGTGATCTCAATGCTATAATAGAGAAGGCAATGCTGCTGAGTGCTCTGGTGCTTTGGTTAAGTGGGGGTTTAAAGACAATTGGGGAGCTCTGGAACCTCTTGTTGCTGTTATACTTCTTGAGGGATGCTGCCATGGGCAGGTGTGGCCATGGTATCAGCTGAGGAGGTCACATGCACTACCCTAGGCATTCAGACCAACTCCCTAGAACTTGGAAGCTTGAACTCGGTATAAGCGGTGAGCTCACGTGACGGTACTGACACTCGGACTGTTTTTCAGATGTCGGTTGAACCTGCCCGGCCCTTGCATCGTGCATCGTAAATTTGGGCGGAACACATTTTGTGCTGGATGTGGTGTTCCCGCTAAAGTTCGTGAATCACTTCTGTTCCGTTTCTGGAATCTTTTGAAAGTGAGTGAACTGGATCACACCTTGGGGTGCGTCTGAGCTAAGTTTTGCTTGTGAGGTACCAGCATGAGGCATTTTACCCTATCTTGACGGTGGCACGTATCAACCTGCACGCACAGGCCATCTTGCTCCTCCTGTCCAAGATAAGGATCCCAACTGGGTGATGGAGCTTGCTTGTGTGGGGATCTTGTAGCTCTGGTTTCTCTCCCCTTCTCTCCTGCGTGCCCTCCATGGCTGAGCGCATTGCTTTGGTTCTGCTCTGCTACGCTACCACAGGCATCCAGCACGTGCACTTCTATGTCAACCACTTTTCGTGCCCAATCTACCAGGCTTCTGACAGCTAACAGCACCTCTTGGTTTAAACCTCAAGTCAAAGGTACTCTGATCCTCAACACTGGAGTGAGTGTATGGACTGGTTTCATGGTGACTTGCGTACAGTATGCCCCATTTTTGTTGTAGAGGGCCAATGCCGAGGCTAAATGCTGGCCAAGGTGGCCCGTTTTTGCGCCCGCGTGGCAAACGGGCTGGTCAGACTACCGAGTCCTTGCTATGCATACCCAGCAATCAGGGTATTCCATGGCACCACATCCTTTTTGGTCAAGCTGTGAAAAACCAGACGTGCAAACCACGTTTTGCATACATGTCCTGGACACCGGGCAGTTGCCCAACACAACATTAACCAGCAGTCGCCTTTCCACAATCTGTGAGTGCAGCTGCGTCCCCTTCTGGTTGGCTCCGGTGATTGTTCAGGTCTTCAGGACAGAGGCAAAAGTGACATGCTCAACCAAAACGAGGCCCTCCTGCTCCATTTGTTCATACGCAACAAGTGCCTCATTTCCTAGCCCTTGTTGGGCATACCCAGCAATCAGCACTGTCTACGCCACCACATCCTTTGTGGCCAAGCTTTCAAAAGCCTGGCGTGCATCTTCCAGTTCACCACCATACATGTCCACCAGGCAGGTGGCCACCAGGACATCATCCAGCAATTCTCTTTGGACAAGCTATGAATGTGGCTGCCTGCACTTCTGGAAGGCACCAGTTTTTGCACCGGCCTTCACAAGGCAAGCAAACATGGTAAAACCAGGCCTTCCTGCTTCATTTGTCCATACACAACAAGTTACTCATGTCCGAGGGGGGCCTTGCTGAGAAAACCCAGCAGTCAGCGAGGTCCATGTCACCACGTCCTTCGTGGCACAGCTGTCAGGAACCTGGCGTGGTTGTTTCAGTTCAAAGCATTTTGCATATATATGCCCACCAGGCAGTTACCCACCAATATATTATCTAGTTGTCCTCTTTCGACAATCTGTGAGTGCAGCCCCGTGCCCTTCTGTAAGGTACCAATCCCTGCACAGGCCTTCATAGGCCAAGCAAAACCTCTTATTGTTAAAGCCTGTCCAGATGTTTCGGGTGAAAGAAATCATCAGTGAAAAAAATCATGAGCACACCTACTTGGTCCCTTAATTCCTGGGGATCCCTGTTATCAACGATGCCTTCATCGAAGCTTACACTTGCAACTTCTACCGCTGCACTGTGACTGAACTTCGGCCACCACGTTCACCTGCAAAGGCTATTGTTTCAGATGAACAACAAGGTCGTATAGTGCTAAAAGAGACTTCAACTCATCACCTTCTAGAGGGTCTACATAAGAAGTTAGATTTTTAATGTTTAATATACCCAAATTGCTAGTGTGGTGATCTTTAGTCCTCTTTATGAAAGCATTCTTGGACTTCCATTTTTTTTTCTTTTTGAGAAAAAAATTATGATTAATTCATAAAGAAGGAGATACAATAGAGGGTCCTAACTTCTAGGAGGCTTGGCTGCTGAGACCAGAAGGATTGGTCGGGGTAGCAGCACCTGCTATAGCTTCGCCAAGCTAGGAGATTCACCTCACTAGTCAACATTCTAACAATACCAAGGGAGCCAAGATGATGTCTACATTAAGTATGGTACTAATCTGCTTACGGGTGTCCTCGTTTAGCAAGCCGGAGACGTCCTGCATCTCGAGAGAGCCATCAGTCTGTGACAGGAAAAAGGGAGATTGCGGCACTAGATGGTCCTTGAAATGGTGTGAGCAACCTGCACCACAGACATGAGGATTTTGGTGGCGTCGAGGTTCATGGACATGTGTCCACAAACGCTGAGCTCTGCAGATGAATTGCGGGAAACTCCGAGTCACAAACACCCTGCTTTCAAAATATTTTCAAGCCATAGTTTCCTATGTGTCTTCCGTTTCTAAGTCTGTCATTCTCTTCCTTGTGCTCTAGCTCCATTCGCTTTTCCACAAACTCTCTGTCATTCCCCAAGAAGTCTAACTTCACAAAGCTTAGCATATGGTACAACTTCATCAAGGTACTCTAAATAAACTGCACTTAGATCACCATGTTCGATGTTTGAACCTTCTTCAAGCCTACAAGCATTTGGTATTCTCAGAACGAACAAAATGTCCTGCATCTAGGACTATCAATCAAGAGTCTCCAGAAAGATTTCGCGAAGTTTGTCATGTTGTGTTCCCTCTCTGCGGATAATATGGCTAATAATGTTGTAGCCAACTATCAGGACACTTTTCTCATCCTCCCCTAGATGGAGAATTGCTCTATGTTGTTTTTTTTCCACATTTTTTATCTCATCAAACTTATCAATTATAGTAAGAATTTTGATTCACCCACTTCTCATCTCCCTAAACTCATCCTTTGAGGGTTCCAGCATCACTTAAAAAGTTTATCGATAGATATTTGTTACTATAAAACTATGTACATTCAATATATTTTTTATTTTAATAATTTTATATAATGAATAGAGTTAGTGAGAGAACCAGACAAAATTGGAAGATTCAAACATTCACCTATTCAATGAGCTATTTGTTTGGATATTTAAAATATTTCAATTACTAGATATCAATATTATAAATATTTAAAGCCTATATTTGAGTCCTCCCTTCAAGGAATGACATCTAAACATGAGTTTATTTTTTTTCGTGAAATAATATTTACAACAAGAATTTACTGCAAGAGGATTTATGAGAGCGAATCCTAAGTTGGGTTTCCATATCAGACCAAGAGAGAGGCACAGGAAGAAAGTCTTCGTCTCGGCCCCTCGCAACTCCAGCATGGGCCAACTTGATTGGTTTACCTTTGATTTTACGCAAAAGCCGCAAGAGAATGTCATGATGGATCCTCCTGCGAATTTCACTTTGGGTAGTAACCGATAGAAGACCGTTGGTATAGCATAGCATTTGTTTGCCTTCAACTTGGAAATATCTAAAGCCTACACATGTATTCGATAGAGTACTACAAGTCCAAACTAAAGTTTTGAATCAATATTTTTTTTCTAAGCAAGTAATCACCCAATATTCAAGGTTATGCTATGTGAACAATTTGACAAAGAGACGGACCAGCTTTGTGAGATTCCTAACATATATTCGAAGATGCACTAGGTCTCATCCAATTTATATACAAAAGTCATGTCAATGAGATCTTATGCTGGTGGCATGAGTTTTGTAAATGAAGGGCGTGAAAGCTTTGAGCATATAATAAGATATGTTGGAATCTCAACCAAATAGATCTACCATTCTTTTGTCACATTCAAGCACAATCTCTAATATTACGGACTTGTTTGTTCAGAGATTGAAGAACATGCAATAGAAACTTCAATTTTGACCTGTTTAGAGATTGAAGAACATGCTATAGAAACTTCAATTTTGACTAGTGGTGTCCCGGCCTAACTGAAACCATTGATTGAAGCAGCCTTCAAGTAGAACGTCAAGGAATCTTGAGTCTTTCTGCAAGGAAAATAACAAATTGAGTCACATGATAGCAAGTCCACCATTCAGAGAGGAGAAGTTGGAGAAAGTGGTATGTCTTTTGTAATTTACAATTACGTATGATTTAATAAAAATAAAGATAATATGATCAAGAAAACAATTAGATTAGAGTGAGTTGGCCCAAAACCACATATGCATTGTAACTGTTTCTGACATGTGATGGGTTCCGAGTTAAAGGAAGGCCGGCCTATTTTAAGCTCTTGAAATTTGTGAGTATATTATAGGATAAATATAGCATGCAACCTCTTGAAATTCGTAAGTAAGCATACTATAGGATAAATACAGCATGAAATCTCTTGAAATTTATGAGTATATCATAGAACAAATATAGCATGCATTCTTAAAGTGATTTTAATAAAAATAAAAAACGTTTAATAATTTTATACACACAATGACCTGTAAATTATTATTTGCACTGGTAATCACGTAGTGCAACAGCGTCATGGACATAAATATTTTGTTGTTGTTGTCCACTACACAGATGCGGGTTCGATCCCCGGCAAATGCAACTTGCGTAGGTACTCAAAAGTTCTACAACGTGGCAACCCCCTTTATCGATTTCAGATAATAAATCTGGTATGCAGTGTTACTTGCTTCCATAAGGCCAGCGATTGAAAGCAGTCGGATCCAGTGCCTTGCGGATCACAGTTAGCGAGCAACCAGCTGAAAAGAACCCTACGCACAGGACGAAATATGTGGGGGCCTCCTCCTGCTTCCTATGCATAGCGAATGCCCAGCAGGCCATTCCATGCTCAATGGCTTAGCCATAGCTTGCCAGTGCAGTGCCTGTGACCTTTTCATCAGCTGGTACCAAGCTCGGGCTTCACAGTTAGGGCTGAGGTGAAGGCTGGAACGAGCTGGCCACATCTGCCCATAACAGCATCCCTCAAGACGCAAGACGTATGACAGCAACAGAGGTTTGGGAGCTCCCATTTTCTTTCAACCCTCAATTAACCAAAGCAGCGGAGACGTCAGCAGCATTGCCTTCACCACAAGGCTAAAGTGGACAGTGCCTTCTGGCGATATATAGCCTGTCCAGGTGTCTCCTTACAGCATTGGACTGAAAGAACTCATCTGCACAGTTAACTGGATCACTCACTTCCTGGTCGCTGTTGTCAACGATACCTTCAGTCCCGAAGAGATTGACGGATATCCATTCCTTGTCTAAGGCTTGGCGGCGATTTTCTGGCTCGGTCGTATTTGCCGCAACCAGGTGATACGCAATCACCTTCTTCTCTTGGCCAACGCGGAAAGCCCGGCTCACCGCTTGGCGAGTGACGCTGGGGTTAAAGACGGGTTCCAACAGTATGATCCTGGAGGCTGCAGTAAGGTTTACACCTTCTCCACAAGCCTTGATAGAGGCCAGAAGAACCCTCGAAGGGTCGTTCTTGTCATTGAACCTCTTGATGGTACCATTTCTTAGGGTGGCTTTCCCATTAACAAGCAGAACTTTGTCTCCCAAGGCCCAGCTCTTGTGCTTTTGTAGGACCTCCTGTATATATTCCAGAGGTTTGAGCATACTGCTGAAAATAATAAGCTTCTCTCCTGCCTTGTCGCAAAGAGATAGGATCTGCATAACGAAGTCAGCTTTCACACCCTTACCGGGAGTCGAGGCTGTTCCGTCGAGATCAGGAAACTCAGAGGTGTCCCGGTACTCGTCAGGGCAGAGGGACGGGTGAACAGTCACCAATGTTGTACCTGAAGTAAGGCTAAACTTGGAACTTTTTCCGCTGCACTTTGACTGCACTTTTGCCACCAGGTCCGCTTGCAAAGGCTGTAGCTTCAGATGAACAACAAACTCCTGTAGTCCTGGAAGAGACTTCAGGTCAGCACCTTCATGAGAGTCTACAAAGGAAGTCAGATTTCGAATGTTCTGGATACCCTCATCGATAGCGTCGCTACAAGCAGTCCTCGTGATAGATTTACATTTGGACTTCCAAAAATTCTTCCCCACTTTGTCCCATTTGTCTACCATTGCCTGGGTTATCATGCCACCATTGCGCAGTCTGTCATTCTCCTGCTCCTTCTCCAGTTCCATCCGCTTTTGTGAAAACTCTGGATCATTCCCCAAAAATTCCGGCTTCACAAAACTAAGTATCTGGTATAACTCCATGAAGTTATTCTGAAATAAAGTGCCACTCAGTATCACCCTGTTCATTGTCTTCACCTTCTTCAAGGCCTGCAGAACATTGGTATCTTCATTGCGTACAAAATGTCCTTCATCCAAGACTACCAGATCAGGAGTCCCCACTAGAATATTGCTAAGTTCATCATGTTGTGCTCCCTCCTTGTGAATGATCCGGCTAGCAATGTTGTAGCTAACGATCAATACACTTTTCTCTGCCTCCCATTGATGAAGAATCTCTCTACGACGTTTCTCCACATCGTGTGTCTCAGTGGACTTGTCATATACAGTGAGAATCTTGATATCCCTCACATTCCATCTATGGAACTCATCCTTCCAGGGTTCCACCATCACTTTTGGAGCCACAATTAGCACCTTCTTGGCTGGATAGGTAGTGAGTAAGCCTTTCACAAAGGCTATCATCAAGAACGTTTTTCCTGTTCCTGGAGCATGTTGAAAAATACATCCTCCTCTGCCATCCAGAGACTTGACAAGGAATTGAAATCCTTTCACCTGATGTTCCTTCATCTTGGGCATGAAATGAGGAGGAATCTTCACCTTCAGCCTTTGAATTGGCCTTTCTTCAGGTTGTGACCTACAAGGGCCGAGGTTGCTGAATATCTTATCTTCCTTCAAGAAATCCTCATGCTCATCGCTGCGTTTTTGTCTTCCCTTGGCCTGCAGACATGGCCACAAACTCCTTCAAACAGAGTGAAGCACCTCCACAAAAGATGTCTAATTGAAGCTCACAGACGCAGGATATGCAAACTTTCAAACGAATGGGCAACAGTAGTGCTTACAGTCCGGAGGGGAGCGAAGAACTCCACACTCATAGCAGCTTTCACATGACCACAGAGAGAGCAGACTTGGCCACATTCTGAATTTCGTTCATAGTCATGTATACAGCCGACCGGTTTCTGCTGTTGCTCCGTTTCAATAGGTGCAGGCTGACAACAATGCACGTTCACTGTTATGAATAGTTCAGCAAACGCAGTTTTCTGAATGTGCTACTCAAAGGGAACCAAAGCAAAGTTGCTGTTACCTTTCCAAGCGCTTCAACCAACGCAGCGTCTCTCCAGAGTTGTGCCATCTCATCTTCTATGGCCTTGGCCTTGGCCTTGGTCTCTGTGTCTGACATATCTGTGCTCTCTAATACATCTGTCCTTTCCTCGTCAGGAAGGTCTTGGAGGTCCAGCCCGTTGGGTGGAGATTTAGTTTCAGCCTCCAAAGTTGGAGCCTGGACTCGGACTGGGTCTGGAGTCTTCGGACCCTTGGTTGGAGATTTAGTCTGAGCCTCCAAACTTGGAGCCTGGACTGGAACACTGGCTCGGGCTAAGCCCTTCACCTTTGCCTGACCCGTGGTGTTGGCTTCAGCTGACCCCATTCCAACCTGCACCTCCTGTGCAGCAAGAGGCCTGCCTACAGAACCTTGAGAACCTTCCATAGAGAGCTGCGTCATTGGACTGGCTAAAGCTCCCTCTATACTGTCATCAGGAGGTACCCGGTTTGGCCGACTATTTCTGACAAGCAAAGGATCCTGAGCACTGCGGCCAAAGTGCAAAGCATCATGAAACCTCCAACGGACGGAAAACTCACCACGGCCAGTCAGGAGCGGAATAGCATGCTCGTGGACCCGGAAAGCGACTCTGTCCACTGAGCCCAGAGGGACAAGGTTCTGAGCACCCAGGCTGACAGGGCTGCTTGGCGGGTGGATTGATGTTGGAGGAATACTGTCAGGCACAACCTGGGATGAGGTCCTCCAGCCCGGAGAGGACAACGGAACAGGTCCAGCAGTATACTCATGACTGTGGTCCGGACATGCCAGCCCAGAGCTCTGAATTTGTAAGGCGGAAGTAGGGGAATTCGAGTCCTTCCCAGGTGCATCCACTCCGGCCTGCGGGACTGCCGAGGGCGTCCTCCCGTCATTACCCACAGAGAGTGTTGGATGGTCCAAACGACGACATTGAGGAGCTGGCTGGGATGCCTCATCAAGCTTGGGCAGATTGTTTCTAAAGGACAAAGGGACACTCTGGGCATTGAAACAGAAAGGCTCATATTCATCATCTAAGTAGATAACTTCTGGGGCACGAACAACACTACCTTCTGGGGCACAAACAACACTACCAGGCTGCAGGGTTCCAGGGCAAGGTACAGAAATGGTCACAGGAGGAAGGTTAAATTGCCGCAGCCGCTCACAGCCCGAAATTCTGGCAAGTCTTAATTTCTTTCTCAGGTGATCAATTCCACCTTCGTGAGACCTCTTCCGTCCCTGGCTCTCGGAACCTGCTCAAGCAACCGAGTCAGCCCTGCTCACCACCGGCCTGAACAAAGCCAAATCAACAGGCTGAGAAATGCACGCACCAGTCAATCCTGTTGTGTCCCACAGCGCCACGTCCAGGTCCGGCTCATCGTCTATCTCGATGGGGTTGCTGGCAGCAGCCCCTGCATTGCAGACGCCGGAGTCCAGGCCAGGCCAGCATGCTGCTGATTCCCGAGCAAGGGCCGGTTATGATTTGAGGAGGAGGAGGACAAATCCATGAGCCCGTATAAAACCCAGAGGAAGCGCAATGCAAAACCCAACCTCCCACGAATCTCCTCCTTCCCCTGATCAAAGACAGTCCTCCCTACCCAGCAGAGGACCGCGAGCAAGACAGGAAGAGACAGCACAGCTATAACCACGAAACACCATGTGCAAAAACACGACCCCAGGCCTGGAACCGTAGAATCTGCACAAGAGCAGGAAGAATTGCAACAGGAAGAAACACAAGCAACCCAGAATCCAGCACACAAGCAAAAGCAAGAAATTGGAGCAGAGAGGGCGACCAGATGTCCGGAAGACACAACCGGCAGCTCTGGGGCAGCAATTGCAGCCCAGGCCCGCAGCCTCAGCAGGCACATCAGGAAGAGCAAGAGCAGGGAGATGCACTGGTGCAACGCAGGAACAATCGATCGAGGAGACGGCAGCAGAGCCAGACGAGCAGAAGCAGAAGCAGCACCAGCAGCAGAGCCAGAGGAGCAGAAGCAGAAGCAGCAGCAGCGGCGGCAGCCACGGTTGCAGCGGAGAGAATGCAATGCCAACAAGTGATGTCCTTGGCTCCGGACTCCTGACACCATGTGGTAAGTGAAAATAGCCCGGGAAATTCTGGGATTAAATCCAGCATTGCATTGCGGCCATAGGGTGCCATTGTCAACACGTGCCAAATAAATGGGTGTCCTTGCATGACATTGCAACCGATAACTGCTTCCGACGCTTTGAAGCCTCATGAAATCATAAATCTGGTTGATGTCGGCAACAGACGGCAACAATGTGAGTGGAGGGGAAGGAAAGGGAATGTTAGCAAGCAACAGTGCGAGCTCGGGTGCGGGTTGAGGAGCTTACCAGAATAATACAGATGATTGCCCACAATCCCAAGGGCGCTCTTTGGATGCAAGCCAATGGAGGCAAGGGCCCTCAATGGAGACAATTTGGGCCTCATAGCTCAAAGTTGTGACGAGCTGACCTCGAAGTCTCACGAATTTGACAAACACTCCTCCTAACACTCTTATTTTGTGTAGACCGGTGTGAAGTAGGGTTTGTCAAGCGCGTAAGACCTCGAGGGCAGGTCTCGGAAAGTCTCAGATGGCGTCTATGGAGCCGGGTCGAAGCCGTAAAGAAATAATGCATCAGGGGAACGGCCGGCGTTGGTCAGACACTCCAGCACCAAGCTTCCTGGCAGCCTTGGCAGTGTCCATGTCCGGAAGAGTGACACCGGACGGCTCCAAGCCCCGGTAGCTTGCTCAAAGCTGAAAGCATCCGGGCACCTGCACGAACACATGCATAGAGAACAAGACATAAGCTTCAAACCAGAGTCAATCACTACAACATATACGCTACCATATAGTGACCACCCAACATTGGAGCTACAATATGGAGTGGTAATAAGATAGAACTATAACCTAAAGTTGCTACAACATACCAGCTCTAATAAAACAAAGTTGCAACAATACACCAACCACACGACTGGAGAGTTGCTACCAGAAACTAGCTAGAACACGGAAAGTTGCTATAACTTACCACCTACACTACACGAAAGTTGCTGAATACATCAGCTAACTAATGGAGAGTTGCTACCACAAATCAGCTACAATACATGAGAGTTGCTAGAACACACCATTTACAACAGAGTTGCTACCACAAACTTCCTAGGATACATAAGGGTTGCGAGAACACAGCAGTCACAACACAGTGTCGTTACAACTATAATACATAAGCTACAAAATGGAGTCACTGCAATACACATGAGGTTAACACAATATCAACAGAGAGTCACTACAGCATAGAGTCGCTGTAACGTACAAAGCTGCTACAACATAAAATCACTACCACATGGAGTACCTACAGTACATAGACTACAACAAGGGAGTGTTACAACACAGAGTCATTATGATCATACCAAGTGACTATGCCGCACAAGCTGCAATGGAAAGTGGAGAGCCCCGGAACTCATAAGTTGAAAGTGGAGAGCACCTAGAACTCATAAGCTATGATAGAGTGAAGAGCGTCCACAACTCACAAGTTATACCAGAGAGTGAAGAGCGCCCACAACTCACAAGCTATAACAAACAGTGACTGAAATGCAATGTCACTCCAATAGAACCTTTGTGACAAGGTGGCTGGAGAAACGTAAAGAACCGCAAACTATAGAGCTAGCAAACAACGAGAGGTAAAGAACCGCAAACTATAGAGCTAGCAAACAACGAGAGGTTCAGCGAAGTATTTTGGGGTAGACGGGCGCCCTGAAGAGCTAGCAAACAACCAGAGGTTCCGCGAAGTGTTTTGGGGGTAGACGGGCGCCCGAAGGTTTTGGCGAAGCGTTTTAGGGTTGGTAGGCGGCTGAAGGTTTTCGGTCCATATGTTTTAGGGAAGCGTTTTAGGGTTGGTAGGCGGCTGAAGGTTTTCGGTCCATATGTTTTAGGGTAGGTAGAGACTCACGGTAGATAGAAGACTCAATGGGAGATTTTTGAAGACATACTCATTGAAGATTTTTGTACACATACATGTAAAAAGACCAATGTTTGCTTGAACACAAGGTTAGTGTGACCCCAAATATCACACAAGCTTAGTCGGACAAAACCTTCGGGCCGTGGGGAAATTCACTTGGTGGCGGGAAAGGCTGCGGCTGATATGAATTCAATTTCGACAAGCTGTGAGCTCTCGGCTCCACCATGACCCAGCGAGACAGCAAGGATCAACTGCAGCGACCAGCTGGGAACCGATGCACACGGTGCCCAATCGATGCACTCGGTGCCCAATCGATGCACACGGTGCCCAATAGATGCACATGGTGCTACCCATCCCATACACAAGTGTCTGTCTTCAAGCCCTGGTCGAAAATCTCCCTCACAGGAGGAACAGGAGGAACAGGAGGAACAGGAGGATGAGGTGGAAAAGCAGAAGCAGGAGGGAGAGCAGCTCCAGGAGCCTGGCTCCCAGCTCAACAGCATCCGGGCACCTGCACGAACACATGCAAGCCAGACACACAGTAAGAAAAATCACAAACCGACTGCCCCTGGATGGCCGAAATTCAACCCAAAACCTGTCCAGCAATCCAATCCAAGCCAAACCAAAGAGAGAAGCAAAACCAAAGGGCACATTGCCTTGCCATGATATCACCACCCTCCACCCGGTCGATTGAGGTCCAAGGCCAGCATGTCCACCAAGTAGGGCCATATGGAGGTGGGCTTGATCTGCTCCCACCCAAACCGCTCCACCAATTCATCATATTTGGAACGCACATCCTCCCATGACTTCCGTGCACCGCACTCCGGATGCGCAGTCAACATGAGAGCGATCTGTTCCCAGTCCGCTCGGCCGAAAGGCTCTGGGCGGTCACAAACTTGCAGCCACTGGTAACAGAGAAGGAAATGGTGCAGCAAGGCCTCCGGCCACTGGCCGGATCCGGATGCGGATGCGGATGCCCCGCCCTTGGGAATCCGCGGGGGCAGCTCCCTATTGAGACGTTGGAGGATGCGAGAATAAATGTTTAATGTGGCATTGGCAGAGGTGGGCTTGGAATTCAGCACAGCAGAGCCCTCCGTCCTGGCCTTCTTCCGAGCCGGCTCGCAGCCGGGCTCGTGCCGGGATTGCATTTTCTCCTGGCCGGGCTTGGCCTTGGCGTCTGCTGCTCCCGCATTGCGCTCTGCGCTGGTGGCTGGTGCCGGTGACTGTGCTGGAGATGGCTCTGGGTCCAGCAATTGGGAACGGGCATAAAGCCGGATCCCGTCCTTGAGGATGCTGGTCTTGTCGGCCAGGAGGAGGCTGGCCCTGTCACCCTTGCGGATCATCTTCACCATGATTAATTCTTAGTCCGCCCGTCACTGGAAGTTGGACGGTTACAAAATTAAAAGTAAATATAATAAAATTTTATAACATGAATAAAAATAATATATAAAATAATTACATAAAGTTGTGCTTATGTAAAGTTATAATGATATACAAGTGATAAAGTAAAATTATTTGAGCTCATACACCATGCAAGTTACAGCAATTTAAATTACTAGAATACACAAGCTACAACACAAAGTTGCAAAGAGATTGAGATCAAAGAGCAAAGGCAACAGTACAAGTTTATCCGAAACAACAATCCATATCAATCTCAAATAATAACACAAGTTTTCACACATGTCCAAGATTGGTAAACAATATTGCAAGGCATATGAGTCTTTATGACACACTATAACACATAAACTACACTACACAGTCACTAGAACGTGCAAGCTACGATACAAAGTCCCAATAACACACGAGCTATGTTAAGAAAGAGTTGCCACAACACAAAGTTGCTACTACATAGAACCCCTCAATGGTCACTTGAAGATACCTCAATGTGGCGCTCATGACGAGAGAGACAAAACGGTTTGAGCAAGTTGAGCAACACAATCTCAAATTGGAGGTATCAAGTGATAGATATATAGATGGATTTACACGCTGCACGTCTCGCAAGAGATCGAGTATTGCAAAAGGTGAGAGGTAAATTTATGCTCAAATGTCTTAGGGCAAAAAAGGATGATCTCCGCGTATGTTAGGATAGGTGTTAGGATAGATAAGATGAATTTTTTGCTTCCACTCGTCTAATACCTTGCGTTGACCCAACATATATATATTGTGTTCAACTTGTACTCTTCCATGGATAAATTAAGTCTTATTGAAGCCGAATATATCTAAATATATTTGCAATCATATCCAAAATATTGTATTTTTTAAGATTCAGATTATTTTTATTAATTAATATAGTATTTTAATTAATTACTCACTTCAAAACAATTCAATAATTGGTGGTCTCATGCAAGCATACACTATGTCCCCCCCAAGGACAACTCGTAATCAATGTGCTCGTGTGTGAAATCTAGCAATTATTCTTGTCATCTTTGATGGGAGAGCTTGCTGCACGTATGTACCTCTATTTGGTATAAGCTCCGTTTTATAGCACATGTTGCAGGTAATGCTTATGCTATTTCTGGGTTAATGCATAGAAAGGTGGCTGGGTTATCCGCAGGTAGGCGTTCTCATCATCTGCATCAGAGATCTTTGTGTTGACTAGAGTGGAAAAACCCGCACCTATGTAGGCGGTAATAAAAAAATAATTATGATAAAAATTATCTAAAATGATATAAATAATATCGTAGTATGGATGTTACCCATTGGAATGTTAGATAGTTGTCCACAAAGTTCTCTACCTCATCCCGACACCCTATGAGACAAAAATCTATGCACATTCCCTCTTGCCACGAGATTTTGATTCTCTTTGTTACAAATACATTTTGATTTCCTTGGTTCCAATTAGGGTTAGCCATTAGCCATGATGAATGGCGGTTCCTTGATTATGTCATCCGTCATTCTCTTCCTAGTGTGTTGTAAAAAAGATTTGGATCAGTATTAACCATCATCATTCTCATCCTAATGTGTTGTGTTAACCATCATCATTCTCATCGTATGTGTTGTGATAGGATTTGGATCAGATTTGCTTTGTTCAAAGAAGCGGCCCGCCATGTCTAACAACGCATGGCGGGCTTCACAATTGCGTTCTGCGGAAAGGCTGTGTGGACAACTGCGAGTGCTCTCCCCCTGAAATCTGTTGTGCGAAAAGACTGTGCGCGGGCAACTACGAGTTCTCTCCCACTGCAATCGGTTCTGCCGCGTGGATGCATGGCCGATCCGGTGACCAGTTCTCCCACTTCCTCTATCACTTCTTGTTGTGGTTGGCAACTACGCACCAGGGGTGTCCCTTCCCAGTCATGGAGTGTGCGCGGCGGGACATAAGTTGTGGTTGGATGTGTTTTGGGTTACTTTAGAAGAAAATCAAAGTAAGAAATGTGTCATAGTTTTGTGAGTGCACTGTGCGTTGCTCTGTGACTGGGCGTTTCAATTTTTTCTGTGAGTGAGAGTGTACTGGAAGTGTCAGAATTAAGCAATGGAAGGCCGCAGTTTTGTTATGGTGTTTGGGTCTCTCTCTTCGGATCGGTGACAAGCTACCGAAAAAATGCAATGTTTGGGTCTCTTACAGAACTGACAGTCTGAGTCCTTCCTGAGCTGCTCTCCTCATTCATAGTCTTTACCATATATCCCCTCTGCCCTCCCAACCCCCATTTCCTCTGATCCCGGCCTTAAGTTTTTCAATACCCATCGGAGAAAACTTCAGGAGATAGCTTTGGAAGCAGACAATGCTGCAGTCATTGGTCAGAGGCAAGTTTGAGCTCCTTTGATAGCCAAGTTGAAAAATTTCCCCTCTAAATGTACAGTATCAGACGCACGGTACGCCCGTGAAAAATAACAAATAAATCCCGCAAAATTTCCAGAAAAATACCCCCCGTCAATCTGGGGTTCGTTCACCCGAAAGCTATCGCTCAGTCACCCCGAAAGCAGTTTTTTCTGGCGTACAGACTTTATCTCACGGTCGACCCTTACAACTGCAACAACCAGCTGTAAATCGATGGACGCGGTACCCATCCCTTACAACAATGTCTCTCTGTTCAAGCCTTGACATGATCTCCGTGGAGCTATGGCAGTCACTGCACATGCGTAGATTCTTCGTTACCACCAGAGGTGTCCCACTCGGAGTGTTCAAGAGACCAAACGCAAGGGCTAGCTTCTCAGCATGCCCACAAAGCACATCTTCCTTTTCCTTCTCACACACTGGCATCAACACCAACTTTGTGTGAGGTACGTGGCCCCCTTCCTGCTTCACACGAGAATTCGTGCTTTCTACCTTAAGCGCAATATCCTCTCTCCTTTCTCCCACTAGAAATCTATGGACCTCCTTATTCACCTCAATGGTTGCCAGTGCAGGTTTCTTGTTAGCTCCTGCTACCCTTCTCTGTGTCTCAATCCTGTGTACATCGGTCCACCTACCTGCATCTGCATAGGCATTGGCCATGAGCACATAGGCGGGCGCCTTCTGGGGGTCCAGTTTAACAATGCTTTCAAAACACCACATCGCTCTCTCTATATCCCCGTGGCTTTTGCAGGCAGTCAACAAAGACGTCAACCCCACAACATCACCTTGCCCCTCGCATGCTAATAGCATCTTCTCTGCCTCATCTAAATGGCCAGCACGCCCAAGGAGATCAATCATGCAATTGTAATGCTCCAGACTAGGTTTTATGCTATGCTGTTCAGCCATGGAATCAAAGTGCTTACGACCCTCATTCACCAGTCCCTCATGACTGCATGCCACTAGAAGGCAAGTGAAAGTTGCACTGTCAGGCTGAATGCCAGCAACTAACATCTCCTCAAAACAAGCCAATGCCTTGTGGCCTTCATCACAAGCACCATACCCAGATATCAGGGCGGTCCACGTCACCACATCCTTTGTGGCCATGCTGTCAAAAACCTGGCGTGCATCTTCTAGTTCACCACATTTTGCATACATGTCCACCAGACAGTTGCCCAACACTAAGTCATCCAGCAGTTCTCTTTCGACAATCTGTGAGTGCAGCTGCCTGCCCTTCTGTAAGGCACCAGTGCTTGCACAGGCCTTCAGAAGGCAAGTAACATGGTTAGCCAAAATCAGGCCCTCTGCTCCATTTGTCCATACACAACAAGCGCCTCATGTCCGAGCCCTTGCTGTGCATACCCAGCAATCAGGGCATTCCACGTCACCACATTCTTCGAATTCAGGCTGTCAAAAACCTGGCGTGCATATTCCAGTTCACCACATTTCGCATACATGTCCACCAGGCAGGTGCCCACCTTTACATCATCCAGCAGTCCTCTTTCGACAATCTGTGAGTGCAGCTGCCTGCCCTTCTGTAAGGCACCAGTGCTTGCACAGGCCTTCAGAAGGCAAGCAAAAGTAACATGGTTAGCTAAAATCAGCCCCTCGTGCTCCATTTGTCCATACACGACAAGCGCCTCATGTCCGAGCCCTTGCTGAGCATACCCAGCAATCAGGGCATTCCAAGTCACCACATTCCTTGTGTTCATGCTGTCAAAAACCTGGCGTGCATCTTCCAGTTCACCACATTTTGCATACATGTCCACCAGGCAGGTGCCCACAACTACGTCATCCAGCAGTCCTCTTTTGACAATCTGTGAGTGCAGCTGCCTGCCCTTCTGTACGGCACCAGTGGTTCCACAGGCCTTCAGAAGGCAAGCAAATGTAATGTGGTCAGCCAAAATGAGGCCCGCCTCCTCCATTTGTCCATACAAAACAAGCGCCTCATGTCCGAGCCCTTGCTGTGCGTACCCGGAAATCAGGGCGGTCCATGCCACCACATCCTTTGTGGCCAAACTGTCAAAAACCTGGCGTGCATCGTCCAGTTCACCACATTTTGCATACATGTCCACCAGGCAGGTGCCCACACTACGTCATCCAGCAGTCCTCTTTTGACAATCTGTGAGTGCAGCTGCCTGCCCTTCTGTAAGGCACCAGTGCTTGCACAGGCCTTCAGAAGGCAAGCAAAAGTAACATGGTCAGCCAAAATGAGGCCCTCCTGCTCCATTTGTCCATACACAAGCGCCTCATGTCCGAGCCCTTGCATACCCAGCAATCAGGGCATTCCAAGTCACCACATTCCTTGTGTTCATGCTGTCAAAAACCTGGCGTGCATCTTCCAGTTCACCACATTTTGCATACATGTCCACCAGGCAGGTGCCCACAACTACGTCATCCAGCAGTCCTCTTTTGACTATCTGTGAGTGCAGCTGTCTGCCCTTCTGCAAGGCTCCAGTGCTTGCACAGGCCTTCAGAAGGCAAGAAAAAGTAACATGGTCAGCCAAAATGAGGCCCGCCTCCTCCATTTGCTCATACACGACAAGCGCCTCATGTCCAAGCCCTTGCTGGGAATACCCAGCAATCAGCACCGTCCATGCCACCACATCCTTTGTGGCCATGCTGTCAAAAACCTTTCGTGCATCTTCCAGTTCACCACATTTTGCATACATGTCCACGAGGCAGCTGCCAACAAACAAGTTAATAGAAACTCCACTCTGCACCACGTCAGAGTGCACGTTTCTGCCAGATTCCAAGTCAGCGGCTAATGCACAAGCTCGAAGGGCAGCTACAAAGACGTGAGCATCCGCCTTCACTCCTGACCTACGCATCTCATGGTAGAGTTGTATGGCCTCCTCAGGTTTCCCGCCCTTAGAATGTGCAGAGATTATGGAAAACCACATGAAGACATTTGGTTTCTCCACCCTGGTGAGCACATCCATAGCCTCCTGCAGCCTACCTCCACTTGCATACATCCGCAAGATATGACTCCCCAAGTACGCACTCGACTCGTACCCAAGTTTGGCCGTGAGCTTATGGACTCGTCGCCCCACAACCAAATCCTTCTTAGCTGTACACAGTTTTAGCACAGTATAAAACAGAGACTGAGGAACAACAGAGTCTGACTGCGCCAGAGATTCCAGGGCTCCAACGGCCTCAGAAAGCTTCCCCTGCTGACATAACATGCTGACGGTTCCAGCCGTTACGACGCCCATTTCCGATCCTGCAAGCCTGCCAGGTTCAGGCTTATCTGTAGAGCTCGACTTGGAAGGAGAAACGCCATAACCCATCTGCATATCGAAGGAAACGAGCTGCTCATCAACCCAAGGTGGCTTAAACATGCTGTTTAACCATAGGACCTCCCCGGACGCCCTATGCCGGAAGTCAGGCGAGCGGGGCTTCTTCTTATCCCGTCTGTTGTCCCACCACATGGCAGGGTCCAGAAAAAATTGTTGCCACAAGTGCTCATGCTCCTGGCGACGACCATCCTTGGAAAACTCGTCCCCACCCACCCATTTTATCGAAGCTGCTGGGCTCCTTACACTGCTGCACCTGCAGCCATTGTTTGTCAGCGGTTCACTCCCTACGATGAGGTGAGCGGGAGCTCCTAGTATAATCCCTGTACATAAACCGGTTTGTTGGGTCCACAAGGGCTCCGGTTGCCATACTGTGACCATCGTTCAGGAACCCCTGTCGTCTGAAGATGAGGCCAACAACAGCCTTGTATGTCCGATGCCCTCGTATGTCCTTTGCATCACCACATCACCGTCTGAAGGATAGTTGAGACAGATCGCATGTCGTTTGCATCACCACATCACCACATCACCGACTGAAGGAAAGTCCTCTACTGGGTACTGAAGAAGAAAGAGAATTTTATTGAAGTCCACTAAGGACGGATTTCCGTCATGGGACTTGGTACTTCACAACTTGTACCATGGTGTGCCTAAACTTTGGGGTGCCCTAAGCTACTTGCACCAAGGGCATCCACTCCCTTTAGACACCCCAAAGATTAGAAGATGTAGACAGAAAGTGATTTGTCAAACGAAGTCTACAAGTCAGTCACGAAGTCTAGTTTCTAGTCACATTATCGCTAAAAGTAACAAGGGTATAGATGCAAGATAAGGGGCATTGCGAGAATCGAACTCGCGACCTCTTGCACCCTAAGCAAGAATCATACCACTAGACCAAATGCCCTGGGATGACAACTGTGTTGTGCTATAAATATACTGGATACTTTATGCAGAGTGACTATCACCATCCTGCGGCAGGTAGTTAAGTTAGTTACAACCGCCACCAGCACGGCGCCACGTCCTTTCACCAGTCCGGGGCCCCCTTCGCGTCGGGATGCGACCGATGGCCTCTCCTTCTGAAGTGGTCGGGAAACTGAGGGACATGGCCGCGGGGCTGGCGATTTGGCCGCTGATCGGGTCGCGCATGGGGCTCCTGATTGGATCTCCAATGGCCTGGATCCTGAGGCTGCTGATCCTGGGGCTCCTGGTTTCCCCTTCCTCTTCCCTCGTGGAAGTGGTCGCCGTAACGGGGGTTGCGGGGCTGGCTATTTGCCTGCTGATCGGGTCGCGCATGGGGCTCCTGATTGGCTCTCCAATGGCCTGGATCCTGAGGCTGCTGATCCTTGGGCTCCTGGTTTCCCCTTCCTCTTGCCTCGTGGAAGTGGTCGCCGTAACGAGGGTTGCGGGGCTGGGTATTTGCCTGCTGATCGGGTCGCGCATGGGGCTCCTGATTGGCTCTCCAAGAGCCTGGCACCTCAGGCCGCCGATCCTGGGGTTCCTGATCCCCTTGCGCCTGAAGCCCTAGCTGCTGCTGCTGCAATGGCTGCTGCTGCTGTGATGGCGGCTGCTCCTGCTGCGGAGACGAGAGGACACGGGGATGGGAGCCGCTGGAGGGGTTGAAGAAGTCCTCGGCGAGCAGGCGGACATCCAGATCCTTCTCGCCGTACACCACTCTCCAGATCTTCTCCAACTTGGGCCGGAACTCACTGAGCGCGGAGCTGGTGATGGCGGCGGCCTGGTGAGCGGGGCCGACGGAGTGGTGGCACACGTGGGTCCCCTCCACGTACAGCCGGGTGGCCCTCCAGGGGCGGGGGTCGCGGACCAGATTGAGCGGGCGGACTTCCATGGAGTGGACATCGCTGCCCCACGCCAAGGTATGCTTCAGCTCCTCCCAGTTCATGCCCTTCAGCTGGAACCTCGCCATCAGCTCCGGCCTCTTCCTGATCTGTTCCAGCACGTAGTTCCAGGACGTCTCGTTTTTGGGGAACCCGTATGCGTTCAGACTCACAGGGATGGACCCGTCGGGGGGAAGGAGGTCAGCAATCCGCCTCCGGACGTAGGGGATGAACGCCCGTCCCCAGACCTGGAACATGGGCGCAGCCCGGTACAGAAGCCGCCTCTCAGCGTCCCGAACCTCGGCCTCGAGCTGGGCGATGGCCTCCCGCCGGTGGCGCGGGGGGTCGGGCCCCCTCGCCGCCATGGCGTAGGAGGAAGCTTCCTTCTGCTTCTCGAGGCGGCTGAGATGAGAGCGGGTGGCGAGGATGTGTTCGGCAGGGGTTTTGCCTGCCCGGGCAGCGTGGCGTTGCAGAGAGCCGCAGGGGTTGGTGAGCCGGGAGTGGAGCTCGGCCGTGTTCTGGTCCGCGGTGAGCATGGCACGGCGGAGGAGGCGGTAGAAGGCGTTGGGTGCTTGATCGAACTCATCCCACTGCTTCCATCTCGGGCGGGCGGCGATGGCCAGCCACTGCTGCTGCACCAGCTGCGCTAGGGTTTGCAGGGTCTTGAGCTGGAAGGAGACCTTGCGGAGGATGGTGCGGACGTCGGAGAGGAGGTTTGGGAGGGTTTCGGTGCGGCGGAAGAAGGTGGTGTTGGGTCCTTTCTTCGGGTATAGGACGATGGCGGTGTTGGTGAGGGCTGCCCACTCGGCCACCGTGGTTCCGGGGGCGGCGTGGGGGCAGAGGTAGACGTTGTGGGATTTGGAGGAGAGGGGAGGGAGGTTGTGGGATTGGAGGAACTGGGAGATGTCCGGGGCCATGCGCTGGAACAGGGCCGAGATGGGGGTGTAGGCTGCTTCCTTGGCGTTCATCCAGAGGGTGGTGGTGTGTTCCGTGTAGAGGATGTTGAACTCCAGGGTGGGCTCGGATTTCTTCACCTTGGTGGGTGCCTTCTGGGGTTCGCAGGGGAAGTAAGGGTCGAATTGGGGAGGAGGCTGAGGGTTGAGGTTGGAGTAGAGGCCGGCTTCGCGGACTTCTTTTCTCCTGACTTCGAAATCCTGGGTAGCTTGCTTGGATGTGAAGAGGCTGTGGCATTCGTCGGTGACTTGGCGCATGATGGCTTCCTTTTCTTGGTGGGCGATTCCGCCCTTGCGGGGCTCTGCCCATCTTGGGGTGTGGCCTGCTAGGTCAGGATTGGCGGAGGTTGTTGGGGGGCTGCTGCTGGGGCTTCTGCTGGTGCCCGCGGCCGTGTATGTAGCACGCTTGTCCCGGGGATGAAACAATTCGGGGAAGACTAGTAGGGCTGGGTACTCTTCCTTGGGGATGGTGGCTTGTTGGAGCACCACCGATAGTTGCCTGGGGAAATAGGTGAGCAGATCATCCTCGGGCCAGATTTTTCTGGGTATGGGTTTGGCTGGATTGTACATCTTGTGGTCGACCCCAATTACCCTTGCTGGTTTGCCCTTCTCCCGGTTGGTATTGAGGAAGGCGTCGATGTTCACATGGTAGTGCTGATCTTGGGCCATGCTGCAAGGTCCTGCCCACACGTGGGCCTAACTACCCGAATTTTCCCACGCTGCCCTCGACACCAGAATCTTCACCGTTTGTTGCTGGCGCTCCACGGCCCCTGGGTGATAGCATCGTCTCCGGCTTGTCCACAGTCCAGGTGATGAAAGTGCGAGGCAGTTAGATGTCCTTCTAAGCTATAAGCCATCTGACATGGGAGATTCAAGGAACTCACTGTATGGGCACAACAACAACAACTTACCTTTCGCGATTGCATGCAAGGCTTTCGACCTGCGGAAGATGGAACAGAGCTTGTACACAATTCGATGCTTCCCGTGAAGAGGTGGATAATTCTCCAACTCCGGTACTCGACTCGAAATGTCTTCAGTCAGATTGTCCACCAAACAATTTCGGGGAAGCCTGTCTCAAGTCAAATCGTCTAACACACAATTTGAACCTCTCTCATTGGCTCGTTTGCTCTTCGGCGAAGGTGGGACAGACATGCATCTCCTGGTTGCTTCTCAACACTGGGAGAGAAGCCGCATGAAATGAAACCAGAAGCGACGTGCCTTTTGAACTCTTAAAACTCTTTGAATTCCACAAGAAAAACCCAATATCATTGTGACAAAACGGAGGAATCCTCCAGTGTCTCTAGGAGAAAATTCGTCAAATTTACATTGAAAAGGTTGCGGGAATCTACGATAATCTGAAACTCTTGAGGGAGGCGTCACTCAACGATGTCGTCGTCGTTGATGAACTTCCCTGTACCTGGGTTGATGGCAGCAAGGAAAAAGAAAACAATGTTCAAGAGAAGGAGGGGCTCGATATCCTGGATGGGGATGCCTGTCTCGATGTTTAGTTGAGCCAGGGCACCCTTGCCGGTGATGACCTCACCGATGATGGCGAATGCAATGCCAAGCTGCGCCAGCCTTCCGACGAACAGTTCATTGGCCTTGGTGAATCCAAAAGTCGGGCCCTTCTCGTTCAGACCGAGGGCACCCTTGACTCCCTTGCCCGGTTGGATGAAGGGCGTCTGTGGCTCGTCGACGAATTTCCCACGGTCTCCCAGAGCTCCGATGGCACCCAGCAGAGTGAACAAGATGAAGAAGAGCAGGAGGGGCTCCGTCTCGTTCAACGGGATGCCGGTCTCAAAGTCGAATTGCTCCAAAGTACCCTTCCCAGTCAGGGCCTCGCCCAGTAGAGAAGCCTGCAGCAGAAGGTACGGACAGAAAGTAAGGGGACGTGACGGTAGAGCGACGACGCGCCACACATGACCTACCCGAGGAAGACGGTGAAGTTGCTTACCGCAAACCCGAGCATGGCAACACGGCCAACGAAAAGCTCGTTTTGCTTGGTGAAGCCGAACCCGCCGGATGTGCCGAAAATGCCGTCCTCAGTCTTGGACTTGGAGTCCTGCACGAACAGACAGACAGTCAAGTGAGTGGAAGCCGTCACGGGAGCCCGCGCAATCAAACCTAGAACAGAAAGGTTCTCACGGAATCTTACACTCTTAGACTTTCCCTTGAGCACCGCTGAGATTTGCACGGATCGGGCGGGCAGGGGGTTCCACTGCAATGCAGGCCTGCTCTCCACCTTCAGGGGAGCAACATTGAAGCCGGAGGACAGCTTCCTGAAGGCGGCAACCTGCGCCTTCACTCCGGCTTGCTGCGAGATCTTGATGAAGCTCTTTTGCAGAGCCTTGACCGACACAACGTTCCTAGCGGCAATGGATTGAGCCATTCTGCAACAGGCAAGATCCTCTACACCTGCACCACGAACATAACCAGGTTAGAACACCAATTGGCAGGTAAAGTCACAAATTCCCTGATCAACCTCACGACTAAGCAGAGACTCCAACACAGCATCATCACAGTGAAAGCACACCAATTCAACATCGCTAACCAAGAAGAGCGAAAAACCTAGACTTCCCGCACGCCAATTGACTTCCTCACGCCACAACGACAACAACAGGGCAAAAACCAAATCCGAAACCCGGAACATTCCTTCCTTTCTTCCAGAAGCTTCCACACATCAAACAGCGGAGCCGGGCCCGATGCGGCACAAAACTCTTGATCGTAATCCATCACCGGAGACTAGGCCCGATCAGGGAAGCAGGGGCACCAAATATGACTTAAAGAGAAAATGCAAGCCACATTGCGTCACCAGAGCACAATTGGCAGCAGGCTTCAACAAGAAACAAGAACCACAGCACCGCAGCCAGCCGGCAGAAGAGAACAACCAAACCTGGACACAAGCTTCTGCCTTTCCTTCCTTCTCCCTAGCTTCTCTCCTTCCTCGCACAACAAGACACAATGTTGCAATGCAGCTGCTGCAGATCGGACGCCGCCGTGTAATGCACTTCCTAATGCAGCAGAAGGAATAAAAGCCACGGGCAGTCGAGCTCGGATGGCTCTTGTGAGGCTCTGAGGAGCTGCGCAGAATGGAGGGCTCTGAGCGCGTCATCTCGTCCCGCCATACAGCCCTCCCGAAGCTGAATCTCCGAGCCTGGCGCCCGCCAGCCCCGGTCCCGTACTCGGCACAACCCCAGCCTCCCACTGGATGCGGCGCACCAAATACCCGCCCCTCACAACTCCACGTCGCCCCGCTCCCGTAATCTCGCCGGCCCCGAGCCTGCAGGAATTTCGGTCGGAGGCCGCGTATCTTCCGCGATCTCCGCCGAGCCTCCACCGAGCCTCCCCCGAGCCTGGTCCCCGAGCCTTCCACCTGGCCGGTACGTACAAGTCACGGATTCACTGAACTGGCGAGCTGGGAGGCCGGTGCCGCAGCGCCAGCTCCAGCCCGACCTGCACTGATTGCAGGGAAAACTGAAAACGCCCCATGTCAGGACCCGCCGCCCGGATAGCGTGTGTGTGGTGATTGTGTGCTAAAAGGTAGAATTGAGGCGTTGGAGTTATTGGGTACAACAAATATTCATTGTCGTACACTGTGAATTCCGACAGGACAAGCCCAGGCCATGCAAACTTCGTAGTCCCTTGGGGCGGATGGCTAATTGCATGGATGTTGGAGCCACCTTTTAGCTCCACCTTTTATAAAGACCAGTGCTGGGATGCCATGCTACCCATCCCAGCTTCAAAGCCCTATAGCCCATGTTATAAACATCATGCGCTTGTCTCCGTAGTATGCCGTGGCAGTCAATTGTTAGTGCCTTAAAGAAATTGTTAGTGCCTTAAAGAAATTGTTAGTACCTTAGGGAGGGGGTTACTTCAGATCAAAATCTCATTATGGGTTACTTGAGATCAAAATCCCATCCCATATGCGACTTCGATGTATACTTTGAAATATTCATAAAGTCGCCAAATTCACTAAAACAATTGGATGGATGTTTATCTTTATGGCTATTAGATTAAGGTAGTGGTACTTATATAGGAGGGGTGTGATAACTTCAATTAATTATTAATAAAAATATCTTAATAAAAATAATTATATAATTATTTTAAGTTTCTCAAGATTGAATGCTATTGAATAGGATAGAGAGTTTTTTATTGAGGTGAAAAAACGATGGGAAGAGCCCATCTAGGAGGGGACAAACAAAGGGGACCCGGAGGTCGAGGTGGAGAGGAGCAACTAAGCTCCCTACCTAAAGTCACCTACTGCACCCACAATGTCATATGCAGGAAGAATAAACAGCCTACAAACCATGGAGGTAGAGGAAAATGCGTCAGCTACTGTCGCCGCCTTGTGGAGGATCGCTGTTGAGAGCGTCCTTTGAAGGGCAATTGAAACCCGTTGTGGGAAGTATGCTGTGAAAGTATGAGAGGGACAGCCCCATACCATGTGCACGCATGGTAAGCTTTGGCACAAGACTTGACAAATTTGTCAAAGTCCTCAGCCATTGCCCCATACGTTTCTAGTGCAAGCGGAATAAAGAGGTGCCCCGCTTGCATCCTACTATATTTGCGGACCTTGAGAGACGCTGCTCCGGCAGCAGCCCAACTTGGACAGTTAGTGATGACACATCAGTAACCACCACATCCGCCACCGAAACCTGGTCGCCAAGGACAAAGTACAGGTCAGCCTTGATTGAACAACCTGTACGAAGAGTATACCCCGGCTCCCTCCAAGCCATGTAGCCGCTTTCGCGAGCGATGGCGAACATGACATAGCGGACGACGTCATGAGTGACAATGCGATGACTCCCGTGGGGACAACGAGCAAGGTGTACCCCAGAATCATCGAGGGCAGAGCTGCACTCGCAAGTAAGGAGCGAAGAAGCCACAGGCTGGAGCAGGCCAAGATGGAATCCCATCGCAGTAGTGAAGGTGGTTGGTACGATATGAAAACCCCATATGTATGGGTGGGCCAGTAGCCAAGCACCAGCAGCCATCTTAGAACAGTGGAGCCGCGCTCTTGTGAACCTGGGGTTGGAGGGGTCCTAGAGGTCAGAGTGACAAGATTGGCCGAGCTACTTCTCGAGGAGACCTTATTCAAAACGCGGAGATGGGAAGACCCATCTCCACCAAAACATTGGGAAACAAGCCCTTGCATGCTTTGGAGGATTACTCTCCATGAAAATCTAAACAAAAATCACCAATCGCTCCAACGGATGTTTATGTAGGTGGGAGGGTGTTTATCCAACTTTTGAGCTTGAGCACTTAGTGACTCCTTTATGACAATTGAGATATATGTAGGTGTGTGGGTGTTTATCCAACTTATGAGCTTTAGCGGTTTAGGGACTTCTTTAAGAGCTCTGGCAAGAGATGAGGTTTTGAGAGCTTCAGCCAGAGATGAGAGAGCCGTCGGGAAGAGGTGTGTGGCCAGGGGCGTTTTTTCCACCCAATGGGCTTAGCAAGACCTTACAAGTCATGGGACATGGTACAAGTTGTTAAGCACCATGTCCCATGACGGAAATCCGTCCTTAGTGGACTTAAATAAAATTCTTCTTCTTCTTAGTCCTTTGAACATGAAAGACACGGTAAACATCCTTCCAAAATTGCTTCACTAAGAAAATGCCCACTGTCTTCTCTGCCCGATTCCTAACGCTATCAATCCTCCCGCCTGCCCGAGTCCCGACGGTGCTCCCTGTGGCGCCTCTTGGAGCGATTCGCATCTCGGCTGTCGCTCCGATCGTGACGCCCACCACCGGCCTCCGCCTTCTGCTTCTCCTCCTGCTCTTGGCCGCTGCTGTCCTTCTCCTTTCGTTTCTTATCTCGCATCTCCCATTCCAAGGCTTCCTTTTCCCGGTCCTCCTGGTCCAGCCGGGCCTCCTCCTTCCGCTCTCTCTCCCTCCGTTCCCTCTCCTCCCAGCTCCTGCGCTCCCGGCCCCCGGGGGCTCGGTCGCGCCCGGCCCGGCTGTCTCGGTGGTCCTCGCCTCTGTCGCGGTCGCGCCTGTCGTCGAACCGCTCCCTGCTGCGGTCCGAGACGCCTCTGTCGCGGTCCCTCTGGTGGTGGTGGGGGAGATGGCCGTCCCTGTGGGGTTGCTGCCGCGGGCGCCTGCGGGAGTGGTTGTCCTGTTCCTCGTCCCGGTCGGTCTCCCGGTGCCGCGCTCTGCCCTCCTCCCTGCTGCTGTGCCGGCTCTCGTGCCGCCCGTCGTGCTTCCTGGAAGGGGCAGGCTTGTCTTCGTGGGTCTTCTGCGGGGGTCTGTCTGTGGGGTCTTTACTGGCAGGTTTGGGCTCGGGTTCTGCGTTCTCCTGCTCCTCGAACAGCATGTCATACCTGCGGCAACGCGTTTCGGGAACAAGGGCGTTGGAAGAGGACGTTGGTACTGGTGAATTGAATGGGCTCTCATGGCGTCATACCTCTTCCCGACGTTTCCTCGTTGGCCTCCCTCTGCCTTCAGTTCGTACTTCTTGGCCTCCGGTGGCCCAGCATTGTCGGAAGCTGCCTTGGGCTTGTTGGTGCAGTCCCTCGCAAGATGGCCGGGCTCCCCGCAGTTGAAACAGCCCTTCTTGTTGCCATTCGTCACTCCTGTGGGGTCACAGCATGCAGAACTGTTTCGGTCACGTGATCAATCTCCATCCCAAACAAACGTCTCACAGCAAGCACAGCAGCAAGCAGCAAACACAGTGGATGGAGCACCCTTTAAAGCTGAAAGATATCCCTGCTTAACTCACCATTTTCACCAGTGTCTTTGGTACCAAACCGACGAAATCTCGACCATAGTCTTGACACGCTTTGGCTGAAGTCGACATGTATCCGACGATCATCTATCAAAGTGTTGTCCATCTGGAAACACAGTCACCAACGGAGGTTCAGTGCGATACCTTGCATGCAAAGGCATTTCAGGTGACGCAACAGGACATAATTAGTGTTTGCATACGACGTTTTTATGGGTGAAAGGTTTTACCTTGAAATAGGCAGCTTCGCAGGCTTCCTGCGTCTCGAACTCTGGAAAATGCAAATGGACCACGAGGTGAGACAAGAAAGGGACTCACAGGTCCTGCTCGAACCTGTAGCTAGTGCTCACAAACCTCACCAATGAATGCATAACACAGGCTATCTCCTGTCTTGTAGTCCCGGATGATATCAGCCCTGTCATGAGAGTGGCGAGGCACAGGTAAGGAGACAGCATGCCATCTTGAAAAGTCTCGAGAATGAGATACAAAACTTCCACGACTATGAAGCACATGGGGTTCAGAAGGCTCATACGAGACAACTTTCCCAAATCTTGCGAATATGATTTCAAGATCTTCATCCTGCAGCAACCCGGATAAGAAAGTAAATACTTCGAACCAACAGCCATCACGCTTGGGATCAACATCAATTCCTAGCACATCTTACCTGTGTCACAGGGTTGAGCTTACATACGAAGAGCACATTCTCTGGAGGTTTTACCTCTGCTTCAGGAATGTCACCAATCTGAATGCACCAGAAGAAAGTAATATGAGGAACCAGACATACACCATACGCAATGGATGGATAGTTGCTCGTATTGCTTCCATACGAACCATCTCGAGAACAACGGCACGGGAATGAGCCTCTTTCCTCCGTAGCGATTGTTCTAGCTCCTCTGGGTCTTGCTGTTCATCCATGGGTACCCAGTCATCCTCCAGTCTCACTTCCTCTCCCTGATGCACACAGTACATAGGAACAAAAACGTTAAGGGTTCCAACGACCCACTTCACTGTCTTGTACGAGAAAAAAACTGAGCTTGGAGTCATAGTGCTATTAGGCTAGAATTGTACCTCTCCCGGGGGCTTGAGCTCTGGAGACCTTTCAGGGATTAGGCCAGCAAGTTCTGGAGGATCATCGAAGGGATCATCCACTATGTACGTGTGCTTTATCCTGCTTCCAACATGAACCATGGCTACTCAGTTCTCTTCCCTCTGATCACCAGTGCACAACCAAGAACAGTGTAAAAACCACATAGCCTTAAAGCACCCCATGACCATGCTCTGTGGCCTGAGTCATAGCATAAGCTGTGAGCCATCCCCTAAACTGCGCAAGAACTGGAGTTTAGAGGATCCAAGCAAACCTGATGTTCTTGTAGGGACGGCCCTTCTCATCAACATAAGCTTCATTGATCCGCATGAGAGTCTCAAGGCCCTCCGCAATCTCTCCAAATATCTGTACAGCAAGTCTCCCCAAAAGTTCAGTTTCAAGACTGGAGGGGAAAAAAAAAACCCCCGGCACGCAGTTAGCTACAAGACCACAATTTGCAAGTGACTTACAGTATGCTTGCCATCAAGATAGTCAATGTCTGCTCGAGTTGTAAAGTAAAACTGCAACCGCATGGGCCTGGGTTAAGCACAACAAACTCTAAGAAAGCGAAAAAAAAAAAACAAATCCCTTATTCCAGCACCGAGCACCTGCGAGGCATTGAGGTTCTCCCCTCCACTTGCCATGGCAACCACACCAATCTTGTCATGCTTAAGTTTTGGCCTAATCTCATCGTCAAAAAATCTGGCTTGCTCTCCATACAGAAGTCTGCCACAGAAACCCAACACATCTCAAGCTGATGAGCCAAGCAAGGGAAATCCAGGCAAAATTACGACGCTCCCAGTTAAATTCTTACGAGTACACCGACTCCCCGCCCGTCCCAGTCCCTGTAGGATCACCAGTCTGGGCAATGAAATCCTTCTGAACCGAGTGAAAAAGGCAATTGTTGTAATACTTGATTCTGCAGAATGCACCCAAGTCCATCAGAACCCCTAAACCACACCGCACGCCTCCTCCCACAAACACCCCATTGCCGTCATCCATCAAAGCACACGAATTGCGTCAGAGCTACAATTGCAACCACCCATCAAACAGAGCTGGCAGTGCCGTACTTGCAAAGCTTGAGGAAATTCTTGCAGGTGACAGGGCACAGGTCGGTGTAGAGATCCACCACCATCTCCCCGAGGCTGGTGGTGAGCATCACGGCCATGGCGGGCGTGCCTGCAGCCTGCCACTGCTGCTCTCTCCCGGTTTCAAATTAGCCAGTCAACTGCCCGTCGACCGGGTAGTATAACTATATGCTCAGGTCGGGAGTAATGGAGTTCTAGGGCAACCGGAGCGTGGAACGGTGAAGGCCATTCGAAGCGTGAAACTCTGAAGGCCCTTCGAAAGCGTGAAACTGTGAAGGCCGTTCGGAGCGTGACGCTGTGGAAGCCACTTAGGGCGGTTGGAGTTCGAGCGGATCCGTCGATCAAGCAGAGCAAGGCGATGGCGGATGTGGGATCTCCCCTGACGAGCCCCGTGCCGCAGGTCTTGTTTTCTGCCTTGGCGGTGTTGCTGTTGACGCTCGGCATCGTCTCCTCCGCCTCCTTCTTCGTCTACCAGGCCACCAGCTCCAAGGCCAGCCGGAGCTTGAAGCGGGAGCTGGTCACGGCTGTGGTGTCGTCTTTCTTCCTCGGCTTCGGAAGCTTGTTTTTGCTGCTGTGGACCGGCGTGTTTGTCTGATCCGGTTAAGTGGGATGTGGCATTGAGGATGGATGTTCGACTCCGATGCTCTTGGCATGGAATTGACGGGCACAGCATCTGCCAGTGTTTTTCTCAATTCATCGGCCTGTATCGAGGAGGAGGACTCTATGTTCGATTGTTGCAGGCCTTAGTCAGGTGCACACCATGTATTACATACAGTCTTCAAGCTGTGCAGTTAATTGAAGCTGCTTCTTGAGGGTGTCACACGGTTCTCCAGATTGAACAGGATCTGAGATAGTATGCTCAGTCTTCACTGAGATTTGTTGCATGCATATTTGATTTGCATGAAATCCGGGTCTAAAGCCCCTGGCAAGAATTATTTCAAACTTTTTTCAGCCATGCAAATCAGTGGCTTTGTTTGTTTGTCTTGTTCACGGAAACGACCTTCAACCAACCTCGTCCATTGGCACAGAACCACCAATCGAGCTTTGAGAATGCGGGAGGCTGAGAAACTGTAGTCTGTGCTGTGCAGTGAGCATCGGTGATGGTAACTGTTCTTGCCTATTTCACGGCTTGTATCGGGTGCTTGTCGAAATGGAGGTCGGACGGCTTCGTGTGACTTTTGTGTGTGGATGCTGGACACAGACACCGGTGTCTTGATCTGGGAGCAGGCACATCAGGGCATGGAAGCAGCCAGGCCAGAGCTGGTGGGCAGAACTCGATGGACAGGGTCCTTGGCTGTGGATGAGGAGCATTCTAGGGAAGAGGCTCACTTTTCCACATTGAAGATAAAACCACTTCTCCACTCATCATCGGCAGGCATATCTCTGTGAGCACAGCGAGAAGCTGGCCGTCACATATTGCGACCTATCAGTAAAAGCAACTCAAGTGAAGTATCAACGATGGAATTTTTCAAGTGACGGGTCAAATCACCACATGAAAACCAACAAGTCGTATGACCTCGGCGTCCTAATCGGAGTTGCTTCAAACGTGAACACAGTTACCCTAGCTGACCATGGCCAAGAAAACAGAAGCCTTGTAATGCCAAAGTGCCGCACTGAAAGGATGAATCTCACAATACTAAGGTCCTGAATTGTGCTAATCTGATTTCTTGTCCCCTTCTGCTTGGAGTGATGGCGTCCTGGCGGAGCTGGGAGATCCCAAGCTGGCCCTAGTCCGCGCTTCGTAAGCTGGATCCGGCTGCGGGGCCGACGCCGTTGGAGGGTCTTTCAGTGCCAGATAGATGTAGAACCCAATCACTACGTTCACTGTCAGCACCGCAAGGAATCCGCTTAACAGCGTGTGTGTTTCCGTTGAGAGATCTCTAACTCCTGGTAGCCAATTATTGTTGAAGGCGAACAGAACGCAGAGCGGCAGCGCCCACATGGCAAGGGAAGTGAGGCCAAATCTCGCGAAGACCTGACTTGCAGCCATGGCAAACAAGTCCTCGGACAGGCTCTAAACAACCTCACCCTGCTTCCTCAGGTAACATACTGTAAGTGTATCAATTTCTCTCTGACCTTTTAGCTTGACGTTCCTGAAGCAGGGCATTCTGAGGAATATTAGGGTTTCGCATCCCCTCGTTGCAGGGGGACACAGCGTGGAGAAAGGAAGGAAGGATTCTAACGGGTGTTGCAATTCGTGCTGGTTTCGGCGTTTGTTCCCATGTCCGCTCCAAGGATCACGCAGTATCTGAAGCCTTACAGGCTGCGCCTTTACTTCTCCAACAAGTATGTGACAGCACAGGTGATCCACACGCCTACCATGCATGTGTCAGTGGCGGCAAGCTCGCAGGAGAAAAGACTGAAGAACCAGTTCCTGGCTGAAGGGCTGAAAACCCATGATGTGGCTGCGGCAACCAAGGTCGGTTCCATCCTAGCTGAGCGCCTCAAGCTCAAGGACATCCCTGCCGTGTGCTGTGTGCTGAGGAAGGAGCAGTCGTACCATGGCAAGGTGAAAGCGCTCATCGACAGCTTGAGAGAAAATGGGATCCAGCTCATCTGAAGGAAGGATGGAAGAGAAATGGTCACTTCTTACGTCGTTGCCTGAAGGGCTTCATTCTTGCTTTATCTCCGGACGGGGTTGCACAACTGAGCTTCGGAGTTCCAAGTTGTTGATCTTGGATTCTCACCGTCCGTCGGAGGTTTGCATGGTGTAACGTGTGGATAGAGGGGTCAAAGTGATGCTCACTGCACAAGAGAAGATGTAATGTGAATAACGATGGCATATGTTTGAATCAAATTTTGTCTCGCCCTCGCATGACAGGAGCTGGTGAAGTCCAGATTAGCACACATGACGGGATTTGTGTTGTGAGGTTTTGTCCTTCATGTCCTTCCGATCGGTGTAGCGCTCTTAAACCCGCCCTGTTGAAAGCTTTCCGCGGAGGCATTATTAATTGGTTCCGAGTGTGGGGAAACCGCAGCAAGGGATCAGCGTTGCCGAGGAGGTGATCTATGCGGCGTGCGCTGCAGCCAGCAAGAACTTTTGGTGCATGTAGAGTGTCGTCTCAGCCAGGACTTGAACTCAGAAGGTCTCAAAATTTCTCTGTTTTTTTCGGTTTGTTGTTGGGTTTCCGACTGTCCCGGGACTTCGTAGATCGGGTGGTGGGGAACAGGTGGTTCAAGCGTCTTATACTTGGCGGACCCTCGATGTTGCAGGGTCGTGGAGTTTCAGGATAAATTACGCCTCGGAGCCTGGAGCGAAGTTTGTGACGAGGGAGAGCTTCGTGAAGATGTACAAACCTTGGACCTTCTTGTGCACCGAGGAGCTTTTGTTCCTTCATCTCTGTTCTGTGGGCTCATCAAGAGATGCACTTCGAGCAATCTCGTCGTTGGCGAGGTTGTACATGCTTTGGCTGTCAGAAATGGGTACCAGTCGGACAGATTTCTGGCCAACCATGTCATCGGCATGTATGCATGCCATGGAAGGTTGCAGGAAGCGTTGCACGTCTTCCGCAAACTGGTTGCTCCAAACGCCCATTCCTGGTCTTCCATTATACTGGCACATGTGGAGCATGGGCAGTCCACACAGGCTGTGAAGCTATATTTGCAGATGCAGCAATCAAGAGTGATGCCGGATAACCATGTATTCGTGGCAGTTCTTAAAGCATGTGCCTGTGCCGCGGATTTGGTATCAGGCAGGAGGGTCCATGGTGACCTTTTGAGAAGTGCAGCTGAGCATGATGTGTTTGTTGGGAGCTGCTTGGTGGACATGTATGCTAAATGCGGGAGCTTAGAGGATGCCCGTAGAGTCTTTGACGATTTAGCCACAAGAAATGTGGTGACATGGACTGCCATGCTTGCAGGATATGCTGAGCACGGGCTTGCCCAGGAAGCACTTGCTCTGTATGGGCGTATGGAGGAGGAGGGCCTTATTCCAGCTGATCCAGTTACGTTTGTGTGCCTCCTCAAAGCATGTGCAAGCACTGGAGCGTTGCAAGAGGGAAAGCACCTTCATAGGCAGATCCAGGAAAGAGGACTTGAAGCTGACGTCATTGTGGGCAGCTGCCTGGTGGACTTGTATGCAAAATGTGGGAGTTTGGATGATGCTCGCAAGGTTTTCGACAAATTGGAAACAAGAAATGTGGTGACATGGACTGCCATGCTTGCAGGATATGCGCAGCAAGGGCTTGGTCAGGAAACCCTTGCTTTGTATGCTGATATGCAGAAGGAGGCTGTAACTCCAGCTGACCGTGTCACATTGATTTGCTTGCTGAAAGCATGTGCGGCCCTTGGAGCATTAGACATGGGGAAACAGCTGCATGCTCAAGCTAAAGAGAAATCCCTGCAAGCCGATGTGGTTGTTGGGAGCTGCCTTGTCGACATGTATGCAAAATGTGGAAGTCTGGTTGATGCCCGCAGGGTGTTTGACAATTTGACATCACGCAATGTTGTTACATGGACTTGTATGCTTGCAGGATATGCAGAGCAGGGACTTGGTCAAGAAGCCCTTGCACTGTATTCGCAGATGCAGGACGAGGGCCTGACTCCATCTGACCAAATTACTTTTGTGTGCCTCCTTAAAGCGTGTAATTCTATTGGGGCCTTACACCAAGGTATTCAGCTTCATTCTCAGATTCGAGAAAGAGGACTTGACGCTGACGAGGTTGTTGGGGGTTGCCTGGTGGACATGTACTCGAAATGTGGCCACTTGGATGATGCTCGCATGGTCTTTGACAGTTTACCCACAAGAAGTGTGGTTACATGGAATGCCATGCTTGCGGGGTATGCAGAGCATGGGCTAGGCGATGAAGCCCTCAATCTCTATGCCACCATGCAAGAAGAGGGCATTCCTCCAGCCGATCGTGTCACCTTTGTCTGCCTCCTTAAAGCATGTGCCAGCATAGGAGCACTGGATATGGGGAAGCAACTGCATGCCCAGGTTGTGGAAAACGGATTTGAATCGGATGTCGTTCTGGGGAGCTGCTTGGTGGACATCTATGCAAAGTGTGGGAGCCTTGATAAGGCTCGAAGTGTATTCGATCATTTGGGTGCAAAGAATTTAGTAACCTGGAATGCCATGCTTGGAGGGTATGTCCTCCATGGGTTCTTCCAAGAAGCCCTTGTGCTTTCCAAAAGTATGGAACACGAGTGCACAAGTCCAGCTGATCATGCCACCTTTGTTTGCCTCCTCAAAGCGTGTGCCAACCTTGGAGCATTAGATGAGGGAAAGCAGCTCCACACTCAATTCCAGGAAAGAGGACTTGACCTTGATGTGGCTGTTGGGAGTTGTCTGGTTGAAATGTACGCAAAATGTGGGAGCTTAGACGATGCACGCAAGGTGTTTGACAATCTGGCAACAAAGGATGTCGTCTCCTGGAGTGCTATGCTAAAGGGATATTGTGACCAGGGGCTTGGGCAGGAAGCACTCGCACTCCACGCCATGATGCAAGAGGAGGCCATCACTCCAGCTGATCACGTCACATTTGTGAGCCTCCTGAAAGCATGTGGCAGCATCGGAGCGTTACACCAAGGAAAGCAGCTTCACTCCCAGATTCGAGAACGAGAGCTAGAATCAGATGTGGTTATCACCAACTGCCTGGTGGACATGTATGCCAAGTGTGGGAGTTTAGAGGACGCCAGCCAAGTGTTCAAGAATCTGAAAACCAGAGATGTGGTCACATGGACTGTCATGATAACAGCCTACGGACAGCATGGGCTCGCTCAGGAGGCCTTACAGTGCTATCAGGAAATGCAGCTGGCGGGAGTGAACCCTACTAGCATCACGTTTGTTTCCCTTCTCTCTGCATGCAGTCACGCCGGCCTTTTGGACGAAGGCATTGAGTTCTTCGAATCCATGTGCAGAGACCATGGCATCACGCCGGAGATCCAACACTATGTGAGTATGATTGATCTCTTCGGTCGGGCAGGATGCTTTGAGAGAGTGGAAAAGATTCTATCCTCCATGCCCATGCAGCCTGATCTGCCTACATGGATGTGCCTGCTGGCTGCCTGCCGGAAGCACGGCAACATCGTGATGGGAGAACAGGCTTTCAGCTCTGCTGTACGTCTACAACCCAACCACGCTGCTGCATATGTTCTCATGTCCCAAATCTATGCCGACGCTGGACTCCTAGGACGTGCGGACGAGGTGGCTAAGTCGAGAATTAGGGCACGTGTATGGAAGGAGCCTGGCCGGACCTGGATTGTGCATCGCCACCACAAACACACTTTCCAGGTGGGAGACTGTCCTGACAAAGAACTGCATGAGCTGCTGTGTAGTGTAGTCTTGGCGCTGAAGAAAACTCAAATGTTCAAAGAACTCTGATGAATGCCTCGGAGGAGGGACCTGCGCTTTTGCAGGGTTCTTCTTCCTATTGCTGCGAGTGTCTGTCAAGCCCGCTGCGAAACTCACACTTCCGAAATTTTCACACACTAAGACAGAGTACAGTACAATAGAACATGAGGAGACATCAGCATGAGTCTGCTTATTCACAAACAAGCACACAGAAATGGGAATCAGCACACAGAAATTAGAATCCTACAAAATCTCAACACCACGTAAGAGTCACTGACAGACGTTCTATCAAGCACATATCCTACAGCCCCTACCCCAGAATCAGATGATGCATAAGCCGAGTCAGTGAAGATGCGCGACCGACCGGGAAACGGCTTATACACCATCTGACCTGTGTGCAAACAAATATTATATTATCCGCCAGCGGGGAAGCCCTAGCGCATCAGAGAAATCCATCTACTACAGCAAACTCTAAGGACAAGCTCCCATCCTAGTGCAAAGAGCGTTCCCATCCAGCATGGTGTCCAGATTGGCCAGAATGAAAGGAACGTATTGTTGTATGATCAGCTTGCATTCCTCCACATGGTTAGGCACCTTGGAGCAGCTCTTGGTGAGTAAGTCCAGAAGCTTGTCCTGCAAGGCCGGATCCTTGAGCTTCAACTTCAGCTCCAGGATGACAAACTGGCAGATCTGGCAATCCTTGGCATCCAACAGATACACATCCGAGCAGAGCCTCGTCTGCTGACAGAATTCGTCGGGTGTGGTGTCGCTCAAGCGCCGGATGAGCTCTGGTGCATAAACGTCCACCAGCAGGTCGCACTCCTGCTTCAAATCCTGCAGCTTGCTGCACACCTTGTGCAGAGCGTTGACGACGTCCGTCGTGGTCCTGTTAGCCTGTAAGAACTCCAGCGCGCTGGAAGCCAAGTCGTGGCAGATGGTGCACACACTAGGATCCTTCTTCTGCCTCAGGATCGTCTTCTTTTGGCCGCAAAACCCTGAACTCACGCACAGGCTCTCCGGCTCCGCGTAGTTCTTGAGGGCCACGAAAACATTCGGCATGTACTCCTCCACCATCCCCACACATTTCTGCCGCAGGCTCGGCTGCGGCACCCGCCCGCACGCATGCCCCTCCACATAGGACGCGGCCGCCTCCTCCAGGTCGGGATCCGATAGCACCTGCTGCGCCTGCGCCGCAAGCTCCATGCACACCTGGCACATGTAGTCCGGCGAGCTTCCTGCCGGCAGCACCAAATACTCCTCCCCGGCTCCCGCCACCACCTGCCTGATCCCCGGCTTCGAGATCGACGGCTTCTGTCCCGGCAGGGCCACCGACACCTCCATCTCCCCGTTCGCCAGGCACGCCACAAAGAACACGCACACCAGCAACGGCGACAGCCCGACCGCCATCGCCATCGACCTCGGCATCCCCATCGCCCTCGCCATCGCCACCGACCTTGCGCTCATCGAGTTCTTCCTTCCAGCTGGCCCCTACTTAACACACAACGGGACAGCACTCGCTTGCGCAACTGGCTAATCCCGTCGCAACTGTTGGGTATAAATACGCCGTAATTAACCAACTTTCTGCGCTTGTACATAGGTGGTATTTTAGGTAGCAACATTCAACATTCCTCATCGAAGCCGAAGGCCATTTAGGGCTTGTACATAGGTAGTATTTTAGGTAGCAACATTCAACATTCCTCATCGAAGCCGAAGGCCATTTTAGGGCCTTCCAATTTGCCGGATTGGACGGCTGTGGCAGGCCATGGTATTCCCAAGTTCCCATGCTCATGGCACATGGATTTAGCAAATTTTTACATACATAGCCTGCTCCCTCCCCCCGCAAGCTGCTCTGAATCAGATTATTTTCGTTCAGATCGGTGGCCGGTCAGGGTATGGGAGCAATTGCTGTTGCTGTAGCTGAGAGGTCGGAGACATTCTAACCCAAACCAGCATGCGGAATATGGGGAGCTAACAGATCCACACAAGTTTTCCACAAGTTTCTGCATGGAAAGATGATCATGTCACTTTTGCTTGTCTTATGAAGACCTCCACTATGACTGAGCATATCACTTTTGCTTGTCTTATGAAGACCTCTGCACGCTCTGTCTTAAGGTAGAAATATGCAGGCAGGTGCACTCTTATAATGTGAAAGGAGGTCAGCACTCAGGACACTCAGATGCCATCCTGGAGAGCCATGTTCAACAACAAGTTGTCCTTGACCTTCGAAAACCAACACATGGAACATGGGCGAGACGCTGCGATGGGTGATTCATTTAGGAGTGCATCGGAAAAATGCTAAGATAACGTATTGGAATTGCAGCAGGGCTAGCAACAATTCAAACTGTGGTTGACAATCTTCAGACCTCATGCTTTATACATATTCAATGAAGACTTTATTAAAAAGAAGAGATTGGGAAAACTCATCTGCCCCAAACCGAGGGGGACAACCCACTAAAAGGGCCAAGAGCCAGGGAGGCTAGTCCCTATGAATGCCAACCCTAAAGCTACCTACCATCCCGATTATGTCGTGGTTCGAGATGAGGAAAGGTCTACCTACAATTGGTGTCGATGATGTCATGTCTCTTGTGCTCGTTGCCGTCTTGTAAATAGCGTTGGCCAACACCCTCTACAGGGCACTGGATACCCGCTGTCAAAAGAAAGCTACCATTGAGGAAAGAGGGAGACCCACTTCATTCTGATGATTGTGGTAGGCTTTAGCACAATCCTTAATGAGCCAGGAAAAATCCTTGCCCAGAGCCCCGTGAGTCTCAATGGCGAGGGGATGAAGGCGTGCCCGTCCTGCAAAGGTGTGTACACAAGTCTTGTGTACCTTGGCAGTCGTGCATCCCTCCGCCGCCGAGCCCGGAGGGTTGATAATGACTTGCTCACAAATAGAGTTCTGGGTAGGGTCCGTTACGACGACATTTGCAATAGAGATTTAGTTCCCTCAGGTCAGAAATAGATCCGCCCCGAGCGACACCCCATAGCGCAAGGTACATGGACGCTCGCTATATGGAAAATAACCACTCTCCTTGGCCACTGAGAATATGACGTCGCGAACGGCCTCATGCATAACGATATGATGCCCTCCAATTGGACAACGAGCCAGGTGGGACCCTGAGTTGTCGAGGGGGCCCCACGGCTGGAGGTTGAGAGAGAACAGGCCAGAGGCTGGACCAAACCCAGGCGGAACCTAATCGCAGTAAAAAAAAAGCTGGTGCAATTCGGAATGCCTGGATGCAAGTCGAGCCAGAAGCCAGGAGCCTACTCCCTTCCCTGAGCAAGAGTGGATGCGGACACGAACAGGCCGAGGAATAGAAGAGTCCTGAAGGATTGCCCACTGCGCCTGCCCATACTGCTTCTATTGAAGAGAGGCTTGAAGGCCACGTAGCCGTCCCACGGAAAACGAGGAAACGGGAGGCATGGCTGCCCGAGCCTCGGAGGAAAGGGAGTCCCTTCCCAACTTAAGGGTAGTCTGCAAAGGGAAGGCCCCTCCTTAACCCCTAGACGAAGGCCTCCAAGATAGAAACATCCCGAATTAAGAAACGAGCGGTGAAGACGGGGCGTAGAGGGCCCAGCCCCGTGAGTCTCAATGGCGAGGGATGAAGGCGTGCCCGTCCTGCAAAGGTGTGTACACAAGTCTTGTGTACCTTGGCAGTCGTGCATCCCTCCGCCGAGCCCGGAGGGTTGATAATGACTTGCTCACAAATAGAGTTCTGGGTAGGGTCCGTTCTGACATTTGCAATAGAGATTTAGTTCCCTCAGTCGAAATAGATCCGCCCGGCGACACCCATAGCGCAAGGTACATGGACGCTCGCTATATGGAAAATAACCACTCTCCTTGGCCCGAGAATATGACGCCGAACGGCCTCATGCATAACGATATGATGCCTCCAATTGACAACGAGCGTGGGACCCCGAGTTGTCGAGGGGCCCCACGGTGGAGGTTGAGAGAGAACAGGCGGTGGACCAAACCAAAAGCGGAACCTAATCGCAGAAAAAAAAGGCTGGTCCGATGATGCAAGTCGAGCCGAGCCTACTCCCTTCCCCGAGCAAGAGTGGATGCGGACACGAGCAGCCGAGGAATAGAAGAGTCCCGAAGGATTGCCCATCGCTACCGCCATACCGCTTCTATTGAAGAGAGGCTTGAAGGCTAATGAGTTGCCCACAAAACGAGGAAACGGAGGCATGGCGCCCGAGCCTCGGAGGAAAGGGAGTCCTTCCCAACTTAAGGGTAGTCTGCAAAGGGAAGGCCTCCAACCCCTAGACGAAGGCCTCCAAGATAGAAACATCCCGAATTAAGAAACGAGCGGTGAAGACGGGGCGTAGAGGGCCCAGCCCCGTGAGTCTCAATGGCGAGGGATGAAGGCGTGCCCGTCGCAAAGGTGTGTACACAAGTCTTGTGTACCTTGGCGATCGTGCATCCCTCCGCCGAGCCCGGAGGTTGATAATGACTTGCTCACAAATAGAGTTCGGTAGGGTCCGTTCTGACATTTGCAATAGAGATTTAGTTCCCTCAGTCGAAATAGATCCGCCCGGCGACACCCATAGCGCAAGGTACATGGACGCCGCTATATGGAAAATAACCACTCTCCTTGGCCCGAGAATATGACGCCGAACGGCCTCATGCATAACGATATGATGCCTCCAATTGACAACGAGCGTGGGACCCCGAGTTGTCGAGGGGCCCCACGGTGGAGGTTGAGAGAGAACAGGCGGTGGACCAAACCCAAAAGCGGAACCTAATCGCAGAAAAAAAAGGCTGGTCCGATGATGCAAGTCGAGCCGAGCCTACTCCCTTCCCCGAGCAAGAGTGGATGCGGACACGAGCAGCCGAGGAATAGAAGAGTCCTCAAGGATTGCCCATCGCGCCCATACCGCTTCTATTGAAGAGAGGCTTGAAGGCCACGTGGCGTTCCGAAAACGAGAACGGAGGCATGGCTGCCCGAGCCTCGGAGGAAAGGGAGTCCCTTCCCAACTTAAGGGTAGTCTGCAAAGGGAAGGCCCCTCCTTAACCCCTAGACGAAGGCCTCCAAGATAGAAACATCCCGAATTAAGAAACGAGCGGTGAAGACGGGGGCAGAGAGGGCCCAGCTCCTAAGGAAGGCTGCCGACGCCGAGGCCTCCATGGCCAGCAGACCTGTGCCCCCAAAAGCGATAGGAAGGGATGCCTCCCGCTGCGTAAAGCCCCCTGCTGCACACTCGAAGGTCCCGGCCCGATAATATCTCCAAGTGCTTGCATAATCTATAGATCAAAATTCCGCTGGCTTGATAGAAAAGTTGGGGAGGGAGCCACCGTCCTTATGAAGCTGTACGAAAGGATGGCAAATGCCACCTGAGGGTCCCCCAATACAGATAGGTTGCCGACATGGGCCAAGTCCTCCTTCAAAGCCTCGTCCACAAAACCCTGAATAAAGGCCGGAGGTCCCACGGAGATCCGTAAGACGCGAAGTCCCTGCGAAGGAACAATGTCCCCGTCTTCAATTCCTAGGGGGGGGAGGGCGGGGGGGGACATTGTTCCTTCATCATCCCTCGTCAGGTCCCCCATCTGACATTGTTCCTTCGCAGGTTTGGTTTGCAAACAACTTCCTGCGACTTTGGAATATGCTTGCAACAAGGATTGAACTCGAAACATATGCTCCCAAACAAGATTAAACTGACCTTTCATTAACAAAACGAATGCCATACTAGCAACACCAACAACAATATTCATATTTATTTCCACTAAGAGTGGACATAAATAGTATTATGTCATGGAAGCTTTGTTTTTTCTACATTTTTATGCTTTTTATTATATTATTATTTATTGATTCATATTTTAAAATATTTATAATGAATATTTAATGATATATAATTTTAATTTTAATATTTAATTTTAATGATTTATAATAAAGTTTATATACTGTGGTAAATAAGAAATATTCTTACAAATAACATAAGTGACATAAGACATGAGAAATATACAGCATGGTACGAACAAGATTTCATACTTTAGTTGTTTTAAGGGAAGCTAAAATCATTCAGCTTTCAGGTGGCAAGATTTTTCTTAAGTCTCCCTATCTTGAGCTACCGGTGGCAAGATCTTCCTTAAGTCTCCCTATCTTGAGCTAGCTTCTAGGCTCTACTTTAGCAAAGCTACTTTTCCGGTGCAAAAGAAGCAATTGAGTATCATCATAGGCATTATATTAAGTTTAGATTCATAATTTCAGTACAATGGGCCAAAAGATCGAGGCCTTATGTTGAATAATGAAATTTTTAAGGCCTTTATTAGTGATATGTAGAAAATTTTTAATTAAGTTGACATACTATTTTGCTAAAGCTTGATAAGTTTCTTTGTGGTTCATAAGAAGTTTGCTAATCTTATATGGTTTTTTTTCAACTTCTTTGCACTATACTATGGTGAAATAATATAGTAAAAAATATGATTAAATAGATTCACCTAATTTTTATATTATCATATAGCCTTACTAGCGACAAGTTCCCATTACTACCTTGGAACAAAGAGAGTCTATATTTAAAAAGGTGACAAGATTTGCCTGAATGAAGGGAAATACATATTTATCCACCATCACCTTGCACTTTTCCACATGGTAAGGCACGTTGGAACAATTCTCCATAAGTAGATTAAAAATGTGTTTTTGTATGAATGGTTTTCCAAGTTTCTTCTTTCGGTGCTGAGATTTCGAGCCGGCACAATCTACAATCCTTATGCTCCATGATGGTCCGAGATGTGCAGAGCATCATATGTTGGCAAAACTCTTTGGGTGTAGTACTATCCAAGTGGAAGAAGAGCCATCCTGCATAGAAATGCACCATTCATTTGCACTCACGCATCAAGTTTACATGCGGTATTGCCTTGCATGTACGCTGCACAACTATACTGAAACGGGTTCCGTTGGTCTTATAAGGGACCCAAAACTCTAGTGCATCGGAAACCAAGTCTTGGCACAAAGCGCACACTCGCCAGTCTACATGCTGCTTCAAGGTAGTCTTTTTCATGCCCTCAGACGTAATGTTATATTTGAGAGCTACAAACACGACCGGCATGTACTCTTCCACAATTCTTACACACTTTTCCTGCAAGCTCGTCTCTAGCGTCTAGTTGCATAGATTCCTCTCCACATATGTTGTGCCCAATTTCATCAAGTAGTCGATGTAGGATAATCTTTCTTCAGCCTCTACTATTGGATGCATAAGCATGTTAAGATTGGATCGAAATATCTCTAATTCTTGCGGTGAACGCATGTGGACACTTCCTCTGAATCAATTCTAAACAAATTCCCCTCGCTCTCCTCTTCCGAATCAAAGCTTTCCATTTCATTGCCCGATAAGATATCCATTACCCCCACCTTCCCTCTCGCTACACGTACCGTCACTGCTCTTGACCTCTCCATTACTACCACCATCGATCCTATCCTTATCAAAACGAGAGCCAACTCTATATTGTGCACTATGTGTATGTAACAATAGTTATAGCTCAGCTACGGACGTTGTTGGGGCCAACTACCCTTTATATGCTGGAGGATATTGTCAAACGAAAAAAGTGCTATCTCCAATCCCAGCCCTGCCCATTTAAGTAAATCTTCTACCTCTGAGCAGGAGAGCGAAATGGAAGGGAAGAAACGGAACGGCAGAACGGGATTCGGGTCCGGAGGCCGGACGTTTGAAGTGGAAGCGTACGTGGTGGGTGGGACCGTGGTGGCGCTGGCGCTCCCTGACCAACGGTCACATCGCGGCGTGGTGTCACGTCCCGTTCAAATGCGGCATTGGTGGGGGAGGCGAGGGTCCGCATGCGCCACGAGAGCTGCAATTTCGGGCTGCAATCCGCGGCACACTGTGCGGGAACGGCGGCGTCTCCATCGATTTCCCAACACCCGCTCCCGGGCTGGCCGGATATGGACACACTACCAGCGGCACTGTGCACGGCATCTTCCAGGCGGGAATAGTGGTGGCCTTGCCCTCGTCAGATCTGTCCTGCTCTCGCCATTTTCCTCCCCTCCGTCTTATTCCTCTTCTGCTGCCGCTGCCGCTGCTGCTCCTGCTCCTGCTACGCCCCGCTGCTGCTGCTGCTGCTGCTGCGCTGCGCTGCGGCTGCTCTCAAGATTGTTGCGCTGAGGAGTTCCCGTGCTCGGGTGGGATGCTGTTGTGGTGACATGATGAAAGATCCTGCCCTGGGAAGCAACAGGTCAAGAACGCAGTGCGAGGTCCGGTTCGTGTTGTTCTGTATGCTCTTCTACTCCGCGTCCAAGAAACTGCAGGAAGAGAGCGTGGATTCGGATGGAAGGAAGCGGCCGGAGGTGTGTGCGGTCTTGGATGGATGCTCTCCGCCGCAGAGTGTCCGGTCCAGCTGCATCTCTGGATCCAGCTCCAACTGGTTACTTCTCGGCATTTGACCGTTACCTGCTCCCTTTAGAAGCTTAGGATGCGACTCCTGCCTGTCATCCATATCTATCTGTAATCTATTTTCTTCAAGAAGGATTCGGGGAAGGCGTGCAGGGATGAGCTGCACTTTGTGGCTTCAGATTTGCCTTCGATCTGACAGTGCCTGCTCGTGTGAGTCACTCTCTTGCATTTCCTCTGCTATTAGAATGTTGTTCGGGTTGTGATGGTGTGATTCGGGGTTAGCAATTGGACTGATGAAGATTCCTGCAGGTCACTGTGTGAAACTTCGCCTGCCGCATTGGTAGTGAGGTTCCTCACCCCCGAAACTAACCAGCGACCCTCCTCTATTTACAATAACTGAGCGACAGCTCGGGGAGAGGTTGTCAAGGACATCAGGAGATCAAGAAGTCTTTTGCTGCCCGGAAGACTATGTGGTTTCCGATTCCCTATCGTTGTTGACGCGATTCGCCATCTGTTCGTAAGCTTTACCAGTTAAGATCACATGCAAGCCCCAGCGTCTTCCCGTCAAATCATTCGGGCACCACGTGCAGAAGGCGACGAGAACATGGTAAGTCATAGCTCCAATCCTTTTGAAGGAACGCCGTGGAACCAGTAATAGCTGTATTGTGCATTGTCTGTTGGCGTCTTTTCTTCTCACTTTGAATTGATCTGTTCTTCTCACTTTGAATTGATCACTAGCAGGGCCTGGCTATGGCATCCCCGCTGATAGTGCAAGCAGTTGAGAAGGTAAGGAATGGAGAAACTTCAGAAATATGTTTGGCTTCCTTCCCTGGACTTTTATTCCCTTGTTTCTTGTCTAAACCCTGTGGAAACTCGCCAGGTTGATCTTGTGGTTGCCAAACTTCAAGAGTTGCAACAGAACATAACCACCACCAGGAATTGCCTTGGTGCAAGTTACAGTGGAAAAGAAAAAAGCAGGCAAATCGCCGGTCCGAACAGGTCGCATATGCTAGTGAGACGAAAGAACTCCACCAGAAGGTAATTCTTAGTTTCTGCACAGGGTGGTGCTTTCCCAGTCTGGCTGGCGCACCGCCGTCCACAGATAGATATTAATTCATATTTGGTGTAGGCTGCAAGAAGGCCCGCCGCCTTGGGCCCTGCAGAAAAGTCATGGAGTGATCGACATGCGCGGAGGTAAAGCAGCCATGCTGGTCAATAGGACTGATTTTTTTGGCTTGTACGGAAAGTTGCAATACATTTGGCCAAGTGTCCTCGGTTCTTACACTTCAAAGTTTTTGCAGGCAAAAAGCCCTTGCCTCGCATGAAGGATGTCCTCAAGATTGAAGATCACGACATCTTGGCTCTCCCTCCCGCTGGTGCAGTCCCAGCAATCCCTCTTGATTGGTTACCATGCTCCGCACATCTGTTTCTCTCCAACTGATCGACGAATTGCGTTTGTTGGTCATCAGAGGGCGACTGGAGACGGTGGTCAGAGCCCGCCGCAGCCGTTCGTCAAGCTGTTTCAGAAATTCTTGTCGCAACCCAGTATGCTAAGGAGATGGCCGGCATTGTCGAGGAGTCTCTGGACGAGAACAAATGCTTCGAACAGGAGAAGGCAGCGACAGCTACGAAAGATCCACAAAAGGCGGCAGTGAAAGATTCTTCAATCAAGGGTGGAGCACCAGCAGCTGGCACGGCGCCAAGGAAGGTTCTAGTTCGAAGATCACAGGCTAAGAACTTGACAGAGAAGAAGATCGCAACCAAGGCGGCTCACAGATTCAAAGTTGTGTTTCCTTACGACGGCTCCCCGGAGAACAACATCGTCAGCGTACCACGTAGTCCTGAGCTTCAGAGGACAGAAGGCTCAGAACCTCCGAGTTCTCCAGCAAGGAGGGAAGTTTGCCCAAAGGCCAAAGACATCAAGCGACCCACTGCCCAGAAGAAGGTGACGTCAACGACATCGCTCAAGAAGGATGCTGAGATCTCTGTACCAAGGAGAAGCAATGAGGTATCTGGAGTTCGAGAAACGCCAGCCCGGTCAGTTACGGATAGCAAGAAGACGGAAGGTTCCATGTCGGCCCAGGCCCCCAGTGTCTATGCTGGGGAAACCTCTGGTCGGGCTGAGTCTGAAATTGAGCAGATTGTGTTACATGATGGTAGCTTGGAAGTGAAGACTATTCCACTGAAGGCGACAGAGATCAAGCAACCGTGGAACTTCTCGCAGGGCAAGACATCCAAGGTAGTTCTGTTCTCCAATCCGACATTCGTCCCGAATCCCAAGCCCAGCAAGAGCGCGAAGTCCGACTCTCTTGGAAAGAAGAAAGGGTGGATAGGGCAACACTTCACATCTGAGAGCATGGGCTTGAGAAGGCTTTCTTTCGGGCTCCGGTCTTCATCGCCGGCGAAGAGCCTCCCATCACTGATCTCAGCCCTTCCTTCTCGAAGAAAGAGTGCGGACTCAAGCCAGGTAAATCCCCCTACTGTAGCTCCCGAGCCTACGTCTTTCAAAGCAGGAGAGCTTCCTCTGCCACCTGGGCGAGTTCAAGCCAACCACAGGAAACCGACTGCATCCAGCAACGGCGGGGGCCAACCAAGTGGAGCAGCCGGACAAACCTCCAGGGACACAGCAACAAGGAAGGGAACCGAAGCCTGCAAGCTCAAGGTCCGAGACTCGAATGTGATTCACAACAACAAAGGCAGGGAGAGCGTCAAGCCAGCAAGAAATGTCCCATCAGCCATCAATGCTGTTCACAAGAAGACTGTGCCCGAAAGCGAGATCTGCCCCGACAACAGGAACCCGGAGGAGCCCCAGACCATTCTAGGTACCCGCGGCGAGACATCCGGCTCTTTGAGGCGATCAGCCACAACAGGACTTCCCAGCAGCTTCGCAGTTCCGCAGGAGGAGCGCACAACTGTGGGCGAAGTGCAGACATCAGCCGAACCCATGAGTCCCGGCAAGGAGAACCTGTACGTTCCAGGATGCGCACCTGGCGTGGATTTCCTGAAGAGAAGCTTGTCTCACGGCAACGACCGCATTCTGACGTTAGGTAAAAGCCCGGCAGGCAAGGCACTGCTGAAGCGTGCCAAAGGATGGATGTCCTTCCAGCGAACCCTCAGCAAGACGCGAGCCCGAACTGAAGGAGAGAGTTGGGAAAGGCTGCACGCAACCAAGCTTTTCGCTTGACGCGTGCTCCTGCATATTTTGTAGTTTACGCTGTAATCCACATTTTCTTCGCTGTGATCACTACAGTGTGACACCACGTTCCTCCCTATTTGTAACTGTAGTCATCCCTTATGAACCATCGCACTCCTTGTCCCCCATGTCCGGCTGTTGGGACAAAATTGCTGCCCAGTCGATCAGTCCAATGCGAAGCCCGAGCTGTCACCAAAACCTGCCACGAAGTGAGAGAGAGGTTGCCAATCTAGAGCCGCGAGCTAATCACGGTTACTAAACCCTGGGGATGAATCAAGGCGCAGCAAGTGGCGGCCCCTTCTTCGCTGCCAAGGAACGCCAAATCATCTGCCCCGTAAATGGAGCAGCGGAGATTCGAAGGCGCCCGGTAGCAGCAGCACGCAGCTCGGAGCTGGCGGGGGCGGGAGCGGGGAGGGCCGACTTCAATCGGTCTCCAGGATGGGCTACATTGGGAAGCATGGCGTCGAGGCGCTGCACAGATACAAGTACAGCGGCGTCGATCGCTCCTACCTGGCAAAATACGTGATGCAGCCCTTCTGGAGCCGCTTTGTCAAGCTCTTCCCGCTCTGGATGCCGTGCGTCTACACTCCCCCAGCTCGCATTTGCTTGCCTGTGAGCTGAGGTCTACAGAAATCGTGTCTGTGCTGTCGTGGAATCACGGGTGGGGATGAGTAGGGTTTGGGGGCTTGCCACCGGGAATTCTAACTCTGGATCGTGGTGGGATGCATGTGGCGCTTTGGAACAGGCCTAATATGGTGAGCTTTTGTGCCTCTGTTTGGTTCTGCAGTTGCTGGGCAGTGGCCTGGTCGTTTAGTCTGGAGCTGACGTTCAGTTTTGTTTGATGGGTGCAGATCACGCTGATTGGCTTCCTTTTTGTCCTCACATCAGCTTTGTTGAGCTATGTAAGAATGGTGGTTGTGTCTGCAGTGAGGTTGTTGGCTGATTGTTGCACTGAGCCTGGTCTAGTTGTGCTTCCCTGGGATACTCACTTTTGACCGATCGTTTTTCAGGTTTTTTCTCCCCACCTCACTGAAGCATCTCCAAGATGGGTCTTCCTGTTGCACGGTCTCTTGTTGTTTCTATATCAGGTAAGCAAATCAATGCAGGAGGCAGTGCAGGTTTTTTCTTGTGTCTCCATCCCAGAGTGCATTCTCATGTTCGCCTATTGCTGAAAACTTCAGACATTTGATGCTGTTGATGGGAAGCAAGCAAGGCGAACAAATTCTTCAAGCCCTCTGGGAGAGCTCTTCGACCATGGTTAGCAGAGCCTTCATCATGCCTGAAGCAGTTTTGCAAAGCATTCTCTCCCTGGCTGCTGCAACGATGGTCAAAGAGATGTTCTAATTCCACTGATGTCTGTCATTGATTGGGTGGTTGTCGGTGGTCAGGCTGTGATGCCCTTACATGTGCGGTAAGACTTGTTTTGTCCTTGTGCTTGGGGTGTTCATTGAAGTGTTATGTTATGTGCCTCTGACTCCGGTGTGCTGACAATCTGGTGATCAGTTCGAGACAATGGCATTTAGTTCAGCAATGCTATGCGGCAAGAGTTCGTTCTGGTTCTATGTGATTGCAACCATACCGTTCTTTGCCGCTACTTGGGAGAGGTAAGTGGATGTTCAAAGACCATAGCCCTGGTATGCACTGGCTATTATGTGCAATGTAGTGGCTTGTACTACAGCATCTGGGATGCTTGTGAGCTTCCAAGGTTAGTACATCTCAGAGTGCTTCTTTGGTACTGCAGCTTCTTCACAAACACGCTTATACTACCCGAAATCAACGGTCCCACAGAGGGGCTGATGCTCATTTATCTCACACATTTCTTTACAGCTATTGTCGGTACGTGTCTCACAAGCATGCAACTATTCTCCTCCCTGTGTTCTAAGCAGATGCTTGGTTTTGAGTGATCCACTTGAGCATCCCAGCCGCCTAACAAATTTTACAGGTCCTGAGTGGTGGAAGCAGAGTGTTCATCAAGCAACTGGGTCTCCATTTCTTCCAGGTGCTATGCTATTATGATGTCAGCTCTGTATGACTTATGCAGTATGTCCGCACATATTTCGCATCAGGCTTTGAGTGAGGTCTCAGGCCAGGGGAGGCTGTTGGTGGCAGTGCCCAATGGCTCCTGATGTGTGGCATCTTGCCAGGAATTTCATGTCTAACCATGAATTTTTGTCCTTGGGACCTGCTGTATTCTAATGTGTCCTCCTCCTTGGCAGATGTTCCGCTGAATCGTGTTGTTATTGCTGGCATGATGCTTTTTGCTGTTGCTCCCACTGTGCTGTACAGGTAAGCACACTATAGTTCGATTGTAACAAAATGTGCAGATTTGCAAGCACTGGAACAAAGAAATATCTTTGGTAGAGAAAAACGCTTTAGTGTATTGTAAGAACTCGAGTGTCTGCTTTCCTGCAGTGTGTCAAATGTTCGGGAAGTGCTTTCTTCAAAGAGGGGAAATATTGTACCTGCCTTTGCAATGGTGAGCATGTGGTTCACTGTGATGTAGTTCCTTATGGTTTCTTTGTCCAACAAATGATCTGATCCTTCTTTTCTTTTTTTTGTTTCTTTTTCATGTAGCTCAGGCATTAATGAGCTACTTTTTCGTTTTCCTTTTCAGCTTGTGCCCTTCATATTGCTGGTGGGAGGAGTTTCTATCTGGTTAGGCGCTGTGCTAAACATTTTGGTGCCATTAGATGTGTCATGCTACCTACAATATGCAGTTCCTCTTCAATTTCTCTGATGTCTCAATCTTCTGCAATTTATTCTAGGGGCTGGTTATCTCCATCTGATATTCTGGGAAATCATCCTCATTTGGTTTTGCTGGGAACAGGGTTAGCGTTTGGCTACCTTGTGGTAAGTGACTGTGGAGAGTTAGTTGCTGATAGACGTTTTCTGGTAAAAGCGTGGAGTGTGTCATTCCACTTTACAGCAAGTCAGTGGTGTGCAAGTGCTTCAGTCGATGAGGTGGACCATGTACGCAGGGAAGGATCATTTTGGCTCACTTGTGTGACGAGCCCAAGGGCCTGAAGACAGGGATGTATATGGTATGACTTGGTGAATCTCTCTCTGCTGCAGTTCCACTGGACTAGCCCTAATGACGATGGTTCTCCATTTTACAGTCATTGCTGGTTTTGCCTTTCTGCGTTGCCAATGCTCTGTCGGCAAGACTTCAGGGCAGGTATGAATCACTTTTGGTACATGTGGGTTCAAAGCAAACGTTACACTCTGATGCTAGGCCTTTGCTAACTTCTGGGTGATTAATATGTTGGCAGGGAACCTGTAAAGGAGTTCTGGCTGTTGGTGGCCTTCACCTCTTACACAAGTAAGTCTGTCACAATGCTACGTACCAAATTTCAATGCCTCTGAATCAGCGTAACCGAAACTAGACAATTGGTCTTGTCTCTGTGTGCAGGTGCGTTGTACTTGCACTTTGCTTCAAGTGTTATTCATGATATCACTTCTGCCCTCGGCATTCATTGCTTCAGGTACTCAAATGTTGCAAGTTGGTCATTTCATATGCATCTATGCATTTTCTCTGCAAGTGTCTGTACTTCTGCCAAGTTTGCCGTGTATGCATCTTAACTGTTAGCATTTCGTGCCACAGAATCGGTAAAAAAGTGAGGAAAGGGGCATGAGAAGCTGATACTCCACCATCAAAGCTCCCGCCTACTTATGCCTCTTAGAAACTAACTTAACCCTCCGCTCTCTGCCCTGATGTTGTCCCCACAGCATCACAAACACTACCCATCGTGGTACCTGAGCTCGCCCTGCACCAACTCGGAGCTCGAGGTCCGATGATAGAGATAGTGCAGTCTTTGAGTAGAGTAGCCATAGATTATATTGTTTGTGGGTGCTCCTCGTGGAAATGCATTCAGGAGCAACTTGAGGAACTAGTTGATGGTTACACCAATTTTCCCAGGGCAGATAGCAGGGGGCCGAGTCTGAAGCCTGGAGGATGTCGTCACTCTATTATTTTTCAGTTTTAATAATAAATTGAAATCATCAATTACTAATGAATGTGATTTTTATCAAACCAGAACGTGATCATGTCTACATTGTCGTCATAGAGACGTGGGAGCAGGCCATAGAAGGGTGAAGAAAGCGCCGTTACCAAAGAAGAACCTGGTCATGTCGACATTGTCTGAAAGGGAGAGCTGGGAGCCGGCCATGGAAGGCTGAAGAAAGTAGCCGTTTTCTCATGGGAGAAACATGTGCATGGGAAGAGCATCTATGTCGTTGCTTCACTACAACCCTAAACTATCTACGCAGTCTCCAAAATTGGCCTCCTACTGCTCGCTTTGGCAAGCTTGGATATTCCGAGAATATATTGTAGATTGCCCGGTCGCAGTGAGGCGGCCATTCAATGTAGCTTTGGCACACCATGGTACAAGTTGTTAAGTACCAATTCCATGACGGAAATCCGTCCTTAATGGACTTAAATAAAATTCTTCTTCTTCTTCATTCGCCAGAACGGCTGCTGGTGAACAGGGGCCAACACCTTGCACTAGCCGAGGTTATGGAGAGGAAGCTCAGTGTAAGCGCCTCCAATTTAGTAGAATCATAGGTAGACGCCATGATGGAGAGGCATCTTCTAAAATCTTTATGCTCGATGTGGTCTGGACGTACCTATTGAGGTCTGTTTTTTGTACTGTAAAATCTGACATGCTACTCACCCTGTCCGTGGAGATCACTCAAAGGTATCAAATGGAATCCGTGTGTGAAAGAAATTCAAGAGCCCAAAGAGTGAGCTGAACGACTCAATATGAGTAGATTCAGCGTTCTTGGGTTACTCATTTCCTGTTCAACCATAGTGCACTAGGGAATCAACATGAGTAGATTCAGCGTTCTTGGGTTAATTGTCTCCTGTTCAACCATGATACACTAGGGCTCTAGTAATCATCTTCAGCCTGCACTCGCTTTCATCTTTAGCAAGCAACATTAATCTCAAACTCTTGTTCAACCATGATACACTAGGGCTCTAGTAATCATCTTCAGCCTGCACTCGCTTTCATCTTTAGCAAGCAACATTAATCTCAAAGCGTCCAAGCGGGTTTTGATTTATTAATTTTTTGCCCTATAATTATACATTTCTTTCCTCTGTGCATGAATAAACTCGAGAATAAACCTCTTGTAGCCTTCCACACTAAGTACAAGATTTGCCTTCAACAAGCAACCCACACAAGGAACAAGAATTTGCACGGTATTGATTTGCAAAAGCAATGAATCAAACGTGACCTGGAAAGACGCCTCAAAATCTTTAGCCCATAACCTTGACGAATCAAAATCCTGTTGCAATTTTCTAACGATAACACCTTGACTACAAATCTCTCATCTATAAGATCATCCATTACAGAATTGACCTCTTCCGAGTCCCATGCCAAAGATTAGTGCTCAGCCAAAAGAAATTCATATTTTTCCTTTAAGAAAATATTCTTCACCTCAATATTACACACTCTAGTCTCCACACTCTAGTCTCCAATACTGATACCCTGTTAGCTTGATATTTATTTTTAATATTACTCCAATCTCCAATATTGATACCTTGTTATTTATATGTTTAATTGTTTTATACTTACTGATAATAATAATAATAATAATAATCTAAAAAATCAACTAATTATTTTATACTTAATAATAAAATAACCAGGACCTCCACACCACCGACCACAGTCGCCAGTCGCGCACCAAAAACCTAAATTATGTTATCACCGCGACCTCCTCCACTCTGCAATATCAACCTCAACACCCCATGCACCGCAACATCGTCCACCCCATGCTCATCGCGATATCAACCCCAACCCCAACCCCAACACCCCATACCCCATGCTGAGCGCGATATCAGCCCCGACAGTCCATGCTCAGCGGACACAACCACAGAGCCCCACCAGAGAGCAAGCCCTCAACCCTGGGACAGGCCCCACCGCAGACCTCACCGTGCTCCGCACACCGCCACCGTAAGGCCTTCAGGAGAAACCTAAGGGTCACTCTTAGTGGATTGGAGTGGAGTCCCGCCTTTGTCTTCCTGCTTCCCTGCACTGCCGCGTAAGGCCTTCAGGAGAAAACTATGGGTCACTTTGAGTGGATGAGAGTGGAGTGGGGTCCCGCCTTTGTCTTCCCGCTTCCCTGCACTGCCGCGTAAGGCCTTCAGGAGAGAACTATGGGTCACTATGAGTGGATTGGATTGGAGTGGAGACCCGCCTTTGTCTTCCCGCTTCCCTGCACTGCTGCGCACTGCGCTTCGACAAGGATCGCAGCTCCAAACGATCACACATTTCGTGCTCATTTCTCGTAGGGAGTTGTAAGGCTTGTTGCCGCGAACTTCAGGCTCATCATCCCGATAGGCACTTCAGGCTCGTCATCCCGATACAAACTCGTGTGGACATGCCTGGCACAAATTTATCAAAGATGGCCGAGTTGGTCTAAGGCGCCGATTTCAATTCGACCTGGGTTCGAATCCTCATTGCCAGGATGGCCGAGTTGGTGTAAGGCGCCAATTTCAACTGGGCTTGGGTTCGAATCCCGACTCTGACATGCCTCGGCAAAACGTGATAGAAAACGTGGAACGTGGGTCGTTCATTGTTTCAATGCATGAGCTGCACTGTTCGCTCTTCACCATGGCGTGCCAACCATCGTCTCAGGCGGACTCTCAGTCTTCAGAAAGACCTGACAGCACATGAGAAAACTCATCACATGCAAGTTGACAGGACATAAAGGTTGAGCAAGTAGGGAGCCCCATGCTTTCTCCACTGGATGAGAGTGAATTGTCCCTCTGGCACGATAGCCACCTCCTACTGCTGGAATACGTAGGAGGTTGCTATCGTGGAATTGATGTCAACAGTGTGGCCAGTCGGTGTGTTCACTTGTAACTAACAGCGGGAGAAGACGTGTATGTCAAGAGCATGCGTCCACAACTCTTTGCCCTGTAGAATTGTCCGCAGACTTCCCCAATCTCTGTCTGTTCGAGCCCTGCGAAGTCGTCCAACGTGGTAGCACTTCCTTCTTTATCACCTGGCCTTAACAGCCCCAAGTCAACAATGAGTATGTGTGGAAGAAGGTTGCAGGTGCCATGCGTTATTCTCCAGGTGCAGGTGCCCATGGTACTTTCTCCAGGTGCAGTCCAGCTTTGCTATTCTGCAGAGTTTTGCCAGGTCCTGACCACAGCTTAACTGCCCGCCGTTCTGCAGCTTTGTGGGCTATGCCATTCCCCGTCCAGGTCAGTCCAGCAACCCTGGCTTTGCTGCTGTGAAGGCTGGCAACCGGACCCATTGTGAGAGTGGGCAAACCGGATGCCTTCATGTGGTTTCCATAATCGTTGCACATGCTAAGCATGGGAAACCTGAGGAGGCCATACGAGGTGCGTAGGTCAGGAGTGAAGGGGATGCTCACGTCTTTGTAGCTGCCCTTCGAGCTTGTGCATTTGCCGCCGTCTGGAATCTGGCAGAAAAGTGCTCTGTGACGTGGTGCAGAGTGGCATGCCTACTAACTTGTTTGTTGGCACCTGCCTGGTGGGCATGTATGCAAACTGTGGTGAACTGGAAGATGCACGCCAGGTTTTTGAGGCTTGGCCAAGGATGTGGTGACATGGACAGCGCTGATTGCTGGGTATGCTTAGCAGTTAGGGACTCGTGTATGGACAAATGGAGCAGGGGGCCTGCTTTTGGTTAACCATGCTAGGTTTGCTTCCCTTCTGAAGGCCTGTGCAAGCACTGGCGCCTTACAGACGGGCAGGCAGCTGCAATCACGGATTCTTGGAAGAGTCGTAGTGGTGGGCACCTGCCTGGCGGACATGTATGCAAAATGCTCCCAATTTGTGAGGGACAGAGTCATGTTGTGGGCTTGAGGTCTTTGTTGAATGCCCCCCGCATTCTCGAACACATGTATTCTCGCGGCCATGATGATAGGAATGCGGGAGGATGCTGATCACTTCATTTTCCCGAGTTTTAATAGTGATTAAAGATCGTCAATTGCACTTCAATGTCTATGTGCAAAACGTCGCCGGTCTGAAGGCACAAGCGAATGTCGAGGAGGGATGAGTGGGAGCCCAGCTGATGAACGACATGGTAGAGGCCGCTTGTGCGAGCGAGGTCTGTACGGAAGACAAGATAGACGCTGCCCTGGACGTCGTCGCACGGGCAGCCTCCTTGCTGAAGAATCCCGAGCAGCCAGAGCATCCCACTTCCAGTCGTGATTCGTGTACGCGTGAATTTTGGCTGCAGTTGCGAGGTTTGCATGGTAACATGTAGGGTTGGAAAGATGTTGGATGGGGTCTGGTTCTCAACTGGGTGTTGAATTCAGGTGCGGCGAGGTCGTCCTCGACCATTGTGCTGGCTGCCAAGCTCACCAATGCGTTCCCCGATCGGACCATCGAGATTTGCTAGTATGCAAGGAAGCGGAGGGTTTCGACAATGAGGCATCCTCTTCCGTCGTCCGTTGGTGAGGTAGATGAACACGTGGAAGCCAAGAACGTCGGGGGCGTGGCTGTGGCACGCAGTGTGAGAAAGAAGGGATGGAAGCTGGAAGCTTGTGGGGCGGGTTGCGGGCCTGAGTCTAGGGTTTGGAAATTGGAGGATTGTGAGGAAGGACCCCCGGAGTTTGGTGTGGCAGTGGATCTCGGACTTTCTAAGGATGAAGGCGTTGATGATGTAGAGGCGGGACCGGAGCTGGTGTGTAGAGTGTCCTTCGACGACCTGCCGCATGAGTTACTGGCTAACATATGGAAGAGGCTGAGTATTCGTGATCTATGTTCGGTCACGCAAACCTGCAAGCGCTGGCACTCCATGGGCCTGCAGGATGAGTTGTGGAATGCCGTGGGTGTTAAGGTTGGGCCAACTATTAACTGTGTGGGCGAGAGTTGTCCCAGGTACTGTCTTGAAGCCTCATTAGCAGCAAGGGTAGCCATGCAAGTATGTGGGTGGGTTCATGTTTTGCTGACATGTAGTTGGGTTTGCTCTGTGCAGATGGACAAGTGTAAAGAATATGACTCTGTGTGGCCGTGTCACTGAGAAGTTCCGTATCAGGCGGAAGACATGTGCGTCATTTATCGACTGTGTGAAATGGATCATGAATGCTTGTTGGGAGACGGGCAAGCCAGACGTTGTGGCCGGTCGGCTCACTTTACGAGCTTTCCGCAACATGTTCCCCCTTATTCTACAGAGGCGGGCGTGCAATGATTTGAATCTACTATATGAGGCCTTCGGCATGGCCTTCATTGACAGGACGGACTACATGGCAAACTTGCTCGTGGCAGATTTTGCTCTTCAAGAAGAGCCTGCTTACTGTAGTAGCAGCAGCAGTGAGCAGCAACATCAAATTCCAAATGAACGGTACGTGAAGGCAGGAGTTCGTGGCACAGATGGCTCCAAAGGTGTGTACGCCCGTTGTAGACATCACAGAAGTCTGCATGATGTTAGGAAAGGGTGATACGATGTGTGGACCATAGACTTTCATGCTACACTGCCACCGAAGATGAGCGCAGCTGGGCTGCTTGTTGTGTTACCCGAATCTGATTCGTTGCTGACAGAAGCTCATTATCATGCTCAGGCAAATGGACTCAGCTTTCGAGTCAGGACCACACCGATGAAGGAAGGAAGTCCAACCTCGGAATCGATCATGTTGGGGTGTCCCTCTGGAGGGAAGTGGCGACGCTGTGGAGGCGATACACATCTTGGCTCACCATAATCGAATCTCACAGCCGTGAACTCTGGTGGCATGAACGGTTTGCTAAACGACGACGGTCTGCTAGCCTCACATCTAACCCAGTGTTGAAGGATTCACGTTCCTCTAAGTCACTCTCTAACCTTTCCAGGACCAAAACTTGTGCAGATCACACACTTTGTTCGCACCTCCGACACTGTATGACCTAGGGGTGATCTGTTTCAGGTTAGTAGGGTAATGGTTGCATCCGTACAGTCTCTTTCTCATGTCACATCTCCTACAGAAAATGCATGTGTGCTGGGGCGAACAGAAGCCAGATCGTTCTGCGCTACTGAATAAGAGGCCTCCTGCAAGCTGGCTTCGACTGGCTCAAAGTCCACAACAGTGCGGGATGTGCATCAGATGAAGACGAGGAGTTGTTGAAAAGTGTTCACCATATTCTACAGGTGCCTGGCTTGCCTACCGCCCTCCTATTAGGCGACCCATAACCTCCTCCTAACTCTTGCGTGTCGTGCAGGAGCTGGATGTAGAGGATGACTTCATACTAGCCCCAACTGGCTACACCCAAGAGAAGCTCAGGAGATGTTTCTGCAGCGCTTTAGGAGACACCAGAAGCGAGACTGAATAGTCAGGTTATTGGACCTATGTATATACCCATTGTGCATCCTCTTATGTACCACCTACTTAGTGATAAGATCACAGCAATTGTAGTCAGGTGATTGCCGTACTGCTTGAGGTTGGCTCTATCTTACAATGTTCCACCGAACATTTGAACCAAAGAGTTTGGCAGATCTGAATTCATTCCGACTCGCCCTGCTGATGGGGTGCGAAATGGGAAAGGGGTCCGGCTGCGATTGTAACATCTTGTAGATTGGCCATTTAGTTTCCCATGGCAGATGGGAGGGGACCAATGTCGTGAAGCCTGGAGGATGTTGATCACACTTCATTCTTCTGAGGTTTAATAATGATTAAAATCGTTAAGCTGCATAGAGCTGCATAGATAGGTATTAATGTGCAAAATGTAGCCGGTCCCGGGGAACAAGCTACTGGAGAGGAGCGATGGCAGTGAGAACTTCTCGCAGCTGATGAAGGACATGGCGGAGCCAGCGTGTGCGAGCGAGGTCGGGACGGAAGACGAGATAGACGCTGCGCTGGACGTGGCACTGGCAGCCTCGTTTCTGAAAAATCCTGTGAAGCCTGAGAATCCCGCTTCCAGGCTTGATTCGAGTCCAGGTGAATTTTGGCTGCGCGAGTGCCATTTTCGGTGGCGAGATGGTGCATGCGGCCTGGATCTCAACCGGGTGTTGGATGCAGGTGCGGCAAGGTCGTCGTCGACCGTTGTGCCGGCTGCCAGGCTCACGTTTGCATTCCCTGACTGGGCCATCGAGATTTGCAAGGATGCAAAGCGGCGGAAGGTTTCGATAATGAGGCATCCTCTGACGTCGTCTGGCGGTGAGGCAGATGGACACGTTCAAGCCAAGAGCGTCGGGGGCGTGGCTGTGGCACGCAGTGTGAGAAAGAAGGCGTGGAAGCTTGAAGCTCGTGAGGCGGGTTGCGGGCCTGGGTCTAGGGTTTGGAAATTGGAGGATTGTGAGGAAGGAGCCTCTGAGTTTGGCGTGGCAGGAGATCCGGGACTTTGCAAGGCCGGGATCCACTGCCAGGGCACGGAAGACGTAGAGGCCGGAACAGAGCTGGGGTGTAGATTGTCCTGCGACGACCTGCCAGATGAGTTACTGGCTAACATATGGAAGAGGCTGAGTATTCGTGATCTATGTTCGGTCACGCAAACCTGCAAGCGCTGGTACTCCGTGGGCCTGCAGGATGGATTGTGGAATGCCCTGGGTATTAAGGTTGGGCCAACTATTAACTGTGTGGGCGAGAGTTGTCCCAGGTACTGTCTTGAAGCCTCATTAGCAGCAAGGGTAGCCATGCAAGTATGTGGGGTGGTTCATGTTTTGCTGACATGTAGTTGGGTTTGCTCTGTGCAGATGGACAAGTGTAAAGAATATGACTCTGTGTGGCCGTGTCACTGAGAAGTTCCGTATCAGGCGGAAGACATGTGCGTCATTTATCGACTGTGTGAAATGGATCATGAATGCTTGTTGGGAGACGGGCAAGCCAGACGTTGTGGCCGGTCGGCTCACTTTACGAGCTTTCCGCAACATGTTCCCCTTATTCTACAGAGGCGGGCGTGCAATGATTTGAATCTACTATATGAGGCCTTCGGCATGGCCTTCATTGACAGGACGGACTACATGGCAAACTTGCTCGTGGCAGATTTTGCTCTTCAAGAAGAGCCTGCTTACTGTACTGTAGCAGCAGCAGTGAGCAGCAACATCAAATTCCAAATGAACGGTACGTGAAGGCAGGAGTTCGTGGCACAGATGGCTCCAAAGGTGTGTACGCCCGTTGTAGACATCACAGAAGTCTGCATGATGTTAGGAAAGGGTGATACGATGTGTGGACCATAGACTTTCATGCTACACTGCCACCGAAGATGAGCGCAGCTGGGCTGCTTGTTGTGTTACCCGAATCTGATTCGTTGCTGACAGAAGCTCATTATCATGCTCAGGCAAATGGACTCAGCTTTCGAGTCAGGACCACACCGATGAAGGAAGGAAGTCCAACCTCGGAATCGATCATGTTGGGGTGTCCTCTGGAGGAAGTGGCGACGCTGTGGAGGCGATACACATCTTGGCTCACCATAATCGAATCTCACAGCCGTGAACTCTGGTGGCATGAACGGTTTGCTAAACGACGACGGTCTGCTAGCCTCACATCTAACCCAGTGTTGAAGGATTCACGTTCCTCTAAGTCACTCTCTAACCTTTCCAGGACCAAAACTTGTGCAGATCACACACTTTGTTCGCACCTCCGACACTGTATGACCTAGGGGTGATCTGTTTCAGGTTAGTAGGGGTAATGGTTGCATCCGTACAGTCTCTTTCTCATGTCACATCTCCCTACAGAAAATGCATGTGTGCTGGGGCGAACAGAAGCCAGATCGTTCTGCGCTACCGAATAAGAGGCCTCCTGCAAGCTGGCTTCGACTGGCTCAAAGTCCACAACAGTGCGGGATGTGCATCAGATGAAGACGAGGAGTTGTTGAAAAGTGTTCACCATATTCTACAGGTGCCTGGCTTGCCTACCGCCCTCCTATTAGGCGACCCATAACCTCCTCCTAACTCTTGCGTGTCGTGCAGGAGCTGGATGTAGAGGATGACTTCATACTAGCCCCAACTGGCTACACCCAAGAGAAGCTCAGGAGATGTTTCTGCAGCGCTTTAGGAGACACCAGAAGCGAGACTGAATAGTCAGGTTATTGGACCTATGTATATACCCATTGTGCATCCTCTTATGTACCACCTACTTAGTGATAAGATCACAGCAATTGTAGTCAGGTGATTGCCGTACTGCTTGAGGTTGGCTCTATCTTACAATGTTCCACCGAACATTTGAACCAAAGAGTTTGGCAGATCTGAATTCATTCCGACTCGCCCTGCTGATGGGGTGCGAAATGGGAAAGGGGTCCGGCTGCGATTGTAACATCTTGTAGATTGGCCATTTAGTTTCCCATGGCAGATGGGAGGGGACCAATGTCGTGAAGCCTGGAGGATGTTGATCACACTTCATTCTTCTGAGGTTTAATAATGATTAAAATCGTTAAGCTGCATAGAGCTGCATAGATAGGTATTAATGTGCAAAATGTAGCCGGTCCCGGGGAACAAGCTACTGGAGGAGCGATGGCAGTGAGAACTTCTCGCAGCTGATGAAGGACATGGCGGAGCCAGCGTGTGCGAGCGAGGTCGGGACGGAAGACGAGATAGACGCTGCGCTGGACGTGGCACTGGCAGCCCTCGTTTCTGAAAAATCCTGTGAAGCCTGAGAATCCCGCTTCCAGGCTTGATTCGAGTCCAGGTGAATTTTGGCTGCGCGAGTGCCATTTTCGGTGGCGAGATGGTGCATGCGGCCTGGATCTCAACCGGGTGTTGGATGCAGGTGCGGCAAGGTCGTCGTCGACCGTTGTGCCGGCTGCCAGGCTCACGTTTGCATTCCCTGACTGGGCCATCGAGATTTGCAAGGATGCAAAGCGGCGGAAGGTTTCGATAATGAGGCATCCTCTGACGTCGTCTGGCGGTGAGGCAGATGGACACGTTCAAGCCAAGAGCGTCGGGGCGTGGCTGTGGCACGCAGTGTGAGAAAGAAGGCGTGGAAGCTTGAAGCTCGTGAGGCGGGTTGCGGGCCTGGGTCTAGGGTTTGGAAATTGGAGGATTGTGAGGAAGGAGCCTCTGAGTTTGGCGTGGCAGGAGATCCGGGACTTTGCAAGGCCGGGATCCACTGCCAGGGCACGGAAGACGTAGAGGCCGGAACAGAGCTGGGGTGTAGATTGTCCTGCGACGACCTGCCAGATGAGTTACTGGCTAACATATGGAAGAGGCTGAGTATTCGTGATCTATGTTCGGTCACGCAAACCTGCAAGCGCTGGTACTCCGTGGGCCTGCAGGATGGATTGTGGAATGCCCTGGGTATTAAGGTTGGGCCATTGATCAACTGCGGGGACAAGAGCTGTCCCAGGTACCGTCTTGAAGCCTTAGCAGCAAGGGTGGGTCTACGAATATGTGGGGTGGTTCATGTGTTGCTGACATGTTGTCGGGTTTGTCGCGTGCAGATGGACAGGTGTGAAGAATATGACTGTGTCTGATCGTGTCAGTCAGAAGTTCCATGTGTATAGAAAAGGTTACGAGTTTCTCAAATGTGCCATGAATATTTGGTGGGAGTCGGGCAAGCCAGACGGTCGCTACAATTCATCAGGTTTCCGAGGCATCATGCGGAAGCTGACAGTGAACAATTGGAGTCTACTCTATGAAGCCTTCGGTGTGGCCTTCATTGACAGGACGGACTACATGGCTAACTTGCTCCTTGCAGACTTTGCTTTTCAAGAAGAGCCTGCTCACTGTAGTAGCGGCAGCAGTGAGCAGCAACATCAAATTCCAAATGCACGCCACGTGAAGGCAGGAGTTTGGAGCGAAGATGGCTCGAAAGGTGGGTGCACCCATTCTACACATAATAATAGTCACTGCATGATGTTAGGAGAGTGTGATAGTTTCTATGCAGCACAAACTTTCATGCTACACTCCCGACCGAAGATGAGGGGGCATGCTTGTTGCGTTACCCGAAGCTGTTCGGTGCTGACGAAAGGTCGGTATCAAACTCAGGCAAATGGACTCAGTTTTCGAGTCTGGAAAACACCGATGAAGGAAGGAACTTCAACCTTGGAGTTGGGCATGCTGGGGTGTCACTGTGGAGAGAAGTGGCGAGACTGTGGAAGCGATACAAACTTTGGCTTACGATGGTGGTTTCTCACTGCCGTGAACTCAACCATGAAGTTCTGGCTGAACGAGCACGGTCAGCCAGCCTCACCTCTGTCACAGTGTTGAAGGTTTCACTTTCCTAATTCACTTCCTAACCTTCCCGTGGCCAAAACTTGTGCAGATCATACTCGGTCTTAACTCCGACTCTGTATGACGAAGGGGTGATCTGCTTCAGGTGAGCAGGGGTGACGGTTGCGTTCGTAGAGTCTTTTCCTCATGTCACGCGGCCTTACATAAAATGCATGTATGTTCTGGCCAGCAGAAGCCAGATAGTTCTCCGCTACCGAATCCGCGGCCTCCTGCAAGCTGGCTTCAACTTGCTCAAAGCCCAGGACAGTACAGGCTGTGCATCAGATCAGGATGTGGAGTTCTTGAAGTCTGTTCGCCACCTTCTACAGGTGCCAGCTTGCCTTGCCCCGTAGCAAGAACACACCCTCGTATGTCCCGCCCCATATCCTCCTTCTAACCCGTGCTTGCTGCGCAGGAGCTGGATGTACACGATGACTTCATACTATCCCCAACAGGCTACACCCAAGAGAAGCTCAGGAGATGTTTCTGCAGCGACTTGACCATGGCTAGGAAACAGCAGAAGCGAGATCTCTCGGTCCTGGTATCAGGGGCGCCCTGAAGAGCCATAATATTGTACCTACACACGTACGTATACAATACCCATTGTGCATTTTTTTCCTCTACATTACAGCAAGTGTGGCATCCCTTTTTGGTAATCAGGTCTCTTCCTAGTCCTTGTCCCAATCCTAATCCTTAGGTCAGACTGACGACCATTTTGGACCGAATTCAGTTGAACCAGATTTGAAATAGTATTGGAGACTCCCTTCTTAGAGGAAGAGCAGGGCTTCCATTCCGTTTCGGTTTCCCGCGTTTCTGCCGGCGTATCGTCGCTTGGATGCTCTTCTTCTTCCTCCTCCTTGGGCGCAACGGGATCCTCGCTTTGCCCTTGGGCTTCCGAACGCTCACATTTTTCTTTGACGGCATGCGCAGGCGAGAGTGAGCGGCCAGGACACCGGCATCGCAGCGAGGCCAATCTGACCTGCCGTGGTGGTGACCTGATCGCCGCGCCCAGGCCCCGACCCGCCCTGTTCGGCCGGGTGCCGAATGGGAACGGGGACGGGCAAGGGCTCGGGCTGCCATTCTGCGGAAGCAAGAGGGAGCAGATGACGGAGATCCAGGCTTGCAGGCTGTAGCTTGCGGATGACAGCTGCGGGCGAGTGAGCGCAAGCAAAGCGAGGAAGAAGTAAGCAGAGGGAAGGGAAGCGATGGAGCAGCACAGCATGGACCACGAGTTCAACCAGGGCACGGCAGACGCCCCGGACTTCGCCTTCGCCTTCAACGACAGCAACTTCTCCGATCGAATTCTGCGCATTGAGATTGTGGCAGGGCCGTCGGACGTGAAGGGGGATGGGGACGGCAATTCCTTGGCCCACATGTGGGCCGCCAGGCACAAGAAGCGGAGGCGGGAGTGCGGGGGAGGCGCGGCCGAGGGAGCTCACTCCAAGCTAGGGTCTGAGGGGAGTCAACGATGCTGGAGCAGACGGAGGAGGTGCAGGAGGCGCAGCAGGGGGATGGGGGATGGGGGGTACCAGTTGGTGGAGGACGACGGGCCGCAGGAGTGCAGGGACGAGGACGTGGTGGCCATGGTGGAGGAGCCCTACGGCTCCAGGGAGCACGCCCCAACTCCCGGAGGAGGACGCCGGGTCGGGGGCGTGCTCTTATTGGAACATGAGCAGCGGGACCGTGGTGTGTAGCAAGGTGATTCACATCAGTTCCGCCATCCTGGCCGCGAAGAGCCCCTTCTTCTACAAGCTCTTTTCCAACGGGATGCGGGAGTCGGAGCAGAAGGACGCCAAGCTCCGCATCTGCGTGGGGGAGGAGACGGCGCTGCTGGACCTGCTGCAGTTCATGTACAGCGGGCGGATCCAGGCCAGCACCCCGGCCACCATGCTGGACGTGCTCATGGCGGCGGATAAGTTCCAGGTGGCTTCTTGCATGCGGGCCTGCAGCAGGCAGCTGCGAACCATGCCCATGACCATCGAGTCCGCGCTGCTGTACCTGGACCTGCCCACCAGTGTGCTGTCCCCGGACGCAGTCCAGCCGCTGACCGAGGCTGCGAGGGAGTTTCTGGCGGAGAAGTATAAGGATTTCGGGCGGTTCTCGGAGGATGTGATGTGCTTGCCGTTGGCGGGGGTGGAGGCGGTGTTGTCCAGTGATGGGTTGCAGGTGGCTTCCGAGGATGCGGTGTATGATTTTGCCCTCAAGTGGGTTAGGGCGCATTATACCAAGGCGGAGGATAAGGGAGGTTTTGGCTTCCAGGCTTGTGTCTATTATCCGGTTTCCTATGATGTCCAGCAGGAGGCTGAAGAAGGTGCTCAACTGCAATGATTTTGATCACGACCTGGCTTCGAAGTTGGTGTTCGAGGCTCTCACCTTCAGGGCTGAGCCGCCCTACCGGCAGAAGCAGCTGGCTCAGGAGGAGGCCGGGCACCGGAGATTCTGTGAGAGGGCCTACAAGTACAGGCCCGTGAAGCTGGTGGAGTTCGATTCTCCTTACCAGCAGTGTCTCGTCTTCTTCGATCTCAAGATGGAGGAATGCAAGGCCCTCTGGCCGGAGGGGCGGGTGTACTCGCAGGCGTTTCACCTCGGTTGGCAGGGTTTTTTCTTGTCCGCCCACTGCATCGCGGATCATCAGTTTCGCTGCTTCGGCCTTTTTCTGGGGATGCAGGGGAAAGGTACAGTCAGCTTTGAGGTGAGCTACGAGTTTGCAGCCCGAATGAAACCGAGCTGGGAGTTCGTCTCGAAGTCCAAGGGCAACTACTTGTTCACGGGAGGCAAAGCTGTGGGCTACAAAAATCTCTTCGCTCTACCCTGGTCACAATTCATGTCTGAGGCCAGCCCCTATTTCCATGAAGGGGTGTTGCACTTACGAGCAGAGCTCACCATAAGGCCCAAGGCGCCAGGAGCTTGAGAGGAGGATCGTGCAGTGCATTGTCCAACATCTCGCCTTGCGCTGCAGAACGCAACAGGCATACCTCACTTTCTGTACAGGAGCTGGCTACGTAGATGAAAGGGCTACGTAGACGTTTACTCAGATGAGATAAGTAGAAAGCAGAGATCATGGAAGCAAAGACCATGGAAGCGAAGGGTTGGGGCCAATAAGATAGAGACTGCCTTGCAGTCTGAACAACATTCCAAATTCTCCGTCGTCTCTACCCAGATTTTCCCTGTAGTTGAACTTTTGTTGTTAATTTCTAGTTTGCCCATCTCATTTTCGCCGAGTGAGCTTCCTTCTCTTCGGCTATGGTGGGATGGCAGGCCAAATAATTAGGCCATCGGGCTGGAGAACAATAAATACCCACATGGAATGGAAAGAATGGAAAGAATGCAAGGCCTAGTTCTAAGATAAACCTGCAGTCTTACGAAGATCCATCCTCTTCAAAAATTAGAGAACTTTGGAAAAATGGATAAACAGTATGTTAAAACCGTTCCAAATGTCCTTATAGATTAGACAAAAGAAAAGAAAAGTACATACCCTTCCAAATGTTCTTATAGATTACACAAAAGAAAAGAAAAGTACATATTTGCAAAAACCTCCTGAAAAGAAGTTTATTCTAAGTGACTTAACAACTCTGCTTCAACATCAAATTTGTAATTCCAAGCCTCCTTTGGACTTTTGATTAGTTGCAAGGCTTTGGTGAAGAATTTTACTGAACGTCTTGCATATTTTTTTTCAAATGTTGTACATTGTAGCTTAGGAACAAAGTAGTTCATTTGTTCTACAAAGTTCTTCAAGAATTGATCCACCCGATCTCTGGGAGCCATACCTCTTATTGTCACTAATGTCATTGTAGATCTTATGCCCTCCTCCAAATCCGCTAGTTCTTTCAGTCCTTGATTGAATACCGGTAATGGATCCTTACTTAGCCGACCGTGCAGTACTTCCATCCAAAATCTTTTAAAACACTCGATTGCTAGGGCATGTAGGTCTAATACATGTCTTGACCATTTACACATGTTCACATGGATGCTTGCATTTGCATATGTTACATCTATATGAGCTTGGATAACCTCATACACACGCTCCCAGTTGACCATTTGGAGTTCACTACCTTGCAAACATAAGATTTGGTGATTGCACCATAGTACATCATTCATGTCGTTCACTAGTAGCTCTCCTTCTTCACGTTCTTCTCCATTTATGTTGTTCAAGACCAGTTCTCCCTTTTCAAGTTCTTCTGCATCCATTTTTGTTGAAGATAATAGTGAAGGCGATGTGAGACAAGTAAATCACGTACATGTATTGATTGTATTCGCTTTTGATATATTGCATCTCACATTTGATGAGTGACAACCTAGCCATGAGATCTCTACCATATAGCCCGTAATAGGTCTCATGTTGTAACACCCTTCAGGACCCCATAGCTCGAATATCTCCTTCGTAGTAAGGCTTGAGGCCACAATTCAAATATCTTCGTTGAAATAGGACCCTTCAAACCTGATAGATCAATTTATAGCATAACTTCTAATAAAAATATACTGTCTCAACCGAATTATTTTCCAAAAATAAACAAATAATAAATGAATACTACATCTACATATATAGTGACTCTTTATCCATCAAGACATAATTAAACATAGCTTGACCCAAAACCAAAGTTAATACGTAGCATAGGCTCTAATAAAAATCTACTCTCTCAAAGCAAACAAGTCTCATAAAAAATAAATGAATAATAGATGACCACAAAATCTACATATATAGAGATTTTTAGTAGTCAAGATCCGATAACCTATTTTTTTGTGCAAGTAGACCCGATAACTAAATATACACCAAAAACTAGACTAGACTGGATTCTGATGACTACTAATTATTATATTTATATTTTGAAGTTTAACAATAGATGTTTGTTCTTCACACAATAGGAAACTCCTTTTTTAAGGATCTTGTTTTCAACATTGAATTGGCGTAGATGAGATCATTCATCTTTATTTATTACTTATAAGGAACTTCCTCATCGAAGGAGGCAAGCGCCAAGGCGAGCGGCGACCAAGCGGCGAGCGACCAAGCATAATGCGACGGCGGCGGTCGGTGATGCGCTAAGGCGGGTGAGGCTGCGGGGCTAGCGGCGAGTGTGGCGTCGTCGGGCGGTGCGTGGCGGCGTAGCGTGGCGTCAGGCGGCGTCGTTGGCAAGGAATGGGCTGATGGCCGGCGTTCGGAGGCCGAGGAAGCCCGATGTTCTGTTATGTGGGGGTGGGCGCGTGACTAAAGAATTTGGTCGGCGACATCTTATTGTCTTCTTGGCAACGTGGGGAGCTCGTGGTGTCCCAATTTGCATGGTTTGCGGTGCTCACCGCCAGCCGGGCTGCATGGGGGTTGCCCCGGCAGGTCTTCTTCTCTGCTAGGGTGCATCCGCGATCGGCTTTGGTTGCCGAGAGTGGTGGGGCTCACCTTTGGGCCCTGGGAGCGGTGGGCTCACCTTTGGGCCCTATGAGTAATGGGGCCCACCTTTGGCCCGGGGAGTGGTGGGGCCCAGGTTCATCTATAGGTTGGGGCAATGCTTGGCCGGGTCGGCTGGAGCGGGGTCGCGTGGCACATATATTCTGTTTGGAGTTGTGCGATTATCGATCGCGTGGACCGTGAAGGTGTTTCCATGTTAGCGTTTTTTTGGTATTCCTTTTTTCTGGCCTAGGGCCTTTTTCTTCAGCTTCCGCTTGGGACACCCCTTGCCCTATTTGTGGAAAAAGGCGAGGTCCCGAGATACGAGCCTCACAGAGAGCTATGATCGGATGGGAAGTCGGCACTTCTCTGCACCGGTCGGGGTCGCGGTTGGGGTCGGGGTCGCGGTCGGGGTCGGGGTCGCGGTCACGGTCGCGATCGGGGTCGAGATCGCGGTCGGGGTCGGGGTCGGGGTCGGGATGGGAAGATGGACCGGTCTTGGGAAGTCTTCGAGGTTCGCCCCAGTGCCAGAGGTCGAGGTCTCGCATTAAAGGGGGACTTGTTTGGTTCCGGAGGACAGACCCAGCAGCCGCAAGATGAACGGACCTCGGACGGACTAGGGGGTAAGGGTCCCACTAGGGTACAAGGGGTGTACCTCAGTTTAGGCTTCGGTGAAGCCGCAGGAGGAGGATTTAATGGTGATAGCGGTTGTTAGCCCGCCTCCGGTGGGACGGCCCAACTGGGTTCGAGGTGGGGGTCGGGCCTCTGCAGGACTGACTGCAGGGGTCAAGAATAATCAGGCTGGGCGCTCCTCCGGCGTCAGGGCTAGGGATTGGGCTGCCGGATGCGGGAGTCAGCCGCAGTCAACAGCAACCCCATCGCCGTAGACGTAGGTATGGGGTCACTCGCGCGTGTGTAGGTAGCTGGCGGTAGGGCTAGTTTTAGGGATGTAATAACGGCACTACCTTAAGGAGCAATACAAGAGGGGGTTGCCGCCCAAAATAATGTGATTTTCCTTTTGAGGTTGATACCGCACTGTGCATACAGGCTCCTATGAGCCAAGTACTAGTGCGAGACCCGAGTCACCGAGCGAGCGGACTTCTTCGAAGAGGTCTATCTAGGTTCTGGTGACGAACCCCCTAAAGCGTGAAGGTGATTGCAGGTGCAGAGGAGTCGCGATCCTTGCTCCTCGAGGGTGAGATGCAGGTGACAAGAAGACCGGAGCGGACAAGAGAAGCCAACCGCCGGGGAGGGCATGTAGAGCCCGGACTAGCTAGGCCGTGCGGGCGTGGACGCGGAGGTGCTGCAGCTTGGCCTTCGTCGAATCGCACGACCCCAACCTGAGGCACCGCAGAGTACAAACGAGAGCGACGAGAGTGGAGCGGGAGAGAAGGCTCCCAGATGGACGAGAATACAAGGACGGGTACGAGTCCTTAAACATTCGACCATACCGAGCCTGTACGATAGTGTGAGTTGTGGAATATGAAGGAAGGTGAGCGGAGGGTATAAAGTAGGGGTTTGGACGGTGGTACGGCTGAGCTCGAGGCTGTAACCTCCAGGCGCTAATGTTGAGAAGAGTAGTACGCACTCCGGTGCGGTTCGTCGGGAGGGTAGGTTGGTATCTTGAACATCGCCGTCCCACGCCGCCAGCCGATCGCCATAATAGGCCCGATCGGGGTCACGTCGTGCGTGGTCCGCCTCCTCCCCGCCCTCCTCTCCCAAGCAAGTGGATGTCGGGCGGTGTTGGGCAACGATCGTGGTCGGTCTAGTGGATCACAAGAAAGGTGAGGCCGCCGCCCACCCCCGCAATCAAGGAGAACTGACAGAACGGTTTTAGTCACGGTAGCAGCCCGGGTCAATTAGGACCCGAAGTAGGTGAATAGTAAGCAAACAGAGCAGACCATTTCCTTGGGCTCGAATCCCATACTACACGACATAGGATAAGTGTGCGCCCGGCTGGTCCGTCTGCAAAAGTCCGTCCACAATGGCCATGGAGAGCGATTATTTTCTATTCAAGGAGCGTCTATATATCCTGCGCAATGGGATGTCGATCAAGGTGGATCTAATTTTGATCCGGAAGAACCAAATCTTTGTTGCGCATGTCATCGTAATGGACCCTACCCGAAACTCCATTTGTGAGCATGTTATTATCAACCCTCCGGGCTAGGCGGCGGAGGGATACGCGACTGCTAAAGTACACAAGTACACACCTTTGCAGGAAAACCACGCCTTCATTCCCCTCGCCATTGAGACTCACGGGGCTATGGGCAAGGATTTTTCCCAGCTCATTAAGGATTGTGTAAAAGCCTACCATAGTCGTCGGAATGGGGTGGGTCTCCCTCTTTCCTCGGTGGTGGCTTTCTTTCGACAGCGGGTATCCATTGTCTTGCAGAAAGCGTTGGCCAACACTATTTACAGGATGGCAACGAGCGCATGAGACGTGGCATCATCGGCACCAGTTGTATGTAGGCCTTTCCTCATCTCGGACCACGACATAATTGGGGTGGTAGATAGCTTTGGGTTAGCATTCGTGGGGGCCTGGCTCTCGGCCCTTCAGTGGGTTGTCCCCACTCAGTTCGGGGTAAATGGTTTTCTTGCTCTTCTTTTTAATAAAGTCTCCATTGATGTCTTTGCCTTCTACCCATTCTCCAAAAGTTAGCATCTCCAATGCTGCCGCAAATGGAGCTTGGAGCTTAGTTTACTACATCACGACTGCTTTCTTTCACAAAGTCTAGCAATCAGTGTTCTTGTTTTGACATTGGGTCCATACATGTCATCCTCATCACTAGCCATCCTGCTAAGGCGTAACTACATATGTATGTAGTATGTCGCAGGCCTATCTCTCGAAAGCAGCGCCTGGATGATGGCCACAGCATGGCAACCGGATCCGTCGTTTACCCAACAAATTGATGGGGGCACAGGAATCATCCGAGGAACTCCCGCTCATCTCATCTTAGGGAGTCGACCGCTGGGAAACAACCAAGCCTCCAGGTGCAGCATTGTAAAGAGCCCAGCACTTCCACTGCCGAGAAAACGTGCGGGTGGATTCTCTAGCGATGGTCGTAGGCAGGAGCAGGAGCTCAGGGAGGCAATTTTTCTGGACCCTACCTTGTGGTGGGATAACAGGCGAGATACGAAGACGTTCCGTGCCCCTGACTTCCGCCGTAAAGGGTCCGGCGAGATCCTGTGGTTAAACAACATGTTCAAGCCAGCTAGGGTGGATGAGGAGCTCGTTTCCTTGGATTTGCAGATGGGTCATGGTTCCTCTCTCTCCAAGTGGAGCCCCATGGAGAAGCCTGAGCCTGGCAGGCGTGGGACGGAAATGGGCGTCATAACGGCTGTGACCGTGGCACGCTATGTCAGCAGGGGAAGCTTACTGAGGCTGTTGGAGCCCTGGAATCTCTAGCGCGGACTGACTGTGCAATTTCTGAGTCTCTGTTTTATTCTGTGCTGAAACTGTGTGCAGCTAGGAAGGATCTGGTTTTGGGGCGACGAGTTCATGATCTCACTGTGAAACTTGGGTACGAGTCAAATGCATACTTGGGGAACCATATATTGCGCATGTATGCATCTGGAGGTACGCTACAGGAGGCCATGGATGTGTTCACCAGGGTGGGAAAACCAACTGCCTTCATGTGGTTTTCCATAATCTCCGCACATGTGAAACATGGGAAGCCTAATGAGGCCATACAACTGTACCATGAAATGCGTAGCTCAGGTGTGAAGGCGGATGCTCACGTATTTGTAGCTGCCATTCAAGATTGTGCACTTGCGCTGGACTTTGGAATCTGGCAGGGGAGTGCACTGTGATGTGTTGCACAGTTGCATGGCTCCTAACTTGTTTGTGGGCAACAGCCTGGTTGACATGTATGCAAAATGTGGCGCAGTGAAAGATGCACGCCAGGTTTTTGGCCACTAAGGATTTGGTGACATGGAATTCCCTGATTGCTGGGTATGCATAGCAAGGGCTCGGTCTAGAGGCACTTGTTCTGTATGGACAAATGGAGCAAGAGGGCCTGATTTTGGCTAACCAAGTTACTTTCTCTTGCATTCTGAAGGCCTGTGCAAGCGCTGGTGCTTTACAGAAGGGCAGGCAGGTGCACTCACAGATTGTCCAAAGAGGACTGCTAGACAACATGCTCGTGGGTACCTGCCTGGTGGACATGTATGCGAAGTGTGGCGAACTGAAAGATGCACGTCTGGTTTTTGATAGCTTGGCCACTAAGGACGTGTGACATGGAATGCCCTGATTGCTGGGTATGCCAATCAAGGGCGCTGCCAAGAGGCGCTTGTTCTGTATGGCCAAATGGAGCAGGAGGGCCTAGTTGTGGCTGACCATGTTACTTTCGCTTGCCTTCTGAAGGCCTGTGCAAGCACTGGTGCCTTACAGAAGGGCAGGCAGCTGCACTCACAGATTGTGAAAGAGGACTGCTGGATGACATGGTGTTGGGCAACTGCCTGGTGGACATGTATGCAAAATGTGGTGAACTGGAAGATGCACGAGGGTTTTTGACTGCTTGGCCTCAAAAAATGTGGTGACATGGACGGCCCTGATAGCTGGACATGCACAGCAAGGGCTTGGCCAAGAGGCGCTTGTTGTATATGGACAGATGGAGCAAGAGGGCCTGACTTTGGCTAACCATGTCACTTTGCTTGCCTTCTGAAGGTCTGTGCAAGCACTGGTGCCTTACAGAAAGGCAGGCAGCTGCACTCACAGATTGTGGAAAGAGGACTGCTAGATAGTAGGCAGTTTCCTGATAGACATGTATGCAGAGTGTGGCGAATTGGAAGATGCACGAGGGGTTTTTGACAGCTTGGCCACAAAAAGTGTGGTGACATGGACAGCCCTGATAGCTGGCTGTGGTGCTTGTGATGAAGGTCACTCCGCAGTAGCTTGTTTTGAGGCGATGTTAGATGCCGGTGTTCAGCCTGATGAAGCTACCTTTACTTGCCTTTTAGCAGCATGCAGTCATGAGGGACTGGTGCATGAGGGACGCAAGCACTTTGATTCCATGGCTGAACAGCACGGCATCAAACCTACTATTGAGCATTACAATTGCATGATTGATCTTCTTGGGCGTGCAGGTCACTTAGATGAGGCAGAGAACATGCTATTATCATGTGGGAGCCAAAGGAATGCTGTGGGGTTGACGTCTTTGCTTAGTTCCTGCAAGAGTCACGGGGATGTAGAGAGGGCGATCCGGTGTTTTGAAAGCCTCGTTAGACTGGAGCCTCAGGGTGCATCGGCGTATGTGCTCATGGCCAATGCCTATGCAGATGCAGGCAGGTGGGCCGATGTAGACAGGATTGAAACACAGAGAATGGTGGCAGGAGCCAACAAGAAGCCTGCAATGTCACCATTGAGGTGGAGAAGCAGGTACATACATTTGTGGTGGGAGAAAACAGAGATGATCTTGCTCTCAAGGTGGGGAGCATGAGTACACGTCTGAAGCAGGAAGGAGGCCACGTGCCACACAAAGTTGGTGCTGAAGCCACTGCGTGAGAAGGAAAAGGAAGATCAGCTTTGCGGGCATGCTGAGAAGCTAGCTCTGGCATATGGTCTCTTGAATACCTCGGATGGCACCCCTCTGCTGGTAACGAAGAATCTACGCATGTGCAGTGACTGCCACAGTTCCACGGAGGTCATGTCAAGGGTTGAAAAGAGAAACATTGTTGTAAGGGATGGGTATCGTGTGCATCGATTCGCAGCTGGTGGTTGCAGTTGTAAGGGTCAACCGTAAGAATGAAGAAGAACTAGCTAGTCAATGATTCTAAGCAGGGCATGGGTCTAGAAGCCCTTGTCCCTGAAAACTGCTGTATGGATCTTGTGATCTGCCGGGCTTGACTTTGTCAAAACGGAGATGGCCCAAGTCTGCGCTGCAGAACGAACATATCCTTGAGCAGGGGTGTCTTCTGCCAACTTGTTTGAGCTGCTCAGCAGCTGGCCAGAAGCACAGAAGAACCCTAAATCCGATTCCAGACCTCTTGCTTGAATCTGAGCACGAATGAGCTTTCCAGTCTGCATTTAAGGAGGCACGCAGACACAGCAGTGCACATGAACCCTACATCCGATTTCAGAACTCTTTCTCGAATTTGAGCAGAAGCAGCTTCCCATGCTGCACTTAAGGAGGCACGCAAACATAACTCCACCCACATGACCGACTCTAGTAACCACACCAACAAAAGTCGACCAGGCGGGCCCACAGCCCCAGGCTCCGCCCAAACCCGGAACCCTCCCTTCACGGGACGGCAGGGCCTACCGTCACGAACTCCGCACGGCCGGGCCTACCGGCAGGAACTCCGCACGGCCGCACCGCACGCCGCCCCGCACGCTCCGCACCGCACGCCGCGGCAGCACCGCACGCCGCCCCGCACGCTCCGCACCGCACGACGCGGCAGCATCGCACACCGCTCCGCCACCACGCTTCCGCTGCTCCACTCTGATGCGCACTCGCTAACCAACCGAGCAGACGAGCCCCTTTCAAAGGATCCGCACGGCAATGGCATGGCGGGTTAGTAGTTGCGCCCCACCCCAAGCAATGGCGCCTCGTCCAATTCATTCGGAATTTTCCATAGCCTGGTGCAATCACCTTCCTCCACCGCTACTCGGTCGATCTTCTGACAGCAATCTGCATGACGTTCAGGAGATGGCAAAAACATCACTCAGGCAAACAGAAGGCGCCGGAGTGTAACTGGATTGCACTGAAATGTTAAGCAGTATCCTGCACTGCAGAGCTCTACATTCAAGGTTCTCTGGTGGTTTTTTCTCATTTCAGGGGCTTCTCCACAATTTGATATGATGTGGAAAAGGTTTTGCAGTGCTTGCCCGAGGTGGTGAAAATCGGATATGCTGCATTGCTTGAACCCCAAGCCTCCCAGCAAAGGAACGGCGAGTTGTAGTGTTGGTTACGGAGAAGTTTTCTGGTTCAGCTGGTACCCGCGGCTCGCAGTCTGCTCAACCCTGGTAAGCCCAAAAATAGTCATCAGCACTCTAATTCTTGGGAAGAATTGTGATGGAATGAATGGCCCATGCAAGTATCAAACCTGCGACGCCCTATCAAATCTCGGGATGGTTTTTTTCTCGTATGGTTCAATTTTAGGTTTGCGAGCCTCAAGGAAATCAATACAGGGGCGCTGGATGAGACCTGATTGGACCACCTTCAATAATTTCGCGTTGTCCACGTTCTATGCAGCCACCAAGACGAAGACGTGTCGAGAGGCATGGAACGGAGCGCCGTGTTTTACGACATCGCTCTGACATTGATGATTGCTGAGCAGCCTGTTTGCCTACTTCACAATCTGTCACGGTGAACATCCAGGGACACCGTCGTGCACTTCATTCGTCATCCTACGTGAGACCACCTTTTCCTGAAAAACTCGGTGACATCCAGGGGATGAGGAACGCCCGATTCCCTTCAGCGAGTTCATACGTGGGACTATACAGCGTTGAAGTAAAATATAAAAAGCAAAACAAGAAAAAACGTTATTTTTATATTGTAAAATCGTGTCATATCCCACACCACACCTGGCTGACCCGATAGACGGCTGTCGCTGGGAGCGCGAGTTTGGCAGAGGCCAAGTGGTGAAAGACCCGTTGCATAATGTAATCGAGGTCTACAGTGTCAGAGGGCTCGGGCTCCAGGACATGCAATTTACAATGTGATCATTATTCATGTAACTTACATTCATAGACGACAAGAGTTCGGAGGGTGGATTCGTAGACTCTCGGGGCCCCTCTCGTGTCCAAATGGCTTAGGCCAAATGGATACACATTTATAAGAACATGTGATTAAGCATCCTGAGCTTAGATCGGTACTTAGATGGGGTGCCTAAAGGGAGTGGATGCCCTTGGTGCAAGTAGCTTAGGCACACCATGGTACAAGTTGTTAAGTACCAAGTCCCATGACGGAAATCCGTCCTTAGTGGACTTCAATAAAATTCTTCTTCTTCTTCTTCTCTCGCTGGAGATGGTGATCGACGACACTACTACAAAAAACCTTGCGTTAAGACGTTGGTCTTAAGACGTTCAGCTTAGCATGTTTCCTACATCTTAAACTTAAGACAGTGAGTGAAACCAAAGATGCTCGAGGCGAACGTCAAAAGGCAAGAAAGACGGCCTCAGTCCTGCATCTTTCACAGCGTCTTTTCACACCATGAGCCCGGTCATCATGGAACAAATTTCCGAACGTGACCTGTCATACCCAGTTCTTGTCCATTTCAGTGCACGGTCCGCAACAGGCAGAGCACAGAGGGGGCCGTTGGGTTTTGGTGGGTGGTACGATGGCAATAGCCGTTGGCCATCCGCCAACGGTACCTTGCCGGCGGGTAAGTCGTCGAACTCACGTCCCCAATCCCGCCGGAAGCGGGCGCAATTTCCAGCCATACGCCCGAGCACCGTCAAATCCCTTCAATGTATTGTCCTTGCCCGGATTGCGAGGGGAGGAACCACACAATTCGAGCGGACATCTCTCGCCAACATGTCGTTAAGTGGCAAAGGCTTCGCGCAGAGGTGGAAATTGGCAAACCCTGCCCCTTTCGTTTTGTTGCAGAAGCATCTGGATGTAGATCATTGGGGAGTCATGAGCTAAGGGCATCTATTTTTACGTAGGCTTGCTCTAAGCCCGATCCGGATTGCAAGAGGTGCCCGTGCTCTTCTGAGGAGTCAGCCTGATGAGGCTCCCTCCAGCATTCATGATTTGAAGGCAGCGGGGGTGAGTGACAGTGACCGCGCATTTTCTGACCAGGATTTTGCGAACATGGAAGACGTGGGTGATAGTGGTCGTGGCGTGCCCCCTTACCTCCTTTCCGCCACTGTTCCCAACTCCGTAGCATCACTTCAGGCTGAGTCTAACATCCCGCTCTGGGATTGCAAGCAGCCTGGCAAATCGCAACAAAGTAGGCTCTCTGCCACCTTGGCTTTATTCTTCATCCAAGAGCGCTTCCGCATATCAGACACTGCCATGTCTGCAATCTTTGGTCTGCTATCCTCCACAATGCTGCCTCCGGATAATTGCTTACCGTCGACTCACCAGGAAGCACGCCGGATTGTGTTGCGAGTCGGACAGACTGTTTGCAGGATCGATGCCTGTGTGAAGGACTGCACAATTTTTTGGGGGCAGATTGCAAGCGGAACAACCTGCCTTTCATGCGGGGAACCTCGTTATTGAGCTGGTGTGGCCGAAGCTACAGTCCCGCGCAAGACCTTGTTCCACTTTCCAATCATTGAGCACCTTCATAGGCTTTTTGGAATTGCGAAATCGGCAAAGGAGTTGACCTGGTTTGCTTCGAATAAGAGCACTGATGGAAAATTCAGGATTATGGCAGATACCCCGGCCTGGAAACGACTTGATGAAATTGATGGGTTTGGGCGAGAGGATAGAAACATCCGACTTGGGATTTGCACAGATGGTATCAATCCCTCTGGTCACCGTTCATCGGCTTATTCCATTTGGCCAGTTTTATTGATCTTGCATAACCTTGCGCCATGGATTGCTACCAAGAGGCACAGGTTGCTTATGCCTATCATTGATCCCGGCCCGAAGTAGGTTGCGAATATGGACGTTTATTTAGAACCCCTTTTGCAAGAACTAGCGCTCTTGTGGAAAGGCGTGCCTATTGTGGACCACTCTAAACCATTGGGGGACCCAACACGCAATTTCACCCTACGGGCTTGATTGTTGAATGCTACCTGTGATTACCTTGGACTTGGGAGCCTGTTCGGTTTACAAGTACGCGGGTATGGATGTTGTGTAGACTGTGGGCATGGCCTGCAACCAAGATGGTCACATGCACTGGAGAAGTTAATCTGCGATGGAAACAGGAGGTGGGCCACCTCTATGCGTGATCCTCGACGCCGAGAAGACCAAGAATTTTTCAATAATGAAATTGAGGACAGGACTCGCCCGGTCCCAGTCACAGTGCAAGACATTGTGGCAGAGATGGACAGGTGGGCAAATGCTACAGCGGATGAGCGGGCAAATGTTCAAGCATGGAGAGTGAAGCGAAAATCTAGGTTCATTGATCATTTGCCATATATGACACAGGCCCACAAAATGTGGCTCAAAGATGTAATGCATGTTGAAGTGAATAATTGCCAGGTATTTTGGAAGCTTTTTATGGGAAAGGGAGATACTCAGAAAGAGAGAGTAGACTTGGAAGATGCCGATTCCAAGCCATGGCTATAGCTAGTTCAAGACAATGATGAGGCACACTTGCCCCATGCAAGTTACACTTTGCACAGGGCAAATCTAGAAGCCGTGAAACAGGAGATTTGTTGCATAAAGCCACCTACAGGTATGGGATCAAGCTTGGGAACATGTTTTAAGGGTGCCAAAGTCACTGGACTCAAGAGTCATGATTGGCATTTATTAATGCATTATTTCCTACCCATAGCCCTTCGAGGATATTTAGACGATCCTAAATACAAGGCCTTCATAGGCCTAAGCTCAATCTATAGATGGTTGTGTCAAAAGGCAATCAAGGTCAGCGACATACCATCAATGAAGACAAAGGTGGTTGACATCATGATAAAATTAGAGAAGTATTATCCGAGTACCATATGGAATCCAATGCAACATTTAATCATGCACTTGGTGGATGAGGTTGAAACTCATGGGCCAGTACATAGTAGGTGGATGTACCCCTTCGAACGCCATATGCATGTCTTGAAACAAGCCGTGCGCCAAAAAGCTCGGCCTGAAAGAAGCATGGCAACAAGGTACCTTGCAACCGAAACTATGCTCATTGCGGCCGAGTACTTGTGCGAGAAGGCTCCAGTTCATGCACACCTATTTAACTTCACCAAAGATGATTGGGTAGTTGAACGACCCATTGGTAAAGCAACGCATAAGACCCTTGAAGCCGAGGACCACTTGCGATTACATTGGTATTTTATATTGCACTCTGCCATTATGGACCCCATTCGGGATGATATGGATGAGGGGGACGACATACATTGGTTGTGAGAAGGCGTGCAAGTTTGCCGATGGGCACATTTACCTGCTTATAGTGCCATCGAGTCTATTGTCAGTGGGCCACGACTCTCAGTAAATACATACCAGGGTTTCGAGACCATGGGGTTCCACCATCATACAATGGCAGGAGACAGCCATCGAGTTGCAACCTAGGACAGCTGGGTGCAAGGCAAATTCGATATGGATGATAATACAAAACAGTTCTTTGGCCATATTGAAGAGATCATTGATGTGGAGTTTGATATCAGTGAGCTACAAGCTTATGTCTTTAATGTGAAGTGGTATGAATGCAGAACCACTAATTGCCCCCGGAGCATGGAGGAAGACTTCAGTGGGTTCATGGCTGTTGATACCACTAAACTATACACATATGGGCGCAATAGCAAAGTGGGGCCGTTTGCCTTCCCCAAGCATTTAAATCAAGTGCTGGCCCATCCAGATGTTATGCCAAGGCGGAAAGGCTGGGTAATATGTACTGAAGTACCACAACGATGGGATAGCGAGCTCGAGCCATGAGTCAGCCAGCATAGACGATCACGCGATTTTAATGTTCAATGATGTGCTACTGTGGGGCTACTGCATTGGCAGGTTGTAGTCATTGACCATGCTCCACACCTGTTGACTGGTCCCATTAAATGAATGATGATTTCGTGTTACAAGCAGCCTCATTGGTTGGCCATGTCCCATCGGGTAGTGGCATGGAACCAGAGTCACAGCCCATCGACGTTGAACATGCGTCAGAGCAATCGGGTCCGACCAACGAAGTAGAAACCACCGAGATCATTGTTACGACGATCCATAGCACTCGGCTTGGCGTACTGCATGCTGCAACATCATCAGATCGTGATGATGAAGAGGTCACATCTCACAACATGGAAAGCAAAGAACAGCGTCTGTAGGGGTTTCTCCTGTCAAAAGGGGTTTTGGAAAAAATCCCAACCCTATTCCGCAAAAAACCGAAGTTGGGCTGGTTTTTGTTAAGTTTTGTAGGTGTTGATCCATCGGATTCGGGCATTCTCGGCTCGGGACCACTTCTGTCGGTCATTTCCACCCGATGGCGCCTTGCACTCGTGTGCATGGATACTTTGTCGGTGTGATGAATGAGAATTCTTCCATAATTTCGGCATGTCGAGTTTCTTCAATTTGTGTGGTTCTATATGTTTTGTATACCAAGTGGGGCTAGGCGCATAAGTGCGCGCCTAAACAAGGGTATGAAACTTGTGCGCGCACAAGGCAAAAGAAAACTAGGAATATATCATTCGATCGAGGAAATATGTCTTCTTGAGGTCTGTGGATGTGGCGGAAGCCCGCATTTACATAAGAAGTTGCACAAATCGGACGTCCACATAGACAAGTCTCATCTATCTACCCTATGCCCTAAAGGTACAAAGAATACCCTATCACCTTTCTATCCTCTACGGTGTTTCCGCCTCCTTCGACGGTGACCTTGTGCCGGATCATCATCAAACATGCCTTCAAAAGTTCCGAGTCCCGCCTGCTGTTCTCGCCATGGGTTCTTGTCGCGATTGGCCGAATCGAAGTCGGATGTCTCGCATCACCAGCTTAACTACACACCATCGCGATTTTCGTCCAAATCATCATTTTCCTCCAATGCATCTCCTCGAACTTGGTGGTCTCATGTTATCTTCAACCTCACCTTCTTCCACGGTGGTAGATGTTGAAGTTCGAAGCTTTGTCTTGATAAGCTCACTGTACGGACTTGTAGAGTGCTATCCCTTGCAAACGAGAACCCAGATGCCAAAATAAATGTCTCCGATATCAACAATGATCCAGTGCTTGGGTCGCCTCCGTGTCGCAAACCCTCTCTATCATTGTGTGGAGCCAATATCTCCTCCGTAGGTACCTTCCTCAAACGCATTGCTATTCTCTGTCACCCACCACGGACAACTAGGTAAGGTTCACATAAGAAATCCACTTCGCAATCCAAAGGCCTGCTCGATCGCCTCACATGGGACGCAATCATATGGCCTCGTCGATCTCGGACACATCTCCATCGAATCTCGCCAACTCGATGGCCGCGCTCCCGTGGCCTAAAATTCCGACATACATGTGACGCTGCGGTGGTTCGCGAATCGAGCCGAATGACAAAGACATCCGAACGTCGATGGGATTTAAGTTCCGCCACCGCCCCCTGTGTACCACTCCCATGCTTTTGAAGATCTCGATGGACTCCTCCTCCGATTTTGTCGCAAATATCGATCGTGATGCCCGAGTTCCACCATACTTTGTCTTCCGGAGATAGATATTTTTGCATCGGTTCTTCGAGGCTTTCCTAATGGTCCAATGATTTATGCGTCGGCCCAGGTTTGCCATGCGCTTGAAGTGGACATAAAGGCGCCCCTTATATCTGCTTCTGTATTCTCAAGGAACTCCAAACCCTCCAACGGTTCCCAATGTGAACAAGTAGAAAGTGCCTTGCCACGAAGAATCATATAAGGGCACTCTTTCTTCCCTTGAAATTTTGAATTGATGTCGATAACTATGATTGTGCAAATTCCTTACACGCATCTCGTGTCCTCTTTTACCCATCCCATTGGGCCGAAAGCTCAAATCGGCCACCTAAACCATTTTCACTTGGATTGGGTGTATAAGCGATGAAGCAAACTCATAAGGGTTTCGAGTGACATTGCTTTTTGTGCACGAGGCTTTTAGAAAAGCACGAGAACATTTGGTCAATGCATCATGTGTGTGCCCGACAAGAAGGAAGCCCACCTTCACCTTATCAAGACCCGCTTCTCGACAAGCATACTCAAGTATGCAAACAACAACATATTCTTGTTTTCTCCGCCGTGTTGTCCAGGTTGCAAGTAAAACGTCTTCGCGTAACCATCTCATATGTGAGAATAACATCCCGGATGATATGAATAGTTAAGTTGGCGCTGCTTCAATATTCGGAAGTTCACATACACCGGTCTTCATAATGTTGTTGTATACCAAACAACCCACAACATGGACCGGATGAGACCATCGCAAAATCCTTTGAGGCAGAAAATGTGGAGCTCCGCCTTGCTTTGGTCCATCCGTCTATCGCCATACCAATGTATTTGCTCGGCCTTTACACTTCAAACGATGTTTTGCAAGTTTTAGTCGCCCCGCCGGATCGCCGACCGATGTTGACGAAGATGCCGCTCATGGACCTCTCACGACAAAATGGATCACTTGGTCGAACGTTGTCCTTGGTCTCGCGACGGCCGCATGGACCCGACCGCACCGTGCGCGCACAAATGCGCGCGCAGCGCATGGACCCACTGATGACGACCGCGGCGCGATGCGCGCACAAATGCGCGCACAAATGCGCGCACAAGTCGCGCACCGCCGCGCGTAAGAGCAGCCAGGCGGCGCGCGCAAGTGCGCGCACCGATCGCGCACAAATGCGCACTGATGGGAGCGCGCACAAGTCGCGCGCACCCCATTTCCTTCCGCTCGCTACCTCCTGTTGTGAATGCGCGAGCCAGCGCACGCTTCGCCTGGCGGTGCGCGCGCACCGCAGAACAAGCACGAGACAAGAGGCACTGAGTGCTCATGATTCCATGGAAGTCAAAAGGAAACTCGGATATGAAATACCTTGTTCTTGTCGGTTCTGGTCATCTCGATATTCTTCAACGCTTCGCATTGGACGATTTTGAAAACGACTACACTTTTGGTATCTTCACTTTTGGAAAATGTTTCTTCCATAAGGCGGTGAGAATGAGAGACGTTGGTCAACCCAGCTCTTGAAACCTCCCGCTTGTAGTCCCGGAATATCTCTCCTTTGGTATATGAATCGGCAAGTTAAAAACAAACATTGGGCATGCGTCAGTTAGCTTGAAAAACTTTTCCATCCAAGCAATGCATTCCGAACATGATCTTGATTGGGCGTCCTTGGAACTTCAATTCGATGACCATGGTGTGTTCGTTAGTACTGCTTCAAATGTTCATACCTCCGCCATCCAATGCGTAACACTTTTCCGAAACTTGACACAACATTGCAACTGTTGTCTCCGGAGAAAATTGAGAACATTATACCAAGATAGGTTGCTTGTTCTACCTCGAGCAATCCTTGCAAATATATTTCCCCGTTTCGAGGCAATCCTGAAGCGATATCCGAGGCTCTCTATATTCTTCTTTCCCAATTGCAAAGAAACAACTGCGCTTCTGACAATGCGAAGACCATGCGTTGTGTATTTCTTCAACGCCGCATTCATGGTCCTCTTCAATCTCGGCTTGGATAATGTCTACGCTTCACCGGACAATGTGGACTCGAGGATTCTGTGAAAGGCTCGGCTGGATGCCACCTGCGGTGTTGCCGCATCCTCCTTCCCGCAAAATTCGGTCCCATCATTCCGACCTCCTCCATGGAGCGATGAAGAAACAATTTCCCGCATTCCATCTTCACTGCTCCTAATGTCCGGATTTGGCGTGGTATCCGAATGCTTGGCCTACCTCCTCTCCCTTCTTCAACGGAGTTGTATCGATGAGACCTTCCGATGCCTTCCATGCTGGAGTGGTGTCCATGATTGTCACCTTCTCAATCTTCCGCACGACGCACACGAAGGCGATGCACTGAAAAACATCAATTCGTGAAACATTTTCAGATGTGCCACATGGTTTCCATTCGCCCGACTCCGACCGCACGAGTAGGATGGAGAAGCGCTGCATTTCACCGCTCCTTCAAACGGAGCACCGGTCCGCAACTATGAGACGAAGAAGTGCTGCGTACTATGGAGTTTGTCCATCTGTTTGAACGTTAAAATATGCATACATGATTATGGTGGCGGGTTTAACCCGTTATAGTAGCCGCCAATGTTAATTACCAAAGCGTTCGCTTGAAATAAGGGCTATAACGGAAACCCTAACCTAACCTTCAACCTTAGTTAACCCACGGTTAGGCAAGTTTGAGATTCCTTCCGCCTAAGTAACATCAACTTTCTTAACCAAACTTAACGTAACTAACCATTATAACCACTTGAGCTGCAGGAGATTTTGCATCGCGCTTAGGGCATGCGCTTGCTGGTTGAGCACTGCGAGCGCGCGGTGCGGCTTGAGTCGACACAAGGCATCCGCTGACAATCGTGCACATGTGAGAGCGCTGCCGCTGCTGGGCGACTTCGTGCTGGCGGCATCTCCCATGCGACTTGAGGGTCTCTGACAAGGAATCGGTGAGTTGTTGTGCTTTGAATCGGTGGCTGGTTGAGCGCAGCGACATAGGAAGACCGCAAGCGCTCGGTGTCCGCCTTGCTTGAGCGATTGCGGCGTTTTCAACACAAGGCATCCGCGGTTTTGCACGAGAATCGTGGGGATGCGCACATGTGAGATAGGAAGAGCGCGCGGTGGGCGACTTCGTGTGCTCTGCAGCGTGCATCTCCCATGTGCATCTGCGACTTGAGGGTCTCCGTGACAAGGAATCCGCGTTGGGCATGAGTTGTGTGCTTTGAATCGGTGGCTGGTTGAGCAGCGACATAGGGAAGACATAGCGTTCTGGTGCCCTCTTGCTTGAGCGATTGCGGCGTTTTCGGACACAAGGCATCCGCGGTTGCGAGAATCGTGGTGGATGCGCACATGTGAGAGGAGAAGCGCGCGGTGGGCGACTTCGGTGCTCTTGCGTGCATCTCCCATGCATCTGCGACTTGAGGGTCTCTGACAAGGAATCCGCGTTTTCGATGCGAATCTGCGGCGACATGCCTTGCTTGAGCGATTGCGGCGTTTTGACAGCTTGGCCAAGAGGCGCTTGAGGCGTGCATCTCCATGTGCATCTCCCATGTGCATCTGCGACTTGAGGTCTCTCGTGACAAGGAATCCGCGTGTTGGGCATGAGTTGTGTGCTTTGAATCGGTGGCTGGTTGAGCGCAGCGTCGCTGTGTAGTCTTCGACGTGTGCATCTGCGGTTGTGACATGTATGCAAAATGTGGTGACAAAACCCTGTCGCGTGTTGGTGTGGTGCGGCTGTGTGTCGTGCGGCGCTTATGTTATGCACCCTTGGTGCTTGGTGTGAAAGGCACCCGTGTTTGGGTGAGCCTTGGTGCTTGGGTGGAAGGCACCCGTGTTTGCTTGTGGCATGCCTTGCTTGGTTGTCTTTGAGTGTCGCGTTTGTGGCGGGAAAGGAGCTGTGAAGAAGAAGGCTTGTGAAGAAGAGCCTTCGTAAAGGGAGCCCGAAATAGCGGTTTCGGATCTATAATTTGGCTTGTTTCATGAAATGAAGACAACTTCAACATTCCATTCTTTCCGCATGGTTGGGTGCCTCCGTTTTCCTCTAATGCTTGACGTGTGCATCTGCGGTTGACTGACATGTCCATCCCACAGGGGCAAGTGCGTGCAAAACAGGCCAACTTTGTAGAGCCTCAACCTCAGCCCAAACCTCCAAAACGCAAAAGGACAAGCCAATGTCGAAGGGCGAGCTTAGGAAGCGGAAGAGTGCAGAGGAGGTTCGGTGGTGGTCATGAACCACCAACATCCGCACCATCACCGTAAAGTCGACTCTCCTCCCACAAGGAGCATCCGATAGGAAGAGTGGGCCTTCACAAGGGACATCACACGAGGCCCAAGCCAAGCAAGGAGCATCAGGCCGGATGACAGGCATCAAAATTTTTCGATGATATCGGATTGTGCTGGACCACATTGGAGAATCCTTTCTCTGGTGAGAAAAATGTGATCGAGATTTGCAGATCTATCGTATGGGCTACCGGACAAGGAATGGTGCATACATGAAGAAGGAACCGACTCTACACAGGAGAATTTTGATCCCATCCCGCCTGGGTGAACGGGTATATGGATGCGTTGAGGACAAGATTGTGGTTGGGTACATTCTATGGGCTTGGAAGTATGAAGTCCGCCGCAATGCGTAATCAAACTCTTGATATGCACAATGAGGAGAAGTTCTTTTGAGGAATTCTAATCACATCACACCGGGTATTGAGTGCGGACAAGCTGATTCCAAGGCGATGCAATACCCAAGACCTGCGAAGTGGACTGGACGCCGCCATGACAAGTGACAAGGTATGTAGACGAAGAGAATCGATCACCCACTTTTTCGTGATTGCACCATCACCGCAGCCTGTGGGAGATGCATCGGCGCGCGCCGCACCGGGTACCATGAGAACCCGGCGCGCACTTGCGCCGCGCGCGCACGCCGCGCATCACGCGCACTTGCGCGCATGGGCCGCGCGCGCGCGCAGTGCGCGCAGCGCGCGCGCATGCGAGGACCCCGCGGCGCACTTGTGCGCATGCGCGCGCGCATGCGCGCGCGCGCGCGCACTAGTGCGCCGCATGCGCGCCTGGCACGTGCGCGCGCATGCGCGCGCCGCACGCGCGCGCGCACTTGCGCGCACTTGTGCGCGCACGAGCATGCGCCGCATGCGCGCATCGTCGCGCGCGCACTTGTGCGCGCAGCGCGCGCACTTGTGCGCGCACTTGTGCGCGCGCTTGTGCGCATGCGACCCGTCCGTCCGGAAGTGCGGGGGCGAGGGGCCGTGCCCGCCTTGCGCCGCACGCGCCTGCGCGCAAGTGCGCGCGCGCCGTGCGCGCACGCCGCCATGGCGCCGCATGCGCGCATGAGGAGGCGCACAGTGCGCGCAGCGCCGCATGCGCGCGCGCGCACTTGTGCGCGCATGCGCGCGCGCGCAGTGCGCGCGCCGCACGCGCGCGCTGCGCGCATGCGAGGCGCGCATGCGCGCATGCGCGCGCGCGCACTGTGCGCGCAGTGCGCGCAGTGCGCACGGACGCGCGCGCACAAGCGCGCATGCTTGCGGCGCGCACTTGTGCGCGCATGCGCGCACTTGTGCGCATGCGCGCACTTGTGCGCATGCGCGCATGCGCGCGCGCGCGCGCAGTGCGCGCGAGGACCGGTGCCCGCCTTTGTGTACCGTCAACAAAGGATGTTTCGGTTGATGCATCCGGTTAATGGAGGCGTGGTTGTCTTTGTGATGCATATTCGGGACTATCTTTGGCGTTGTCCAAAAGAAATAGTTCGGGTTGATGATGATGAAGATGGCGAACAAGCTTGAAAGCGATCCTCCGAGATAGCGATGGAGAGGCTAGGAAAAGCTCAGAACCACCACCAAAGCACCGCCATCACCGCTCCAATATGGGAAATTCGATGACGATTCAATGGAACAGAAACAGAGGTACTTGCCAGCAGTATAGATATTCGGATGACGATAGTGCGAATATGAAGAGCATGAAACCGCAAATGAAGATGTTGAGGACGAAGAGATGCATACAACCGGCGAGTTGAAGCCCACGACAACAACAGAGAGGATATACATAGCGAGGGGGGCTCAAAACGTTCGTCAAATGTCCCGAAGAATCGCCATGCATTGGACGATGCCCAGCAGCTTCTACAAAGTTTGGACAGTAGGGTCAAAGAATCTGTGAAGGAGCGAGCCCGTGTACAACCAACCTCGAAGGAGGTAGACGCGGATGTTCCAGTTTCACCTGCAAGGACGAAAGGTAAACCAAAAGCAGGAAAAAGAGGAAGGAGTAATGACATTGACGAGACACCAGCGACGTCGCCATCACCAAAGTCAGGCCGACGACAACGTGAGTGGAGCGAGCCCAACAAAGATAAGGACCCGTTACATCAAATTCGAGAGTCAAGACAAAAGAGGTGCATTCCGCATACGGATATGGTTGCCATCACCAAGTTGAGAAGCGCAGACTACATTACTCGTGACGCCGATCCAAGAGTGGATGAATCATGGGGAAAACATCTTCTCCGGAAATTAAAAGGGACCCTGCAAGAGGGAGTACTTCCTGCTATGTATGATCGATCCAAGGAGTGCGTGAGAGGTCTTTGACAAAGACAAGTTGAAAAGGCAGCAGACACCATGGGAGTATTGGTGGGAACCACGGCTTCTATGCTTCCAACGACGCAGAAGACCCGGAGAACTCACACTTCCGATATGGAAGCTCATATATATGCTTAACCTGTGCAGATGCGTGTCGGCCACGATCACAATGTCAAGGCATTTCTAAGAGGATGTCTTTCATTGAGCAAGTCCGTATATTCACGATGAAATGAAAATCGCTAAGAGGGTATTAGCATTACAATGGATTGGAAGTACAATCTATATCGGATGCTAGGCGTCATCGGCGACGCATCAGATCGGGAAGAAATGCAGCGACTTGTCGACCAGAAAACTGCCGTGCTATGCATTGCTAGTGTCCCGCCTCATGTGTGGACACGGGTGGACGAGGTTTTCGATCTTTGGGAGAGGGGTGAGCTTCCCGAGCAAGGTAACCGGAAGAAAGGCAGCAAGAGGGGGAAATCAAAACGTGGGGGCCCGGATACAGAGCCAGCAGTGCGGGATCCAAATTTGATTATAAAGCCAATGCATGCGACCAATTGGAGAGTTTTCTGGCATGCCTGTGAAGTGTGAAAGGATTATGCGTCATACCGGAGAAAGTGATTCAAGGCGAGTTGACCGTGAGCGTGGATAACGAAGGCCAAGAAGTTGAATGTCATCCGCATGATTTTGCTCGACCGAGGTGCAATTCATTTGCGAAGTTGAGAGAATATCCGAGGCACTCAACACCGTAAGATATAGCGAAATTTCAACCGGTGTTTGATCACATTGTGGCACATGCGCCGTCGAGCAAGGTAACCGGAAGAAAGGCAGCAAGAGGGGAAATCAAAGCGTGGGGGCCGGATACGAGCCGGCATTGCGGGATCCAAATTTGATGATAAAGCCAATGCATGCGACCAATTGAGAGTTTTCAGGCATGCCTCGGTGAAGCGGTGAAAGGATATGTCGTTGGAGAAAGTGATTCAAGGCGAGTTGACCGTGAGCGGCATGAAAACGTGGATAACGAAGGCCAAGTTGAATGTCATCCGACGATTTTGCTCGGGTGAGGTGCAATTCATTTGCGAAGTTGAGCGAGAATATCCGAGGCACTCAACACGGAAGATATAGCGAAATTTCAACCGGTGTTTGATCACATTGTAAGTACATCATCGCCGAGTTAGCAAGTCGCAAACTAGTTTGCACTGCCTTCATGTTCGACCTATGAACGTCTCCATCCTGCGTATAATCAAGGTGAAGAGTACAAAGAGAAGATGATACCCGATAGCTTCAAAGAGCACATCAATGCGGCAAGAAATTGGAAGAGGGTGGAAGATTTGCGAGAGAGTCAGAGGAAGACAACGACGCAAACTAGACATTTTCCATGTTCAAAAGCAAGCAAAGGTCCGCTACTGTAATAACCGTGATATTCGTGAAATGGCTGCCTACTTGGGGAAAAGAGAATACAAGTCGTTGGTCGCCGATTTACCAAGGGGCAATTTATCGGAGACATGGGATAAGGAGATGACATGTGAGGATTTGGAGAAGATAATGGATGGATTCATGACAATCACCGAATGCAAGACTTTCCGCGTGATATTTATGCATGGACCGACTGATGCGGATGTCCAAATGCACGAAAATGGTGTGAAAAGGGGGTTTATACAATGGTCCGGGAGAAAGACAATTTGGTCTCGGACGAGGACTTTACGAGAATCTGAGTACATGACGTGGGGTATGGTGTTCACCCATCTGAAGATATGAGGAAGTGCGTGCATTGTCCAATAGCGGCATGAAAACGTGGATAACGAAGGCCAAGTTGAATGTCATCCGCATGATTTTGCTCGACCGAGGTGCAATTCATTTGCGAAGTTGAGAGAATATCCGAGGCACTCAACACCGTAAGATATAGCGAAATTTCAACCGGTGTTTGATCACATTGTAAGTATGTCCGCCGAGTTAGCAAGTCGCAAACTAGTTTTCTCATGTTCACCTATGAACGTCTCCATCCTGCGCATAATCAAGCAGTAAAGAGTACAAAGAGAAGATGATACCCGATAGCTTCAAAGAGCACATCAATGCGGCAAGAAATTGGAAGAGGGTGGAAGATTTGCAGAGAGTCAAGGAAGACAACGACGCAAACTAGACATTTTCCATGTTCAAAAGCAAGCAAAGGTCCGCTACTGTGTAATAACCGGTGATATTCGTGAAATGGCTGCCTACTTGGGGAAAAGAGAATACAAGTCGTTGGTCGTCGATTTACCAAGGGGCAATTTATCGGAGACATGGGATAAGGAGATGACATGTGAGGATTTGGAGAAGATAATGGATGGATTCATGACAATCACGAATGCAAGACTTTCCGCGTGATATTTATGCATGGACCGACTGATGCGATGTCCAAATGCACGAAAATGGTGTGAAAAGGGGGTTTATACAATGGTCCGGGAGAAAGACAATTTGGTCTGGACGAGGACTTTACGAGATGAGTACATGACGGGGTATGGTGTTCACCCAATCGTTGAAGATATGAGGAAGTGCGTGCATTGTCCAATAGTGCAGAGATTGGAGCAATGCTGCGTTTATTCGACATAGCGCATCGTGAAGAAACTTTTGAATGTGTCCAACGATGGCCATGTTGTTTCTCCTTACCAAAAGCCAATAGGGTTGATGGTCACGCTATATGACCTATTCACGTAAAGAGGGAATGGGTTATAGATGGATGCTCGGAAGCGGAGTGGAATACTTGCGGCATTCGAAGGGAGGAACCGTATTGTTGACCAAGAACAGGAGCACAATATTCATCGAACAGTGACATGTGCCATGAAGTGTTTCCTACTGACGAGGAAGAGTTGACCACCAAACCACACAAACGTGACATCCGGTTTTGCCAAAGAGATGGCGGGGAGATCGCTAAGCCTGTGGCAACGCTACACTTGGTTCAAGGAACATGCGCACCCATCGACCTTCAAGACTTGAGTCAATCACGGGGCCAAGAAGAAGGAGAAGATGGCAAAAGGTCAGATAACCCTAAGAACACGAAGGGAAAAGAAGAGCTAAGACCGTAAGAAAGCGACTACTTGGGACAACCAACATCCGGAGACGTTTGGGTTTGGCGAGTCCCAAGGTGGAGAAACGCCATATCTTCCTCTTGCTATTTACGATCCGCAAACCGCAAGAGAACGATGACATCGTCGTCCAGGACGGAAAGACAACATTCGCCAAACTAGCTAGAAACATAGACCGATGTCAACTGTTGGAGATCAAGCGAATGTGAGTGCGCATGTTTGTGCACAAATAGCATGGCCACAAGGAAAAAGCGATCGTGAATGTCTCGATGGTTTTCTCGTAATTTCGATGCGTAATGTCCCATATCGTATCGCACCAAAAATTGAAATGTTTGCGGGTGACTGTCATGGGAGAAATACAAAAAGGCCGATTCCAGGCGGATTTCACGTAGCCGAAGGGGTCCGGAAGCGTCCGTGTGCCAAAGGGGTTTCGGGAGAAACCCTTTTAGTCAGACATATTAAGGCATTGTGCTTTGGCGAGTCCCAAGGTGGAGAAAGCAGCCCTTCCTCTTGCTATTCACGATCCATAGCGGGCGCAAGAGAACGATGACATCGTCGTCCAGGACGGAAAGACAACATTCGCCAAACTAGCTAGAAACATAGACCGATGTCAAGCGGTAGGCATTTAAATGTGAGTCTTGGCCAAGAAGTTTGTGCACAAATAGCATGGTCCCGAAGGAAAAAGCGATCGTGAATGTCTCGATGGTTTTCTCTCGTAATTTCGATGCGAGAATGTCCCATATCGTGTATCGCACCAAAAATTGAAATGTTTGCGGGTGACTGTCATGGGAGAAATACAAAAAGTGATTCGGTCACGGATTTCCCTCGTGTGCGAAGAAGGGGTCCGGAAACGTCCGTGTGCCAAAAGGGGTTTCAGGAGAAACCCCTTTTAGAACAGACGCTGTTAAAGGCATTGTGCTTTGGCTGAGGTTGAGGTGCTATGATTGTTTGTTCCTTTCTGCTCCATGGAACCCCGAGGACTTGAGGAGATGTCCGTGGCATGCGCATCTAAAAATCCCTCCGCCAACAAGCCCTTGATTTGCGCCCAGTGCATTGTGCTGGTCGTGGTGCTGAGCTTTGGAGCCCAATCATCGGACCGGGTCCGGACAGAGACCATGGAATACTCATCACAAGTAAGAGATTGCAAAAACGGGTAAGACGTCATATGGGTGTTTCAGTTGTTGAGTCGTGATGACTTCGCAACCATGCCTAGCTGTCTGTCTTCTGAAAGCTCACGACCAGACTTTGCATTTGGCGCCTTTTCGTAGCTGGATTTTGAACATGGGGTGCGCCGGGGAACCACCCATCCTGCTCGGGTCCATGAACTATTTCAGTTTTCTGTCTGCATGGTTTTGTGGGCTCTTTCACAAGAATGGCTGGGACATGGAGGGAGAATGGGGAAGGGCTCTTGGAGGAAATGGAGTGCTCTGATTCTGGTGAGTCAAAGGAGCACATGCCACAAACCTCAGCTAGTTCTGAGGAACATGATGCAGATTCTAATTCTGAGGATGATGAAGGGGAGGATTGTGAGGGGAACGAAGAGGAGCAAGTTGGATTGGATGCACAGTGGGGCAAGAACTACAAGGAACGTGGAGGGAAAACAGCAGTGCAGGCCACCCCAATGATGTTGGCTCTCCATGAAATTCTTCGTCCATATGCACCTGTAGACATAGTTCGTTCCTTGGTTAGGACACATGGAGTGCCAGTGATACAGGCATTGTTAGTGAGGGTTTGTGCTGAGGAGGGATCCGGTGCACCATCGCAAGGAGACCGTGATGATGTGACGGGCGGAGTCTTGGGACAGACGAAGCTAGATTTGGAAAAGCACATTCTGGATTTGTGTGTCAGCCGGCTTATAATCTTGAAGCCTTGGACATCACATGCAATGCAGCTAAGGGAGGAGCTAATGGGGATAGTGACCAGGGAGTTTCCCGCTGTGACAAACCGAGAGCTTTTGAAGCACAAATTTTCTAGCGCGCAGATAGGCCGGAATTTTTCACTTCGGCTAAAGTTGAAGAGGGCAGCCAGGGATTTGAGAGAACGTGGGGAGGTGGCTCCCAAGCCATCGTCTCTGACTGAGGAAGCCTGGGATAAGGCCGTGAAGTGGGCATGCACAAAATACGAGCGGGGCAACGGGGAGTGGCCAAGGCCACAACAACGAGCGGTGGAGCTCGATCATGAAGCACGCAGCCCGCCTACAAATCCTTTTGGCCGAGCAGGCATCGACAAATTTGCTGAGAGATTTCGGAAGATATGGGGCAGGGAACCAAGTAAGGTAGAGGCTCGATGGGGGGCACATAATTCGGTGGAAAGGATGCCTGAGTTCTGGGATGCTCGGTCAGTGCGAGCCGGTAAGTGTATATTTTACTTGATTGCTTTTTCCTGAATGGCTAGGTCGCACTTACATGGATACTTGATGTCCATCAGCAGATACTTTGGTTGGAACACCAGTTGAGGAGGAGGAAGATCCCATTTCTTTGGAGAGGAGGTTGGCATTTAACTTAGTAGAGACGGTCATGGAAACGCAAATCGAAACACCGGCTGACAATCATGTCAAGCACAAGAACAAGAGGCACAAGAACAAGCGACAGGTGGGACTTGCTCTTGTTCAGGCTTCTCATATGTAAATTTGGTAAGCGGGCAGCCCGTAGGTCATCCCGTCTAACACAGGATGAGTCCTATAGGTGAAAACACGCAATCTCAACGTGCTTGGAGGTGGCTCCTGCACAAGTGTGCAGAAGGAGCATGGTCGGTACACGCAGAAATCTTCAATAGGCAAAAGGAAGCAAGGTGCAAGGTCCAAGGAAGCTTCAAGCTCTACGGAAGGCAGGAAGGAGAAGCGTTCGAAGGCAGGAGATGTTTCATTTTCGGCCTCTCGGTATACATAGTGCCGGCCTTCATGGTCTTTCTTGTTCAGACTTAGGTATCCAATCCCCTATGTGGATCTATGGATACTATGATCATGCAGGCTGATCATAAATAAAAACCGTATCATAAACGGTCAATTAGCTTAAATTATAATGACATCTAACATGATCAGGTTACCATGAAACTCTCACTAAACTGGTTTGAACATGCAAGAATACCGTACCCCGAGGGGTGATTCGGCGTTAATTAATTAGAATTAGTAAAAGTTGAAAATCTAAAAACTATTATGCCTAAAATGCCGAATGTATAAATATTTAAGAGTCTAAAATGCCGAAAACAGAGAAAGGAGCAACCGCGAGGCGGCAGACGCCGCACCGCGAGGTCGCAGATCATGTTCCGCTGAGGTAGAATCGAGGCCGAGGCAGCCTCGCTCTCGCTTGTCAAATTATGTAGAGGCTCAGAGCCTCAGCGAGGCAGCTGCGGTGCGGCGAGCCAGCTGCGGCGGCGAGCCTCATGAGGCGGTGAGCCGCAGCCGCGAGGTCGCAAAAGTTCGCGAGGTCACGCGCTTTTCTCGCGAGGTCGCATGCCGCAGCCGCGAGGCGGCGACAGCTGCGGCTGCAGCTGACCTCGTGAGGTCGCAGATCCGCAGCTGCGGCGAGGCGGCGAGCAACTGCAGCTGCAGCGGCGAGGCGGCAGCTGCAGCTGCGGCGGCGAGGCGGCAGACGCTGCAAGATCACGAGGTCTGCAGATGGGCCGCCTCGCGCCTCGCCAGAGCGCAAATGCCGCAACCTCACGAGGTCAGCAGCCTCACGCGAGGCGGCAGCTGCAGCGGCAGACGCGCACCGCGAGGTCTGAGGGCCGCAGAGGGCGGCAGACGCCGCGCTGGCGGCAGACGCCGCAGCGAGGCAGAGCTGCACCGCGAGGCGGGAGACGCTGCAGCTGAGGCGCAGACGCCGCACCGCGAGGCGGCAGACGCCGCACCGCGAGGCGGCAGACGCCGCAATGCGAGGCGGCAGCACTGCAGCGAGCTGCGAGCTGCACCGCGAGGCTGCAGGCGGCGAGCAGCAGACGCCGCAATGCGAGGCGGCGAGCAGACGCCGCAATGCGAGGCGGCGACGCCGCAGCGAGGCTGCAGGCGGCGAGCAACTGCAGCTGCAGCTGCAGCTGCGGCGAGCAACTGCAGCGAGCAACTGCAGCGGCGAGGCGGCAGCGGCGAGGCGGCAGACGCCGCAGCGAGCGGCAGACCGACCGCGAGGCTGCAGACGGCCGCGAGCGGCAGACGCGCACCGCGAGGCGGCAGACGCCGCAGCGAGGCAGACGCAGTACCGCGAGGCGGCAGACTAAGCTGCGAGGCGGCAGACGGTATCGCGAGGCGGTGACGGCCGCAGCTGGCGAGGCGGCAGACGCCGCACCGCGAGGCGGCAGACGCGGTACGCGAGGCGGCAGACCGAACAAGCGAGGCGCAGACCGCACCGCGAGGCGGCAGACGCTGCAGCTGGAGTGGAGTCGGAAGATGAGCAGGACGTAGCACCTCGGAGTCGCATCCGCTCTGCTTCTGGGTCGCCAGCAGGATCTGAGGATCTGAGTGATCACAAATCGCAATGGTGCAACAATTTTTGAAGTAGGTGGTGCTTATTTGGACTTCTGAGTCAGTTTTCCATGAAGAGAGGACATGACGTGTTTTGATTGATTGTGGAACTTTGTTGTTGCAGTTTCAGAGCAATGCAAGATTTGTGAAATGGTCTGATGGTAGCTCACAGCTGTTGCTTGGGAACGAAGTTCTTGATATAGCAGTACAGGATTCCATTCATGATCAATCTCATTTTCCTTCGGCATCCTAAGGTCTGTGTTTCTCACGTTAATGCAGTGGTGCAGTTATATGGTGCAGTTGTATCGAGTGAGCATTTGACTGTATATTATCTACTCAGAAATCCAATTGTGTTATTACAAGGAATCCTACAGTCACAAGGTCGTTTACACTCCCATTCACCGTGAGTGGGATGCAGAATTGTCCCCTAACTATCTGGAGATTGCACTTGATGAGGTAGGTACTCATCTTGTTTCAGGAGGCAATTTTTCTTTCAGGTCTCTAGCAAGGGATAGTCCTCTTCTTAGGTAGCTAGGGTTAGTTCCCTACCTAGGTTGCTAAGGTTTCCCTAGTTAGAGTCAGCTCCTTAACTAAAAGTCAGGGTCAAGTCCCTAGGAACCCTAGTTAGTCTCATTCCTATGGCTATGTACCAGGATATCATTATTCTTCCTGGCTAACTGTTTCATTCTAGCTTTGTTTTTGCTGTAGGTTGGTGCTTGTCCACTTGTTGAAGTTTCTACTGCAGCCAAACATTTCTTCATCACATCCACTACTTCAGATCAGTAGTCCTCATCATCTCCTTCTCTTTCAAATTCATGCCCTTCTTCTATGTCTTCAGTTGTTCTAGAAAATAAGGATGTTGTCGTGTTTGCTTCCATTCCCTCTACCTGAAAATATGAGTTGAATGCTCTTAAAATACCTGTCTTTTCCCATCCATGCTTGATCAATGAATCTTGCATATTTGAAACATATGTCCATGCATTGAATAACCATTCACACACCTTGGGCTTCAAGTTTTTCAATTTGAGGTTAACAGTTCTTTTTCCTCCTTCGTTGAGTTGTTCTTCAATAGTAGCGGTTGTCCACTTACAGAATTCTCGCTTGAAAGCATGCTTCAAGGGTCGCTGAAGGACTACATCAGCAGGTTGCAACTTGCTAGTACATCTAGCGGGAATGAAGATCACACATATCAAAGGGTAAGTCCTTTTCATCCAGTCTAGGAATTCCTTGCTTTTGTGAACACTCCAGCAATCTATAATCCATATCATCTTTTGCCTTGTGGCTAGCCTTAAGACATCCAGTTGCCTTTCATAGTAAGGGATCAAGATTTCCTTCACAAATGCCTTCGATGACTCTAGTGTAGACCAATGAGTGCTAGTATATGTTAAATGAAATCCTGCTTCTACACATAGCTTGGCACCACCATGACCTTTGGGTACCGACCTACTTGTTGTTCTTGTGAAGATGATTTGGAGCGGTAGTAAGTGACCTGCTGCTGATGAAGATACCACTGTGGTAATTTACCTCTTGTCCTCTACCCCAAGCACCTTGATGTCTTTTGTCCCTTTAACCTCCCATGTGCGTTCTCCCTTTGTAGGAACCAAGTGGATTCCTTTGATCACTATTGACAACAAGTTCAGGCGGAATATCATAAGCTCTGGAGAGGTAAGCTACTCTATATGCCATCATTCTTCCTTCATCTTCCCAAGTCTCCGGGAGCTTAGAAGCTGCAGTAGTAGATGCTCGATAGGACCATGAGAGTTCCTTTTTCATGAACTTCCTTGTCCAATCAATGCTAACCTCGAAAGTTCCGTTTCCAATGAGTTCAGGTGCCCTAGCTTTAATAATGCCCCTCAGCATGGGTTGGACAAGAGGGGCATTGATTGGTTCCCCCTCATCCCTCAAGGTTCTCAAGAAATCACCAAGCTCCTTTCTCAAATCAGGTCTATCTTCCAAAGGTCCAATGTTGATAGTTGGCGGATCTGCGGACTTTTACTAATCGCAAGCTTATGCAGCAGACTTCAACTCCCATGTCTTGAGTCAAACCAAGTGTATAAGGATCCACGTCAACTTGGTATATGGATTGTCCATCCGGCTTTCCATGGGCAGCCTTAAGGTAATGCAATCTGCAAAATTCCTATGCTTCCTAACACTTGCTTCTATAGGAGGCCATAAATGGTCTTGAAACCAGTTAGTATAAGGACCTCTTCGTTTCTTGTGCGTATAGCTCCTGACATCCTCATCCTCTTGCTTGATCCTCTTCATTGGTAGAAGAACTGCTTCACATGTTGTCTTGCGAGGTCTTCCAATTGGTCGCTTCATAGGTCTCAGCTCTGAAACTTTTTCATGTGAAGTCCCAGCTACTCTTGTAGAAAGCAAGTGCACATCTCGCGCAATTTCAACATCCCTCTCCTCTCTCTCAATCTTACGAAACATGGTTGTTAGACGAGATTGTTTATTTGTTGCCATGTTTGGGTGCTTGCAAGTAGCCACTTTCCCAAACAAGAAAGACACAATAAAATTAGGTTGACCTTGGTTTGAAAAGCTAGGGCTTTTTAGAAACTAAGGCTTGTTTAAAACTAGGGCCTCTTTGAAAAGCTAGAGGTGAGGGTGTTTGGGAAACTAGGGTACCTATGTGTGGAAAATTAGGGCTTGTTTAGGGAGGTCTACACATATCTATTAGTTGTATATAGATACCTATGTATTTTAATAAATGTTGAAATTTAATAAAGTTATTTTTTACAAATGTTGAAATTTTGAAAAATATAAATATGTAGGTTGAGCCTTATATTTTTCAAAAAATAATTATTTCGGCATTACCCTGTTGAACCACCCCTCGGGGTACGGTATACCTTGCCAAACATTAAAATATTCTTTGTACGCGGTCATGTTTGTGGCATGTACATATACGGTCATGGAGATCACCATTGTCAGCGTACGCGTGTACAGGACAAAGGAGCCCCGTGCCCGGCAGCAGGGTCACCGTACAGCTTGCTTACCTGGGCTCGGGCAGCACGCTGCGAGGTTCCGGTGCGCCGTTCGGAAAACGGCGTCGGTAATGCGAACTGGTGGCTCCGGGGTCTGCAGTCGCGCGGACGGCCCGGGCCAGTCCGGTCCATTGCAACCTGCTAGTCGAAACTGGTACCTGCTGGTGTCCGGTGCTCCGTCTTTCACCTCTCCCACGACGTCCTCGAAAAGACAGTACAAAGACGTGTTCCGATGCCGGGGAGCACGTCTTAAGGCACCGCCCATTGTCTTTCGGGCGTCTTAATATGTGTCTCAAATGACAGTGTTTTGAAGTAGTGCGAGGAGAGTCCCGAGGGTGGATTCGTAGACTCTTTGAGCCCTCGCGCTGGAGATGGCGATAATAACGCACCAGATCCCACACTACCTTCTTAAGCTGGACGGGGAGTGGATGCACTGTACACTCGTTTTTCTTTGTTAAGTGGAATGTCAGACATGGCAGACAATGTCACCCTCCTGGGTTGAAGGCACATAGGCATACTCCGTCCAAGCGGGCTGAAATATATTCTTCTTCTTCTTCTTCTTCTTCTATACAACTATTGGTGGGGACACTGGGAAGTTCTGTCCAGTGCCCACTGGCCGGAGCGAACGACAATCCTCCCCCACGTACAAGCCATGCACACCAATGGCTTGCAATCTCAGGTGACCTATGTATAGGCTTGTTGCAGGAAATCATGCAGCTGCAATTACAACTCAATTAGTGTTCCAAACTTTAGAGAGCCTGCATCCCGGCTTTGCGGAGCAATTCGCACCAGGCTACCAAGTGTAAGTAGCAGACTGTGCAGATGTTGAGTTTGTGGGATCTTCTTCCCCCCCGCCTTCCGGGTGCCGTTGTGTGTGGGCTGTGGCCGATTTTTTTCCCCACTGGTTTCTTGCCCAGAAGCCTGGTGTGAAAGGCTTCCCAGCCTTCCCAATATCTCGGAATCTCGCACCGTCTCTTGGGTGGTTCGCGTTTAACGGGGCGATGGCGTCCCTGCCCCTGCTCTTGCTGTTGTCCGTGTTGCAGTTGGCGGTGCGAGTGGAGATCACTGACGGGGCGCCGATACAGCCCGATTTCAGGACGTGCAGGAAGCACCACATTCCCAATTTCGTGCCCTTCGCGGAAGGCTGGGACGGGGATGTGGACTGCTGCAACATCCCGCCGCTGCGGAACACCGACTCGGAAGGCCGGCCTTTGGGGTACAAGGAGTGGGCGCAGTACCTGAAGGAGAATCCGCTCCCCGAGCAAGTGCGCGTCAGGCCGGCGGCCCACCTCATCGGCAACAACAGGACCTACCCCCACCAGCTCAACCTCGGGTTCCGGCTCATCAAGGAGCTCCCGCCCTCCGATCCCCGCCCCAACTACATGCTCAACAGCTACCACTGCATGCTGGGCGGCGCCATCCTCCCGCAGCGGGGGTTCCCGGACCCGTGCGCGACCCGTTACTGGAGCCCGGGCTGCCCGACAAGCTGGTGGATCTTCAGTACTACGACCGGGACGAGCAGCTGAACTGGAGCATTCTATGCCAAGACTGGCTGCGTAATAACGCGCACTTGCATCGCTTGCTCGTCAAGGAGGCTAACCTCAAGTTCACGTCCCACCCAATGCGCGCCGGGATGGTGTTCGTCCAGGGCCGGGAGACCTACGAGAACAACGTCCACAGCGGCGTCCATTTCCATACTGGCGACCCGGAGTTGACATACGAGGACATGGGAGCCATCTTCACCTCCCTGCACGACCCCCTCCTGTTCGTGCACCACACCAACGTCGACAGGATCTGGACTGTTTGGAAGGTACTGTGAATTGCTTTTTGTCAGGGTTGTTTTAGCTAGCAATCTTGCTAGAAGTTGGGTATCATCGGATGTCGCTCAGTTTTGAGTGCTCATTGTTTTGTTCCTTTAGGAGCTGCCTGGCCAAGTGAATTATGAGGAAGACCCAGACTTTCTGGACGCCAAATTTTTCTTCTTTGATGAGAACGCAGACATTGTGAAGGTGACAGTCAGGGACTGCCTCAACGAGCTGGACCTCAAGGATACTCACCAGCAAATAGAGCACCCCTGACTCCAAGATGGGGGAGAAGGACATTCTTTTATGTAGGAATCCATATTTAGTTCATCTGGAGCCTGCGAGGGGAAGGGATTGAATTGAGGTACGAGGTGAAACGAGCCCCACCTCATTGTACCTCCTACGTATATCCTGCCCCTGATAGAGTACCATAGTCAGCAACCGCAAATTGACAGGAAGGGGTCGTGGCCTGAATTCCCCTAACCACCCTTGGGGATAGTGGCCAGAATTGGCCCGAGATGTCTTTTGAGGTACCTGATCTTGTATGCTGTTCTTTTTTTCACAGGAAATGGAGACTAAATATCAAATTCTAGGTTACTCGTAGCCTGGAACAATCACCTCCCTCCAGTGCTACTCGATCGACCTCCGGACACAACTCCGACTCTGTATGACGAAGGGGTGATCTGCTTTAGGTGAGCAGGGGTGACGGTTGCGTCCGTAGAGTCTTTTCCTCATGTCACACGGCCTTACATAAAATGCATGTATGTTCTGGCCAGCAGAAGCCAGATCGTTCTCCGCTACCGAATCCTGCCTCCTGCAAGCTGGCTTCAACTGGCTCAAAGCCCAGGACAGTACAGGCTGTGCATCAGACCAGGACGTGGAGTTCCTGAAGTGCGTTCACCACCTTCTACAGGTGCCAGCTTGCCTTATCCCGTAGCAAGAACACACCCTCGTATGACCCGCCCCATATCCTCCTTCTAACCCTTGCTTGCTGCGCAGGAGCTGGATGTACAAGATGACTTCATACTATCCCCAACAGGCTACACCCAAGAGAAGCTCAGGAGATGTTTCTGCAGCGACCTGACCACGGCTAGGAAACAGCAGAAGCGAGACCTCTCGGTCCTGGTATCAGGGGCGCCCTGAAGAGCCATAATATTGTACCTACATACATTTTTCCTGCACATTCCACCCGGCGATCCGATTACAGCAAGTGTGGCATCCCTTTTTGGTAATCAGGTTTCTTCCTAGTTCTAGTCCTAGTCCTAGTCCTAGTCCCAATCCTAATCCTTAGGTTAGACTTACTACCATGTTGGACCGAGTTTAGTTGAACCAGATTTGAAATTGTCTTGGAGACTCCCTTCTTGGAGGAAGAGCAGGGCTTTCCGTTTCGGTTTCCCGCGTTTCTGCCGGCGTATCGTCGCTTGGATGCCCTTGGGCGCAACGGGATCCTCGCCTTGCCCTTGGGCTTCCGAAGGCTCACATTTTTTTGTTTCCGGCATGCGCAGGCGAGAGTGAGCGGCCAAGACACCGGGATCGCAGCGAGGCCGATCCGACCTGCCGCGGTGGTGACCTGATCGCTGCGCCCGGGCGCCGACCCGCCCTGTTCGGCCGGGTGCGGAATGGGAACGGGGACGGGCAAGGGCTCGGGCTGCTATTCTGCGGAAGCAGGAGGGAGCAGATGACGGAGATCCTGGCTTGCAGGCTGTAGCTTGCGGATGACAGCTGCGGGCGCGTGAGCGCAAGCAAAGCGAGGAAGAAGTAGGCAGAGGGAAAGGAAGCGATGGAGCAGCACAGCATGGACCACGAGTTCAACCAGGGCACGGCAGACGCCCCGGACTTCGCCTTCGCTTTCAACGACAGCAACTTCTCCGATCGGATTCTTCGCATTGAGATTGTGGCAGGGCCGTCGGACGTGAAGGGGGATGGGGACGGCAATTCCTCGGCCCACATGTGGGCCGCCAGGCACAAGAAGCGGAGGCGGGAGTGCGGGGGAGGCGCGGCGGAGGGAGCTCATTCCAAGCTAGGGTTTGAGGGGGAGTCAACGATGCTGGAGCAGGCGGAGGAGGTGCAGGAGGCGCAGCAGGGGGGGATGGGGGGGCACCAGTTGGTGGAGGACGACGGGCCGCAGGAGTGCGGGGACGAGGACGTGGTGGCCATGGTGGAGGAGCCCTACGGCTCCGGGAGCAGCGCGTGCCCCAACTCCCCGGAGGAGGACGCCGGGTCGGGGGCGTGCACTTATTGGAACATGAGCAGCGGGACCGTGGTGCGTAGCAAGGTGATTCACATCAGTTCCGCCATCCTGGCCGCTAAGAGCCCCTTCTTCTACAAGCTCTTTTCCAACGGGATGCGGGAGTCGGAGCAGAAGGACGCCAAGCTCCGCATCTGCGTGGGGGAGGAGACGGCGCTGCTGGACCTGCTGCAGTTCATGTACAGCGGGCGGATCCAGGCCAGCACCCCGGCCACCATGCTGGACGTGCTCATGGCGGCGGATAAGTTCCAGGTGGCTTCTTGCATGCGGGCCTGCAGCAGGAAGCTGAGAACCATGCCCATGACCATCGAGTCCGCGCTGCTGTACCTGGACCTGCCCACCAGTGTGCTGTCCCCGGACGCAGTCCAGCCGCTGACCGAGGCTGCGAGGGAGTTTCTGGCGGAGAAGTATAAGGATTTCGGGCGGTTCTCGGAGGATGTGATGTGCTTGCCATTGGCGGGGGTGGAGGCGGTGTTGTCCAGTGATGGGTTGCAGGTGGCTTCCGAGGATGCGGTGTATGATTTTGCCCTCAAGTGGGTTAGGGCGCATTATACCAAGGCGGAGGACAGAAGGGAGGTTTTGGCTTCCAGGCTTGTGTCTATCATCCGGTTTCCTATGATGTCCAGCAGGAGGCTGAAGAAGGTGCTCAACTGCAACGATTTTGATCACGACCTGGCTTCGAAGTTGGTGTTCGAGGCTCTCACCTTCAGGGCTGAGCCGCCCTACCGGCAGAAGCAGCTGGCTCAGGAGGAGACCGGGCACCGGAGATTCTGTGAGAGGGCCTACAAGTACAGGCCCGTGAAGGTGGTGGAGTTCGATTCTCCTTACCAGCAGTGTCTTGTCTTCTTCGATCTCAAGATGGAGGAATGCAAGGCCCTCTGGCCGCAGGGGCGGGTGTACTCGCAGGCCTTTCACCTCGGTGGGCAGGGTTTTTTCTTGTCCGCCCACTGCAACATGGATCATCTCAGCCTGTTTCCCTGCTTCGGCCTTTTTCTGGGGATGCAGGGGAAAGGTACAGTCAGCTTTGAGGTGAGCTACGAGTTTGCAGCCCGAATGAAACCGAGCTGGGAGTTCGTCTCGAAGTCCAAGGGCAACTACTTGTTCACGGGAGGCAAAGCTGTGGGCTACAGAAATCTCTTTGCTCTACCCTGGTCACAATTCATGTCTGAGGCCAGCCCCTATTTTCATGAAGGGGTGTTGCACTTACGAGCAGAGCTCACCATAAGGCCCAAGGCGCCAGGAGCTTGAGGGGAGGCTTGTGCAGTGCATTGTCCAACATCTCGTCTTGCGTTGCAGAACGGAACAGGCATACCTCACTTTCTGTACAGGAGCTGGCTACGTAGATGAAAGGGAAAGGTTTAGTCAGATGAGATAACTAGAAAGCAGAGACCATTGAAGCAAAGACCATGGAAGCGAAGGGTTGGGGCTAGTAGTGGCAGACACTGCCTTGCAGTCTCAACAACATTCCAAATTTTCCGTCGTCTCTACCCAGATTTTCCCTGTAGTTGAACTTTTGTTGTTAATTTCTAGTTTGCCCATCTCACTTTCGCCGAGTGAGCTTCCTTCTCTTCGGCTATGGTGGGATGGCAGGCCAAATAATTAGGCCATCGGGGTGGAAGGCCAAATAATTAGGCCATCGAGGTGGAAGGCCAAATAATTAGGCCATCGAGGTGGAAGGCCAAATAATTAGGCCATCGGGCTGGAGAACAATAAATACCCACATGGAATGTAAAGAATGTAAGGCCTAGATCTAAGATAAATCTGCAGTCTTAGAAGATCCATCTTCTTCAAAGATGAGAAAACTCTGGAAAAATCTGTTTGTCCAAACAGTATGTCCAAACCCTTCCAAATGTTCTTATTGGTTAGTCGAAAGAAAAGAAAAGTACATACCCTTCCAAATGTTCTTATAGATTAGACAAAAGAAAAGACAAGTACATATTTGTGATAACCTCTTGAAAAGAAGTTATTCTAAGTGACTTAATAACTCTGTTTCAACATCAAATTTGTAATTCCAAGCCTCCTTTGGACTTTTGATTAGTTGCAAGGCTTTGGAGAAGAATTTTACTGAACGTCTTGCATATTTTTTTTCAATTGTTGTACATTGTAGCTTAGGAATAAAGTAGTTGATTTGTTCCACAAAGTTCTTCAAGAATTGATCCACCCGGTCTCTAGGGGTCATACCTCTCATTGTCACTAATGTCGTTGTAGATCTTATGCCCTCCTCCAAATCCGCTAGTTCTTTCAGTCCTTGATTGAATACCGGTAATGGATCCTTACTTAGTCGACCGTGCAGTACTTCTACCCAAAATCTTTTAAAACACTCGATCGCTAGGCCGTGTAGGTCTAATACATGTCTTGACCATTTACACATGTTCACATGGACGCTTGCATTTGCATATGTTACATCTATATGAGCTTGGATAACCTCATACACGCGCTCCCAGTTGACCGTTTGGAGTTCACTACCTTCCAAACATAAAATTTGGTGATTGGACCATAGCACATCATTCATGTTGTTCACTAGTAGCTCTCCTTCTTCACATTCTTCTCCATTTATGTTGTTCAAGGCTAGTTCTCCCTTTCCAAGTTTTTCTGCATCCATTTTTGTTGAATATAATAGTGAAGGCGATGTGAGACAAGAAAATCACATATATATACTGATTGTATTCGCTTTTGATATATTGCATCTCCCGTTTGATGAGTGACAACCTAGCCATGAGATCTCTACCATATAGCCCGTAATAGGTCCCATGTTGTAACACCCTTCAGGACCCCATAGCTCGTATATCTCCCTTGTAGTAAGGCTTGAGGCCACAGTTCAAATATCTTTGTTGAAATAGGACCCTTCACAACATGATGGATCAATTTATAGCATAACTTCTAATAAAAATATATTGTCTCAATCGAACACTTTTTTCCAAAAATAAATAAATAATAAATGAACACCACATCTACATATATAGTGACTCTTTATCCGTCAAGACATAATAATTAAACATAGCTTGACCCCAAACCAAAGTTAATACATAGCATAGGCGCTAATAAAAATCTAGTCTCTCAAAGCAAACAAGTGTCATACAAAATAAATGAACAATGGGTGACCACTACATATATAGAGACTTTTAGTAGTCAAGATCGGATAACTATTTTTTATGCAAATAGACCCGATAACTAAGTATACACCAAAAACTAGACTAGACTGGATTCTAATGACTACTAATTATTATATTTATATTTTGAAGTTTCACAATAGATGTTTGTTCTTCACACAATAGGAACTCCTTTTCTAAGGATCTTGTTTTCAATATTGAATTGGCATAGATGAGATCATTCATCTTTGTTTATTACATATAAGGAACTTCCTCATTGAAGGAGGCAGCGAGCGGCATACCAGCGAAAGCGAGCCTGCATCTGGGGCGGCGGTGAGCGCGCAGCGTGAGGCGGCGTCGTTGGCAAGGGGCGGTTAGTGCATGGGCAGTGTCGCAAGCGAGAGGAAGCCTAGTGAACTAAGTCGATGTGACTCCAGACCCCTCGAGATGTGTATAATTTCGTTATGTTTTGTTCTTCGCTAAAACGATCAAGTGGATCATACTCTGTGACCCAACATTCCTAGTGCGTATCTTTTTCCACATTCTGTCCTCTGGAATAAGTTCCTATCATTTATTCTACCTAGCCTGCCTATCTAATAACATAGTTCCAAAACATGCGTTTGGTATCAAAGAAAGCAACTGTGGAAATGTTTCCTAAGGTGTAATCCATAGGATTCTTGTATAGCGCAATGATGGGAATAGGATTTTGGTCAATGGCCCCAACAACAACAACATTAAGTGAAACCTAAAACGCATAATCCTCTTATCTCTTCAGACGATTTGGATCATGCCATCTCATGTAAGATTTGTTTAAGAGAATATTTGAAATTTATAAAATATAAGACGTACAAATTGTGTCCAACAGAAGACCATCTCATCTAAGACTAGTAGTCAAGATGTAGTATCCGAACTCTTGCCACAAAATTGAATAAAAATGCCGTGCAAAGTGGAGGTATCCACACCATTTGCATTTGCAATACTCCGTAATCTTCCTTTTGAAGCAAAGGTAAAAGTTCTCTACAAAAATATTCGAAAGTGGACTTGCTCATCAACATCAATATCCTTTGCTTGAAAATCTCGGAAGTGTATGACCTTAACAATTGATTGAGCATAAATGCTGGTCAACAACACTTGCTATGCATGCACTAGGTGCTACAATAGTGACTTACACCTATCCTCCTTGTTTAGTGATAGCCAGGGAGCAATAGTTTTAGCTAGAAATCCTGTCTTTCATTCTAGAACTAAGCACGTAGCAGTTGAGTATCATTATATAAGAGAACTATTAGAAAATAAGACTATAGACATTAACTACATTCAAACTCAAGAGAATCCATCTGATTTATTGACAAAATCTTGTGGTCTGTGTGATTTATGATCTCTTGTAGGCGTAAATTCTTATTTTCCGCTACGCCAATTTGCTGAGGAGTGTGTACAATAGTGAGTTGTTGAGCTATGCCTTCAGCTCGACAAAACTCAGCAAATACATTGGATGTGAACTCGCCACCATTGTCGGAACGTAAGATCTTGAGTTTTTTATATGTTAACCTCTTTGCCCAAGCCATGTAATCCTTGAAGAAATGATAAGCATCACTCTTGTTCTTCAGGATGTAGGTAAGGACGAAGCGAGATACTTAGTCTTCTGTAAAGGTCAAAAAGTATCTGCTACCACTAGAGGAGGGTTTAAAGAGAGGACCACAAATGTATGTATGAATAAGCTTTAGAGATGATGTAGCCCTCTATGGTGAGATAATCTGACAAGGAGCTTGATGTCTTTTGGTTAAGACACAAACTTCACAGCAAGGTAGGTGTTCAATCTTGGAGAGACAGAGTTCTATTAAGGTTTCCCTTAAACATTTGGAGTAATTTTTTACTACTTGGGTGACCTAAACGGCAATGCCAAAACACAGTTTGGGATGGTGTAGCAAAATCTTGGGACGCTTCATTGATGGAATGTGTGGGACCCACTTGGACTAACAACTTGTAAAGTCCATATTCTAATGTGCCTGTGCAGATGGCATATGACGTATTGGTGACATAAGTAATGAAGCAACTTCCTGCATGGAGTGTGATTTGCAAAGTATATTCTAGACATAAGCTAGCAGTAGACACTAAGTTTTTACACATGGATAGTACATGCAGATGTTATTTAAGAGAAAAACTTTACCCGAATTGCATCTGAGAATAACATGATCGTCTCCAGCTATAGGAAGGTTGTGGTCGTCACCAAGAGAACAGACTTCTGCCTTTTAGTTAGGGACTCGACTATCTAAATACTAGCAAGGGTCAGAGGCCTTAGATGATGTCAAGCAGACAGTGAGAGCTGATGGTGTTGCTGAAGACTGTTTCTTAATGGCAACTTGCACTCCAGGTGGGGCCTTTTTCCTAGGCTCACCATTCTTCATTTTCCGATAGTCCTTGTCCGTGTGATTCAGGATCTCCTGCAACAAGTACACATAATTCCATCCTTCTTGTTACCTCTTGCGGTGTAAAAGAAGATGGAGTCTCTTCAATAAAAGTATGTTGTGTAGGAATGATAGAACGTGAAGAGGAGCCTCTACCGTGGCCTCGGCTTCGGCCTCGACTTTGACCTCTTCCTCTGCCTCTTCTTCTGTACATCACCTGCTCTTCAGAGTCATTGATTGGATCAATGCTCCAATCAATTCGGTTACACTAATGTCTAGCTCTTCAGAGTCATATTTGTGCATGTTCTTATTAGCATTTCTCAACACGGAATTCTGTGTTGTCATAGTGATTCCTCCCGTACACCACCTTCCTCAAGCGCACTGGCACGCTCCAGTCCCACTCCCCTGCCGCGATTGCCGCCAGCACCGCAGGCCTTGCCTCTCCGTCCGCCGCCAGCACGGCATCGCCCCCATCCACACCATGCATGCGGCCGCCCTCATTGTCGCCATCGCCACGCCCTCCGTCGGCCTCGGGCTGGGCGGCGGCAGTCATCGCCCTCCCACCACCATGCCCGACCTCAGAAAGTTTGTGCCCCGGATTTTGAAGTCTCCCTTGCCGCCTTGGCTTCGCCATTAGAGGCAAGTGACGTCACAAGCACCGTAAGAAATGGGGAGAAAGAGCTCTCAGGCATTGGCTTGCGTCTACAGGAGTTAGTTGCTCTTTGTGAGTGCAAGGTGGAGGAAGCGGAAGCCCTTAGTTGCTACCCTCGATTAACTTTCATCTTTAGGTCTTGCCCAAGGAACACACAATAATTCCCTTGCAAGAAGTCCAAGAGCGTGAAATGTGCTTTGAGGCCCTCCAAACTCTAGTTAGTTGGACCACTGCTGAACCCCATTATATCGACCATAGTACCTACATACACCTAATAGAGGGTTGGCCTTTGTAATGGACTTGCGTATCAATCAATTAAATTATTTCCACCCAATATAACGTTTGGTGAGCATCACTACAACGTATGTGCTGCCAACGAATGCCAATGCTGAATTTTTTTTATTTTGGTATTTTAAAAATAATAAAAAAAACCCCAGGGAGAAATCTTCAGCAAGGGCTCTGATTCCCTTATATTATACATCGTATCATCCCAACCGAAAGAGACTATACTCTTCCCAAGGTCATCTGAATACATGCCTAGATACCATTCGCAGGTTATGTGGGACTTGGGAAAAACTTCCTCACCCATTAAAACTCTCCACTTTTATCTTTATGAGACTTCGGAAAAATTTTCTCACCCATTAAAACTCCCTCCCTTTACCTTTGCCCGAGAATAAGGGATTAAAACTCCCCCCCTTTACCTTTGCCCGAGAATAAGGGCTGCCATACATTGCTGCGAAGGCTCCAATATTTTTTTTATTGACTAGTCGCCCATGCTAAATTGCCACTTTCAGCGAGGTCGAAACAGCCTGTTTTCGCTAATCAATCAAAAAGTCGACTACGGGGCCAGCATTTCGTGAATCTGGAGCAGAGGCTCTTGAATTCGGGGGCTCAAATGGAGAAGCCTGCGCAGCTGCTTGTCCGATGTGGATTCCCGACGTGCAAATTCCATAATTTGGAGAAACAGTAACTTCCGAACTTCCGCCCTGAAATTCTGCGAGCACCTCAGACCGGACAGGCGTTCCCAGTACATGTATGCAAGGTGTTTGGTCTGACAATCCCCAGATGAAGAGTTCCTTTTCAATCTGGTCTTTCAGCAGGCCAGGGGCCTGCGTATCACCTTTTCTTTGGTCAGATGGGTGATTGATGCACGCCTTCTTCCGACCGTGGTCCCTGCACGATGGCCACAGTATGGCAACCGGACCCGTTGTCGACCCGGCGAATTGGTGTAGGCACAGGGATTGTACGAGAAGCTCCCGCTCACCGCACTTTAGGGAGTCCAGCCACGGCAAACAACCATGCTTCCAGGTACAGCAGTGTAAGGAGCCCAGCACCTCCACTTCCGAGAAAAACTGTGCGTGGGGATGGATTTTCCAGAGATGGTTGTCGCCAGGAGCAGGAGATCCTATGGCAACAATTTTTTCGGGACCCTACCATGTGGTCGGACAACAGGCGAGATAAGAAGAGTTCGCATTGGCCTGACTTCCGGCGTAAGGGGTCCGGCGAGGTGCTGTGGTTAAACAACATGTTCAAGCCAGATTGGGTTGATGAGCAGCTCGTTTCCTTGGATATGGAGATGGGTTATGGTGCCTCTTCTTCCAAGTCGAGCTCTCCGGATGAGCCTGAACCTGGCAGGCATGGAGGATCGGGATTGGGCGTCGTTACGGCTGTAACCGTGAGCACGTTATGTCAGCAGGGGAAGCTTTCTGAGGCCGTTGGAGCCCTGGAATCTCTGGCGCAGAAAGACACTGCTATTTCTCAGTCTCTGTTTTGCACTGTGCTGAAACTGTGTACAGCTGAAAAGGACTTGGTTGTGGGGCGTCGAGTTCATCGTCTCACTGTCAAACTTGGGTACGAATTGAATGCATACTTGGGGAACCATATCTTGCGCATGTATGCTTGTGGAGGTAGCCTAAAGGAGGCCATGGATGTGTTCAGCAGGGTAGGCAAACCAGATGTTAAAACGTGGGGTTCTATTATCTTTGCATATGTTAAACATGGGAAACATAATGAGGCCATACAACTGTACCATGACATGCGTAGGTCAGGAGTGAGGGCGAATGGTCACGTCTTTGTAGCTGCCCTACAAGCTTGTGCATTTGCTGCCGACTTGGAATCTGGCAGAAAAGTGCACTGTGATGTATTGCACAGTGGCATTCCCACTAACTTGTTTGTTGGCAATTGCCTGGTGGACATGTATGCAAAATGTGGCGAACTGAAAGATGCACGCCAGGTTTTGACAGCATGAACAAAGGATGTGGTGACATGGAATGCCCTGATTGCTGGGTATGCAAAATGTGGTGAACTGAAGATGCACGCCAGGTTTTGACAGCATGGCCACAAAGATGTGGTGACATGGAATGCCCTGATAGCTGGGTATGCAGCAAGGACTCGGCCAAGAGGCGCTTGTTCTGTATGGACAAATGGAGAGAGGATTTTGGCTAACCATGTTACTTTTGCTTGCCTTCTGAAGGCCTGTGGAAGCACTGGTGCCTTACAGAAGGGCAGGCAGCTGCATTCATTGATCATGGAAAGAGGACTGCTGGACAACTCAGTGGTGGGCACCTGCCTGGTGGACATGTATGCAAAATGTGGTGAACTGGAAGATGCACGCCAGGTTTTTGACAGCATGAACTCAAAGAATGTGGTGACATGGACAGCGCTGCTTGCTGGGTATGCAAAATGTGGTGAGCTGGAAGATGCACGCCAGGTTTTTGACAGCCACAAAGGATGTGGTGACATGGACCGCCCTGATAGCTGGGTATGCACAGCAAGGACTCGGCCAAGAGGCGCTTGTTTGTATGGACAAATGGAGCAGGGCCTCATTTTGGCTAACCATGTTACTTTTGCTTGCCTTCTGAAGGCCTGTGCAAGCACTGGTGCCTTACAGAAGGGCAGGCAGCTGCACTCACAGATTGTGGAAAGAGGACTGCTGGATAACGTTGTGGGCAACTGCCTGGTGGACATGTATGCAAAATGTGGTGAACTGGAAGATGCACGCCAGGTTTTGACAGCATGAACACAAAGGATGTGGTGACATGGACGCCCTGATATCTGGGTATGGTGATTGTGATGAAGGTCACAAGGCACTAGCTTGTTTCGAGGATATGTTAGTTGCCGGTATTCAGCCTAATGATGCTACTTTTACTTGCCTTCTAGCAGCATGCAGTCATGAAGGGCTGGTCCACGAGGGTCTCAAGCACTTCAATTCCATGGCTGAACAGCATGGCATCAAACCTACTATTGAGCATTACACCTGCATGATTGATCTTCTTGGGCGAGCTGGCCATTTAGATGACGCAGAGAAGATGCTATTATCATGTGAGGGCCAAAGTGATGTTGTGGGCTTGACGTCTTTGTTGACTGCCTCCAAAAGTCACGGGGATATCGAGAGGGCGATGTCGTGTTTTGAAAGCATTGTTAGGCTGGATCCCCAGGCGGCGCCTGCCTATGTGCTCATGGCCAATGCCTATGCAGATGCAGGTAGGTGGACCGATGTCGACAGGATTGAAACACAGAGGAGGGTAGCTGGAGCTAACAAAAAACCTGCAGTGGCGACCATTGAGGTGAATAAGGAGGTTCATTCTTTTGTGGTGGGAGAAAACAGAGATGATATTGCGCTCAAGTTGGGGAGCATGAATGCACGTCTGAAACTGGAAGGGGGCCATGTACCACACACAAAGTTGGTGTTGAAGCCAGTGTGTGAGAAGGAAAAGGAAGATGTGCTTTGTGGGCATGCTGAGAAGCTAGCTCTGGCGTTTGGTCTCTTGAACACTCCGAGTGGGACACCTCTGGTGGTGACGAAGAATCTACGCATGTGCAGTGATTGCCACAGTTCCACGGAGATAATGTCAAGGCTTGAACAAAGAGATATTGTTGTAAGGGATGGGTACCGAGTGCATCGATTCGCAGCTGGTTGTTGCAGCTGTAAGGGTCGACCGTGAGAAAATGGAAGAAAAAGCCAGTGCTCAAGTGTGTAGGCCAGGGAAAATTGCTTTCTTTCTTGTGGTGGATGTGCTTGCTTAACTCCCCATTCCTGTTCAAACTGAGACATGGTGTGGAAGCAGAGTGGCAAACCTGCAGGGTTCCGGGAGCGCTCCTGAGGATCGATCCTGGCTCGGCATCTCAGGTCAGTCCATGAGAGAGTGGATCGAAAGTGGTCCTGCCTGCTATGTGCTGGGGGTGCACATGGTGTCTCCATGCAAGACAACTCCAACACCCCTGACATCCCTCCAACAACTTCTTCACTTGCAGAGATGAGGGCAGTTCAACACAGTTCACATGGTGCTTCATTCTGAAGTCTGGGCAGTCAGGGCAGGGCAGAAGATGTCAGTCCAACAGATGGCACCTGGAATCAGCTCCTCAGTCCACATGCCCTGCATTGTATGCAAGGCCCGCCCCCCCGCAAATGCTCACGTAACAACATCAATTTTGTTGCCCATCGATACAAATGCAGTTTCTATGGCTTGCATGTGATACGCAGGTCGCCCATTGCACTCAACTCATGGAGGACCGCATGAAGGCATCTGCTTTATTCGAACCCACGCTGAACACATTCACCGAGTCGTGTAGGTACCCTGGCACGAGAAGCATACCTTGTAGAAAAAGGTCCCTCAAATACGATAAACCTAGTATATTTCTCCTTCCACTTGGCTCGTCGCTCACTCCCTAGGCGGGATTGGCTGACCCAATTTTAACGATAAAATAAAGACAAATAATACATTCGGAATGACATAATATTGTTAGCCCAGAAAGTGCAATCAAGATCAAGCGAGGAACCGAGGGAGTGAAATGTTTTTGGGGGAGAATTTGATAAATTTTCACCTTTTTATCTACCTTTTACTTTCAATTTTTCTCTAAATAATGATCCATTATCCAAATAATGATCCATTATTCATAGAGTAACGCCCCTCACTACACAAGCAGGAAGGAAGTGGCAAATGCTAGCTTCCTAGTGGTCTAAAACCTAGCCAATTCACTCCACACAAAGACTTACACAACTCAGCACTCTCGATCTCACGACGTAGCACTAGGCTTCAAGTAACCCGCCGTCCACTAACGACTTGCAGGCCACCCTCATGGAGGTGTTGCTCTCCGAGGAGGTGGCCTGTTGTTTCTTCTATGAATTCATAGAATAAAAAGCAGGCCATGTGAATTCATAGAATAAAGAGCTGGCCATATGAATTCATAGAAGAAAGAGCAGGCCACCTCCTCAGAGAGGAGCATATGCTTGCATGAGGTGGCCTGCTCTTTATTCATAGCATAGAATGCACACTTAAGTTGGGCTATCTACGCCCAATTGGCTAGTGTTAAGTCTGGCTATCTATACCCGATTAGCTAGTGTTAAGTCTGGCTATCTATGCCCCACTGGCTAGTGTTAAGTCTGGCTATCTACACCCAATTGGCTAGTGTTAAGTCTGGCTATCTACGCCCAATTGGCTAGTATTAAGTTTGGCTATTTACGCCCAACTGGCTAGTGTTAAGTCTGGCTATTTACGCCCAACTGGCTAGTGTTAAGTCTGGCTATCTACGCCCAACTGGCTAGTGTTCTTGACATTCTTGACTCAACGACAAGCTCACTAACTAGGCTCTCCACATAGCTCTTTCAACACAAGGCTTGAACCGTGAACTGAATGAAGAACGCTCAAAGCTCTTGCTCTAGCGCTTATATATCCTCAACTAGACATCTATCAACTCAAGGGATTCTTGCAAACCGCTTATCACTAAGAGTCCTCTCCAAGCAGCTCTTCATTAAGTAGCAATTTTTCTCTAATGAGAGATTGCATGAAGCATGGTTACATGCATCTTCTTGACAGGGCAGCTATATAATAAGTTTTTTAACTTTTTTAACTTTTCACCTTTTTACTTTATTTCATCAGTGCCCTACTCATATAATGCCATTTCGAGACTAAAAACAAAATCGAGCAAGGAACCGAGGGAGTGAAATGTTGGTAACGTGAAAGGGCCTGGGCAGCATAAAAAGGCGCACAGACGGTTGCGGTTAGGTCAGCGAGACCTAACGGTAGGGGCGGGTTCGGGTTCAGGTTCGGATTCGTGGTCCGTGTGTGATGAGTGGCAGGCCGCCAGGCAGGACCGAGCCCGTGCGGACAAGGCCGGGTTCAGCGTATGGGGACAGTGCGCACCGCATGAGGCGCGCCACGTAGGACGCCAGTCGGGCATACGGGCCCTGTGCACGCCGCATGCTGCACCGCGCGAGCCCACATGCCCAGCACTTTTTGCCCACGCAGCAACGCCCCGTCGGCTCGGAAGCCCCCGGGCCTGGCCCCGAGCCTGCGCGAGCCCCGGCTGGCGCATGCTACTTAAGGCACCGCCCCGGGTGGATTACGCAAAACGCACAAATTTAGGAGGCTTTCCCCGCAGCAAGAAAGACGCGGTGCGGGCAGGGGGAAGGCGAGGAGTGTGCAGGCGCGGGATAAATCCGGCGACAGAGTGGGACGAGGAGGCGATTGGAGCGCGGGCGAGGAGAGCTGCTGGGAGCGCGACGGCCTGCTGAGGTGACGTCCACAGCGCCTGCTGCTGTGCTTCAGTGTGGCACAAGCAAGGAATCGTGGAGTGGGATTTTCCTGGAATTTGATAGGGGGGAGGGAGAATCTCGCTACTGTACTGTAGGGCAGCCCCCGGGGAAGGGGCGGGGCGGGGGGATGGCTGGAGCCGTTAGGGATGTCAGGGGCAAGGCGGAGCTGGTGGAGGCGGTGAGGAAGGGGGGGACCGTGGTGGTGCACTTCTGGGCCTCCTGGTGCGAGGCGTCCAAGCATCTGGATGTCGTGTTTGCGCAGCTCTCTACCGACACGCCGCATGCTACGTTCTTCCGGGTGGGAGGCTGCGGCGTTGTGATGTTCCGTTTGGTGGTTTTTTGGTTTTGTTTTGTGGCGTTCTGTGGTTTGTGGTGATGTTTTGTGGCTCGGGTTGGATTTGGTGCGGTGGAATCTGATTTGGAGTGGTTTTTGTGTGTGTGTGTGTGTGTGTGAGAGAGCAGGTAGAGGCGGAGGAGCAGGCTGAGATCTCGGAGGAGTATCAAGTGGCAGCGGTGCCGTTCTTCCTGTTTTTCGAGGTGCTTGTTGCGGCTTTGAGGGAGGGAGTGAGGGTGAATTGCGGATGTGGAAGATGTGTGCGGATGTAGCGTGGTGCGAATTCGGGATCGGTAGGGTTTGGTTGGATGGCTTTGCTTGGCGTTGACTTGGCCGTGTTTTGAATCAGGGCGGAGTGGTGACGGAGAGGCTGGAGGGAGCCAATCCGTCGGCATTGGCAAACACGGTAGCGAAGCTGGCGGGTCCTCCATCCAGCGTGGAGGCGAGCCAGGGCCTGGCTGCGGGTGCAGCGGTCCTGGAGGCCGTGGAAGATGCAGCCAAGGCGAACGGGCACGGCGGCTCGGAGTCCGAGCCGCCGAAGGAGAGCTTGGATGAGCGGTTGAAGAAGTTGATCCACTCGCATCGGGTGATGCTGTTCATGAAGGGGACCCCGGAGGAGCCTCGCTGTGGCTTCAGCAAGAAGGTGGTGAACGCGTTGAAGGGGGTTGAGGTGGAGTTTGGGAGCTTCGACATTCTGAGCGACCGGGAGGTGCGGGATGGCTTGAAGGTGTTCTCGAACTGGCCTACTTACCCCCAGCTCTACCTGAATGGTGAGCTGCTGGGGGGTTGTGACATTATTCTGGAGATGCAGCAGAGTGGGGAGCTCAAGGAGACCCTGGCCCCTAAGGAGGAGACCATTCAGGATCGCCTCAAGGGGCTCATCCATTCCCACAAAACTTTCCTTTTCATGAAGGGTACTCCCGAGGAGCCCAAGTGTGGGTTTAGCAAGAAGGTAGCAAACGCTTTGAAGGAGACGGGAATTGCATTCGGAAGCTTCGACATTCTGAGCGACCGGCAGGTGAGGGACGAGCTGAAGATTTACTCCAACTGGCCCACGTACCCGCAGTTGTATCACAACGGGGAGCTGCTTGGCGGATGTGACATCGTGCTTGAGATGAAGAAGAACGGAGAGCTGGAGGAGTTGAAAGCATAACAAAGTTTGGACCTTTAATAGTTGCTCTTGTATTAGTACTTGCTCGTAACACATACAGTTTCAACACATGGTGTACTAAAAGAAGCTTGTTTGCCACTCGGCGGCAAGCTCTGCTTGTGCGCACAATAATGGCGCACGAGGTTGCATCATATCAGAAGAGACAACCCTCAATGAGAGCCGTAAAACCTTCCAAAATGCAATATGCGATGAGCATCCCCATCATGGACGGCAGTCGGGAAGAACCGTCGCTGACAACCTCACACCAGCATTCGTAGACGTGAGCTACGTCATAACAGCACAATCCCAAGGCCGTCCAAGATCCGTTGCCGATGAAATTCACGCAGTCCGGAGTTCCAGGTGTGATGCCGTCACAGCCATTGTTGTCCACCTCTGACGCTGCATGAGGTGCCACTGCTGCTAACAAAAGAGCTGTCCATGCAGCCAACTTCAGGTAAGGCGACATCTCTAATCCTTCGTGAAGGGGACTGGGCCCGAGGCAATGAGGGACAGGAGAAAGAGACTCCGAAACTGTGCAACCAGATGCTAGACGTTGTGACGCTGGAGGGCGAGGTTGTGTGCACACCCGAGTGGAGCTTATAGGCCGGCGGGGACACGAGGTAGGTGATTGCTCCTCCTGCGTTGAACGACTCATGCTTCCTCCGTGAGAGCTCCTCTCTGCGTTGTAAGGTCCGTCACAGATTGTGTCAGTGTAACCTTCCGGATGCCTGACAGCTCAAATCCATGCCACTCCGTCCGTATCGAGAGGTAATCGATAGTGAATCATTGTGCTACGGCCTGCACACCTTCCATCGAAAGCTCAGTGCAATGTCTCCCTGACACCAATGACAGACACAAGGGAAGAAGCTCACCAGGCTACGTATCTAATCGTCCCCGTATGCTCGATACCGGTACCGCTCCTCGTAGGGTCCATCAAACGATAAGTCGGCTGCAAACCACTTCGGGAACCGCACGAAATCCCCCGCATAGAACCAGGCAACTCCCTCGCCTTGATCCGGCACCACCTTCACCGCTCCTTTCACAATGTAGACCTCCTGATCCACCCGCCACTCCCTGGAGTAGGCACACCTGCCAGTCTCCCACTTGGACCACCGCCACACCCCAGCTCCTCCGCGCTCTGGCGTGATGTTCTTCTCCACTCGAATATTGTACCGCTCCTCCACAGGCTTGAGCGGCCTCCAGCTGGGACGAGGCTGCGGCTCATCGTCGTCATCTCTGGTCCTGTAAGCCCTTGGCGCCACCACCAAACATCCACCTGATGCCTTCCTGATCGAGGATTTCCGCACCAGCTCGGTTCGTGCCACAGTACAGCATCCCCAATGCGCGAGCCTTGGTATCCGCGTCTGGCCTGGAACAACGATGGCTACGGAGTTCGCCACAGGAACCGCCTTCGCCATTGTCAAACCTCCACAGAGGTTTCCCGCGATCGAAACAGGAGCAGAAATAGACCCCAACTTGCATTCACCCTGAGCAAGAAACCCTAACTTGCGTTCACCCTCAGCAGAAACAACTAATCGTCGCCAGGACGAACTCGAAGAGCCTCCATTCTGTGCAAACGATAATCGTTTCTTGGGATTCCTGGACATGGAGGAAGTTTACAAGGCACTTGAAGAGTGGACGGCAATTTGCTGCAAAATTGTTCCTTCCTCCTGTAGGAATCTATCAGCAACTAGGGAAGGTGTTTTTTTGGCGAATACAACTAGGAGATTGTTGCAGACTAGTTCCTTCCTGTAGAACATTTAGCAACTAGGAAGGAGCCGTGAAGTTCTTGCCCTCGAGTGTTTGTTCGAATATATGGCCCACCCGGAGTAAGGATCCCTGAGGAACAATCAAGAACTCTGTAAGGGAAAGACGAAGCTAGCCAGGGTGAGGGGGATAAGATCTTTGGGAAGAGTTTCACCTCATCAAATGCGTTGCCTATCAGCTGCAGGCCTATGGGAAGGCCTCTACTTCCTCCTTCAGTGAATCCACATGGTACGACTAGAGCTGGCAGACCAGCCAAGTTTACGTTCACCTACAGAGGTTAGCAGAGAGAGTGAGGAACTGGGGGAATTGTTGGCTGCGAGGAAGGGTCTGGCAATTCGCTTCAAGCTGTGCTCACCGTCATGAGGTCACCAACGTACATTGCCAGTGGGTCATCTACTTTCTCACCTGCATTAGCAGCCGAAGCAACAGAGGCCTCAATCAGACTGTTTTGGGCTCTACAGCCGAAAAACCTAATAAGTAGAGATGCGCCTTCAGTTCCCAGGTGTACTCACCAATCCGGTAAGCAGCTGTTGGTGCAACAGGCGATAAGAGAACGTCTGTCTGTGCCAAAGCCTTCTTGAAGTCCTCCTGTATCAAAGTTCTGACCTGGAACAAGGAATGCTCAGTCTGATAGACAAGTTGAAGAGTTGTGTCATAGGAACGAGTTGGACAGGATACGGAGCTGTACTTGCTGAGCACGTTTGTAAAAAGCATCATAGTACCCGGCTGAAAGAGCATATGTTCCCATCAAGATCCGCCTTTTGACCTGCAAGTCAAATAAGCACAATCACTTCAAATTGAAGCCATCAGAAGCTAGCCCAAGTATTCAAGCCATCGGAATCAATCTCAAGTCTGCGTCGTGAAGAAAGAAGGAGCACTGTTCACCTCGTCACCAAATCCTTCGGCTCGGGAGTTACCATACATGGACATAAGCTCCTCTGCCTCAGCCCGAGGACCATACCTGAAATGACGTTGAGACATGTAAGGAATGGAGCTCAGAGAAGCCCAGCACTGTATTCGGTGCTGGAGAAGGGGACGACTAAGAGAGTAAATTAACCATCATCCCGGACCTCACACCGTCATAGCGAGCCAGGTTTGAAGAAGCCTCTGCAGGGGCGAGGACATAGTACGCAGGCAACCCGAGCTCAAATCTTGGTAAGGAAATCTGAAGCAAAGTAACTCCAGATGTGAGTACAAGTCAAGCCGCAGGAAAAGTCATTTGAAACGATGAACGGAGAGTAGCATTGCAGCCGATGGTCAGAGGGTGCAGTAGTAACCTCGCTGACAACTGCTCCCAAGGCTTCCAAATGGGCAGCAGCAGCTTTGATGGCAGAAGTAACACCAACGTCGACTCCTTCACCGATAGTTTCCTTAATCAGACCAACTCTGACCCCATTCAACGGCTCACTTGCAAAAGTATCCACCGAATGCAGACTAGATGAATAGTCCAACACTTTCTGCAAGATCCTTGTGTAATACACGACAGTGTGAACATCACAGTCTCGAGAGCACCTTCTGGTTATCCATGAGAGGAAGGCTGCTACCATCATCAAGGAAGGGTAGTGGAATGCCCAAAGCCTACCTCTGGACTGCTGGTAGAGTCCGACCTGTCGTGCCCAGCAATGGCTTCGAGCAGCAAAGCGGAGTCCAGGACTGAAGATCCAAGGCAGCCCACCACATCCAAAGACGACGCATATGCCATCAGCCCGAACCGTGACACTCGTCCATACGTTGGCTTCAGGCCTACCACACCACAAAACGAAGCAGGCTGCCTGATACTACCCCCAGTGTCACTTCCCAAAGCACCCGCAACCTGTTGGGCTGCAACAGCTGCAGCAGAGCCTCCCGAGGAACCTCCAGGCACTCGTGACAAGTCCCAAGGATTTGATGTCACCTGTAGACAAGCCCGAGGATGGGAAGCCCACATCACCGTCAAAATGCAAAATCCTGCAGACCCATACCAAACCTGAATTCTGATTCTGTGCCATGCTGTAAATCCAACCTTGAACGCAGAACCCTCAGTGGAGCTCCCCATTCCGAACTCATCCATGTTGGTCTTGCCTACAATGACAGCTCCTGCTTCCTTGAGTTTCCGCACTGCTGTGGCATCAAACGGAGGCCGGTACCCCTGCAGAATTCTAGACCCGCCAGTGGAGGGCATATCCAGAGTGCACAAATTATCCTTCACTCCCAAAGGCACTCCCGCTAGAGGCCCCACTTCCTCATTGCTGGAGATCTTTCTATCCACCTCCTCTGCCTGCTTCAAAGCTGCCTCCTCCGCTACGTACAGAAAGCTCTTCACCTGAGGCTCCCTTTCGTGCAGGCGGGTCAGATACTCCCTGGCAATTTCCACAGCACTCCTCTCCCGAGACAACAGCTCTTCCCGGATTCTGCGAATCTGAGATGACGCTGGTTTCACAGTCTCCGGAGCCTCGGTCGCCCCGGCGGCTGGGACAATGCTGCTCCTGCTCAGGCATCGCACAGGCTGGTTCTTTGCCAACCCACCTCCCCATCTCTTGCACAGAGAAGCCTGCTTCATCTGCAGATGGACATTGACTCGGACTCGGATACCAAAATCCATACTGTGCGCAAGCGCAATGTGTGCAATGCAATTTCCTAGTTGCTGATTGATATCCTACAGGAGGAAGGAACAATTTTGCAGCAAATAAGTGCCTTGAAAACTTCCTCCATTTCCAGGAATCCGAAGAAACGATTATCGTTTGCACAGAATTGAGCCCCTCTTCGAGTTCTTCCTTGAGACGACGAGTTGTTAACTCAAGGTGAGAGCAAACTAGGGTTTGTATCTGCTCCTGTTTCGATCCCGGGAGACCTCGGAGGAGGTCGGACAATGGCGAAGGCGGTTCCTGTGGTGAAGTCCGGAGCGATCGTTGTTCCAGGCCAGACGCGGATGACAAGCCTTGCGCATTGGGGATGCTGTACTGTGGCACGGACCGAGCTGGTGCGGAAATCCTCGATCCGGAAGGCATCAGGTGGATGTTTGGTGGTGGCGCCAAGGGCTTACAGGACCAGAGATGACGACGATGAGCCGCAGCCTCGTCCCAGCTGGAGGCCGCTCAAGCCTGTGGAGGAGCGGTACAATATTCGAGTGGAGAAGAACATCACGCCAGAGCGCGCGGAGGAGCTCGGGGTGTGGCGGTGGTCCAAGTGGGAGACTGGCAGGTGTGCCTACTCCAGGGAGTGGCGGGTGGATCAGGAGGTCTACATTGTGAAAGGAGCGGTGAAGGTGGTGCCGGATCAAGGCGAGGGAGTTGCCTGGTTCTATGCGGGGGATTTCGTGCGGTTCCCGAAGTGGTTTGCAGCCGACTTATCGTTTGATGGACCCTACGAGGAGCGGTACCGGTATCGGGCATACGGGGATGATTAGATACATAGCCTGGTGAGCTTCTTCCCTTGTGTCTGTCATTGGTGTCAGGGAGACATTGCACTGAGCTTTCGATAGAAGGTGTGCAGGCCGTAGCACAATGATTCACTATCGATTACCTCTCGATACGGACGGAGTGGCATGGATTTGAGCTGTCAGGCATCCGGAAGGTTACCCTGACACAATCTGTGACGGACCTTACAACGCAGAGAGGGGAGATCTCACGCAGGAAGCATGAGTCGTTCAACGCAGGAGGAGCAATCACCTACCTTGTGGCCCCGCCGGCTTATAAGTTCCACTCGGGTGTGCATACAACCTCGCCCTCCAGCGTCACAACGTCTAGCATCTGGCTGCACAGTTTCGGAGTCTCTTTCTCCTGTCCCTTATTGCCTCGGGCCTAGTCCCCTTCACGAAGGATTTGAGATGTGGCCTTACAAAACTTGGCTGCACGGACAGCTCTTTGGTCAATAGCAGTGGCGCCTCATGCAGCGTCAGCTGTGGACAACAATGGCTGTGAAGGCATCATACCTGGAACTCCGGATTGCGTGAATTTTATCGGCAACGGATCTTGGACGGCCTTGGGATTGTGCTGTAATGACGTAGCTCACGTCTACGGTTGCTGGTGCTATGTTGTCTGCGACGGTTCTTCCCGATTGCCGTCCATGATGAGGATGCTCATCGCATATTGCATTTTGGAAAGCATTACAGCTGCCATTCAGGTTGTGTTACCTGATATGATGCAACTTCGTGCGCCATTATCGTACGCACAAGTATAGCTTGCCGCCGAGAGGCAAACAGGCTTCTGTTAGCACACTATGTGTCGACACTGTATGTCTTACAGGCAAGTACTTTCAAAAATATGTTCACCTGCTTCGTCAACTGCCCTGCCTCAGCAACAGGGCTTCGTCTCTGACCACCTGCTTTTGCAAATATTGGTGAGTCTGAAGGAAACCTGCGTCGAAGATTCTACAGCTTGAGTTTTGCCTGCACAACCCTCGTCTCCTACTTCCATCGTCTCCATCAGAAGGAAGGTACGTGTTGGTCACTGTTACCACACTTCTTCTCCCTGCAGTTCACGGCCCTTGGGTGGGTGAAGACGGGCATAGCACCTGTTTTAAACATCAGAACTTCAGTCATGTGCTGAACACACACAGACTTCAGACACCTCCCACACAGCACTTTGAGACACTCCCACACAGCACTGATCCTCTGCTCCCGTGAGATTGGTTCAGTTTCCCATCACAGAGCGCTGATTCTCTGCTCCCGTGAGATTGGTTCAATTTCCCATCACAGAGCACTGATTCTCTGCTCCCGTGAGATTGGTTCAATTTCCCATCACAGAGCACTAACTCTCTGCTCCCGTAAGGTTGGTACAGTGTCCCATCCCAGTATGGTCAGGCAGAAGATTGTTCAGACTGACTCACAGATGACGGCTGACGGATTGATGTCGGGTCTCAAGGCCAAGTTCATCTCGGAAGGGCTTAGGAGCCGGAAGGGCTTAGGAGTCAAACTTCGTGGACCCATGGATGTCATCGGGTATCGCACATACGTACTTACGTACGTACGTACTTTGACACTCCAATCCCCGTTGTCGAGGCTGACAAGGTGTACTTCCGGCACCTGTCTTAGTTGTACTACCTTGCGAGAGGTTTCAGAGTCTTTGACATGATAAAATCACAAAATAAAATACCTAGTAATATCATGATCTAATATCTAAACTAATCACTGACCTTTCATACAGTGTAGGAACATGTTTTTAACTCTCTCTACACTAAAGATAACTCTATCATCAACTGTAGGATTAATAAGAATACTTATGGTTGTTTTTTGTTTTGCATCCTTGATAACTCACATCTAAAGTGAATTGTAGAATTGCTTTTCTTGTGTATGGTTGGTCCTAGTCTTTTGTGTGGCTCATTTGTCGAATTAACTCCAGAGTAATCAAGGGCTTTGAATTGAGATTGTAGGATCATGTTTTGGGCTTCAGGTAATTAACTCCAAAGCATTCAAGGGTTTTGAACTGAGACTTTTGGCTCATGTTTTGGGTTCTAGTGAAAAAAGATACTTGATGATAAAATTGTGACTTCTTTGTACTTTGCTCCAAAAGTCTCATGTTTTGGGCTCTAGTAAAGAAGATGCTTGATGATAAAATTGTGACTTCTCTGTACTTTGCTCTTGCTCGCGATTCCGTATATGATCATACCACTTGTTTATGCCATGGTTTGTATTCAACCATATCCAAATGTTTATGTGTGTCCAAATGGCTTAGGACAAATGGACACACATTTATAAGAACGTCATCTTGCGCTTGGATCGGTACTAAGATGGAGTGCCTAAAGGGAATGGATGCCCTTGGTGCAAGTAGCTTAGGCATACCATGGTACAAGTTGTTAAGTACCAAGTCCCATGACGTAAATCCATCCTTAGTGGACTTCAGTAAAATTTTTCTTCTTCTTCATATCATGGAATCCTGCCATGTGGCGAGGAATTGGATGCATAATTTGGTCTTGCCCATATGGTGCCTTCTATTTTGGTTTAAGGTATGGTAGTGTAGTTAGAGTTATCGTAGTGTAGTTAGAGTTATCTACGCACTGACTGCTTCGTTGTGTTTTTTTTGTCTGTGGATGTTGATGGTCAAATTTAATCACTCATTGTGGGACAATATTGAGAATGAAACTGTAGTTTTTGATAAGCTGCATGTCCCGAGAGTTGCAATTGCAAGCATCTGCTGAACTTGTCAGCATATAACACAAACACACATAACTAGGAAGATGTTATGTGCACCCTCTGAATCTCAATGAATGTTGTGAAGGTCATGGTGTCCACCAAGATAAGGAACGACGCATGTGACAATCCGTTCAAAAGCCAGAGGCAAGCTCTATTGAAGCCAGCTATCATCTTTCCAAATTTTTTGTCTGTGTGGATCGCTCAACAAGCTTAAGAAATAGAAGAGGTCTTGGATCATTTGTTTTAAAAATAGGCCTCAATGCCTCGGTTACTCAGGAGTTGGGCACCAAGTTGGAGTGGCGAGTCGGAGCCTGAAATGGGCGGCCGAATGAGCTAAACCTACGTTAACGTAATATATAATGAATCGTGGATTACCGTAATATTAAAAAAACAAAAGAAGAAGTCTATTGTAGTCTACTTGGATGGAATTTTCCTATCATGGAACCTGATACTTAACAACTTGTACCATGGTGTGCCTAAGCTAGTAGCACCAAGGGCATCCACTCCTTCTAGGCACCCATCTCAGTACCAATCGAAGCGAAGGATGCTTAACACCCACATTCTCATAAAAATGCGTCCATTTGGCCTGAGCCATCTGGACACACATTCAAGAAGCTTACCTTCATGGTGAAATCGAGAGAGAGAGACCAAAAAAAGTTAAAATGCCAAAACACAAAGCAAGGGTAGGAGAGCCATGATAATTAGACACGGCTTTTGAAATAGGAGGAGGAGAAGGAAGATCAGCGTGTGGGATGGAACAGTCTAGGAGGTATTTGGGATCACCCTTTATATCAGCCAATCCCCATGATTGCTCGAATGAACCTGCTGAAAGTGGCTTTAAATCTTCATCCACCAATCCAAATAAAAAAACTTCTATAGCTGTGTGTGGTCGTTGTGGGGTACCTTGCTCACTACGCAAATAGTTGCACAATCCTTGATTGAATCTTTGTGCATTAGATATGTTTGCAGTCGAAGCACCATCTGTTGGCCACCCTGTTTCACCCACTATTATATCCATGTTGTAGTATCCTATGTTTGTCAATGCACTCACCAACATATCGTAAACTGCCACAAAAGCATTTGGATAATTATTTGCATCTGTATAATTACTATCAAAAAATGCATAGGGTAAGGGAAAATTGGGATCACTTGTATCAAAAAAGGGATATGTATTGATCATGAATACTCCACTTATTGAGAATAAGTATTGAGTAATGTTTTTCATCAAATCTGAAATGTCTTCACGGAAAGTTGTCAATGGCGGTGATAAATTAGAGGCTGCTTGTAAGATGTCTGCATTGAATGGAATGGTAAGAGTGACTGATTGAGCAAGATTTGTGAATCCTAAAACTGTGTATATATTTTTCATTGCTGGCAATAGTACCGAATTGAATTGATTATTATAATCTCTTAGCAATGGTTCGTTACCAATACCAATGAGTCTACATAACAAAAAAAACATGCATAAACATAAATATCATTCTTTGACTTCACTTACCAAATTCAAACTCATAGATAAGTTTAAAATATAAAATTAATCAATTATTTATTGTTAGTATACTTACGTGATTTTTGCTCCCCTCCTAATAAAAGTTAATATATTTTCTTCTACCCAAATCATAGCATTGTTGATATCTGCAGCGATATAGGATAGATCCCAATTGGTACATTGTACCATTACTTCAAGCTCGGGATGACCTGTCAATGCATCTAGTATTGTAGGATTTGGTGCAAAAAACTTCACTTTATCGAATCCGTATGATTTGATGAGCTCAATACCTTGAGCTGGTTCAAGAGGATGAGATGAGAGGCCTCCCCAATTTACTCCAATTCCATGAACTCTAGAGAACATTGGTAATGAAATAATAATAATAAAAGAGAATAGCATGATAAAAAATTTGTTAGAAGTCACCATAATGAATCTCTCAAATCACTATTTAAAAACTTCTACCGATTAACTCGAAACCTCTATTTGTCACCTGTGTTGTATGAATCCTTCAAACCTTTGATTGAAAACTCCTGCTTTTCAATGAAGCTTTATGTGAAATTAGTGTCGAAGCGCTAGGCACAAAGCAAGAAGATAACCCTAGAATTTGAGCAAGACCATAAAGTACGAAACTTTCTTTCAGTATTCAATGATAAAGGGTGAGACAACACTTGGTTTCCTTGGCCTTCTATACTAGTTTTCTTTTTTGAGGGCCTACAGCATGAGACAACACTATTTCCAAATCACACTCCAACTACTAAGCGATCTTAAAGTGCCCTTAATCCCTCTCACTCGTCCGTGATACCGTAGTTGTTGTACAGGAGAAAAGGCACATAATATGACAACCAAACTATACCATTGAAGCAACCAAAAGGATAATTCAAATTATAGAGGCAACCCACTTGGGCAGCTGCACAAAATCAAGCACTCTGAATGCAATATGAAATCAAGAAAACACCGCCTTAAACAAGCTCCCCAAATAAATATCTTTGCGAATCGATAAATAGAGAAAGAGATTATTACACACTGTAGATCTCGCTCAAAGTTCAAGAAGTCTACTTGTTTTTGTTAACACTGTCCTAAAACAGAGATACGTGAAGGGTATAAAGCATTTCGGAACATGATACAGGGGTCCTCGAGCTCTTATGTACAAGAGCAAACTACTGAACTTAGAAACTGCTACAGAAACTGCTACAATACAACTCTTTCCTAAAACAATATGATCAAAGATTCTATAAGAGTAATACTTAAAATATCCTCCCCCACGATTTGTAGTCTTTTAGATAGCTAGTATAAAAATGGATAGTTAATTTTTACATGCTTCTTCAAAAGAGATAGCTCGTATATAGATAGTTGGTTTTTATACGCTTCTTTAAAGGAAGTTGTCTATTGTAGAGGTTTCTCATAACTTCCTTCACAACATGAGTAAGAAAAATATATTGTGACATATTTATATTTATTAAAAATAAATTAAAATTTACACTGAAACACTAAACATCACTGCACCCCATCCTAACACATGATCCAGCCATAGAGTGCATAATTATATTTTTTTATTTACTCATATTTTGTGCGAGCAAATAAAAAATTCTTGTGGACACACCAAGCTCTCATATGATCACTAGTACCCCAGAGAGATGCACCAAACTCTTATGATTAACACACATGGAAGAATTGGCTTGACTTGGTGCTAGTGGTCAAAATCTAAAACCTGTGGACAAACTAACAACGAAAGCAATATCCGGTCTTGTCCCTATCGTGACATACACAAACTTACGGGAGTAGGATCATGTGTTGATCGCTTAGTTATTAGTGAGGAGAGTATAGGACAAGCACTAGCACTAGTGTGTGCTAGATGTTGGCAATCTAACCCGGAGATTGCTTCAATAGATGTGAACAGGGACGAATGAGAACTAGGATGGATTTCACATAACTGGACACCTTGTCCAAGCTTCACGAGTTCAAGAGAGCCACCACACGTCTGCCTCGGGGCTTCCCTAAACCCTAAACTTTTTGCATAAATGCAAAACGTTTTGTCTTTGTCTTTAATTGCCAAGCCAATCATCTATTGGCGGAATCCGTAGAGATTGGGTGCCTTTCTGGTGCGAGCCAAGATCAACCCTTTTTAGATTTTTTGAGAGATTTTTTTATTTAAATTTTTAGTTGCTTTGAGGTGTAGTTCTCTTCTCCTCGAGTTTACAAGCCATCCCAGGCCTATTTATGTGGTGCACCTTCACACTTTTTGTATCAAAGATTTTTCCACTAATGAGCCTTTGGGTGAAACTAGTTTGGGAGCTCGTTCCCTTTTCTTTTTGTGTCAATTGTCACCATTCTTATCTCTTTTGCTGAGCATATTTCCCTCTCTCATCGCTCGTGTCCCACCCAACTGCATGAGTTTTTTGGTTCTTTTAAACGCTAAACCCGACCATCACATTCACTATATTACATGACCAAGCATTGACCATATAATTTGAAGCGCCAGTGTGGTTGGCGAGTGAGAGAGAGAAAAACACTTGCATCTTTTCCATGGTGACCTCTTTCCTTGTTGTCATTTCAAATGCTTATTGGGCACAACTTGCTCCCAGCCCAACGTGGCAGCTGCAGTGGAAGGAGGCTCACACGACTTGGCCGCCTGGCTTCCACTTAATTCATCGTTGGCATTTTAAAATACTGGATTTGCAACACAGCCCTAGGACTTGGAAAGTACCACAAAGCCTTTCTACTCTATTCTGCTCCCAACAATCAAGCCCGAATGCACAACTTGGGTAACTCTTATTGGGAAGAGCTAAGGCTCCACATTTATCCCATATTCTCTTGTGTGTTTGGGCCTTGTGACGGTCCTCACTCCTTCATATGTTTAGATTCTACATGCTGTATGTGTGCGACTATACAGGAGTACATCTCACGCACTGTAGGTGAAGGTCAAAAGTCCTATATGATTTTGCATTTGGTTCTCACATCTTCATGAAGTCTTAAGCTTTGCCATTCAAACCACGGGTCAGAGTTTGCTGATGGACTAACAGAAGAAAGGGAGATCACCAACCAGCTCCACCACCCTAATAAGCTATGAAAGTAGTGGGCACTTTGAGACAGTGCAAACTGGTTGGTTCAAATTCCCTCAGATCTCAGTTTCCATGAGGTTGAACCATGCTTGAAAAGTGTGACTACTATATATCAGAGCTAGATTGGTTCCTGTTACCAAGGCCTTGACACACCTCTTGCCTGCAAGGTGCCTTCTCGCATGCAGTGCAATACGTCTCTTTACACAGTCATGGCAGCTCCTATCTAACCCTTCTCCCTCACCATTTCCATATGCATCTCCTGCAACTCCATCTGCTCCTCCTCCTCCCGTCTCCCACGGATGTCACCACCACACTGTTCTCTCATATAATTTCTTCTAAGCATTTTTCCTCCCATATCTAATATTCGTATATAACCAGTCTTTATCAAATCCACCAACATGTTTTCGAGGTTCTCTAATTGCATCCGGTAAGGAGCTTACATTTTCTTCAATATTTTCTCCAGCAGAGTCCAACATTATCGTAGGTTCTCTGGTAGAACAACACCACATCTACTACCCATTTGGATGCCAACTATGTTACCATCGACAACAAGGAAGGTATTCAAAGTCCTCCTTCACATTCCCTACACTTTCAAATTGACGCTATCTCATTGGGACAAAAGTTAATATAGTCTAATTTACTAAGAAATGGACAAAAAGTTTATTCATGTAAAATGTATTACGAAAACATGTACCGAATCTAAGTAATTATTTGTTTATTTATTCTGTTAGAGGTGGATTATGCTACCCGGGTACGTCTTGAAATATCTCACTCTCTCCGCTGCCCGTCTTTGGAGTCCCACTATGTGACTTTTGGTGCAAAATCTTTCATCAAGTGAAACAGAGACGCTCAAGTAGGCAAGGACGAGATTACCGGGGAAGGACAGACGGAAGCGCGTGGTGGATGAGCCAGTGGAGCAGCAGACAGCTCGGAGCAGATGTCAAGAGGCAAGACGCCGGATTTTGTCGTTGAGAGTTTTGATGTGGTGATCAACAGCGGCCTTATGACGCAGAACTTCGTTACCACTCTCAGTAGAAAGTCAGTCCTATATCCATACGGGTCCGAATCAATCCATGATCAGACGAGTCCCAAGCCCTCTGAGGTGAAGAGTGCCACAAGCAAGTGGAGACAACAAGCATAAAACCAACTGCAATGGATGCAGAAAAAATGGTTGATCTCAAAATGATTTGCGCATGCAGCCCAGAAGTCCTGAGTCATTGCGTGTACCAGTCTCAACATGAGTCTACATGGTCAGTCTACACAAATGCTCTAGCAAGCAGTTGGGCATAAAAAGACAGGCTACATTGGAAGTGCTGGATAAACTGCTGCAGGGTAGAGTGAAGCCGAAGCCAGGCTTTTTTGTGGCTCTGCTCAAGGAGCGCACACGTTCGAAGGACCTCAGGACTGCTGAACGAATTCTTGTAGAGGGAGTGAAATGTGGGAACGTTGCAGCCAAATCTTTACGGGCACGATGCTGGCGAACGCTTATGCCAAGTGTGGGAATCCGAAGAATGCACTGCAGGTGTTTGAGGAAATGCGTTCAGGGATTGAGGGTTCCTAGAATAATAGGCGTTTCGTGATGGGGTTTCCTGGAATGTCATTTTTCAAAATGGTGAAGATCTAGGTGGGCTTGGTGTACGTCTTTATGGACATATGCTGCAGGAAGGTGTTGTCCGAAGAGACAGGACTTATGTTGTGATCTGAAGGCGTGCAGTGCCATTGCAGAGTGTGAGAATAGGATGGGGGCCAATGAATTTGTCAGGAAAAGATGCCTGGAAACGTACTGTAAAAGCCATGCATACGGATATTGCCAACCAAAGGTTGCAGTCGAATGTATTCTGGGGAACATGCTTGTCGCTGCGTATGCAAAGTGTGGTAGCCTGGATGACGCGAGACAGGTGTTTCAGAATATGAGGCAACACTGCCTCGCCCGTCGGGCCCTCCATAACAATCTGCCCACCGTGAGCTTCTCTGTCTTCAGCTTCTTTGTCTTCAGCTTCACAGGAACTTAAGAAACCCAAAGCACGAGCTTCAAGAAGATCACAACTATTTCCCCGTTGGAAGATGATGTAGAGCAGGCTGTAAGCAGCAAACTCGTTGCTACAACCTTGGATTCCTTCGCCATACAGACCCTTCAACTGGGTCTGACGCTGTATCGCAGCAAAGAGAAACATTATTGCACCCCCTGCCTTCCGGCGTGAGAGAAAGGAACAAACCAAAGACCTCACATCACATGCAACAAAAATCGACCATCGTCGAGGACAAAAGAAATTACTTGCAGAGAAAAACTCAAGTCTTTCTGTAGAGTCCTACGAAAGAGATGGTCAGGAGTAGTCTAATACCCTTTCGCACCAACGACAAACTCAGGCAGGGGGAATAATGGCTCGGTGTCCCAATCCTTTGTGAAGAGAGATCCATCCAGTGAGGCCTCTGTAATCGTCTGTGCAGACACTTTTTTATAGTCTGCTTGGATCCAAAGCAATCTCAATTTGCTACATTGCTGAGGCAACAGTCTAACCGACCAAACCACAACATAAAGAGCAAGCTGAGAGGTAATAACTTGGCATTTGAATCACAAACAGGGACATCAGAGGAAACAAAATTCACAACACCGGGAACCTTTGAAAATCTGGCAAGTTTCCCACCCACATAAGGGCACCTGAAAGGATAGATAAACATACCTCCTTCATAATATCCTGACAGGTAGCTTTTTGTGCATCATCTCTGCACCGCGACAAAGCCCCTTCCACATAAGCTTGTAGAAGGGGGAAACATACCAGGCTGCAATATTCCACTTGACAAGAGTCAAACACTCTGTAACAAGTCCCAAGTCTAGAGATCTCAGACACGATGGGTCATTCCATGAGTTTGAGAGCAGCATTTGTAGAGTCACACCGTCAAGAAGAGCACAGGCTAAAATTTTTCTCAAATGTCGTACCTGCAGTGCAGCATCTGCTTCGTCATCTGTGGACATCCTTGTTGGCTTCCCAACACTAATGTACGCTGGTTTTGAAACAGCTGCTGTGCTAACTCTGACTGTGTTGCTCATAACAGCTCCTACACGTTGGGCTAGTCTCGAATTGGTGGGTATCTGCACCATTCCTGGTCTCCAAAGACTAGCATCCGAGCTAGTGGTCTCTTGAGACACAGTTTTAGAGTCTGCTTGGATTCAGAGACACTTTCTCTGGGGTGCACCAAAACCCCAACCGGAACACCCTTGGGTTAAACGTCCAACCTGGAGCTGAGAAGGTTCTCGGCACGGCCTGTGCGGAGAGAGAGACCTTAACGGCCTCTCTCTCGGGGCAGGCAAAAACCTCGAGTGGACGTGTACGGGCATGGGTTTTGGCGAAGAATCCGAGCACTGTTTTGGTTTATCGAGAACTGGGTGACAGAGCGATGGCACAACTTGCTCCAAGCCCGACGTGGAAGCTGCTGTGGAAGGAGGCTCCCACGGCTTGGCCGCTTGGCTTCCGCTTGATTCATCGTGGGCATTTTGATGCTTGGTGTGAAACACAGCCTTAGGACTTGGGAAGTACCACAAAGCCTTTCTGCTCTGTTCTGCTCCCAGCAATCAATCCCGAGTGCTGGGAAGCGAGCAGGGCATCACCCAAGTGCCGTGAACTGCAGGAAGAAGAAGTGCGGTCACACTAACTAACCAGGTACCCTGAAGGTCTGTCTCCCATGTATGTGCCTTCTACTTCACTTCAGAATGTCGGGTGCACGGTATCTGTTCTGTCCTTCCGCCGCTGCGTCCAAGAAGAAGGTGAAGTAAAGAATTCACTCTCCTCCTCTGCAGATGCCCTGGGTTCAATTCAGTCAGGCTCTAGGTATGTTCATACCTACAACTCGGAGATGCTGCCATATGGCCATCCTGTAGTACATACCATCGAGAGTTAGTCGCAGACAACCTCAGCACGGCCTGTGCGGAGAGAGACCTTAACGGCCTCTCTCTCAGGCAGGCAAAAACCTCAGTGGACGTGTACGGGCATGGGTTTTGGCGAAGAATCCGAGCACTGTTTTGGTTTATCGAGAACTGGGTGACAGAGCGATGGCACAACTTGCTCCAAGCCCGACGTGGAAGCTGCTGTGGAAGGAGGCTCCCACGGCCGCTTGGCTTCCGCTTGATTCATCGTGGGCATTTTGATGCTTGGTGTGAAACACAGCCTTAGGACTTGGGAAGTACCACAAAGCCTTTCTGCTCTGTTCTGCTCCCAGCAATCAATCCCGAGTGCTGGGAAGCGAGCAGGGCATCACCCAAGTGCCGTGAACTGCAGGAAGAAGAAGTGCGGTCACACTAACTAACCAGGTACCCTGAAGGTCTGTCTCCCATGTATGTGCCTTCTACTTCACTTCAGAATGTCAGGTGCACGGTATCTGTTCTGTCCTTCCGCCGCTGCGTCCAAGAAGAAGGTGAAGTAAAGAATTCACTCTCCTCCTCTGCAGATGCCCTGGGTTCAATTCAGTCAGGCTCTAGGTATGTTCATACCTACAACTCGGAGATGCTGCCATATGGCCATCCTGTAGTACATACCATCGAGAGTTAGTCGCAGACAACCTCAGCACGGCCTGTGCGGAGAGAGACCTTAACGGCCTCTCTCAGGGCAGGCAAAAACCTCAGTGGACGTGTACGGGCATGGGTTTTGGCGAAGAATCCGAGCACTGTTTTGGTTTATCGAGAACTGGGTGACAGAGCGATGGCACAACTTGCTCCAAGCCCGACGTGGAAGCTGCTGTGGAAGGAGGCTCCCACGGCTTGGCCGCTTGGCTTCCGCTTGATTCATCGTGGGCATTTTGATGCTTGGTGTGAAACACAGCCTTAGGACTTGGGAAGTACCACAAAGCCTTTCTGCTCTGTTCTGCTCCCAGCAATCAATCCCGAGTGCTGGGAAGCGAGCAGGGCATCACCCAAGTGCCGTGAACTGCAGGAAGAAGAAGTGCGGTCACACTAACTAACCAGGTACCCTGAAGGTCTGTCTCCCATGTATGTGCCTTCTACTTCACTTCAGAATGTCGGGTGCACGGTATCTGTTCTGTCCTTCCGCCGCTGCGTCCAAGAAGAAGGTGAAGTAAAGAATTCACTCTCCTCCTCTGCAGATGCCCTGGGTTCAATTCAGTCAGGCTCTAGGTATGTTCATACCTACAACTCGGAGATGCTGCCATATGGCCATCCTGTAGTACATACCATCGAGAGTTAGTCGCAGACAACCTCGTTAATGCAGTTTTGTCTGAAGGAAAGCGAGCTTCCTGGATTTCCGTGCTGTCCCTGGGGAAGTGCATGATTCCTTGGAACAAACTCGTGGGTGAAATTGGACCACTCAGGCAGAGACGCGTCTCCTTTGCTGCATCACGTTCTGAAGAAAACGAGTAACTACCTGCGGACCACCCTGCGCGTCGAGGACACTTGCTCCTTGGTCCCCCTTTTCGTTCCTCCTTCCCTCTGCCTGTCTCTCTGATCGAAGCTCTGCGAAGATGCAGGCATATTTGTTTGCAGCGGTATGTGTGTAAGATGGCAGTGCCAATTGATGAGCAACTGGCCGGCATTGTCGGCAACTGACCGGCGTTTGTACAGTGCCGGGGATGGGAAATGATTGGCTATGACAGCTGGGGTGGGGGACACAGGAGGCGCAGCCTGTCTGCTCCATGAGCAGAAACGAATCGGGACTCGTGTGAGACGTTTCACGACTCGTGTGAGAGCACCCTGTCGTGCCGGGAAGGTCGGCAGGCAAACGTGATTCCCTGCGCCGCTCGCGTGCCAGCCAGCCCGGCCAATCCGAAATGCGCAGGTGCTGCCTGTTGCCGCTGCCGCTGCAGATGCGCCTGCTCCTGCTGCTGCCGCCTCAAGGACGTGGCTGGCGCGTGCGACATTAGTAGTATCGTCCTGCAGCTAGATGAGACATCCCGCTGTTTTGCCGCTGAAGCAATCCGACAGTCCAAGCTGTCTGACCCCATCCTCGCGCGGATTTTGTCTGTGAAGAATGCAGCGACGCGGTTGAGAAGATGGAATATGTGTTGATGCTCTGCTTTGCGAGCTTCCAAGCTATGGAGAACTGCGGCAGCCATTGCTGTGGACTCGTGTTCAGATGACACTTGTGGAGTAGAAAGCAGCTTCTTCCAGGATGCGGAGTCTGGATTTTGGATGGAGACCGCAGCTGTGCAGCCCCTCGTGTCTGCCTCCGCTTTCTTGTTCCGACAGAATCTCTTCCAGGCCTGTTGCGGTGAAGGTTGCTGGCTACAGATGTTCGGCGCGGAGTCGTTTCAGAGAATTCGTGATTCTCAGACACGGTTGCGGTGCTCGGCAGCCTGAGTTCCGAAGGACTGGCCTGGTGAAAGCGGTTTTGGTGAGCGACAATGCATCGTCCCTTTCGGACAAAAGGCCTCCTCCGGTGCCGGGGAGCGTAGCCGATGGAGTGCATTCCGGCGCTGTTGAGCAGCAGCCTGCGGCTGATGTGCGGGCCAAGCAAGCGGGAAATGGCAAGCGGAGGAGCGTGCTGGACTACATGGAGAGCTGTCCAGACCTAATTAAATCCGATGGCGGCCCTCCCAGATGGTTCACACCGTTGGAATGTGGCCCTCCGCCGATGAATGCTCCTGTTTTGCTGTTCCTCCCCGGTACAGTTGCAGCTGCTCTTAATATCTGGATTTTCTAGGATTTTTGCATTCAGCTTGCATCAGATGTTTGTCTGCAACTGATCATGGCAGAGACTGTGTTATGCAGGCATGGATGGTACAGGCTGGGGGCTGGTTGTGCAGCATCAGACATTAGGACGGTTGATTCCTGAAACTTGCCTGAACATGCTTGTAGGGGATTTGTGGATCTTCTTGTGAGGGGAAGAAAACTGATGAGGGCCAGCACGTTGTGTTTCAGGTTATTCGAGGTAAGATGCCTCCACATTCCAGTCATGGACAGGACGCCTTTCCAAGGTGACCATTCCTTGCCTTTTTTTTGGTATAGCACCTCGAGACACGGGGACCCGGGTTTTTGAAGCGTGATAAGCTTATGCAGGTTTGGTGAGGCTTGTGGAAGATAGTGTAAGGTCCGAAAGCAAAACGAGATCGCAACCAATATACATCGTGGGAGATTCTTTAGGAGGCTGTCTTGCTCTCTCAGTAGCTGCCAGAAATCCGGCACTCGACTTGGTGCTCATTCTTTCAAACCCGGGTCAGTGCCTTTGTCAGCCTATCATGTGTTGAGCTGCTATGCTTGTTGGTGCAGTCACTGGATATTAAGTTGCTGCATTTGTAATTTTGTCCTCAAACAGCAACGTCTTTTGAGCGATCACAGCTGCAACTTTATCTGCCCTTGTTGGGGGTTCTTCCTGCTGAGGCTGTTTCAGCTCTACCATTTCTGTTCAGCTTCGTTTTAGGTGGGCAGCCTGTCCAATGTCCGCTTTTGCAGCAGACTTGGTTTGTGCCAACAGTATATGTGTCAGTAACGTGCGTACCCGGCACGCGTTGCAGGTGATCCACTCCGTATGGCCGCTGCGAGGGTAGAGAAAAAGGTTTCTCCTCTGGATTATGCCCAACAGCTGTCAGCCACCCTTGTCGAACTGCTTCCCACTTTGCCTGTATGTTCTTCAGACATCCCTCGCATCGGTTTTTCGTCTGGTTACTGTGGCAAACTTATAGGTTGTTCCTTTGCAGACGCTTGGCAAGGTGATACCAAGAGAAACACTCCTGTGGAAGCTGGAGTTGCTCCGCCGTGCTAGTCAATACGCGAATTCTCGTCTGCACGCCATTACTGCTCAAGTTCTTGTACTGGCTAGGTATAACGTACTTGGCCAATAACGGAAGAACTAGATGGCCAGGTTTTACCTTCATTGACTGCGCAATGTCTGTCTCTAACAGTGGTCATTGCAGTGGAAAGGATCAGATGTTGCCAAGCGTGGAAGAGGCAAAAAGGCTGGAAAGCGCCATCCCCGTCTGTGCGTTGCGTACCTTCCCTGACAGCGGTCACACTCTCCTCCTGGTGAGCATTAGGACTGCACGGTTTGCGAAATTCGTGACCCCCTTGTGTCCTTAGTGAACTCAAAATCAGATTTTTTGCAGGAAGACGGCATCGATTTGGCAACTATAATAAAATCGGTATCTCTGTATCGTTTCTCAAGAAATAGAACGGACTATGTCAGTAATTTTGTCCTACCCACGCCTGAAGAACTCGAGGCCGAGTACGATGGAACCCGGTATGCACACATCCTTTGTGATGTCATAGTGGTCGTAGGTTGGAGGGAAGCAATTCATCTTCCTAACCTTCAATTTATGCTTCGACAGTATCTTGCGACAGCTATTCAGTCCAGTCTTTTTCTCCACAACAGAGACCGGCCAACTTGTTAGAGGTCTGCCGAAACTTCCCGAGGAGGAGGTGATTATCTACGTTGGCAATCACTCGTTTATGGGCTTGGATCTAGCTGTATTTCTGGGAGAGTTTATTTTGCAGCGAGGCCAAATTATCCGAGGACTGGCCCATCCGGCACTATTCAATGAATTTGGTACCAAGGATGAAAGTGTACCAACCTGGGGCCAAATGCGCCTGTTCGGAGCTGCCCCTGTCTCTCCCCAGAACATGTACAGGCTTCTCGAAAATGGATCGTCAATCTTGCTTTATCCAGGGGGCGCCAGAGAGGCTACTCATCGAAAGGTGGTCTCTTTTCCATCTTACCCAAAGGTTGTGAATGCCAGGGCACGTCAGTCTTCTCAAAATTGTCGTCTTTGCTGCAGGGTGAATTTCATAAATTGTTCTGGCCAGAGCAAGCAGAGTTCGTTCGTATGGCTGCGAGATTCGGAGCAACCATTATACCTTTCGGGGTGGTGGGAGGGGATGAGATAGTGGAGGTAATAATCAGCAGGTTTACCTCCCTCTTTTGTTTCACCCCTGGCAAGAGTTCTGACCTCGTAACGAATGTCTATTGCCAGTTGTTGATGGATTTGGATGACTTGAGGAACATCCCATTCATCAGATCGAGAATCGAGAACTTCCAAACAGATATTCCTGAAGCACGGTGAGAATCGTTTTTAAACCGTTTCTTTGCATTGGTGTTCTTTTCTGAATCCCATGCTGTGGGCCAGTAGGGAAGCACCCTCTGATGTATATATTTACGCAGGCCGAACGCCTCTGGAACTTTAGGTGATCAGCCACTTCATTTGCCACTTTTCTCTCCAAAGCCACCGGGCAGGCTGTATACCTTATTTGGGAAACCGATCCGCACGAAAGGTAGAACATCTGCACTCAAGAAACTTCAGTCCAGCATTTCTCAGATCGAAAGGGTTACAAAATGCAATTTCTTTGTCACGTGCAGGCGTGCCTGACCTCTTAACAGATAGAAGGAAGGCCAATGACCTGTACCGATATACCAAAGACCAAGTCGAATCTTCTATTGCATGCTTATTGGAGAAGCGAAAGCAGGATCCGTACAGGGAGTTCGTCCCACGGTTTCTTTACGAAACTACGCGAGGCGAAAAAGCCCCGAGCTTCGAACTATAATGCCTCGAGCCATACTTCGTGATACTATTCTATGTTCTTCGGGCAACGTGTTTCCATGCCCTGCATAGGGCGTTGGCAAATGTAATTTATCAGAGGTTTTTTTATTCTAGATTATAATATCTTTGGGGCAATAAATAAATTCAGAGGTGACAATTATGTGGGCTAGTCTTCCAACCTCGGTGTGGATTAGACTTTCCATCTCTTGTATATTTACAAAGTGTTCATATTTTTTGCTATGATTTTAAGAATTTTTTTTATTAAAGTCCATGAATTACAAGATGATTGTAGATTAGTTAGGTATTAAATTTGCCAACAAAACTAAGGAGAGATTGCTAACCTAGTAAATGCGTTATCAAATCTAGCGATAGCTTTCGAGTCCAATCTACTTCTCAACATATGAGAATGGCCAACTTGGACGGATGGGCCAATCTACTTCTCAACATCATAGAATGGCCAACTTGAACGGATGGGCCAATTCTCGGATAAATGAGAATGGCCACATTGGTCGGATAGGTGAATCTTTAGATAATTAAGCATGGCCTCCTCCTATATTGCAAGCAGGTTGAACGATAGTGGAACCATGGCGGATGACCTCAGCATTTCTCAATGGTCTCTCTAAAGCCACCAGCACCAAGGAGAGTGTATCCCAAAACCCGATTCACGGAAAAGATATTTGTAGGGTTTAGTCCAACATGTCTTTGGAATAAGAGTTATGGAACTTTGTGTGTGAGAAACATCGACTTTCTCTAGTGACTCTAGATTTTATCCTAGTTAATAAAGAGTTATAGATTGCAATTGTCTTGTCACGTGCATGCATGTACATATGAAGTTACGGACAAAGAGTTACGTACAAGATTTTTAATTTTTTAAATTATTAACTTGATTTTTTATGAATTATTTTCAAATTTTTATTATAAAGCTTTTGTATTGTTAAAAGATTTAGTTATCTATTTAGATATATAGAAAGCAGGCCGACAACTTTGACTTCAAAATTAGTAAATTTATACAAGGTAGTGGTTAAGAAATGATTCACTGATTGGATGAGAACTATAGTTTTTTTGAGGAGGAGAAGAAAGTAATAAAAAAGAGTTGAACAAAAAATGATAGGAGGTCAAAAATTGAAATACTACAAATTAGTTAGGAAACAATTAGACAAGTCAGTGCCTGAGAAATAACAACTAGATTGAGGCTTCAAAGAGTAGTCTCTTTCTTAAGTGAGGAGGAATGCAATGTGGGTTTATTGTATGTACATATATAGGTACGTGGAGCGGCGAGCGGCTATAACGGTGATGGAGCTCAGCGAAGAGGGACGGTGCGTGATGATCATCGACCTCGTACAGTAGACGTGGCATGAGCGGCGGGCCCGGTTGCGTTGGCTGGAGCCCAGCGGTTGCGTATTGTGGACAAGGAGGGGTCGGTGGGGACTTGTCTCTAGGCGGTGTCTTTTGGAGGGTCAGTGAGGGCTGGTGGTAAGTAGATCTTTTCTCATTCTGGACTATGACATCTTGGGACTTGTACATAGCTTTAGGGTAGACAATAGTGGGAGTTAGTCCCCAAGGCCTGGAGCCCTTTAGTGGATTGTTCCACATCGCCCGATGTAGATGAGACCTCTCATCTTATTCATAGTCTCCATTCCCTCAATATTTATTCTTGTAAAGTAGTCTGTAAGTTGTCTTTAAGTGAGAATCTCTCTTTTACATTATGGGACAAGAGGCTCTTTATTTACTCAGTCACATTTTTTTGGTGGATTTTAGTCACACCGCTAGCTAATGATGAAAAGTTATTGAAATATTTCTGCAGTTAAAAAAGAGAATAGTTAGAAAAGAATTGCAAAGCACAAGAAAAACCTCCAAGCACTTCACTCCTACTTCAAACTGTTTTTTTGGGTTAATTTTAGTCACACCGCGAGCCAATAATGAAAAGTTGTTGAAATGTTTATGCAGTTCAAAAAGAGAAGAGTTAGTAAAGAATTGCAATGCAGAAGGAAAACTTCCAAGCACCTCACTCCTATGTCATAGTGCCTAATATAGATATATAGATGTCGATTCCTCTCCTTATGGTCTGCAAGCAATATTGCTTTCAGACCACACCACTTCTCTTCCATATCGAGGTTCCTTCCAAAAATAAACTTTCTGCAAGTGATTTTTTTTTTTGCTGAGTGATTTGCAACAATTGCTGCAAAAATATGGTCTTCCGCGCGAGCCACGCCTTTTGCACAAGAATGATCTAATCGCTATTGGTTCGGTCAGATGCAAGGTTGCATCTGACAATGCAAAATCCAAAAAATGAAGTTGCAATCAACTTCGATTCTAGATTGATTGTACTATCTTCATCTGTAAATTTATATGGGATGTACAAGTACTCCAGTGCTAGAAGTACTTGTACATAGCCTCTTTAACCAGAACTTTGTGACTGGATTGTTTGCTTATAGGGAGGGCATTCCAACTTTGTGACTAGATTGTTTGCTTATAGGGAGGGCATTCCAACTGCTCTTTTCTTTAACCTCTTCAACCGAAACCTGTGGCACGCTTTGATTCAATTGTTTTCTTGTAACACTTTGATAGGACTTTGGCACACATCATAGCATCATATAATGTGTGTTGAAGTACTTGTACATAACCTCTTTAACTAGAACCCTGTAACTCAATTGTTTGCTTGTAGGGAGGGGCATTCCAACTGCTCTTTTCTTTAACATGTGACACCATGTGATTCGATTGTTTGCTTGTAACACTTTCATAGGACTTTGGTAGGACTTTGGCCCACATTACAATATCAAATGGTGTGATCGGACTTTGGCCCACATCATGACATCAAATACGATAAGAATGCAAACATAAGAATGCAAACATTGTCATGACGATTTGAGCAAGTGATATGTTTTCAAGCATTGCTAAGTGATATGTTTTCAAGCATTGCTAAGTGATATGTTTTCAAGCATTGCTAAGTGATATGTTTTCAAGCATTGCTAAGTGATATGTTTTCAAGCATTGCTAAGTGATATGTTTTCAAGCATTGCTAAGTGATATGTTTTCAAGCATTGCTAAGTGATATGTTTTCAAGCATTGTTAAGTGATATGTTTTCAAGCATTGCCAAGTGATATGTTTTCAAGCATTGCTAAGTGATATGTTTTCAAGCATTACTAAAATTATCCAAGCTGATTTGAGCAATTGCTATATATTCCAGCATTGCTAAGTGATATAATTTCAAGCATTGCTAAATTTATCGAAGTCCTGTGACCATAAGATGCAAATCTACACCATGGCATTGATCCAAGACAAGAAGGTTTTAAGTATGGTTTTCAATAAAAATATATATTAATATATTAATATATGGGTACTATTTATACAAAAATCGAGATAAATATGGTTAGTTGATCGACCAACGTAGATAAAGAAGTAAAAGGAATTCTATTCTAGATCGGAACCAGAAATTCGATGTAGGAAGCTTAAATTTTTGGTCCTCACATCCATATATGTAGCACGATATGCTTAGGTCGTCCACCGTTAACTTGGCACGGCTTCCCGCGCTCGCTCCGAGTCGCGATTCGCGATTCGGATTCCTTCACTCTTGAGCGTGGGAAGCGAGCCACGGCTGTTGAGGTGCGCCTGCATGGGAGCTCAATTCTGATGTGGCCAGGGGCGAGGTCGGAGAATTCCGTGCGGAAAGTGGACTATGGCGATATTTGTTTGTGTTTGATTGGACTGTGTCTGGTGCGGGGGAATAGGTGCGCTTGTGCTTGAGCTGTTGTGACCGGTTCCTGTTTTACGGCAGGTTGATTGGCAGTGCGCCAGGTGCTGGTCGTGTTGCGACATCAGGAGGAGGGGGAATTGATGCGATTTTTGGAGACGCTTTGTGATTGTCGTGAGGATGTCACTTCACGTGGGAAATCTCTCCCGGTTTGTGCAGAAAACGGACCTGGAATCGGTGTTCGGAAGGTTCGGAACATGTCAGGTTTACATGAAGGAAGGATACGCGTTTGCCAAGTTCCCCGACCTCGAGAACGCGGAGAAAGCTCTCCAGGAGCTGGTGGGGAAGCCTTTGTTTAACGGGAATCCTAGCATCTCATGGTCCAGAAACCAGCCAGGCCAGCCGAGGAGATTCCCAAACGGGGATCATGTAAGGGGAAACAGCGGGCCCGGGCCCGGAGTGCAATTCCCCTGCCAGGGCCAGGCTCAGGCTCAAGCTCAGGCGCAAGCTCAGGTTAAGGCCCCGGGCTTTGTTGCAGATGCGTGCCAGGCAGATGATGTGGAGAAAGGCTGGAAGGTTGTTCACGATCAAGGTGGCGTGGAACCTGCGATGGCGGGTGGGGATGAGTCTAATTCGGTTTGGGATCAGGTGGAGGAGCGGGTGGACTTGGAGCTGGGGGACGAGGAATCGGATGTGGTCTTCATGGACAAGGCAAACAAGTTACAACGACATCCGTCGCAGCAGGAGAAGAGTGGGACTGGAGCAGGGGAGGTGAGGGCTGGGATTGGTTCTCCTGCAAATGGTTTGGTGCAGCTGCAGGCGAGTTCCACCCCGGGTACCCCCGGAAACGACGCTCTTACAATTGCGGAAAGATGGAGAGGCCCGTCTGTGCCTCCTGCTGCCGAGGGAAAACGACGCGGGCAAGAGTTTGGAGGCAGGGAGCCCGGGGTGGGTCAGTCTCGTCGCAGTCGCTGGTCTCCGAGCAGGCCAGGGTGGCGCGAGTGCTCCCACTGTGGAAAGCCAGGTCACACCGTGAAGTATTGTAGATTCCTTGGTAATGGTTCCCGGCATGTCAATTCTGAGAGGCAGCATTGGGGGAATAGCCGGAGCTTCGTTCCAAGGGACGACTTCACGGGGGACAGGCGTGAGAGCAAGGGTGGCCAGGAGGAAAGGGAGAACGAGCGGGAGTGGGAGAAGGGGAATGAGAGGTATAGGGATGGGGAGGACAGGTATCGAAGGCAGGGTAACGGAGATCCGTCTGCGTCTCTGAGGGAGAAGGAGTTTGTGAGCAATGGTGGGCGGAAGAGAAGATTAGAGGAAGGTGAAATCACGGACCATTGCACATCTGCAAGCAGGAGCAATAAGTCAAGACGGAGTCCCAGTCCTGTGGACAGTGAGAGCAGCGGTAGACACCCGAGGCGTGATTTCGGGAGAGAAGGTCGAAGGTCTAGAGATAGGTCTTCGAGTTCAGAGGGTTACCGGATAAAAGGAAGTAGCAAAAGGTCCCTCACGAGGATTCCATCATCTGGGTCGAGGTCACAGAGGAAGACTTACTCCTGGCGTCAATCTGGACAGGTGTCTCCGCCAAAAAAGAGGACCAGAACCTCGATGTCCCGGTCCTCTTCGAAGTCCGAATCTCGGTCTCCTGGTCGTTCTCCTTCTCCTATTTCTGATTGCCAGAGGACCGTGTCCACACCCTCGGAGGGAACCCGATCGAGATCTTATTCCCCAGCTTCCATTTCTTTGGCTGGGTCTAGGTCAGGGTCACCTGCTTCTAGAAGGTCAGGTTCACAGGCACCTTCTCGCAATCATTATCCTTCAGGGCCTGCTCAGGTTGCTTCCAAGTACGTGGCCACAGGCACCCATCTGCCAGTTGATACCCAGGACCAGCATCCGAGGAGTATGCACCTTAGGTCTGAAGGTATGTCTAGAAAGGATGCTGAAGTGGAAAGTGGTAGACCTGCGGTACAAGCATGCAAACGTATCGACAGGGAGGGCACAAAGTTAGCTAATCAGCCTGTGCCACCTTCTTCTGGAACGATTAAGAGGGACCCAGAGGTGGATCGTCTGAGAATATTGGACAAGGATGCAGAAGGTAGGGAAAGGCGGACAGTTGATGAAAAATCAAGGTACTTGAGAAACAATGGAAGCAGGCATGAGGATGTAGCCTTGAAGGATCATGGGAGCAACGACGACATGGAGAGTGAAGAGGAGGAGAAAGCAAGAATGCGAACGTACGACACGATGAATTTCAGGAGAAAACCGTCGTGTGGTGTGGCACGCAATGAGAAGTTGGAGAGGGCGGCTGGAGAAAGGGAATTTCTAGTTCGAAGCAGCAAGAATCCTGCAAGCTTGGATGTTGCCTATGGTAACTCCCAACTGCAGTCAAGTCCCAAGAGGTGCGGAGCTTCTACGTTAGTAGGAGATCTCAAGGTTCAGACGAAATCATCGGAAGAGGTGGTGGACCAACGGCTGGAGTCTTCTCGAACACATGATATCAGTGGCGCTCCACATAATCCCAGTGTCATCGTAAATGAGATATGTGAACAAGGACTTGCTAAGGTGGATGATAGCCTACCAGTTGAGGAGGGATTTCAGTTTGCTGCAGCACGGTGTTGGACTTGGGAAGCTGTGTTGATTAGACGTCTCGTAAGAGGACCCATCTCTCTAGAGAATTATGCGCGACGGACAGCCCAAAATACAGCGTTTGGAATTGTGGATAAGTATGTGCGCAGTAGCAGTTCTTGGTGGGAAAGGGACTCTGAAGGCAAGCTTTTAGAGCTAGATCGTATCTGAGGTAAGCGGTTAGAGGCAAACCGTCATCAGCAGCTGGAAGACTTTAGAAGAAAAGCCAAATATTTACAGTGACCAGCAGCAGTGAGACTTGTTGATTTTCGTAGATATTCAGTTTCATATGAGATGAGCAAATGTGGAACGTCGTTCTGGAGAATACCGATATCATTTCCAAGTTATGTAGATGTGTCGAGGTTTGAGTTGAAGTAATTGTTCACGACTAACCGTTTTTTAAGGGGAGGTGGTCTTCTGCCTCTGCCTTCATGGATCCGTTGTTACTTGTTGACACATTTTTTATACGTGGGGGGACCCGCAATCTTGATGTCAAAGCTGTTCTGAGCCTGCTGGTTATTAGACAATTGTTTTACTTTCGGGCAGAATCGATGCTTCAATTTACCTTCTCTGATTGTTTCTCTTGTGAAGAATCGACTGAGTGGCGTGGAATGCTGAGCCAAATAGAGGCGAACGTATCATATGTAAGCTCACTGGACAATACACAGCCAACGTTTCGCCGTTATCACGTCACATTTTTAGAACAAAAAAAGGAGTTCAATGATAAAAAAATTGCTGAGGCAAATGGAGGCGAACGCATCATATGTAAGCTCACTGGACAATACAGAGCCATCGTCTCACCGGCATCACGTCACATTTATGGAACAAAAGGAAGCTAATTGGAGGTCGCTAGAACAGGCCCTGTCCTACATAAGGTCCTGCAGACATGTCCACCAAGTCATTTTCTGCAGACCAGAAGATTGTGGCGGTCGTGTACATCCTTCGGCAGCGTCTTGGAGTCCAGCTCCTGATACGAAGTACAAGGCCTTGCCCAAGGCTTAGGCATCCCATAACCGAAGTCTGGGCTATCAAGCCACTGACATTCCTGGCACCAGCAACGTGACCATTGCATCTTGCCAACCGCATGCCAAGGAACACAATATATGCTAGCTTCACACAGAGAGGCTTAGAGGCCCACACAAGGTGCACAAGACATAATGATGCTTGCCGACCTAAATCCGGTCAATATCCTCATCTTCAAATTCAATATAATCATCTCCACCGCCATCTTCTTCTTCATCCATACCACCAGCAATACCCTCGTTGAGACGCACATTATCGGGAAGTTCACTGTAGGCCTTGAGGAGACGAGCCTCATCAGGTTGATACTTGAGGATGACGTCGGCTTTGTCGTCCTGGTAATCTCGAAGACCTACCAGAATGATGTCACCTGAAGCAATCCATACTTTCTTGTGCATCTTCCCTCGAATATGACACAGCCTCTTAGTTCCATCAATGCACAATGCCTCGCAGCGACCATTTCCTAGCATCCTCAACACCTGCGCGTACTCCTGCCCGTCCTCTTTGAAAACCAGTTCTCGTTTCTCATCTTCGGCCTCGTTCTTTCCCCTCTTGCGATTCTTCCCTCCTTTCCCCTTATTCTTCGGCATGATTAGAGGACAAGCAGCCGCCCCCTGTTATCTGGCCGCTCGCTCCTGAAAAAGAAGCAGAAAACGATCGCGATCCCACAACCGCAGAATGCACACTGCTGTAGCCCTAAAGCATCCACACTATAGCCCCCGATAAGCGTAGGTACACCAGGAAGAATCCTTCACTGCGCATTTTAGTTCTCTGTGTCCAAGCCTTGTACATAGGTCTGTTGGCGGCTGTTCTCTTAGCCTTTAGGTCTATCATGGCCTTCGTAAGCTCGTCACACCACGTATCTACCCAGTACATTTTTCAGGTTGCGTGATACAAGTCCAACCCCGGTACGTAAATTACAAACCATCGGACCTACATTGTGTTTATCCAGGTCAAGCGGTCAACGAGAGTACTAATTCAAAATCATAAGTATTTGGATAGATTAATCCTTAAGTGCAATAGATTTGTATCGTAATTATCCTTTCGATAAAGTTGGGACTAGATGATGCATCTAAACAATAAGTATTATGGTGATAGTTTATCTCACTCCAAGCAATAATAGCTAACCAGTTCATATGTTCATATATTATTTTATTATTTTTATATAATTAAGAATGATGGATCAATATATTTTGTTCAATTAGAATCTCTCAAGTTCATATCATAGCAAGTTCTCAATTGCTTGGACCTTCTCCTTGTTCTAGTAACTTGATGTAACAAACATGCATTATGTGAGGAGATATAGAATGTCAGTGTTATATGCTCTTACACCACTATAAATAATGGGTAATCAAATGGCTGACTATATTGAAAGGAGATTAGAGATGACAATGTTCTATGCTTCTACAATACTGTATGTAATGTGTTCGTGAAATGGCTACATACATTGAAACGAGATGACAGTGATATTTGCTCCTACAACACTGTAAATAATGTGTGTGTTAAATAGCTACATACACTGAAATTCAATTCATGCTAACTTATTATGTCACGATTAAGTCAAGTCAAGTCAAGTTTCATTTATATAACTAATGTCTCAAGCTGATGAACTCGCTCTAAAGAGTCCAGCGCGCCCATCTCCGGGATGACAAAATAATTTTTAAAGATAACTCGCTCTAAAGAGTCCAGCGCGCCCATCTCCGGGATGACAAAATAATTTTTAAAGATAACTCGCTCTAAAGAGTCCAGCGCGCCCATCTCCGGGATGACAAAATAATTTTTAAAGATAACAGTGCAACAACGATGTAGTGAATATATGGTTCGACATAGTGTCCTGATTCCAAATGATCCCCTTGATTGAAAATATTTGATAAATGTGTGGTATATTGGAAGAAATTTTTTTTGACTATTACTAGAGAAAAAAATTTATCTATGGTTCGATCAGACGAGTATAAGATAATATAGTAGATATTATGTAGAATCCCCCCTACATATGATGGATTTGTCAACTAAGTCGATTGCACGAGCTTGCGTAATGTTAGTTTGATGTCCTGTGGAGCCTGTTGCTCACCCGGACCCCTAGCGAAGGTGAGATTGAGCCTGCGAGGTGGTGGCTGCACTCTCTACTTGACGGAGTATTTTGTTCACTTCAACTAAGAACTTCCCCAAAATATTTGGAGGAGCATTTACCATGGCTGCTATGTTTAGGCGCCCTTGAAAGAATTGTGCCTTGGAGAGGCACCTTCCAATGTTGTGCAGGTGAAACGAAATTGTCACCTTCAAATGCTATGCAGATAAATAAGGACTAACCCCTTCCAATGCTGTGCAGGTGAAAAAAAACTAACACCTTCCAATGCTGTGTAGGTGAAAAAGAACTAACACCTTCCAATGCTGAGCAGGTGAAAAAGAACTAACACCTTCCAATGTTGTGCAAGTGAAAAAGAACTAACACCTTCCAATGTTGTGCAGGTGAAAAGGAACTGTCTTTTGTCATTTACTTCTCCCAGGCTGCACCTTTAACATAGCTCTATGCATGTGACCCTTGAAAAGATAAATTTTCACTTCCAATTATCCTTCATTTATGGGTCTCTAACCTTTATCCTTCACTTATGGGTCCTAAAGATCAGAGGCCTAGAGTTCTTGATTGAACTGTGTACTAGTCGGCTAACCTACTCAGATTGAGTCTTTCAAACCACACCTCAAAACAATATGTAGTCTTTAGTTCAAAGTATAGCGAAGAAAATGAAATAATCATACCTGTTTTTTAAGTCGACAATGCAATTTTTTTTCTTTGTTTGAGATGCATCTTTTTGAAAAAAAAGATATCTTGTAATTCATAAATTGTTGAAATGAAACAGAAAAAATTCTCACCACAGCAATGAATTAGTTTAACTCCGACTCAATTTCTTTGAGCTAGATTGACCAAAAACTGCACATGGATCATGTAACCCATGTCTTTTAATCTACGAGGCTAGTGTATTTTACTAAGAACAAGGCTCTCATCAAACTCTTCTCCAAGCACACTACAATGCTTTAACTTGGAAGAGCTCGCCTTTTTATATCTTTCAAGCTCGCCCCTTCTCGACAGCTACCATTTTTGAGGTCTCATGTAACCACACGTTGCATGTTTATCTCTAGGAAAGCCAGTATGCTAAATCTTGTCCCAATATGCCGTTAACAAGGCAGCTTCCATAAGTAGCTTTTACTTTCACCTCTCATTTCGCTTTCCACTTTTGTTAACATACTTGTGGCATGTTAACGCATGTTAACTACTAAATTAATGTTCTTCCATTATCCCTACAAAAAGAATAATGTCCACCTTTAAATTGAGATCTTTTGCAGTTTGTGAATGGAATCATACGGTTTTCATGGAGAGGGTGGTCATTAAGATCTGCGCTAATGTATGTGGGAAAAAGATCCATCCACCTAAATCCTCATTTGTGCAACCCATGTAAAGTTAGGCTCACATGGAAAAAATTCTTCAAAGAACCTAAACACATAACAGGCTCAATTCTTAAAAATTTCCATGAGGAAAGCTAATTTGCGCACCCACACATGAGTTCATTAAAACTCCCTGGTTAAGCGTCCTTTGGATGGATCAATGCTCATATGGGGTGTCACCCGTCTCCTAGTTTCATGGCTCTTATGGGGCTACGTGGTATAAGGTCATGCCTTTGGATCAATGCTCAAATGTGGTGTCTCCCGGTTTCATAGCTCTTGTGGGGATACTTGTTATGACGTCATGCCTTGGTCTCCGCACACTATGCTCCGATGGGGTGCCACCCATCTCCCGGGGGCTTACGGGACTACTTGTCCAACATCATGCCTTCATCTCCACAGCGTGCGAGGCTGGTAGTTGTTAGTACTAGCCTTACAAGGTTACTCCATATCTCATACCCGGTGTGGGACTTTCATACATACTTTGATATATTTATAAAGTCTCGAATTATCGCGGAACTTCCATGTATACTTAGACATATCTATGGAGTCCTGAATTATCACCAAAAAAAAGTTAGTGTACATGTCTTCTTAGGCATCTCCTCATACTTTTATTTCCTTAGTTATTTCTCAAAATTATTAGAAACTTGTCATTTAGCAGGCTCAATCTTGAAGAATACTTAACCAGCGTACAAAAAATGGGAACCCAGCTTGAGTGCATGATGCTAGTCGGTTAGAGGCAACCACGTAACAAAAGAAACTGGTTTGGCACAAACGACTTTTCAAAAGACATAGTGCTTCTTCTCCTACCTATCTTTTCCTACCTAATAACTATGGCACGTTGGGGGTGTGGAGCGAACCCTGGTATTGTGTGTGTTTCCAATTGGCTTAGGCCAAATGAACACATATTTATAAGAAGCATCCTGAGCTTGGATCGGTACTTAGATGGGGTGCCTAAAGGGAGTGAATGCCCTTGGTACAAGCAGCTTAGGCACACCATGGTACAAGTTGTTAAGTACCAAGTCCCATGACGGAAATCCGTCCTTAGTGGACTTAAATAAAATTCTTCTCTTCTTCTGTGCTGGGCTTTGTGTTCCTCGACCCAAGGATAGGAGATGAGGATATGTGAGACGCGTGGTGAGTTCTGTTGATGTAGTAGCGCCCAATCCTAGCTACCTTCACACCTACTCAGATAGTACAAATATTTGGTGATAATTCCATGACTGCATTATCCACAAGCCTGCAAGAGCGGGGATGACATGATTCTCCAGCGCGGTCATGCCCAGACGTGCATCTTGTTGATCATATCTTAGCAGTATCCTGCTGGCTGCTTGGTGTTGCACAGGACTGCATTTGCAGATGTGCATCCAGCAAGGGTCTATTTCAGGAGCCTGATATTTATGACACCCCGTTGTCACGGCCCCATAATCGCAATCGGCCACATGTGAACCTGGCCCTGCTCACAATTATTGTTCTCCTCTGTAGCACGCGTTTTTTGGGCAACTGGGCATCGTCGAGCGTGGCTATGGCTATCATCTTTAGGCTGTGACAAATAAAGGGAGCTGTAGCTGCCCAATGCGAGCAAGCGAGAGAATGGCCAGCCGTGGGACACGACCTACATCTGTGCTGCATGGAAGCATCGCAGGAGACCACTGCCCAGCTGAATATTTCTCATCACCTGTAGCATGTGCCTGCGTTGGATCTATCTTCTGGGCACTTGCATCTTAGCTCATGTGATACAAGGAGTTCCTGAGCTCGCATTTCTCGAAACCCAGTGGCCTGGAACAGCTTCCGCATCAGGCTCCTGCACTCCGCTTTCCTGCAGGCTTTGGAGTGTTACTAGTACGACTACTGCATCAGTTTTGTAGATCTCTGAGCTCGTTAACGAGTGGTGGAAGGGGAGACCGTGCAACAAGCTAGGTCTGAAGAGAGGATATCAGGGGTGACCAGTTTTGTGGTCCTGAGAGTGAATTTTGCATCCGGTTCTCTGCATTCGGATCCAGTGGAAGAGATCTGATTGCTGTTTGTGAGCCATCCATGGCTGGTTCTCCTGGTGGTGTGACCATGGCAGGAAAACTTGACCCATCTGCTGACAAGTCCAGGCTCCCAAGTTCGCCCATTCCTTCTTCGCCCTTGTCTCAGGCATCCTCGCTTTCTGGGCGATCTTCCCCACCCAAGTCCCCTAACGGCCATCCCCTGCCTGTGTCTCCGCCCAGCCAGGCATTCAAAGTGAGAGCGTCCGAGCAGTTCGACAAGAGTGGGTTGGTGGCGGTGCAGCATGCGGCCCTGCACGATGCGCATGTGCTGGAGATGGGATTGCACACTCTGGTTGTGTCCAATCCCGAAGCCAAGGGGGCTGCGTTTGGAGAAGGGGGAGTTGTTCTCGAGCCTCCCAAGGTGCAAGATCCGCCTGCTGGATTGAAGCCCATTCTCCTCAAAGACATGAAGGTGCGATGCCCCTGCAATCTGCAATGCTTTCCGTTAAATTTCTGATGAGTCCCTGTAGTCCATAGCTTGGCGTTTTCACAGCCGCTTTACTGACTTTCACTACTGCTTGACATCCACAGACTGGCAAGAATCATCGTGGCAGAGTTCTGTTTGGCACGATCTGCACGAAACCTGTGAAAGTGCGGTCGCTGACGACGATTCTGGAGGACGACAGCGGCTCTGCCACCATCGTGCTCATCCCCCACGCAGTGCCAGTCAGTTGCAGCATTTCTCAAGCAGAGCGTCAGTTTCCCGAGGGCGCACGCGTTGCTATCAAGAATCCCTACCTCAAGAGGTTTGCGGATAATGTGGTTGGGATCCTGATCGAGGAACCCAAGGAAGTGATTTTCCTGTCCATCCCGGAAGTCCGGGATGCCGGTACCTACACTAATGGTGACAATGGGGAGCTTCCAAAGTACAACCAAGATTGGGAGAGACAGGCAGCTGCAGTCGGCGAGAACCACTTCAGTTTGGAGAATGGTGACCACCGACTTTCAGGATCCGATGAAGATGACCACGAGCTTCACACGCCTGTGAAGGAGACTGACCTGAAGAAGAGCATTGACAAACCACCGGAAGACTTCAAGCCTTCCGGAAACAACACAGCTGGCGGTCTCTCAGCCTACGAGAAGCTTCAGGGAGAAAAAAGCAGTGCTCTCCCTCCTCAGGATGGCAAGCCCATTAGCCAAGTTGGTTCAGAATCTTCCGAAAACGGGGCAAGGGCGGAGATTGCTAGCTCTGAGGCAGCAAATACGAAGGCGGAAGAAAGTGGCGCTGGGCTTTTGCAGGGTAGCAAACTCGACGTATATGGGGAAGGATCTGGTCGGGAGACCAATCTCAAGAAGGAAGAAGTTGCCAAGGCTGACAAGCACGAAGGCTCTGTTGTTACGGATCTTCAAAATAGTACTAGTCTGACCGAGAAGATAGCAGATGGGATCGTTGCGAGATCCTCCAAAGCAGGATCATTGGCTGCATCTGTTCACCAGATCAAGGAGGTTGCAGACGTAGCAGCTGGATCAGACCTCGGTGAGAGGTCTGTGACTGCTCCAGGAGTGAAAACCACTGAGTGTACGCCGGGAGCAGCAGAACGAGGGGATGCCCCAGTTGCAGAAGTAGCAGCTGAAGCAGTTCCCTCTGAGAAATCTGTGATTGCTTCAGGATCATTGGCTGCATCTGTTCACCGGGTCAAGGAGGTTGCAGACGTAGCAGCTGGATCAGACATCGGTGCGAGGTCTGTGACTGCTCCAGGAGTGAAAACCACTGAGTGTACGCCGGGAGCATCAGAACAAGGGGCTGCCCCAGTTGCAGAAGTAGCAGCTGAAGCAGTTCCCTCTGAGAAATCTGTGATTGCTTCAGGATCATTGGCTGCATCTGTTCACCGGGTCAAGGAGGTTGCAGACGTAGCAACTGAATCAGACATCGGTGAGAGGTCTGTGACTGCTCCAGGAGTGAAAACCACTGAGTGTACGCCGGGAGCAGCAAAACAAGGGGATGCCCCAGTTGCAGAAGTAGCAGCTGAAGCAGTTCCCTCTGAGAAATCTGTGACTGCTCCAGGATCATTGGCTGCATCTGTTCACCGGATCAAGGAGGTTGCAGACGTAGCAACTGAATCAGACCTCGGTGAGAGGTCTGTGACTGCTACAGGAGTGAAAACCAGAGAGTGTACGCCGGGAGCAGCAGAACAAGGGGATGCCCCAGTTGCAGCAGTAGCAGCTGAAGCAGTTCCCTCTGAGAAATCTGTGATTGCTCCAGGATCATTGGCTGCATCTGTTCAGCGGATCAAGGAGGTTGCAGACGTAGCAACTGAATCAGACATCGGTGAGAGGCCTGTGACTGCTCCAGGAGTGAAAACCACTGAGCGTACGCCGGGAGCAGCAGAACAAGGGGATGCCCCAGTTGCAAAAGTAGCAGCTGAAGCAGCTCCCTCTGAGAAATCTGTGACTGCTCCAGGATCATTGGCTGCATCTGTTCACCAGATCAAAGAGGTTGCAGACGTAGCAACTGAATCAGACCTCGGTGAGAGGTCTGTGACTGCTCCAGGAGTGAAAATCACTGGGTGTACGCCGGGAGCAGCAGAACGAGGGGCTGCCCCAGTTGCAGAAGTAGCAGCTGAAGCAGTTCCCTCTGAGAAATCTGTGACTGCTCCAGGATCATTGGCTGCATCTGCTCACGAGATCAAGGAGGTTGCAAACGGAGCAACTGAATCAGACCTCGGTGAGAGGTCTGTGACTGCTCCAGGAGTGAAAACCACTGAGCGTACGCCGGGAGCAGCAGAACAAGGGGATGCCCCAGTTGCAAAAGTAGCAGCTGAAGCAGCTCCCTGAGAAATCTGTGACTGCTCCAGGATCATTGGCTGCATCTGTTCACCAGATCAAAGAGGTTGCAGACGTAGCAACTGAATCAGACCTCGGTGAGAGGTCTGTGACTGCTCCAGGAGTGAAAATCACTGGGTGTACGCCGGGAGCAGCAGAACGAGGGGATGCCCCAGTTGCAGCAGTAGCAACTGAAGCAGTTCCGTCTGAGAAATCTGTGACTGCTCCAGGATCATTGGCTGCATCTGTTCAGCGGATCAAGGAGGTTGCAGACGTAGCAACTGAATCAGACATCGGTGAGAGGCCCGTGACTGCTCCAGGGGTGAAAACCACAGAGTGTACGCCGGGAGCAGCAGAACAAGGGGCTGCCCCAGTTGCAGAAGTAGCAGCTGAAGCAGTTCCCTCTGAGAAATCTGTGACTGCTCCAGGATCATTGGCTGCACCTGCTCACGAGATCAAGGAGGTTGCAGACGGAGCAACTGAATCAGACCTGGGTGAGAGGTCTGTGACTGCTCCAGGAGTGAAAATCACTGAGTGTACGCCGGGAGCAGCAGAACAAGGGGATGCCCCAGTTCCAGAAGTAGCAGCTGAAGCAGCTGCCTCTGAGAAATCTGTGACGGCTCCAGGATCATTGGCTGCATCTGTTCACCGGATCAAGGAGGTTGCAGACGTAGCAACTGAATCAGACCTCGGTGAGAGGTCTGTGACTGCTCCAGGAGTGAAAACCACAGAGTGTAAGCCGAGAGCAGCAGAACAAGGGGATGCCCCAGTTGCAAAAGTAGCAGCTGAAGCAGTTCCCTCTGAGAAATCTGTGACTGCTCCAGGACTTCAAACTGCTGAGTTTACGAGGGCAGCAGAACATCAGGATGTCCCTAAGCCCGCTCATTCGGAAGTTGGAGCTGCTGAGAGCAAATCAAAGGGAGGAAGCAGCAACGGGGACGACTTCTTGGAGTACGATGTCAAGGACAGGGACATCCAAATCAAAGCGGGGAGCGACCCATCACTGGGCTCGCAAGAGAAGGACAACGGCGTCCTCTCGCTAGGAGGACACCCAGTTTCAGGTGCTGGTAAGGACAAGCAGCCTGCATCTGGAAGCGAGAAGCTTGGAGGCGAGAAGCTCGGAAACAAGAAGACCGAAGGCGAGAAGCTCGGAGACGGGAAGCTCAGAGGCGAGAAGCTCGGAGACGGGAAGATCGGAGGCGAGAAGCTCGGAGACGGGAGGATCGGAGGCGAGAAGCTCGGAGAAGGGAAGAGCCGAGGCGGGAAGCCAGTTTCTGATACCAGTGACTCCGAGTCTGGGCCCCAGAAGTCGGAGGTGTTGTCAGTCAAGCATGACGCGTCTGAGGTTGTGGCGGACCGTCAGCTTGATGTCCGTTCTGGTCAGGACGCCACCAACAAGGGGACGGATGTCCAGGGTGCTAATGCTCTTCCAAAGATCAGTGCCACGACTGATCCTGTGAATGGGGCAAGCATTCTTGATGAGGGCAGCTTGAAGACCGTGACTGCCGCCTCGAATGACAGGAAGGAATCACTGACCTTGCTGTCGTTGCAGCTCAATGGCGGGCCAGCAACCGAAGGTGCAGTTGCAGCACCGTCCTCTGCATCTAGGGCGAGCCTGCAGATTCCTCAGGCAGCTGAACAGCAGGCAAGCAAACAGGTGGAGAAGCCAGCCGTGACCTCGCCTGTTATTCCTGCTAATGTGAGTGCTTCTGCCCTGCGCATCCAAGGGAACAGATGGTTCGGGCAGGGTGAGTGGAAGAAGTCCGTCACCTTCTACACTTGGGGTATCCGGCAGGCAATCAAGGAGCACAGGGCGAGCATCTCTTCCACAGCTGATGTGAAGAACGGGCAGGCTAAAAAAAAAAACATCCCAGCTGCTTTGTCAGATGCCTCCCCTTCCGGAGAAGGAGACTCGGGCAAGGATCATGCCTCCACTACACCTTCGAGAAGTAGTACAGCTGCATCCGGCAGCCATCCCGATGAAGAAGCTGTGGATGTGGCCTCCGCTAGTGAGTCTCCGAGGACATACAATGAGGTTCTTCTAGGGTTTTCAAACAGGGCTGAGGCATGGCTCAGGCTGCAGCAGTATGAGAAGGCGTTGGTAGACTCGGAACGTGCCTTGGAGCTGGATAGCCAGCACCTCAAGAGCATCTTCCGCAAGGGCAGGGCTTTATTAGGACTAGGTGAGCACCAGGAAGCTCTGAAATTACTCCAGACCACCAAGGATCGTGCCCCGTTCGACAAGGATCTGCAGGAGGCATTTCAAGCTTGCCAGATCGGTGACAAGCAGAGCAGGCTAGGCGTTTTTGATTTGTCGGACTACCTCCTCAGTGACAGGTTGTCAGGTGGATCTCCTGTCCCGAAGTGTGCCGACTATGTAGGACCGGTTGAGATTCAACATGTTGGAGAGGAGAAGGGCCATGGATTGATTCTCACAAGGGATGTGGAGGCTGGGAGTCTTCTTCTTGTGTCCAACCCCCTGGTTTTTGCTTCCGACATTGCGGTTAGCAGTGGCAGTGATGCTCAAGGCCAAGGCCAGGGCAACTCTCCTTTTAGTGGAAGTTCCGAGGGGAGGATAGCACCCAAGATCCGGGAGCAGCTGCTTACTGCTCTCCAGACCCAGTTGGAGTTGTCTACTAGAAGCGTGGAACGGCTTTTGTCCTTGAGCCATGAGAAGGTTGCGGTAGCGGACTCCGGCAACGTGGAGCAAGATTGTTCTGATGGGAAGAAGACGCCGTCTTTGAGCGTCTTCGCTCCTGCAGGGAAGGCTTACACCAGCGCTTATGCCAGTGCAGAACAGAAGCTTGTCCTTCAGGAGCAGCTTGATTCAGGGCGCGTCAGCCGCATTATTCATCACAATGCTTTTGACAGAAGTACATTGCGAATTCAAGTAGGAGGTGGCGAACAGGATGATGGGCCTGAAACCTGGGAGGAGATAGTAGACGGGGAGGACAGTCTAGATCACGGTACGGTGGAGGAGGAGCAGCAGCAACGAGATGAGCAGTTCTGCGGAATCTGGAGTTTGCCTTCCTACATCAATCACTCCTGCGTGCCGAACACATCTTGGGTTCTGGTTGGGAAGACGCTGTTCGTGGTAGCTTCACGAGACCTCGTGGCTGGTGAGGAGATCACTTTCAACTACTTCAATATATTCCAGCCACTCGCAGAGAGGAGGAAGGTGAGCACTTCCGCATGGCAATTCACCTGCAACTGTCCGAGGTGCTTGCTGGAGGAGACACTGGACTCGCATCTGGAGAAAGTGAAGAAGGCAAGTGATGTCCTAACGGAGTTGGAGCAGCTGTTGGCTACATCCCTCAAGGACCTCAGTCCCCAGGAAAGGAATTGGCTAAGGGCTTCGTTTGTTAGGAGCTATCTCAGGCAGCTCGGGGAGCACCAACGCACTGAAGGAGAGAGCAAACAGGTGAAGCTCACGCCCGAAGCCCTCACATACTTGCCTCAATGCCTGGAGGCCATGGACACGGTATGCCCTGGTAGCTTAGAAACTCTGAGAATGTCTGTAGTTGCCAGGGAGGTAGCCAAGCATAGTAGTGGCAAGAAATCTTCTAGGTATAGGTCAGCCAATAGTTTTGCTTTGCGAATTTGTCGATGTACATACGGGAAGCAGAAGGCAAACGTTCTGCAGGCCCTGGTCAGTGAGAGTAGGGAATCGTTAGCCAGGTTCTACAACATGTTATAACGCATCTCTAGTATGTTGACATAAATTCAGCAAACTCCTGAACTGTTGTCGTAGTTTTACTTCCTCCATGTCCCTCCTCAAGACTTCGTCAAGTGCCTCGTCATGCTGCCTCCTCTGCGATGTGTCCTCTAAGCTCGCTATCTGCAATGCAATTCGTTCCTGCTCCTCTTCAACTCGCAGGGTTCTCAGCTCCAACTGCTCCACCAGCTGATTGATTCGTGATAGGCTTGCGGATGGTACAAGCTCCTCCAGCTTTTCCTGCCATTGAAGCAGAAATCCCTTACAATTCTCGCCCTCCTCCTTCAGCTGTCGATGCTCACTCTGTATAAGCTCGTGTAGAGTAGATGCTAGAGCCTCCAATTTACAAGTCCACTTGGCCTGAGACAGGGCTCCACTCTGCCTCACTTCCACCTCTGCCGGCTGTTCCCAAAAGCATTGCTGCTCGCTTTCCTCAAATTCCATCCGCCTTTTAGAGGCCATTGAGAAGACTCGATGAGACAGTGGCAAGAATCTGCAAGGCCAAAGCAGCTAAACCGATGATAAAACACATAGTTGGTTACATCTGTCACCGGGCTCTACAGGTAGGACAATTTCCATTAACGGTCCACCTCAAGCCTCTAAGTCTCCGTGTTTTACAACCTATGTACACCAATGTACTTCTCTTCTTCTTCTGCATATTGAAAACAACGTTGGATATCCCTTCAGTTCACCAAGTTTCTCCCATCATTTGTCTTTTTCGATTTTGAGCTTTTTGGACTTCGACAAGGTATTTGAGTTGACTGTCCTTCTTGGGCATTCTAATAGGTACATATAATCACATATCTTTAATTTTTCATAAATTTTTATTTATCGTCATCAATTATTGTAGTTAGTCCTTCTTTTCCTAATACTTGTCCACCAAATCCAGGTTTAGTTGGGCTGCCTTTTGGATTGATGGGATTTGATCTTATTGAGCTTGGTGATTGTGGGTTGTGTGATTGAGAAACAAAAGTTGGTGAATTTTCTTCTTGTACAAGGCTTCTCCATTGCCATATAATACTAGCAGGGCTTGATAAAGTAGGAGAGATTTTAGGAGAAGAATGTGCTAATAAGATATTATAATTCTTCATTCGTAATTTGTGTAAAGCATAAGCAAAATCGCGGTCACTGGAAATAAGAAACATATTTGTTGGTGGGGGATGGTCTATAGTCCAAAGTATCATATCCACTAAAATGGCTTTATCACTTGAATCCTTTCCCCCTATGAAATTCCATAGAGAATTCTTAAATTGTTTTATTTAGTATTCCCTAAATATAAATATATTATTTAAAAAAGTAATTTATGTTTTTGACACTTGAGATGACACTTAAAATTACCTGAAGGTATATGATGAAGATGAATGCCAGTCGATGTTAGAGCAGCTTGGACTTTTCGAGATAGCTGGAGAGTATCACCATAACCATTTATAGATACAGGACCTTTAAATCCATTAGTCCTTAATCTATTGACAATATTGGTACTAACTTTATTTACTTCAATACCATTAGGTACACCACAATTTTCAAAGTCCCACCATATTGTAACTTGAGCTTCTTGGCATTTTGATTTCCAATCATTATCGTTAAAATTTTGGATTTGACTATTTTTGGGAAGTACCACATTTCCTCGTTTAATAGGGTCCCAATTCACTGGAGACACAAGAAATTTTCGAGCTCTACATTTAGGATTATGGTGTGTATGAAGTGAATATGTTTGTTGAAATTTGTAGTTTGACTGAGATTTAATATTGATTTCAGTTTTAAGGGAAAAGTTAGAAATGTTGGTATCTTGCAATGAAGTAGAGAAGCAATTTTTCTTGGCAATTACATTGAAAATTTTGATAACGTGCCGCAAAGTCAAATGATTTGTGTAGTATGTTTTTGTCATATTTTATTAGAGCTCCGTACTTGGATTTATTTTTTTCAATTTTACTTAAAAGATTATCAAGAAAGACGAGAAAGCTAAACCATTCATTCACAAATGTTCTTCCATATAAAAGAGTAGTGCAACCTCCAAACTTCGAAGAATGCCAACAAATGGCACGTAAAGCATCAAACTATTATGAGGAAGAAAATGCTTTTGTGACATAATTGGAGCAAAAGTTTATACTTTTACAAATATGAGCTCAAACCTAAACTATATAAATGAGTTGATATGAACACATTATGATCTTGAAGATGATACCAAAGTCCACAAAAAGCAAAAGTGTGAACCTATGAGATATTTAACTAGGAGTATTGAATTAGGTACTAATGAAGTTAGTGATGGATCACTCACTCACTATTACCATTAGGTTCGTGATCAAGTTCCTAGTCCTAAAGAACTTGAACTTAATATTTAGGTACTGATAATCAAATTTATATTTTTAATTATAATATTTTTAATTATATACAATAATAAATATTATCTAATTCTAATTAAGTCGATCCTAGTAAATGATGCTTTAGCAAAAATAATACTATTAATTTATTATAAAAATATTTTAGATGATTTATGAACTTGTTTACATATTGTGAACTTTAATCCTTTTAACCTTTGTGAATTAGTAATCCTTTTAATATGTAGTTCACCGGATTGTGAAAGGTTAAAAGGATTTTGAATGTTTTTCGGGGAATACAATTTTGAATGTTTCTCGTTGCCCAAGTTCTGATATCGGTATTCGAATATGGTTTGCTAGGGTGAGAGCCTAGTGTTTAACAGTCTAGACTACAACGGAATTCGAACATTTACTATGGTTCCCTAAAAGCTAAATTTGTAAAATTAGATAATATAAAGTATTTGATATTAAAATTAAATAAAAGAAAACACATGGGAAATAGTTGTGGGAGATTTCAACCGCCTATTGAAAATCCTTGTCTTATGTGAGAAAAGCATCTTACTACAAAAAAATTCTATGGTCACGCCACAGCCAATGGTCTAGAAGGATACAAACTTGAGTAATACACTGTGAACATCTTCATAGGTGATCGGTGTGTTCTTGTATAAAGTCACGAATTTCCCACAAACAAATTGCATCCATGCTTGCAAGTGATAATCGAGCAATGCTCGCTGGCAACATGTGAAGTGAGGTGAAGCTAATGCATATTCTTTATTTCTGCTCTCCGTAGCACACATATCAAGGTAGGCTCAAACAGCTATGGGACTGGCAATGGCAATGGTAGACTACTACTTAGGAATAAGTATGGTTCAAGCATTGTAAGAGGCAGGGTTCAAGCATTCTAAGAAGCAGGCAAGCATTGTAACTTGCAATGGCAATGCCAAAAATGCAGGATTGACGAAGATCAGCGTCCGGATGCCTTGCCACATGGGTATCGTCCTTGTGACCAAACTGGTAAAAGAAAGAGGGGTTGGTCATCAAGACAACATCAACATCCTTGATAGAATCGGGTATATATGTAGTTTTTTTTTAAATTTATACCAATTACATAATATTATGTAAATGCATATTCAAAAAAACTTTTATTGGAAGTATTTTTATACAAAGCAATCCACGTATGTCTTTTACACTAGCTGTTGTTTCATTCGCTCACATAATAGAAGAAATTCAATCTCCATTTTCTTTCCTGAAAACGAAGTGGGTAAATCTGGGGTTAAGGTCACTTATGTGGAGAATTCTGTCTTCTAAATTGTAAGACAGTAATTAAAAACTTTTAACGACTATATGCGGTCGAAATGCGGAATTTTCAAAAAATTTCACAAATCCCTCGAGAAACGGAGGTCATTATGATGATCCTATGGTTAAGATTTAAGGTGTGTTAGAAAGGCTTTTTTGTTAAACTGTATATCTTAGGTTTCTTCTGAAAAAAATACTGGTAAAATAGTTTGTTAAAATACTGTTATACTGTTAGAACACTGCATGAAAAGAGGATTAAGCTAGAAATCTACTCGAGCCAACAGCCTCATGTCACGACAGCAATCTAGAAAAGGTATATGGTTTCACGGAGGTTCTCGTTTTCGGTTTCGGTGGCCCCACAATCCTGTATGGACAGCAAATAACGGACGTGCTGTAATGTCCAGAGTCAACACAAAGCAGTACACAGAACACATGCCATTCAGGCTTCAGCAAGAGAGCAAGAGTCAGTAACAACAACTTGTACGGAAACAGACATAGAGGACACAAACTGGTGCAGGATAGAATGGCCCCTAATGCTTTCAAAATGTGAAGATGAATCAGCACAGAAGCCCTTGTCTCTGATCAGCAAAAAGGAGTCAGCATACTGCGATCTTGTAAACACGAGAGCACTCAAGACAAGCGGGTGGGACAGAGTTCAGAGAAACAACAATTCGAGTACGCCGTAGGAGCCATGCTCCCTGTACGGACTGAGTTAAATTCAGCATCATGCTGAGCCTAGATATGGCACCCAATGGCTGGAAACTGGCTACCTAACTAGGTACTGGGAGTCTCAACTAGAGTTGATATGTAGGACTTGCCACCTACAGCAGAAACTCTAAATCTTCAGGGAGCAAAAGGAGTCCACACCAGAGTCCATGCTTCGCTTACGCAGCACTGATAAGCAGGCACGTTGGTACGCAACCTGTTCTGTAGCGGTTTAGTCACAAGGCGTGGCTTGGGCTTCAACAAAATTACTAGAGCCACCTACAATACTTTCTCAAGTATTCACATCCTCATCTTTATTAAGCGATGTGGACGAGAGAAATGTTCAAATAAGAGGGGGAAAGATCACCCATCGTCTGGGATACTTCGGCCGCCCATCCTTTCCATCAAAAATCTGCCAACACAGAGGAAACAGAGGTTTTCGATTCTTAGAAAACATACTGCAAAGCTGCTGCCCAATCCTGGGAACCGAGAGTAGGGGAATTACCTTTCTGAGGCGCTTGTGCTTCTGAATGGCCCAGAGTGTCATGATGTAGCTTGCTGCTGTGAGGAAAAGATAGCCCGCTACAGTCTGCGTTGCAATGTTGAATCCCAGCCATTGTACTATCTCCGTGAAGTAGTTTGCACAGGTGATGTAATTGAACAGAAACCCTGACGGAATTTGGTACCCGCCCTTCCCATCCTTGGACCTCAGGTTCCTGAGGATCAGATGGGTGTAGAAGTTTGCCAGCTGAGCAATGATGCTGATACCAAAGCCGATGTACACCTGTTTCTCCGGGACTGAAGTGTAGGATGGATGGTTCAGGAAATAAGCAATGAAAGCTCCAAAGCCTGAATAATAGGTGACATTGCGGACCACATTGGTGACAGAAGCGGTGGCATGCGAGAACCTATGCACGAACAGCGTCTCCAAGATCCGCTTCGCATAATGCACGGTCCAGGCGATGAGGGCGTAGGTTTGGACAGGCTGTATCTTCCTTTCGGATTGGACACCCACAAGGGAGTATATCTGGGGGAAGTAGTAGAAGACGGGGTAAAGAAGCAACGGGCCCAAGTACTCCAGAACAAAGAGAGTCTGGTACGAAACCTGCGGACCCAAATCCTTGAAGACCACCGTGTGGTCCCCCTTCCCAGTGAAGAACTCTCCCACCACCTTGCTGCCTTCCAGAACCGTGGGTCGGGTCTGGTTGGCAGCAAGCGGCAGCGTGAGCCGTTGGCGAGCTGGATAGAACTTCTTAGCTGCATGCACAGAGGGAACCAAATCACAAAGCATTCACATAGCAAGAACAGACGTGCTGGTGAAGAAAATGGCCGCCTCATAATTGAGTGACGGTACTCACTGCGCTGATGGATCACCTTCTTGAGGTCATCGACAGTGGCCTGCACAACCCAGCCACCCACCAAATTGAAAAGCCGCTTGCACACCAGGGAAAAAGCGAAGCAAGCAAACACAGATTGCAGATTTACAACACAAGATGCAAATTCAGCTTCTTCAGCAATACGCGCTGGCCTTACATCTTCGCCCACTTCGAGGCCCCCTTTCACCACCTCCTTGCCGCTGCGCGACACCACCCGCAACTGCATTTTTGAAGACTGTGGTGCAACCCCGTAGCCCGACGACGGAGAAGAGCACCCGGCCTGCTGCTCGGCTTCAATTCATGTGCTGTACACCGCACCTAGACCTAGGCGAACTCAGAGCGGAAACGGAAGCCGGATTAACGGATGCTTAAGGGCCTCAAATTTTATTGGAAAAAGAATAGCGGCCACTCGGACGGGGCTGCAAAAATGGAGGCTAACAATGCCGGTCAGGACATCCAATCATCTCCTATGTCCTGATGATCTTAATCTCAATTCCAAGAAGTAATATTGAATTTGCAGGGCATGGGACTCCCAGTAACTTTCACTCTTCCCGTATGAACAGCTTCTTCGTCTGTGTAACATGCAGAATGTACGTCAGAGGATGGCATCAATTTCCCACACCTCACACATCAAAGTCACAGCAAACGCAGGACAATGACGTAGACTGATACCTGCTCCAACGTCAGGAACATAATAACGTTCCATGTTCCCAGTCTTGCGAAGTTGGGAATGAACCCCTTGTAGAAGGCAGTGGGACCCTACCAGAGAGACAATCAAACCACCCAACAAGGCTGAATACTTTTCTCACGGAATGAAAGCATTGACGCTTGGCTGCGTTGTCAGGAGTAAGCCGAGCTGATCCGGAGAAATGTCTTACATCGTTTTTCAACGTCTGTACGAAGCAGTCAAGAGTGCTGTTGTATGCTGACGAGTTGCCCATCATCCTTGATTTCACCTTCAAATTAAAAAAGACAATAGGTTGAGAGAAGAAACACAATGATTTCGTGAAGCACTGAGCCAGTGTTGGAGCTTACCACATCCACAGGAGAGCCGATGCACACAGCAAAGAATCCAGCTCCGAGACCAGAAAAAATGTGGGTCACTACATTGTCTTTGAATCCAGCCTTAAGCAAAGTCTGCCGCATCCAACCACCAAAATCATTCGTGACTCCGCCTAAACCAACAACAACTGCATTCCTGGTTTCCAACTTGGAGTATGAATCATACCTGTTTCACTTGATCGTAGCTAGCCAACTCAGCAGCGTTGATTATAGCATTCCTCGCCACATTTGGACCTAGGCCAGTCCACAAGGCCGTGACACCTTCCTGCCAACAGCAATACAGAACAAAATTAGAACAGAATAGCTGATAAAGATGTGAATGCAGATCAACGTAAGAGAGTGCCCAGAAGAATGCACACCGTTCTGTAAATTGTCGAGTAAGCGTTCATTGCTCCAGAATACCGTAACGGGACACCAGGATCTCTTCCTTGAGCCTGCAGTCGAACCTTCACCAAGTCGGTTGGGTTCGCAACAGTGATAGCGAGTGCACCTGTTTCCAGTGACTTACGGTGATTCAAATGAGAAGAAACACAAGAGAAAAATGCTGTCGTCTGGAAGAGTAGAGTACCTCAAAACGCAGCACTACCTAACAGACATAAGGACAGGGAAAGCATGTCCAACCTGTTGTCAAAGCTGCAGCTATCTTCTTCAAAAGTGGAACATCTCCAACATGGTCTCTACCAACATAAAGCTGCTTCACCTGCAGCTCGGCAACGGGGACACTAATCAGCCGCCATACATGGCCAAAGCTAGCAATCGGCGCCGGTCAAGTGCAGAATTAACGGTTTTGCAAAGCCAGGGCAAGTAAGAAAGCTGGTGATACACACTTACAGGATCGTAGAGACCAATACGTAGGCCTCCAAAGAGAATTTGCCGATGAAGACCTGGCACAATGCCTTTCCACAGGGCTGTCGCTCCCTCATCAGCCACCACGGTGCGCATGGTACCAAGCATCCCATGGTATTTCGCTTTCACCGAAGGATCACTCGACTTGCTCTGAAGCTGCAACCTTACCTTAGCTGTATCTATGGGGATGGTACAAACCTGTAACGCAACTGCAAAGTCAGAAACCAAGCTGAATGCCAAACTACAAACTGCTCCAACAGCAGCCTGCAATTCTGTCACTCATGTCACTTCTGCCACAGCCTAGGGTTGCCCGGTTCAGGCAATGCAGCAACCAGACTCAACAACACTTCCATTGGAAGCAGTGCCGACGCTGACAGCATGCAATCAGTGAGCACGTGCCACAAAACAACCAGCTTCGGAAGAGAGCAAATCTGCAAAGGCCTTCTGCCGGCTCATGCACTAAAAAGCTCCTGCCACCTGATCAGCCTCATGCGCACTACAACAGTCTCCACCAGCGCCAGACAGACAGAAATTCCAACCGCAAACACGAAATCAAGCCTGACAGCTACCTCAACAGGATCACTCTACTGATCTCCCTCCAACAAACCAGCTACAATCCTCCCGCAGCAAGAGCGCGCCGCATTCTCAGAAAATTCAGCTCACCAACAAACGCACACAATCCACACCAGAAATCCGCAACCTAGATCCTCCGGCAGAGAAGCGGCACTCACCTCAGCCACGCAGGCGGCGAAGGCGCTGCTGAGGAAGGTGCCGTAGACAGGAATAGTGGTCTTCTTCACCTGCTGTTGCTGCAGCTGCTCCGCCATGGTGCAATTCCGCTTTAGAGCAACAAACAGCACAGGCGCCGCAGAAAGCTCGCAGCTGGTGGAAGCAGCTGCCACGCGCTTGATGAGCGAAAATCTGTCACACCGAGCCCGACCGCTTTCCAATCGTGGCGATTGTCACATTGCCGGCGGAGCTGGCTCTCTCCTGGTTTTTTGCTGTCGGTGCCAGGAATTTCCGTCCCCCCATGCCGTTCGTCTGATACGGAATTTCGCGAATTCCTGCGGCCGTGGCTTCAGGAAAAGTAAGAAAATCGAGGAAAAGTTAGGAAAAAGGTATGTATGTGAGGAACTGTTGCTACGGACCCAAGCCCAAGGTCGTGTGGTGAGCAACTTTGCCTTCAACAAGCAGAATCGTTTTAATATCGTTCGAGCTTTAGCTTTGCGATGACGTCTTCCGATTTCTCATACGACATGGTTGTCTGTTGGTGTTTGTTGCAGTCATCCGATAGAAATGTGTCCACCCCTCGAAATGCTCGATCCAGCTCTGCCCAAGCATCTTCTCTGGCCAGGAAACTGCCTTCTGCCTCAACTCACTTACCGTTCTTGCACAATCCAACATGCCAGCGTCTACATAAATATATGACATGAGAACACAGGCTGCTGCATGTTCCGGATCTCTACAACTGCTTCAGCCACGGCCTGCTCTTTAACTGCAACATCACCACAACAGGCACAACCAGACAGGTGGGCCAGGCTGAATCGGCATCTGTGAAAGCAGCGTTCAGCTTTCCTGAAAGATCTGCACGACAGGCGAGGTTGATTGTACAAGCGGATCGTTCCTTGTCTGCAAAAATGCTCTACTCCCCGGTCTTTGTTTCGAAGTACTCCAGTCTCCTGTCGACCACTTAGATCCGCATAGCCCAAGAAGGAGACTCTGTCTGATTTCGAGCCAGATTGTAACAACGATGATGTCATAGCACTGTATGCTCGAGTAATTCTAATCGCCCGGCCGGACATAGCCTGCTTAAGAATTGCATTCCACGAGATGACCATCTGGGCGAAATAGGGAGTTGACGACATGGGGGGCATCCATCATGCTCCAACATTTGCTATATGCATGAAAGAGGCTGGTTGCAGCAGGAAGACGGCATTCAAATCCATTTCAGAGAATGGTCTGGTGGGTACATGAACACACATGTTGAATGCCCCTGTGCTGCTGCACACTTTGGGGACAGACAGGAATGTAGCCTCGTGTGGTTTCATTCCCTCTGCTTGCATCTGGGCATACAGCTGCAAAGCCATTTCTCTTCCTCCTGAGCACAAACATGCTGCAATCGTGGCGTACACTTACACAGTCTTAGCATCAGTCCTGCAGCCATCCCAGCGGGAAGCACAGCCCTCCCTAAAAGGATATCTTTATGCATAACTGATAAGAAGGAACTATATACGAGATACACGGACGTGCCTCCTTAAAGGGATATCCCTGACGAAAAAGGACTAACAAGGGAGATACACGGACGTGCCTCCTTAAAGGGATATCCCTGACGAAAAAGGACTAACAAGGGGTATAAGCATACGTGGACGGCAGGATTCGAACCTGCGCGGGCGAACCCACATGATTTCTAGTCATGCCCGATAACCACTCCGGCACGTCCACGGGGATGACCGCAATCAGCGTATAATATGATATATATATTAAATGTAAGATCCCAAATGAAAACACATTTATAAGACCGTCCTGATTAAGCATCTGCGCTTAGATCGGCTACTTAGATGGGGTGCCTGAAGGAAGTGGATGCCCTTGGTGTAAGTAGCTTAGGCACACCATGGTACAAGTTGTTTAGTACCAAGTCCCATGACGGAAATCCGTCCTTAGTGGGCTTAAATAAAATTCTTCTTCTTCTTCTTCCTCGTGAGCTCATTCGCAGTAGTCTAAGTCACGGCCATGACAACGGGGAAAGGAAAATCTTCCGAACAGATGTCCAGTACACGATGACGCTCCAACCATGATCACCCTCCCTCGGCGCCACCGCCATCTTCAGCGTGGCGCCAGGGCTCGCCGGTGGGAGGCGGCGGAGGACGGGCGAGAGCAAGAGTGCGATTTCATGATATTACTCAAAACTGGTGCCATAGCTCTAGCCGCGCTATTGCATTTCAATTTCCCTATGTGGGCATATGAGCTACCGCAGAGACCAAAGCTCCGGGCATCCCATTCCGCCCGGTGTTTGCTAGCGCCTTTGCTAGCTACCTAGCCCACGGCGCCAGCTGCTTCTGCACTGAGTTTTGATTTTGCCCTTGCTAGCTGTGCACCTGGTGTGCTACCCAAACTCCTACCCTACGGCCGCCAGCTCGCCAGCGGGCAAGCCACCTGTAGATTTGTGCAATGGGAAAATTGTAGTCGACATCTTCTGTAATTAGCTGGCTGCCCATGCCAATCGATTCAACCAGTTATATCCATGAATAACCAGCCAGCTATACCAGCCAGTCACCATTCATATTGAGATATATCCACTAATGCTCTAGAGGCTATTTACCTTTTGTTGTATTTCGTTTGTTAGATGATCAAAGAGTTCAGCGTTGTTGTTTTTTTATCTAATCCTTCATCATATTCATGGTTGTTTTGTTTGAAGCAAGTGCAAGTGAAGTGGTTGTTTCACAAATCTAACGACGAGTTTTATTTTAATATACCAAGTAGAGATGGTGTTACAAGAAGCTATGCCTTGGAATGCACTCTTCTCAAAAACCATAGGAGAAGCCGGCGTAGCAAATTGTGTGTTGACCATGGTATATAAAAAGTAAATACCATGAGTAAAAGATTTATTTCGGTAGCTGAAAAGATTTTCTAGCCTCATAAATCCAAACGCTACAGAAGTGGAAATTCAGCTTACAAAGTAAAGTAGCATCAAAATGAAAGATCCCCTCTCTGCCCCTCCGTCTTTAATTTAACATAGTATCAACAATAACAACTCAACAGGATGATAAAATTTTCTATTTTATATAATGTGAAACTTTTTTATCCGAATTTAAGAAACTTGAAGGAAGCAAGTAGCTTGTGAATGAGTCAATTATGTAGCCTTCTTATTTAGCTCGAGACTTGAGCTTGCAATGAAGTTTAGTTGTTTATGGAATAAGTAGGTTTTTAAGTTTAGTGATTTATATGACCCATTTGTGCACTTGTGATGTGTATGTAGAGTACTATATAAGGATATCTAAAGGTTCTCCATCCTGTATAAGGGTATATTCTTCTAGTGTGTCTGAGATATTCTCAACAATTTGAGTCCTTTTTGAATAGCATCTCTTGTCAGTCGAGTATTTAGCTGAGGACTGAAATTGTAATGAAGTTTAGTTGTTTTTGGAATAAGTAGGTTTCAGATTTAGTGATTTATATGATTGATCCATTTGTGCACTTGTGATGTGTATGTAGAGTACTATATAAGGATATCTATAGGTTCTCCATCCTATATAAGGATGTGTTCTTCTAGTGTGTTCGAGATATTCTCAACACTTTGAGTTCTTTTTGAATAGTATCTCTTGTCAGTCGAGTATTTAGTTTAGGATTGAACTTGTAATGAAGTTTAGTTGTTTTTAGAATAAGTAGGTTTTCAGATTTAGTAATTTATATGATTGATCCATTTGTGCACTTGTGATGTATATGTAGAGTACTATATAAGGATATCTATAAGTTTTCCATCCTATATAAGGGTATGTTTGTCCAGTGTGTCTAAGATACTCAACACTCTCGAGTCCTTTTTGAATAGATCTCTTGTCGTAGAGTATTTAGCGCAGGGAAGTTTAGTTCTTATAAGCTGAAGGTTTGGACCATTAAGATATATATATATATTGCGACTTGTATAATATTGTTGGCTTGCTTGGTCGACCTACCTCGGACTTCCATGGTTGTTATGCTTGGTCGTCCAGTGGAGGGCAGCACGGCAGGAGTAAGTGTGATGGATCCGGAGCAGCAGGAGGCGGGGGCGCGTGCGGAAGCGGTAGAGGGGGCCGCGGAAGTTGAAAAGCCGCAGGAGCAGCAGGCACCGTGGCAGGCAGAGCAACAAGAGCAACAGGAGCAGGCACCGGGGCAGGCGGGTGAGCAACAAGAGCAGGAGGAGCAGGCACCGGGGCAGGCGGGGGAACAACAAGAGCAGGAGGCGGATCCGAAGGCGAAGGTGGATCCGGCGGAGGAGGTGGTGGAGGACGAGATCCTGGAGGAGGGCGAGAATCAGCCCCTGGCCGTGGTGGTCCAACAGCTCCGTCAGTTTGAAGCCATCTGGCACGGGTGTGGCAGGAACAACTTCCTCCTCCCCTTGAGCAATCGGGAGAGGGGTCGACGTTCAGGGGGGCCCATGCGCGTACGCATCCCCGCCCCGGCCACCGTAGACGTCCTGGGAAGGCCGCTTGCAGGCGATCGCCCGAACTACTTCCCATGGCGTTCACTTGGACGGGGCCGAGGACCGCGACGCCGGAGGTTGACCCCGACGACGCCTTGGAACCCACTCCGCTAATTGGATCAGTCCCGCAAGGGGTCAGTCCCCGATGTTAGGGGCGCGTCCTGGGTTCCGTGTTCAGTATTCAGATCCGTTAGATGGCCCGGAAACGCAACTGCGCAACTGCGCAACTGGGTCCGGTGGGGGATCAGGGAGAAGTGGGCTGCAAGCTCGCATCAGGCTCAAGGAGTGTTCTGTACGTGCAGGATGAAGAATGTCCAGTAGAGCGGACATGACTTCAGTCCTGGGGCGACGTGGTGGAGGACGTCTGTATTTTGTTTCTAGAGATCTCGAGCACGTCGTCTGGAGTCTAGAGTCTAGTCCATGGAAAAACTCGTTCATGAAAAACTTGTTCCACTAATTCTGATTGTTTGACGCCATATATGAAGCATACCAGCAATGCGCTGCGCAGCCCTGCGACCTCACCGCTGCAGCCCGCTAGTGCACTAGATCGATCCACACATGTTTTTATTATCCCACATGTTGTTGCCCAATGTTCAACTCTTTGCTTCTTAACTTGGCGCCTTCCTTGTTGTCGCACCTGCTGTCCAACGTCATTCCACGAAGCGAAGCAACTGGAGCCTGCGGGCATACACCAGTCAGTCTGGAGATGAGTCTCAAGAGAGCCTGCCACTCTCAGAAGAACGTTCCAACAAGTTAATGCTCAGATTGCGAGCATGGCATTAATGCAGGGCTTCAACAGATGCGACCACACGGAGTGGATCTGAATCACTCAACCTGGGCCATCCTTTTTGTCGCTTGTAGTTATGTGGGCCTGGGAGTGACTACTTCAGGGTGATGACGGGAGAGTATGCATAGTCGATGAAGCTTGGCCGGCTAGGACAGCTATGGCGGACGCAGAGGCAAATGCTGCAGGCCATGCCATAACAACTTAAGTTTTTCTGTACTTAAGTTGTAAGTTAATAGAACTTATTATGTTAATATCGGTATGCACCGTATTCTCGTGAGATATGCATGTATACATTCCTACCCATGGTTGCTGTGGATGGAGCCTGAGCCTCGGTCTTGGCAGAGCCGGATTTGACATGTCCTTCCAGGTGTTGAGGTTCCTCTGATCCGAGCGTGTCAAGGCCGTTCTGCGCATGTCCTGTTTGATTGCTGGCTTCGCGAGTGGGTTTTACATGCCCGGAACCTCCTAGAGGCTTCTGCAAGAATGCTCTTCCCGACAGGGCCGGCTCATGTGCGACTTGCGTAGGATGACTTGTGCCCGAGCTTGCTATCTGTCTCCGGATCTCACCTGCAGCAGGATTGGTGTGCCAGGGAGATTGATGAGGAGGCTGGGGGAATCGGGCGGGGGTTAGACGATTTCTGTCTGTTTGCACAAGGGAGGACCAAAATGCCGAAGAAGATGGGAGTGAACAGCAAGGCGGAGGAGGCCAGAGTGCGGAAAGCGGCGGCAGAGTCGGAGAAGAAGGCCTGAGGCGAAGCGGAAGGAGGAGCAGTACTGGCAGGAGGCCGAGGGGCCGAAGTTGAGGTCGGCTAAGAAGAAGGAGGAGGACGCAGAGCGGCGGGCGGAGGCGGCAGCAGAGGCAAATGCTGCAGGCCATGCCATAACAACTTAAGTTTTTCTGTACTTAAGTTGTAAGTTAATAGAACTTATTATGTTAATATCGGTATGCACCGTATTCTCGTGAGATATGCATGTATACATTCCTACCCATGGTTGCTGTGGATGGAGCCTGAGCCTCGGTCTTGGCAGAGCCGGATTTGACATGTCCTTCCAGGTGTTGAGGTTCCTCTGATCCGAGCGTGTCAAGGCCGTTCTGCGCATGTCCTGTTTGATTGCTGGCTTCGAGTGGGTTTTACATGCCCGGAACCTCCTAGAGGCTTCTGCAAGAATGCTCTTCCCGACAGGGCCGGCTCATGTGCGACTTGCGTAGGATGACTTGTGCCCGAGCTTGCTATCTGTCTCCGGATCTCACCTGCAGCAGGATTGGTGTGCCAGGGAGATTGATGAGGAGGCTGGGGGAATCGGGCGGGGGTTAGACGATTTCTGTCTGTTTGCACAAGGGAGGACCAAAATGCCGAAGAAGATGGGAGTGAACAGCAAGGCGGAGGAGGCCAGAGTGCGGAAAGCGGCGGCAGAGTCGGAGAAGAAGGCCTCCGAGGCGAAGCGGAAGGAGGAGCAGTACTGGCAGGAGGCCGAGGGGCCGAAGTTGAGGTCGGCTAAGAAGAAGGAGGAGGACGCAGAGCGGCGGGCGGAGGCGGCAGCGAAGAGAGCGGAGGCCAAGAAGCTTGCGGAGCAGGAGGCCAAGGAGCTGGAGAAGTATGGCAAGGCGGTGGATAAGAGAGCCGGCAGGGTTTCGGTGCCGGTGCCTAAGGTGACAGCTGCGCAGCTTGCGCAGCAGAAGGAGGAAGAGCGGCAGCAGCTGGCGGCTCAGGCTTTGGCTTCCAAGCGGAAGGAGGCTCGGACTGCGGATTCGGATGAGTATGAGCGGATGATTGCCGTGGAGAATACCAACAGGGATGATACTCTTCTGGATGCTAGGGATCTGGACACTGCCTTGGCTCAAATCAGCGCGGTGTCTGGCGCTGAGCTTCCTGCCGATCGGCATCCTGAAAGACGGCTCAAGGCTTCGTTCAAGGTAGGATCTTCGGTTTTCCAGCACGTCTCCAGCTTTTCCTTGTTCCCTGTGTTGATGTGTGGGACAGAGAATATGTTAGTGTGTTTGGAGCTGATTGGAGGGCAAAACTGTGCAGGCTTTTGAGGAGGCTGAACTGCCGAAGCTGAAGGAGGAGAAGCCAGGGTTAACTCACACACAGTACAAGGACATGGTGTGGAAGCTGTGGAAAAAGTCTCCAGATAATCCACTCAACCAGGCCAGTTGAGAGTTGCAAAGCGTGGGCCGCTGGTTCTCTCAGATTGCTTTTCGCTACGATGACAGGAAAGAGGAGAGGGCACTCCAGATCTGACTCTGAGAGCAGGGGCTTGAAGTGCTGAGAATGATAGCGGTTGCACGAGAAGCCAGGGTTAACTCGCACAGAGTACAGGGACATGGTGTGGAAGCTGTGGAAAAAGTCTCTGTTGTAAAGCGTATTCTGGTTCTCTCAATGGTTTTCTGCTTCCATCTCAGGAAAGGGGGGATTGCACTCCTGATCTATCTTTAGAGAACTGAGAATGATAGCGGTTGCACGAGTTGATTGTGTTCATAAGCCTGTGTAGGCTTGTATGATGGCAACAAAACTCTAGAGCTGTTCGTGCAACTTCTTGACCTACGCGTCTACACTGCTCGACACTTCGCCTACCACTCTTCTCTATGGAAATCTGAGACTCCCGAAGCCATCCTGTTGTACAGGTTCATGTTTAATTATATCAGTTATAGCTGTCCTCAGAAGATGCTCGTTGTCATCTGTGTCATCAGTCTGTACTCCAGCTGTAGCCACATGAAGCGATTCCTTCAGACAAAGAGTCCTTCTACTCCTTTCTCGTCATGTGTTCTGCTTTTCGAGTCTTCCTCCACTCGGCACTGGTCTTCTGACAAGCCAAGCAGCAGATAAAACGCATGGGGTAGTTGTGTCCTGACTTCCATGACACCTACCGCAAACAAGAAGGAGCAGCGGGTCGTCTTGAAAACGGCGGGTCTTCAAAAACGTGACAGGTACTGATCTGAACACAGACTAACCGACTAGCTGGTGGGAGCAAAACTTTCAAAAACTTCTTTCCAGTTTAAATAAGTGATTAAATCAAGGAAGGTCCTGTAAGGACTCGGGCAATAGCTCACTACAGCTAAACAGAATAACTTATGACAACCAGCAAGGCGACATGGCCCACAGCACCACGAAGCGAGACTTGAGCAGATGCTGGTTGAAAGATGAAAAAACCAGGGCTGCAAAATTTGGTCACGTTTCAAGGAATCAAGGCCCCTTGAAACGTACTCCACACCAGCCAGCTCTACTTGTTTCTGCTGCCGGTCTTGGAAGGCCCGTTCGACAAGAGGGCGTTGCTGTCTGGGGAGTTGAGAAGCTTCCAGGACTCGATCCACGTCACCATGGCATCCGACAGCTTGGTGAAGTAGGGGTCGATGCCGCTCAGCTTTTCCTTGACAGCCTTTGAGAGCTCCAGATAGCATTGCTCCACAGTGACAGCGTCCTTGGTCAGCTGCACTTGCTGGAAGAAGGGGATGAGCTCCTCCTGCCAGAAAATGCCCTTATACTCCTTTTGCAGGTTCACAAACGCATTGCTGGCCTTGCTGTGCCAGATGTAAGGCAGCCCCGTCTTCACTCCGATCCCCAGATGGTCGCAGATGACCTGAAACAACCAGAAGGAGGACAACCAAGTCACAACAGAGAAAGGGAAGGCTTACCCCATACCTGGCACAGACAGAGCATCGACAGAAGAACCCATGTAAGTACCTTAACACACCATCCAGCCCACATGTCGTCGTATCGCCCAATGGGCTGCCCATCGCCCATGAGCCCGAAGTACATGGCCGGGCCGATGAGGTCTCGGTTGAATGCCAGGTTCATGCCGCACATGGGGAACAGGGTTCCCTTGGGGATGGTGAGCACGGCGTCCACATACCTGCCAGTTCCAGTTCCAGCACAGCAACGGAATATATGAGAAGCAGTTCCAGAACAGGAACCAGCTGGGACCCAGCACAGGAACCAGTTGGGACCCAGCACAGAACCTTTAGTCCCAGAACAGGAAGACGGACATGCAAAACGCTGGGCCTGAATGAAGAACCTCTTGTTGCGTTCCGCCGGCTTCACCAGCTGGGTGGGAGCGTCGTAGTCGGGGATGTTGAGCCACAGGCCGTGGGAGACGGCGGTGGGCGTGCCTTCCCGGAGGCTGAAGGGGTAGCCGCGGACGAAGTCGGTACCTTCTCTGTAGGGATCATACAAGGTGTTGAAGAAGTAGGGGGTGGACGGGGAGAGCAGGTTCTTGATGTGCTGCTCCAGAGCGTTGATGTCCTTCCCGGAAGGATCCTTGGCCACCTGACCAGCAACCGCCAGATCCACCACACCACACCACACCACTCAGCCAAGCCACCCCGATCGCCCACAAAAATCCCAACCCCCGGAAACAAAAACCGCCGCAGCTCAAACTTACAAAGCAGTCATCGTCGATGGTGTAGATGTACTTCTTCCTCGACACCATGTACCCGAAGCAGCGACAGGCGCTGTCCTTGAAGGAGATGCAGGAGGCCTTGGGGCCCAGGATGCGGTTGATGTCATTCCGGTTGTAAAGCTCGTAGTCGAAGCCCTCAGGCACCTTAATCACCTTGGACGGGTCCCCGTCCTGCACGATGATGAGATGGTAGGGCTCGAAGAAGGGCCGCCACATCTCCAGAAAATCCAGGTTCCGGATGGTGGGGATCACAATGTCCAGCTCCTCGGCCAGCAGCGGCGTGGGCGCAACACCCGCCATTTCGCCTCTCCTCCCTCTGTGCCCACAAAAACCCAACACCAAGGGCGCGTCAAGAACACTCGGAAAACCCAGATCCCGGGCCTCCTCCTCCTCCCGCACCCAGATCCCCACCTTCCGGGGCCCAAATCTGCAACCCACAAAGGCAAGGCAACAAGGCAAGCCAAGACGAGAGCAGCGCCGCCCAGCAGGCCGGTGCCGCAGCTCACCGTTGGAGAGATGAATGCCCGATTCGGCTGGGGAAGGCAATGTAGTATCTCCAATGCCGACGCCCACCAATACAACAAAGTTTCAGTCGGGAACGCGGGCAATGGCGACGAATACGGAGGCCGAGCGCAGGAAGATGCGAAGCAGGGCAAAATGAATGACTTTTTAAAACACTGACGGTAGTCACGGATGGGGTGCCATTCCCCTTTCCCTTCCCCTGGTGCTACGAGCCCAATCGTAGTTCTTTCCTTTTCTGTACGACTCAACACGATCTCTCAACCTTCTAAACTTCCTAGCATATTACTTTATGTAATGTTGCTTTCCTTTCTTGTTTTGGCTAGCATATTAGTCAATAATTAAATTTTTTTAAAAGACTTAAAAAATAATATTCTTATGAGAGAAGTATCTAAAATGAAAGTGCTTATATTCAACAGAAAGAGCAAATAATACTTAACTAGCCCTGGATTAGAAACCGACTACAAAAGAATAATTTTTTGGATTGTTCTTTGACCTTGTTGTTCATAGCAAATAGGGATTTAGTCTTTCAAGGCTCTTAGTAGGAAAGCCTATTTACAGCTCGTTTCTACGTGTAAAAGAGTATAAAAGAGTACCGTGTGCCCTCCAAAATATATAGTTTATGAATGTAATTTCTCACTATAAATATTATCTTAAACACTCATGCACCTTGAAGTTTATTGTTCACACTACAGTATACATAATTACATGTAATGAGTCTAATTACATTTGCACGAAAACATTTTGTCATGATCAAACTTCAAGCCATATACAAGAGGGAATTTGATTGGTATAAATGCTTCTACAATAATTCACATCCATTACTTTCCCATATCCTTCCTATGGCTAATACCCTAAAAATGAATTGACTACAACTTGAGAATTTACATTTTTAGCATGTGTTTCACAGGATCATGGTGACATCAAAACAACCATGTTCACATAGTATTTTTTCTTTAGATCTACCCATACAACAGCTCCTGTACTTGGACCACTCCATATTTGTTGGACATTACTAGCTACTCTTGGTTCTATACTTACGTTGAAATTGAGTTTCTGGTCTAATCTTGAGAATTTTAGCTCATTCGGACTCACCTTAATTTGTGCTCCGAGAGGAGAGACAACAATTGCACGATACGTTGAATTCTTGTCACCCACATTTGTCACAGTCCTTAATACAGTGTTGTGTGGTCCAGTACTTAGTCCACGGTTGAAATGAATTGTTGGATAATTGAGATCTTTAGTATCTGGATATGATGTCGGACAGTTATAGGTATCATTTGCAAATATTTTAATGGTAGTGGAATTATAACCAGAAGCACATAAAAATAGGAGATAATCGTCAGGAGATATGTCAAAAATCAACCCAGGATGTGCCGCACGAGTTGGGTTGATTTCACCAGCACCCAGAGCAAATGGTGTAGCAAAAGAGCCTGCTAGAGCATTGTCAGTTATTGGCCACTCCGAGTTGTCCAATCTTGTAGCTGCAAAAGAGAAAATAATTTATCCAAATAAGTTTTACAAATATTAAGCTATTTTATAAAATATAACATATTTTCTTAATGGAAAGACATGCATAAAAAAATTGAAAGCAATGTACCTGTGGTCATAATAGCTGACTTTATTGCCGCAGGACTCCATGTTGGATGTACTGATTTGATTAGAGTTGCTAATCCTGATACATGTGGCGTGGCCATTGATGTACCCGATTGAACGTAATAACCGAATCTTCGAGTATCGCTGATTATTTTATTAATAGAACCAACGGGTGACCAAGCTGCAAGAATAGAGATCCCTGGAGCTACAATGTCGGGCTGTGAAAATTTGATATTGTATTAGATTCTTTTTCAGCAATGCAGTGTGACATAAGACAAATATTGCTGAGCAATTACCTTTATGATCTCTGGGTTCTTGAGATTTGGTCCTCTACCCGAGAATGAGGCCACAGCTGGTGCTTTATATTCTTCACTTCGTTTTGTAAAGGTTGGTCCAATTTTTGCTAATGGTTGCCTGTACAATATAATTTGTTAGGCTAAATCATGGCTGTAAATAAAGTTTTTGGATTTCTACAAGCTTCATCTTGGCTGCAACTTACTTTGTGGAGCTGATATATGTTCTTATCCGGGTACCTGTTGGTCCGTTGACTAGAGCAACAGGAAGAGGAAGAGCCATTGTTTGATCATCTTTAAAAATCCCAATAAGAATCATCCCGGCCGCCTTTGCTTCAGTCACTGCCCTAATCTTGTCAAAAAAATCATAATCGATACGGGTTTCACAGAGGATGATTTTGCCCTTCACTTTATTGACATCCAAAGCCCCTAAGATGCATTGGCTGCAAAATGAATTCCAACAGCAATTCATAAATTTTAGATATTCCATCAACCTCAATATCATAATAAATTCTAGTATAAAAAATCTTGTATACCTTGCATTGTTAATATTTTTTATATCGTTGAAAGCTTCTCTTGCATAGATAAGAGGATGCCATTTATTCGTACCATTTGGTTGATTAAGTACATTAGATCCCTGTAAATAATGAGTTTTTCAGCAAAAATTTACACCTCAATACAAACAAATCTAAAAAAAAGTGATTAATTAGCTTACCAAAAAGGATTCGTGATTGCCGAGTGCAATATTTGTTGGAAATGTACGGTCTATGCTGCTAGCACCGACCGTAAGAGTCCAAGGTGGTCCATTCACAACAGAGGATAGAGTTGGTCCTCCATTCCCTGCTGCACAAATTGATAGAATGCCATATTTCATTGCGTAGTAGACACCTGCAGCTATAGGATCTTGAAAATAGTTCGGTTCGGGTGGCTCATATCCCAAAGAGAGAGATAAAAGATCGACTCCATCCTCTATAGCATCATCGAATGCAGCCAGTATGTCAGCTACATAGCATCCTGGCCAACAAACCTGAAAACATTGCAAGTTGTGAGTTCATGACATCTATAGAAGATTGTAACTAACACTCGTCACTATGTTGCTTGGTGAAAGTACCTTATAAATTGCCAATCTTGCCAAAGGCGCTCCTCCCCTTACTGCACCTTTAGCCAATCCAAATAAACTCACGTCTTCCACATATCGGCCGGCTAAGGTGGAAGCAACGTGAGTGCCGTGGCCATCGGAGTCTCTAGCTGAAAGAAAGCCATTTTCATCAAGGGTTTGGTTTGCTGCAAGAAATCCCTTATTGTAGTATCGAGCTCCGATGATCTTCCTGAAATCAGAGATGTGTTTAAGTACTAAACACTACAAAAAGATTTATGCCTTTAATCACATTGAGGATGTGCAACTTTCTGTGCCCAACTTGGAAATTGCATCGAATGCAGTGTACCTGTTGCAATGCTTGGATGCTGTGAAGTTTTGGCCATCAACGCATCTCCCTTTCCACCGGGAGGGCACAGGAGTGAAGGACTCGTCACTGAAGCTGGGAGATTCAGGCCATATGCCTGCCAGATACCCAGCAATCGTCACTGTCAGATTGCTGCTGATCAGAAGGCAAGAAGAACAGCCTAGAGATGTCCATGGATGGCATGATGCAATGACCTGAATCGAAAACTCCCACGATGACATCACGCCCGAATTGGCTTTCTTTGGACAGCCCAGAAGCATTTCTCTCGGACGACAGACCCAGGAAGTCCCAGGACCGCGTGGTCATGAGGCGGGCCACCCCGGCGGGGAAGACGGTCGCCACCTCCGGCAGCTCTGAAGAATCAAATGCGAGCAAAACGTCAATCCCTTCCCACTGAAACCAATCGCGAGCCAAACCAGCAACAAAAATGCAGGCTAGCACACGCGCCTGCAAGGGTGGCAGCTTGCTGGCTGGTCAAGGTGGCCGAGAACCCATCAAACACATTTCTGTAGCTGTAGAGCCGGCATTCCATGGCGGCGTCATAGCTGCAGTTCAGCCCACACCAAAACCGATCAGACACCAACTCAAACAGCCTAGTACGTAATTCTTACAACAACCCAACAAATCTGGTAAATGGAACAACAACCCAATGAAGCATACCTGCTGTGCACCAAAGTGAGAAGATTTGCGTGCCGTTCCGCTGCCAGTGTGTGGGCCTCGGGGATGTTCCGGTCCACATTAGCATTTTTCCGCAAATGCACGACGTAGACCTGGCCAATCTCACAATCAGAAGGTTGCAATCTTAAATAGTTGAAACTGCAGGACTCGGTGATCCCGTCACCAGCCCACCTGCTTCGACTCAGCGGTGGACTGGAGTTCCTTCTCATGAGCTTGCACATGCACAGCTGCTGCAACCAGAAGGGCCAAGACCAGAGCCGAGGCCAGCCAACGTTTGCCCATGGCTTGCCTTGAGCATAAACAGATCTCCTGGCCTTACACAGCCGCGCAGTTATCACATTGACCTTTGTGGCAATTGGTTGCTTTAATTTGTAGCTGGTTTGGAAATTGCAGACAAGACACTACTCGTTGGCATCACCATATTCTGCATTCCTTCTGTTGAGCAACTTTCGCTGGCGTAGCACCCCGTGTGTGAATGCCTTTGACTTGCGATTTGGACCAACGTCCTGGAACAACGGGAGGGACTGGCAACCACACTAGAGGAATCTAACAAGCAAACCTTGAAGTAGTTTATTTTTATTTTTTTACATAAAAATTTAAGTTTAAGAAAATATCTCTTTTTTCCAGCACATGGATGGGTGCAATAGATGAACCACCATGAATAAAATATAGATACATAAAAACTACATTATTATATATTTAATATAATATTGTGATAATTATGACGAACCTATTATATTCTTTTACTTTCAAACATATATGTTCCAATTGCATGACACGGAAAGGACGAATGGGCAGCAACTTTTCACCAATATTTCTCCCATAAGAGTAATCTTGAAGATAAAGATAATATTTTATCCCACTAGAAAGAAATATAACTTTATGACATTGGTGAAAATGTACTAGGAGCAATCCTCTTGCAAAGTTAAATAGGAGATGCTCCATAATCTCATTACCTGGTATATGGGTATTTTTATTTTGCCTAATCAGATGTCATAAACACTACCATGTGACTTTAGGCATGACCGATCCTAAGGCTTTTCCTAAGATGATGTAATACGGGTTTGTTCCATCTCTACTTATTCAACAAAGTGACCCTCAAAAGATAATACCACGCTGTGAATATCACGTTTCTATATACAGCCCACATTCTTCTATCACCTTCATTGGTGTTCTTATAAATGTGTGTCTCAATGGCTCATGCCAAATGGACACACATCATAAGAACTCCACTTCCAATAAGGGCAAGTAGCTTATTCCAATAAGGGCGAGTAGCTTATTGAATTCCAATAAGGGCAAGTAGCTTATTCCAATAAGGGCGAGTACATTATTCCATTAAGGGCAAGTAGCTTAGGCACACCAAGTTGTCAAGTACCAAGTTCTTCTCCTTCTCCTTCCCAGGTGTCTTTGACAGGCTTGTTGTGTTTTGGAAAGTTGATTCTAAACTACCCACTTACAGATGCTGGTATTGTGCCCGTTATATTCCTTTCCCACACATATACCTCGATGTCATCAAAGAATAATGCAAAAAGCTCGCCAAGAGCGAAGTTTCCTGGTTTGACCACGTGTGTACGTATTTGTGGCCTTTTGTTCGGTTGGAAATGCAGAGCAGGCTGTGCAGCCTGCAACCGTACGGATGTCTGAAAAGTTAACGCCAGCTCTGATTTTCCAAGAGCGGAGCCCCGGAAGGCACAAACTGGAAGTGACATCGGGTGAGCTGGGATCGTCGGTGCCGTACGGCTCGGCCACGATCCCATGGAGCCGAGCTCTGTTGGAGACAAGTAAACATGCGCGTGCAGTTCCGCCAGAACGCGGATGCCAGATGAGAACGGGGCGAGCTCGAATTCGGGGTTGGTGATTCTTGAAGGAAGAATTGAGCATCAGTGCAAGGCACGGCGGTTTTGTTCTGGTTGTCAGATCGGGGGCTGATGTATCGGACGGTACATGGCCTTCGCGGCTTCAGATGGCGGGGATCCTGGATCCTCCCGTGGCCGGAGTCGGGGAGCAGAGGTTTTCGAACAGAAGCGAGCACAATTGAGAGGCCGTGGAGTGGCGGGGGATGTCTTGCATGGGGGAGTGGCGGGAGGTCTTTAAGCGCAGTTGCAGGTGCAGAGCACACGGAAGAGCGAGGGCATGGCAACGGAGAAGGGCGGGGGAAGGGAGCTAGGGTTCCGCTCAAACCCTGGCAGCAGGCTCTGGTGGCCGCGGGGTCTGCAGTGGGAGCGCTGCTGGATCCTGCGCGGGCGGATCTGGTTGGCGCCTTGGGAGAGACCACGGGTGGGCCGGCGTTCCGCGGCTTGCTGGAGAGGATGAAGAGGAGCGATGAAGGCCGGCGGATCTTGCTGGAGCGGCCCCGGGTGATGTCCGAATTCGTGTCGCATGCTTGGGACCTGCCGCCTAACACATTCGGGGCAGCGTATGCTAGGTTCATGGGGTCCAGGAATTTCTCGCCGGATGACAGGCCGCCGGTGCGGTTTTTGGAGCAGGATGAGGTTGCGTACGTTGCAACTCGGGCTAGGGAGGTGCATGACTTTTGGCACGTGCTTTTCAATGTTCCGACCAGCGTTCTTGGCGAGCTGGCACTGAAGATGGTAGAGTTCAAGCAGACTATGCTTCCCATGTGTTTCTTATCGGTGGCGGGTGCTTCCTGGAGGCTCAAGCCTGAGCAGAGGGAGCTGCTGTTCAAGCACTACTTGCCCTGGTCTGTGCAGGCTGGGAAGTCCTGTGATGACCTCATTTGCATATACTATGAAAAATACTTTGCAGAAGATCTCGAAGAAGTGAGGACGCGGTGGGGCATCATTCCAGCACCCCCTAGACCCAACAGAAAGTAGTCCGGTTTGTTGACATAACTTGAGTCGAATGCAGAGAATGCTCCCCCAGCTGGGACCCTATGTGAGGGATTGCAACAATGAAAGACACTCTTGGTAGAGCCCTACGAAAGGTCAGTCAATATCTGTTACAAATGACAGGAGCTTCTGGCAGTGTCCAGTCTATGCTTTACACAGGTAAGCGAGCTGGTCAGTATAGGACCTACAAAATTTGCCGAGCAACTCATGATGAACCTTCGCTTCCACCCAAATCCCCACTCCCGCCCCACCAGTCGCTACCCCCATCACCATCTCTATCTTTGCCAAATATATCTCCAAACACGTCTTGAAAGGCACCAAAACCACCTTCATCCTGCCCATCTTGGAAGCCACCTTGATCCTGACCATCTTGGGACCCAGCTTGATCATGAACATCTTGAAAGCCACCTTGATCTTGAACATCGTGAAAGCCACCTCGATCATGAACATCATGAAAGCCACCTCGATCATGAACATTGTGAAAGCCACCTCGATCATGAACCTCGTGAAAGCCACCTTGATCATGAAAATCATGAAAGCCACCTCGATCATGAACATCGTGAAAGCCACCTTGATCATGAGCAGTAGCATCTTGATCCGAGATTTGCTCCCCGTAGTGACCCCCGGATTCCCTTGATTCTGCAGCAACGTCAACACCAGTGGCACTGGCATTGGATTTCTCTTCTGAGGAACTGCTCCCCTGATCCCCGAACTCGGATGCACCGAAGAAAGGTATGTGGAAACCTCCAAAGGAACTGCAAAGTTTCCCCACGTACGTAAAGCGTCACTGTCGATCTATTAAAAAGATACTCATCTGTAAAGCCGGTTCCCCGAGGAAAGAGCTGCAGTTACCCTGAGTGTCGGGAAAAGTAGTCGTTATCAAGTGACACAGCTAATGCCAGTGTAATAGCTCTCTCCGACAGGTTCAAGGGATGATCCACCAGTAAGGGCTCAACCTGCTTACCACAGATACCAAGGACGGAATTGTTGGCCAGACAAAGACAACCATTACAACTTCCAAACACCAAGAACACCAACCCCACCGCCAGGAAAGAAACGAACATGCACCTGAGTCTCTTCTGTCTGAAGAACCACGCCAGACTGCCCCGGAGGAGTAGGACCTAGTTGCTGACCGGCCGACAGATGTGTGAATCTTTGAGCTTCATTCACATCTTCAGTGACGTCTCCAAAGCGAATGACATATTGCCCTGCATCGGTGAAGAACTGCAACAAAAGTGACAGAAATTCATTTCCTTGCGGGCAAATGAGCGCCCACACAAACTAGCAACTAGACCAAGTGCACAGAATGTGCTTCTCAATAACTTGCGCATTCCTGACACTAGCCGACAACGAACACCTGATCTTACCTCAAACCCAAAACCCCTCCAGTTCCGGTCAATCTCTGCGAGCAATTTACCATCTTTATCCTTGAGTGAGAACGTCCAGTACCAAAATCCAGGATTCTCTACAGTTGCGAATTGCTTGTTCCTGTGTGTACCCAACATTAGTAGGAAGGGGAAAGCAGCCCACATCACCAGAGAGTCTTGCAAAGCCTCACCCTATGTACAAATCATAGACACGCCTCCACAGGTGCCACCTTCGGTGAGCCTCGCCAATAACCTGCACACCTCCAACACGAAACATGCACAATGTCACCTCCATAAAGCATTATGATACCAACGAAACCAGATCAAAACACATCAACAGGATGGAATTCTCAGTGCCGTTGAACAACCTTCCCATCAACTTCAACATAGATCGTACTGTTAATGAGCCACATAGGTCGTCGAATCTGAAAATCCCAGTGCGAATTCTAGGTTAATAGGAAGCCTCCACCACTTGCACTACTGACTGTGTTCAAGATAAACGTCTAATTAACTGCTTGACTGATCCCCATACCCGGAACAATTCAACCCCATTCCCATCCAACACAGATGCAATAAATGAGCGCCTTGTCCTCAGAAGCTGCATCACATGTCCAGCCTTCCTAGTCAGTAACCATTAGGCATGCCTCTTGAAGCTCCTCAGGAAGCAGTTCTCCAGACTAAGAACGCCTCATCTCACAGGAACCAAGAAAATCACCTGTCTCATGAACCAGGCACTGTCTTCCACAATGTAGCCAACTGGCTGGGAGCAAACGACAATGTCAGTGGCCATGCTTCACACCCCCATGCTGCAACCAAGTTATGGCGGAGGTTTCCAGTCTATCTGCCAAAGGTTGGTGATGTACGAAACACATTGATACTTACACCCTGAGGCTGTCGTGGATCAATCACAACGTATCGATTTTGCTGCAGCACATCCAACCCCAAAGAAACTCAAAACAATCTCCTCTACACGAAGAAACAGAAACTACTAGCATGACATTATTGGCCTCTACGGCCCGCACCTGCTCAAATCCGAAGGCCAAATTGGCCCACTCAATATTTCTCGTGATCAGCAAGTCTGGCCTCGCCAGCACAGGAACTAACTTTTCCTGCAACAAACACACCCCCATTGATCACATCAGTGCACAGATCTCATGATAAACAGACGCTGCATCGTCATCTCTGTCACACACCTCCTCAGGAGAAGCTGGTCTTAAGCTCCCTGAAAGTGGCTGGCTCGGAGGTGGCTGGGAGAGGGTCGGAGAAGCAGGCAGCTCATCCACTTGAGTAAACACGTTGGGGTCATCCTTATCCCCAGAGTTGGATCGTGACTGCATGCGTTTATGTCTCAACTGCCTCCTTTTCCTGTCAGCCACAAGCCTTGCTGCCAACCATTCGTTGCTCAGGCTATGCTCATGCCGAACGGGCTGCCCTCCACGTTTCATCAGCTCACGTTTCATGTCCTGCACTGGTGTTGAGCGGTATCTTCCACAATGAGGATAATTGTCCAACCGAGATCTAATGCTCCAATTCCAAGAAATTCCTGCGCCAAACCCGGCATGAGGTCCTGAAGTGCGTGTAGCACAGTTGGCCGTGGAAGCCTCTGTCTGAGTCTTGGAAACATCATTCCCAGCCCCCGCAATTGCACCAGCCTGTCGGACAATTTCTGGCGATATCGCCCCTGACTCCGAATCCGTCAATTTGCAGCACGCTGCATCTGGTACTGGATTCCTCCATCTTCCCCGCCGCACAGACAGCTGAAAGAAGCGAAAAGGAGACCGTTAAGCTACGCGTGCTTCACTCCTGCTCCTCCAAGTACACACAGATCACAATCTACGCTCAAAGCAACAGACCGAAATGAGAACATACCGCAGCTGAACCGACCGGATCGGAAGCAGAAAAGCGCCTGCGACGGAGGCCTGATCGGAGGAGGGCGGCCATGGCATGGCGATCCTGCACAAGCAGGATTTAGACAGTCTTTTAAGCCACTTGTCCCACGGGTACCTTAATTATACGAAGTCCCATGACGAAAATTCGTCCTTAGTGGACTTCAATAAAATTCTCGTTCTACTTCTTGATGAACATTGTCACTTGCTACACAAATTCGTACAAAGTGAAAGCAACGAAAACTCTTCAAAGGGTATGCCATAGTATGGGGCACTTTTTTTTCGCGCGCGAAAGTTTTGTTCACACCACACTCTTTTCGGTGTCCGGTTTGGTAACCCGAAATGGGATAGCCCAAAGCGGACGCACCAAAGCGGCCACATTGCTCCCAGCCCCGCCCCGTATCAATCCTCCCCATCCCTGCACCAAGCACCTACTAACCTCGTCTCCATTTCTTGCTGATCATGGTGGTGTCGAATTGTTTGCTTTGTCTCAAGTTTTGCTTGGGGACATTGCCATCGGGCATATCGGGAACGATCACCCGCAAGTAAGGCCAGATAACCCCTCAATGCATTGTTGGCGTAATGCTCCTTTTCTTGCAGATGGCTTACATCCACGCGGCTGGGTGGTGCTAGTGCAGGTAGTTTGCAGGCATACTACGGTTGTGGGCGGGATGGCAGGCACCGGCCCACCCTCTCCTCCTCACATGCCGCAGCTCCGGCCCTGCACCACGGCATGTCACGGGCCGATGGAGGAGGGTTCCATGCTCTCCTCCGAGCTCACCCGATCCTAATATGTGGAGTGAGTTGCTTTACAGGTCTTATGACCCGAAGAAGCCAATGCATCCTCTGTGCTACGAGGAGCTTGATGCACTATTGCAACATGTCGAGGACCACAACGACCTCATCTGCCACATAGAGAACTACCCCTTGGACTTCGAACTTCTTTTCGAGCTGAGGGAACGTGGTCGCAGGTATTTGGACTGGACCTGGACTTCAACCTGTGAGAGTGGCTTCCAGAAGCTGAAAGTGTAGTATTTCATGCATACTCATTTTAATGGATGGCCATTGGGTTCTAACAATCAATGCGAGGCTTCGCAGTCCAAGCATCCGGAGTCATTGGAGGACTTCAAGATGTGGATGGCCAAGTTCCACTCCGACGGCTTGACTCACAGGTTGTACAGCTGGCCCCGACGCTATCGCCCCCTCTGGATTTCATTACAACCTCTTCTACGAACTGGACGCACGCCAACCATGTCTTGTGGGAGGAGATGAACGACCTCTACATCATCAAGGACAGTGATCATAGGGGTTAGGACTGGTGGTCATCGGCTTTAGGTACCTTGAAGCAGGGGTTTTGTTAGGACATGGTGGTGGAGGCCTTTAGGGTTTAGGTTTGTAGGTTTCCTCATATCTGGCTTCCCACGGTTTTGGAGGCAAGCGTAAAAAATGGGGGGCGCCATTGCAAAATTGTGGGCACAGAGACCTGGCTGACGAGTGGGAAGCCTCCACGTGGCGCCCCCTTCCCTATTGCCATGCCCCTGCAATAACTTCTGCCCGCTTCACGCACCTCGGAGCAACCCAATGGCCTCTACAAGGGGGCGTCCATTCTTTGGCCGGCACAATCACCGCACATGTTCCTTTTCAAAAAACAGCGATTTTTTCATGGCCGTCCGTGATTGGCTTGCCATCATCATTTGTGCCTACACAAGCACCGCCTGCGGACACCTACGTTGGATGCGCTCTCCTCCTACCCTATGCTATACAGGCCTCGTTGTCTACCCGCCTCCACAACGCAACCTGCACCCTCTGTTGGCAAGTCACTCCCACGCCATCTCTTGCAGTGGGAGCCCCCGTCAACTGCAATACAGGCACATGGCTGTCACCGCTTGATGCAGGCGATTCATGTCTGGGAGGTAATTTGTGCACTTCAAGCCTGCTAAAAAGTTATGGTAACACAATCAGCACTAGGAGGAATACACAACACATAGCACATGAGAGAATGAATTATGGAAGGGTAGGAAAAGGTACAAGAAAGTGTGTGAAGAGTCGTAACCGTACGAAACCCTAGAAATGACACTACGTGACCTAAACTTAATAAAGTTTCAGCTTTACCTCTAAACCCTAAATATAATTATTAAGTTAGGTTAGACCCAATAATAATAATGCTATTATTTAATACCCCCTCTCAGACCTAACCTTGGTAATTATAAAGATAAAAACAGACAAGCCGCAAACGGGAAGATAAGGTGAAACCCTCGGGCGAATCCGCGTGCGTCGTCCATTCGCGGAGTGAGGCCATGAAACCCCGTCTGTCCACAGACTGCCACGAAAAACACTAGCGCACATGCCAGATCTGGCCCTAGCCACCGCGCTTGCATGTGGATCCTAGTCCCGGCTGAGCGCGCCACACAACATGGCTGCCGCACGCAGGATCAAGGCAAAGAAAAGATAGGATCTGGGGAGGTAGGAACCCTGGAGTACTGACCAAGTTGGGAGTGGCTGAGGCGAGCTATCAACAGTTCGAGGCGCCGTGGGCAATGAGGTTTTTGGAGGAGCATGGCGCCCAAGGCCGCAGCGGAAATTTCAACTGCCCAATGGTCCATAAGCTGGGACTCGGGTTCATGGAGAAACGGTGGAACTATGTGAGCCCAAGTCTGGTGCAAGAGTGTGCTCGCCAGCTGAAGCTAAGTCGCTAGGGGAAGGAATCAAAGCGAGGCCATAGGATTGGGATGTGGAGTTGGTCAGGGAGGTGTATGGGCGCAGCGAGGAGGAAGTGGGAGGATTGGTAATTGAGCCCTCCCGGAAGAGGAGCACGACAGCAGCAGCGGCGGCTCTGGTCAAGACAAAAGTAATTCGGGAACCCAATGGATGGTTGACCCAAGAAATGGTCTACCTTGACTTATGGAGTGCGGCGGATGGCTCCTTTGTTTCTGACACAAGCGGGATTATTTGTCTGACCATTTGTTGCTTTTTCTCCATGAGGTTGTCAAGGGTATAAGGATCGATTGGGGCAGGATTATTTTTGACAAGCTATGTGAGGAGAGGCTGAACCTGACCTTCCCTTCCCCTCGCCCCTCCTTAATTTCGCCCTTCCTGGTTCACCTATATGCACACTCTAACTGTTTGCCTAAGATAGAGATTATGGCTTCCCTCCACATGTGGAAGCCAGTTAGGGAGGTGAAGTGGAAAGCGGAAGAGCCCAAGAAGGAAATAGAGGAGGAATCTGGCAGCTGGGAGTCTGCGGCAACGGGAAGCTCTAGAGAAGAAAAGGAGGTCGGCACAGACAGAAAAAGGAAGGCCGAGGAGTCAGGCGAGGCCCAACAAAGAAAGGGAAGGTGGACACGCGCGTCACCAGGTCGAAGGCAGGGGTCGCGCTGCAGGAGAAGGCGAGGAAGATGAAGGCAAAGCGACAGATTGACTTGTCAGATGAGGAGGCGCGACCTGAGGAAGACAATTTTGCTGACCTGGATGGAGGTGATGAACAGGCCCCGGAAGAATTAAGGTTAGCCCCAGCAACGGAACCCTCACCTGGGTGGGAAGAAATTTTCAAGGGGGCTCCCTTGGCGACTGAGGTCGATGTGGTGAAGATAGTTCGGGTACGCACCTTGCAGCCATGAATCAGGCTCAGTCGGACATGCCGGACCAGGCTGCGTTGGCACTCAGCTGGCTCGGTGTGCAAGGGCGACAAGAGGAAGTGGTGAAGGCTAAATTCGATGAGGAGGAACCTAGGCAAAAATAGTTGGAGGAAGACAAGCAGGCACTGGAGGAGGCGAGGATCAAAGTCCAGGAGGATTTCACCGGGGCAGGAGGAATTCTGATCCATGGCAGTCGTGAGGAATCGCTCATGGCTCGGATTAAGGATGCCCATGAAGCAACCGTCGGGAGATGCGGGGAGGCTGCGGGCCCAAGAGCAGAGGTAGCCTCTAAGGAGAAGGTCCAGTTGGCGGGCCGGTACAAGTGGGAGCAAGGCAGGCGGGGCCAGTCGGGAAGGAGAAGGAAAAGGGAAGAGGGCGGCGGTCCACGGCCGAGGGTAGTGGAAGCCACTCACAGGTGAAGGAGGCAGAATGGCGAAACCCCTACCATGGTTGTGGAGCAGTGTGTGGAGTCTACTACCGGGGTGGCGGAAATCTCCACCGACGCGTTGGAGAACCCACCTGCAGGGCAACCATGGCGCGCGCGGCGATGTGGCATCCTTCAAAGGCATGGTTCAGGCGGTCAGGGGTAGTCCACGGGTGGCTCTCACCACTACCAGGTAATTGCTACAACTACCGAGGTGGGTCCCACACCAAACCCTAGCAACTTATTTCTGGCGCACGGCGCCGTGGGTTCCCGTCACGGGTGGCTATCTCTGCTCACAGATCAGGTTTATTCTGCACTCCATACTCTATGCGCACACCGATTCCTAGGGACGGGAGTTCCTAGGATACCTCACACCTATTCCACACACACACAGAAAGGGCGCCACACCCACATTTCCACGGCATTTCCCTTGTGCACTTTCCCTTTGCTGGGTTTGAGTTTTACCATCCACACAGACAAATCTCCACTGTTCACTTCCTAACTCGTTCTCCTTCTCACTCCACTTTCAATCTCACACCTCGCATCTGATTTCGATCTCTCCTTCACCCGACCTTCTCTCTCTCTCTCTCCCTCTCTCGATCTTAGCTTCCAGCCTCCACTCAACACTCTCTTGATTTGAACACAACTACGGGAACAAGGGTGAAGGAAGAAGAACCCTCGGGCGTCACGGTTCACAGAGCAAGCTCGATTCCGCCCGCGCCAATCCCTCGGTTTCCTCCTCCGTTGTCGGCCAGCGCTCTCGCCCTTCCTCCCCGGTTGGAGCAAGCTCTCGACCACCCCTAGGAGCGTCTCGCACACCCCACCTCTGTCAATCGGACATCTCCAACCAGGCACAGGCAGCGTGGGGATCTCAATCAGGAATTATCTGATGTGAGGGGCACAATTCGCCCCTTTTGTACATCGGCTAGGGCGTCATAGCCCACCAGATTTCTCAGGTCCTAAAAATGGCTAAATGTGAAGAGGCGCGCCTACAATTCCGAACGATCTTAGGTCCAGTATGGCACCCTATCCAAGGTTCTATTCTTAGGATGCTACTACCATTTGCCTACATTATCTTGCACCCTCCTCAGGCTTGGCACTTTGGCCCTCCATCCAGCTACGCCTCCACGAGCCCTCCTTCCTGCTTGTTGTGACAAGTCCTCCCAAAGGACCTCCACCTCGCTGCCACTGCTGGACGTCCTTTCGCACCTAATCGGGGGTATGCCTTGCACAGGCTTCCTCCACTCCGCCTTTATTCTTTGAGGATTACGGGCTCTTCATCCACCCATGCCTGGACTTCTTCCTCCGTTAGCTCCTCCAAAACCGCCTCCGTATAATAGGGGGCCAATCCCCACACCCGGGCACAGTGGAAGAAGTATCCACTTCGGGTCCTCACTTGCAGAAGGTAAGCCCTGGTCCCTCCTATTTCCACACGCACATGGGCCAGTGAAGTTAAGCACGCATTCCCCATTCACATATAGACCAGGAACATAAGTTTCCTCATCCATGTGTCCCGTAACATAATAGGACCCCTAGCATAGATGAGGTGCTTACCCCTCCTCCGTGGACTACCCACAGCACTTTGATCCACCCAGCGCAATGCCATGTCGCCTCTGTTGCGCCGCTCATGGCTCGGATTAAGGATGCCCATGAAGCAACCGTCGGGAGATGCGGGGAGACTGGCGGGCCCAAGAGCAAGAGGTAGCCTCTAAGGAGAAGGTCCAGTTGGCAGGCCGGTACAAGTGGGAGGCAGGCAGGCGCGGGTAGTCGGGAAGGAGAAGGAAAGGGAAGAGGCGGGTCCACGAGAGTAGTGGAAGCCACAGGAGTGAAGGAGAGACGACCGCGATGGAAACCCCTACCATGGTTGTGGAGCAGTGACGTGTGGAGTCTACTACCGGGGTGGCGGAAATCTCCACCGACGCGTTGGAGAACCCACCTCAGAGGCAACCATGAGCGCAGCGAGGCGATGTGGCATCCTTCAAAGGCATGGTTCGGCGGTCGGGGGTAGTCCACGGGTGGCTCTCACCACTACCGAGGTAATTGCTACAACTACCAGGTGGGTCCCACCAAACCCCTAACTGGCCTTATGTAGCCTTGGTTCCGTCACGGGTGGCTATCTCTGCCTCACGGATCGTTTATTACACTCCATACTCTGTCACTGCGATTCCTAGGGACGGAGTTCCTAGGATCACCTCACCTATTCCACACACACACGAAAGGCGCCACACCTGCATTTCTTGATTTGCTTCATGGGCATCCTTGATCGGGCCATGGCGCTTCCTGTGACTCGTCATGGATCCTCTTGGGCCTAGCAAATCCTCCTCAATTTTGACCCTCATCTCCTCAAGGCACCTTGTCTTCCTCCGGTTGTTTAAAGCGTCCCCCTCATCAAATCGGGCCTTTACCACTTCTTCTCGTCGCCCTGCTTGGGTGAGTGCCAGCGGCTGATCTAGCAAATCGAGCTCGGATCATGGGCATGGTCGGTTCTGCAGATCCACTTGTTGAGGAGGCCTCGCGCCATACGCCATCCCCCTGTCCAGCACCTTCTTTCCCGGCAAAGGTCGCACCTAACCAACTACTGAATACCTCTGTCACCAAAGGAGCTCCTTTGAAAATCTCTTCCCATCTTGAGGAGGGGTCCGTTCTTTGAGGTCAACCCTAATTCTTCCGGGGCCTATTCGTCGTCTGTATCCAGGTCAGCAAAATTGTCCTCCTTGGACCGCGCCTCTTCCTCCGCCAAATCGATGCAGCGGCCTTCATTTTCTTCGCTTTTTCTGCGGTGGCGCCTTGACCTGGTCGCGTCACCCTTCCTCTCTTCGTTGAACCTCGCCTTTAGCTCCCCGGCCTTTCTCTTGTGCAATCTCCTTTCCTCTTACAGGCCATGCGCGGACTTCGGTATCGAGATCCTTCCTCTATGTCCTCCTTGGGCTATCACTTCCACTTCACCTCCCTAAGCGGCTTCCACATGTGGAGGAGGCCACAATTTCTACTTCCGGTGGTTAGAGTGCGCGCAGGTGAACCGGGGAATGGCGGGGTAGAGAGGACAAGGGGAGGAGGTCGATTCAACCTCTCCTCACCTGTCAAAAGGTCGGCCCCAATCAATGCTTGTACCCTTGACAACTTCATGGAGAAAAAGCGGCAAATAGTTAGACAAATAATTCTACTTCTTGTCTTGTAGGAAGCAAAAAGCCATCAGCCAAACCCATCGGTGTCACGGATACCAATTCTCAGGTCAACCACCATTGGGTTCCCTAATTCGCCCGACTTGACGGAGCGGCTGCTGCATTGTTGTGCTCCTCTTAGAGGGTTCAATCACCAATCCACCCGCTTCCTCCTCATTGCGCCCATACACTTTCTGACCAATTCGATGTCCCAATCCACGAGGCTTCGCTCTAATTCCTTCGCCTTGTTGCTTGTCCTTGATTTGGCGAGCACGCTCTTGCACGGTCCAGCTCACATAATTCCAGCTTCTCCATGAAGCCAATGTAGGCTATGCACTTCCACAGGGAGTTAAAAAGTAGGGTTTGTTTTTTAGGATTGAAGGATAAATAAAGGCGGAAAAGGAGGAATAAATTGGGGTGGCGCTTGGACGAGGCTCGGAGTATACTCGGACTCTGGAGTGAACAACGGACCCCGGTACCACTATGGCAAGCTCGATTCGCCCCGCGCCAATCCCTCGGTTTCCTCCTCCGTTGTCGGCAAGGCGCTATCGCCCTTCCTCCCCAGTTGGAGCAAGCTCTCGACCACCCCTAGGGCGTCTCGCACCCCACCTCTGTCAATCGGACATCTCCAACCGAGCCGCGTGGGGATCTCAATCGAGGGGAATTATCTCGATGTGAGGCTGGTCGCCTTTTTACATCGGCTAGGCGTCATAGCCCACAGTTCTCAGGTCCTAAAAATGGCTAAATGTGAAGAGGCGCGCCTACAATTCCGAGCGATCTTAGGTCCAGTATGGCACCCTATCCAAGGTTCTATTCTTAGGATGCTACTACCATTTGCCTACATTATCTTCGCACCCTCCTCAGGCTTGGCACTTTGGCCCTCCATCCAGCTACGCCTCCACGAGCCCTCCTTCCTGCTTGTTGTGACAAGTCCTCCCAAAGGACCTCCACCTCGGCCCTTCTTGGGCGTCCTTTCGCACCTAATCGGGGTATGCCTTGCACAGGCTTCCTCCTCAGCTGCGCCCATACACTTTCTGACCAATTCGATGTCCCAATCCACGAGGCTTCGCTCTAATTCCTTCGCCTTGTTGCTTGTCCTTGATTTGGCGAGCACGCTCTTCACAGGTCACATAATTCCTTCTTCTCCATGAAGCCAAGATGAGCTATGCACTTCCTGAGGAGTTAAGAAATAAGTAGGGTTCTGTTTTTTAGGATTGAAGGATAAATAAAGGCGGAAAGGAGGAATAAATTGGGGTGGCGCTTGGACGAGGCTCGGAGTATACTCGGACTCTGGAGTGAACAACGGACCCGGTACCACTATGGCAAGCTCGGACTACGAGATGAGATAAGTCCGGAACCCACTCCAGTCAAAATAGGATAAATGCAGAAAGTAACCTAGGAGGCGGGCGTGAGGGCAGAGCGCGCGTGGGCGGCCACAGTGGAGGTCGGGCATGCATGCGGGCCGTAACCTTGCAGGCCGTTATAGCGGTATTCACGCCCGCAGGCTGCGGCGTAAGGCGAGTAAGCGGGCGTAGGGTCGAGTAAGCCATGCGGACCCACAGCGATTCTGGACAGCGCCTTCCGTGATTACTTCCTAGCGGAGGAGGTCATTTATTTCGTGACCTCGGACAATCCTCACGGTCCCTTGCGCTCATAATCCGGCTCTCTGGCGCTATCTTTTGGGCGCCCGGTCGACTTAGGCGTGGCGCACCGTCAAGGTTGGAGCGTGAGCAGCGGGAGGAACATCGTGCCCGGCGGACTCGGCCGGCTGACTGCAACAAGAGGAGGAAGCAATGGCACCCAAAAGCCGGTGATGGGGAGCCATGGACCCTCGTGGGCGCAACATTGTGACCCGGCTATCCGGACTTGACTGGAGGCGAGGGGTGCGGGTGGCATCTGGGCGTGTTCCAAATGGTGCGGACCTTTGACATCACTCTAGTCAGGAGTTTGCGGAAGATCTTTTGGCGATCAACAAGGAGGTCGATCCAAGAACCTCGGGAGGACCAGGCGATGGACCTTGGAGGTCACGAGGATGGCCTACAACCGCCGAAGGAGGAAGAAGGGGCGTGGTGCAGGCCCCTTAAGGCGAAGGGAAGATAGGGGCCCGACCACGGTGGCGATTCCACTACCATGATGGCAACTCCATAACCGTAAATGCATTCCGCAACCACAGTAGGTGTCTAAGCTACCCTGTTGCTTCTCCCTTTCCTCCGGTAGTTCCTTCCACTACCCCAGTCGTGGACCTGCTACTCCACTTCCCTTTTCCCTTCTCCTTCCTAGCTCGGCCACGTGCCTCGTCCCGCTCCCTCTTGTACCGGTCCGCCAACTTCAAGGCCTTCTCCCCAGAGGCCGCCTCTTGCTCTTGGGCTCGCAACAATTCCCCCTGCATTTCTTGATTTGCTTCATGGGCATCCTTGATCTGGGCCATGAGCGCTTCCTGCTGACTCGTCATGGACTGTAACTCCTCTTGGGCCCTGCGCAAATCCTCCTCAATTTTGACCCTCATCTCCTCCAAGGCCTGCTTGTCTTCCTCCAGTTGTTTCCGCTTAGCGTCCCCCTCATCAAATCGGGCCTTTACCACTTCTTCTAAATCGCCCATCTTGAGCGGTGAGTGCCAGCGGCTGATCTAGCAAATCCATTGAGCTCGGATCATGGGCGTGTCGGTTCTGCCCGGATCCACTTGTTGAGAGGCCTCGCGCCATCGCCATCCCCATCCGGCACCTTCTTTCCCGGCAAGGTCGCACCTAACCAACTACTGCGTCGACCTCATCACCAAAGGAGCTCCTTTGAAAATCTCTTCCCATCTTGAGGAGGGGTCCGTTCTTTGAGGTCAACCTAATTCTTAGGGGCTATTCGTCATACATCCGGTCGGCAAAATTGTCCTCCTTGGACCGCGCCTCTTCCTCCGCCAAATCGATCTGCCGCTTGGCCTTCATTTTCTTCGCTTTTTCCTGCAGCACGGCGCCCGCCTTCGACCTAGTGACGCGCGCGTCCACCCTTCCTCTCTTCGTTGAACCTCGCCTAGCTCCCCCAGCCTTTCTCTTCTTGCTTGTGGCAATCTCCTTTTCCTCTTCTGAACTGCCTGTCGCCGCGGACTTCCAGCTGTCAGATCCTTCCTCTATGTCCTCCTTGGGCTATCCGCTTTCCACTTCACCTCCCTAACTGGCTTCCACATGTGGAGGGAGGCCACAATTTCTACTTCCGGCAGACAGTTAGAGTGCGCATACAGGTGAACCAGGAATGGCGAAATTAGAGAGGGACAAGGGGAAGAGGAGGTCAGATTCAACCTCTCCTCACACAGCTTGTCAAAAAGAATTCGGCCCCAATCAATGCTTGTACCCTTGACAACTTCATGGAGAAAAAGCAGCAAATAGTTAGACAAATAATTCTACTTCTTGTGCTGTAGGAAGCAAAGAAGCCATCTGGCCAAACCCATCAGCTGTGCGGATACCAATTCTCAGGTCAACCAGCCATTGGGTTCCCTAATTACATGACTTGACGGGGCTGCTGTTGTTGTGCTCCTCTTAGGAGGTTCAATCACCAATCCACCCGCTTCCTCCTCGCTGCGCCCATACACTTTCCTGACCAATTCGATGTCCCAATCCTGAGGCTTCGCTCTAATTCCTTCGCCTTGTTGCTTGTCCTTCAGCTGGCGAGCACGCTCTTGCACCAGTCCCAGGCTCACATAATTCCATCGCTTCTCCATGAAGCCAAGCTGTGGGCTATGCACTTCCCTGGGGAGTTAAGAAATAAGTAGGGTTTCTGTTTTTTTTTTAGGATTGAAGGATAAATAAAGGCGGAAGGGGCAGCGCTATATGGTGGCAATGGAGAAGCAGCGGCGAAGGAGGAGAAAGCAATGGCATGAGGTGACCGAGGCCGCCTTGGCCTCTGATACGGCTCTCAAATCTGGCGGAGAGGTGGCCCAACAAGCCACGCCCGGCTCCGGAACACTTATGGCGGAGGGAGTATCGGGTGCTCGGGCACGTGGAAGAGGCAATTCAACAAGTCGATTCGGACAACGAAGAGGCGCCTTCCGCCCATACTTCCAAGCGCGGCCAGGAGGGAGGTCATTTTACGGACCTCGACAATCCTCACAGTCCCTTGCGCTCCAATCCGGCTCTCTGGCTATCTTTTGGGCGCGCCGACTAGGCGCGCCGTCAAGGTTGGAGCGTGAGCGGCGAAGGAGGAACATCGTGCCGGACTCGCCCGGTGCCACAAGAAGAGGAGGAGAAAGCAATGGCACCCAAAAGCCGAGTCTGGGAGCCATGGACCCTCGTGGAGCGCAACATTGTGACCCGCGCTATCCGGACTTGGCCGGAGGAAGAAGGGGCGTGGTGCGAGTGGCATCGGGGCGTGTTCCAAATGGTCGGACCTTTGACAACGTCACTAGTCCGGAGTTTGCAAAAATCTTGGCGATCAACAAGGAGGTCCGATCCAAGAACCTCCGGAGGACCCGAGGCGATGGACCTTGGAGGTCCCGAGGATGGCCTACAACCGCCGAAGGAGGAAGAAGGGGCGTGGTGCAGCCCCTTAAGGCGAAGGGAAGATAGGGCCCGGCAGTGGCGATCTTGAGGCTCGAACGCAGCCGGACAACCAACGGATGGTTGATATCCGATCTGGGCGGTCGAGTAAGGGTAGCCCGGATCATTGTCCATTGAACTCGCCACCAAGGTGGATCACCTTGGTGATAACTGATGGTATTCATGCGCTCGGTGAGGAAGGCGGATGGGAAGGATTATCTTCGCCGGTTGATCGAGGCACGCAAGCTAAGGAGCGAAGCCCTCGCCATCGGTGACCCCATACGATTCATGTATGGGGACATTTCGAGCTCTGAAGGAGGAGAGCTTGAGCGGCGCTCGGAAGGGGTGAGGCCCCGAGTAGGCGTGCAAGGCGCGAGGTGGGGGTCGTCAAGACCAAGCGGACTCGGGAGGAGGCGAGGGATTCCGGACTCCATACGTGAGCGAACCCCTCACCACCCAGGGAAGTTTGGGAGGAGATTCCCCTTCCTCCTTTTGGTGCCCCTCCGGGGCAGTAGGGAGGCGATGTGGGAGGCGTTGGCGGCTCCGGCGGCAACGACCAACAACCACGACGGTGCCGAGCCCCGACGAACTCAGGGAGCCAAGAGGCGGAAGTGCCGCCACGCCTCGGAAGGTGCGTACCCACCACCTTGCAGTGGCAAGAGGTCAAGAGGCGGAAGGAGGAAGAAGGGGCGTGGCCCAAGGAGCGGAGGCCGGACCACAAGTCCGGACCCGGAAGGGGCAAAAGAGCTTGCTCCGGACCCCCTCACCTCCTCCGAGCCCCGGAGAAAGAGGGCACAAAGGAGTTAGAGGCCAAGAGGGCCAAGAGGGTGAGACTCGGACCTCACCACTCGGGACCCGAGGGTCTGATTAGGTCCGAGAACCCAGTCGGACTTACTCGGGCGGTATGGAGGTCCTTGGCGGAGAAATGCCGGCTCCACTACGGACTTTGTGGGGGCCTCACTGGCCGTGGAAGAAACACGGCGAGTCTGGCTACCGTCATGGACGGAATGCTTTGGGGTCTCTGTGTACAGTGAGAAGACCCGGGAAGTGGAGGCCACCCGAGGAGGATGGTGGAACTCAAGAGCAAGTGAAGGCCAGGGGCAAAGGAAAAGGCGGAGTCCCTCGCTCGGATCGAGGAAGGGAAACGCCGGGTGGGCGTGAGTCGGACGGAGGCCCGGCGGTTCAGCAGACGGCCAAGGTTCTTGTCTGACAGTGGCCTCAGAGGCCCAAGCGCGGGCGGAGGACCTTTTGCGAGAGGGAAGCGCAGAGGCGGAAGAGGCCCGGGAGCAGAGAGCTCGGGACTGGCGGGCGGCCCGGCTAGGCGCCAAGTGGGCGGCCAGGTAAAGGCGGCGAAGGAGTCGGGCGCGGCAAGAGCGGCCGGATCACTACTGACGTGATCGGGCCGGTGGAGAGTCGGCAGTGACCGAGGCTAACTCGAAGGCCGCCATGGCGAGCAAGGGGCCAGGAGGAGATGGAGGCCACTCGGGAGATAGGAGATCTCCAGGAGCAGTGCAGGAGTAGAGGAGGCGGCGGATGGAGGGGCAGAAGGACACCTGGAGCTACAACTCCAAGATGCGTCGGCGGCAGTGATTCTCAACGAGAATCCACGACTCGAGCACGAAATAGAGTGCCTCGGCTCCGTCAAGACGGAGGAAAATCGGCGACTATCCAAGGAGTTGGACGTTGCCGAGCTAAGGAGGTGGAGGAAGTCCGAGTCGGACGGTATCGGCCACTGGAGAGGGAGTGGCGAGCTAAGGCCGGAATGAAGCGGAGGAGCGAGCTGGGCGAGAAAGAAGCTGGTCCGGTGAGAAAGGCGGAGGAGCGGAGGCGGAGGACTTGAGGAGGAGGAGGAAACCCGGGTGGGCGTGAGTCGGACCTCACCATGGAAGGAGGAGATGGAGGCCGGACCGAGGCCGCCTTGTAGCCTCGCGTGTCTGAGCTCAGTGTCAAATCTGGCGGAGAGGTGGCCCAAGCCGGGCGGCCGCCCCTAACACTTATGGCGGAGGGAGTATCGGGTGCTCGCACACGTGGAAGAGGCAATTCAACAAGTCGATTCGGACTTTGCCTATTACCACCGAGCCCAAGGCGAGAAGCCTCTCGGCCGCAGCAGACGGACCTGGAAGGCTCAAGGAGATGAAGGCCACGGGGACAGACAGGACCCTAGTGGCCTGTTTGAGATGACGGAGCGGAGGCGGAGAGGAGCAACCGGAGGAGCGAGCAGGAGCGGCGGATGCGGCGAGGTAAGCACCCGCACCTCACCATGGAAGGAGGAAGAAGGAGCGGGATGCGGAGACCTTTGTGGAGGACTTGAGGAGAGCCACGGAGGAGTCCGTGAGGAGGAAACCGGGTGGGCGTGAGTCCGGACTTTGTCCGGACCCAGAGGAGGCCGGACCACAAGTCCGGACCTGTGTCGTCCGGACCAGTCCGGACCCGTGTAAGTCCGGACCGAGGTCCGGACCCCGACAAGGTCGGACCTAGCCGGCCGGACCCGAAATAAGCCGGACTCGAGTTCGGGGAGTCGAGAGACCTCGAGGAGGGCCGGGCAGTGAGGAGGAGCCCCTTCGACTTACGCTAGGGGAGCGAATGGTGGTGGCCCCAAGGACCCGAGGAGGCGAGGAGGATGACGTCGTGGTAACGGTTGTCGACCGAGCTAACTCGGAGAGGAGGGCCCGCCTCACGGATCATCCGATTGGGTGCACCACAAGTCGGACGGGATTGGACCACCCATTCCGCGGGGCCAGGACCTTCCACCCCATGGCGAGAAGGAGATAGGGAATAGGATGGCCGATTAGGGATACCGAGGCTATCACCGAATAGGGGTGTAATAAAGACGCGCCTTGGGCGCAGATAAGAGGGGTGAGGTGCTCTAGTAAAGCATCTTTCTCTTGGTGTTGATGCGCGTTCTTGCGGACCTTTGTGAGTCTTCTTGCTAACGTGAGTCTGAGTCACGGCGAGCACGGCTCGGGAGATTGATCAAGGTCCCGTGACGGACTTAACGCGTTGTGGTGTGTGCGGGGAAGGGTGATTGGTGACGTGCTCGTCGAGCGTCCGAACCGAGCAGGTGGGCTGGAGGAACTCGGAGGGTGTAGAGCCGGACGGAGGCCCGGAGGACGGAGGAGGTCCGGCTGCGTAACCCGCGTCTTTTCTAAGGCAAGAGTGTAGCGTGAGGAGAGAGGAAAGGACCGGATGCGTGAGGATGTATGTGAACGATACGGACGCGAACGGGTCCTTAAACGCGTTTGGCCATCCAGCTGTCGGTGAACGTTGTGAGTAGTTAGGAGTATGTGTGTGTGTTGAGGGCGAGCAGGCGCTAAGGGCAGTAGAATCACCGAACGCGTACGGGCCTATCATTCCCTTGGGAACGGACTTCTTCCTACAACGACACGGATTGTGGCGCTACCATCGCAAAAGTCCGCCACATTTTGGCGCCGTTGCGGGAATGAAATCGGTGCGTGGTCGCAAAGTGCGTCCTTAGGAAGAGAAGGTAAGTGAATGCGTGGTCGGCGGTCAAGAGTGAACCGTCGGGAGGATCGGACGTGGTCACCTCGCGTGCTCTCCGAGCCGGGAGAGAGGCGTCAAACCCAACGAGAGAGCCGTCGATCGAGGAGGAGAACGTGGTCGAATTGTCGGACCAAGACGAGTACGGGTACAAGGGGCACGGAAGAAGGTAGGGCGACCACGCCTAACCCGATGGCGGCGGCCATGGCCCCTACCTCGACCAAACAAGCGTACTCCATATTCGGAGGAAGAAGGAGCGGGATGCGGAGACCTTTGTGGAGGACTTCATGTCCAAAGCCAACTTCAACGGAGAGGGAGGCGGCCGCTCATCCAGCTTTTCCAAGGGGTTCTCAGGGGACGCTCAATGGTATCGGAGAAAGTACCGACCAGGAGAATGCCCCACCCGCCTCGTTTGAAGCTTTGAAAATGCCTTCTTAGAACGGTTTCGAGGATCGACCAGAGGGGTATGTATTATCAAAGTTGGAAAATCAGCGAGGAAGAAGGAGAAGCCGGGCTCAGACATCGAGCGGTTCTATGCCGAGGATCGGCATCCAACCCATACCACGATGCAAGCGATGCGGTGGTTCGCGGCCGGTCTAGCCAAACCCATGGCCGAGGCTCCGCGCTGGCCGAGAAGGACGTGGGCAAGGCGGTCGGGCGGCACTACGAGGAATCGCTACATCGAGGATAAAGAAATCCGCTCAAGGAGGCAAGAAGAAGAAGAAGAAACGGGTTCGGACTCAGGAAGAGTCTTGAGGAGGAGGAGGAAGACCAATCGGAGGTGTCTTGAGGAGGAGGCGGTCGTCCAAGAAGAGACGGAGGTCTCTAGCGAGGAAGAGTATCCCAAGAAGAAGAGCAAGAAGGCCCGGCTAAAAAGCGGGGTAAGAAGGAGGTGGTGACACCGGCCGTCCGAGAAGCTCCACGGACCCGACTCCCTCAAAGGAGGTAGCAGTGCGGGAGGACCGGAAAAGTGATAAAGAGAGTAGAGGACCGCGATAAACCGTTAAGGACCGAGGCGGAAAACACCGACGTGCGACGCATCTCGTGTGCCGGCCAACACGGCCATTCATCCAAGCGCCTCAAGGCCGGTGCATCAAGTGGACTACGAATACGAGGAGGAGGCCGAGGAGCAATGGGAAGAGGCCTATCAGTGAAGCCCCTCCGGGCCGCGATATCCCAAAACCATGTGTCAAATCAGCGGAGGTCCGTCAATACAGCCCACCCACCCGCATGGGAGCCCCTGAGATCCTGCGGCCGTGGTGCTGGAAGCTGGAATCGCCATTACTCCAACGCGTGTCCGTACCAACGAGGCGGGGTAATGGGGACTTGAGCGTGTGGCGGCGCAAGCGGGCATATGACGACGCTATGTCCCAACCCCGCAAGGGCAGTACGATATGCCACACCAAGCGGAGAAGACCACCAACGCCACCTCCTAAGGCTGCCGTCTGCAAGTCGAAGATGCTCGATTGGCGGAGTGGGAAGAGATTCAGTGCAGCGAGATGGAAAAGAAGAAAGCGGTGGGGTGTCGAAGGAAGGAGTCGGTGGAAATCTTGGAGGTGTCTACTCGTGGCCGAAGGAAGGAGCGACGAGAAAGGCGCCATTGAAGAAGAACAAGATCGAGGAAGCGTCACACGCCGAGGAAGGCAATCAAGCGGAAATACCAGAGGATCCGACCGATGAAGGAGGGCTGGGCGGCTGGAGGGATTACCGAAGGAAGTTCTCCTGCAGGGCAGGGAGAAGGAGCGGTGCCTCCGCACGGCCGCGATTTCCACCGGACGTCCGGGAGGTGACCGAGATGTTGCAGGAGGAAATGCGCAAGCATCCGGAGAATACCGTAACACGGTGACCCGGGAGAGGATGAGGGCAGCAGGATCCTCGATTGGGGTAGAAGCCTCCGCCTAATGTGGCGGACCGATGATGAATCGCCAGACCTGTGTCCTTTCGACAACCGAGGGATAACCCAAATACCGACAAGAGGTCCGTCGGGCCGTTAGGGAAACCCACCTCGGCGGAGCACCAAAGCCGTGAAGGGTAGCGGTGAGGGTGGTGTCCCATACGGACCCAGGCGCCATGGTACAAGTGGAGATTGGATGTATCATCAAGGATGTACCGTTGGACACGGGTCCGAGTCAACCTCATCACAAGCCACGGCACGAAAATTGGGCTTCACATCCTTGAACCCTCAACGAAGACTCGAGAATGGCGGACATGTCAAGAAGAGATCCGTGAGTTAACCGAGTCTTGGCCACCATAGCGCACCCTACAAACCGGATTTTGTTGTGATCAAACCGGCCGGACCATTAGGGTATGAGGTGTTCTTTGGGCGGCCATGGGTGGGTTGGCCAGACGCTACACTTTGGAAGGAAGGAGATTCACTTCAAGCCGGTGGGTGGGACCCTAAGGTGCGAGAAGGGAGGTTGCTATCACGGAGCAAGGACACCTATTGTGGGAAACGTGAGCACTACCGGAAGGGTATACCTCGTGGAGGACTCCACGCGGCGAACAAGATAGTTCCGAGGAGGCGACTTTCGCCAAGATCCGCCGGGTCCGAGGAGGAGATGGACTAGCGGGATGCCTTTGGCGCGGAAGTGGTTGATTGTTTTCGAGTAAACGCCACAACGGGGCTGGAGGAAGGAAGTGAAGAGGAGGTCGGACCAGACAAGGGAGGCAGTGAAGAGTCGGACCAAGGAAGCGGACATCGAAGGAGTAACACGATTCACCTCCGACGAGCTCTTGAGAGAATGGGGATGCGAGAGGACGATCCCGAGAGGAGGACGAGGGGTTTGACGCGAGGCAAAGAGCAGGAGGCGTGAACCCGGACGTGGAAGAAGTGGAGGTCCGCCGGTTTCTGTTTAAGAAAGGCATGCCTCCGGACTGAAGGAAGGACTAAAGCACTGGGGAGTTTTGCGGTGTTCGCCTTCAAGGTCACGGACATGAAGGGCATTCAAGAAGTGGAGAGCATAAGATCGATTTGAAGCCGGGAGCGGTGCCGTCAATCCGACAATACAAGCTCAACCCCAAGTATTCGATCAAGGTGAAGGAGGTCCTTGATAAGTACCGGAGGCGACATCATTTTCCCCATCGTCAGGAGTGGGTCGCGCCGATTGTGGTGGTTCCCAAGCGCCAGACAAATTCGGGTATGCCAAGATTGGAGGAAGCTAGCGGAGAAGGACCACTTCCGATGCCATTCGTGACGACATTTTGGACAAGGTGGTGGACGGACTACTTACTCCTTCTGGATGGCTACTCCGGATATAACCAATTGCACCTAAGGGAGTTTGGACAAGACGACCTTCACTACGAGTGGGTGCGTTTGCCTACAAGAGAAGTGCCTTTGGGATGACCGGAGCGCCGGGGGCTGCGTATGGTGACCAACGTCTTCCGTGACTTCGAGGGACTTCATGGAGATATTCTGGATGATTTTGTGTGCATGGGGAGCAGGACAAACACCTTGGGCATCTAAGAAGGTGCTTGGAGCGCTGCCGGGAGACTCAATTGAGCCTACACCCGGAGAAATGCTACTTTGGAATGACGGAGGGAATCTTGCTGGGACATCGGGTGTCGGCGCGGGGAATCGAGGTGGACCAGGACAAGGTCCGGGTCATCCAGTCTCTCCAGCCGCCGACGAACCTAAAGGAGCTGAGAGGTTTCCTGGGAATGGTGGGATACGCCGGTTTATTAAGGACTTTGCGAAGAGGCGGCTAAGTTGAGAACTCTGCGGAAGGAGGAGGTTTGGACAGTCACGAGCGAGAGGAGGCCTTCGGATTCTGACACCTTGGTAGCGCGGTTCTAAGAGGACCGGATTGGGCAGAAATTTCATGTGTATGTAGAGTGTCCGCTTTGCTATCGGAGTAGTCGAGCGGAAGGGCACAAGGATTATCCCGTATACTACGTTGGGCGACCACCCACGAAAATACACAACTACAGAGCCAAGCACCGGTATGGTATATCTTGTCAAGAAATTCGACACTACTACTAGTGAGTTTGTGTTCTATGTAGACCACTTTTGAAGCATCGGTGAATAAAGGCGGACTGTCCGGACGGATAGGTGGATATTGTTGCTGCGAGGAGTTCACGTTCAAGTGGAAACAAGACAAGGGAGGCAGCACCAAAATGCGATTTCACGATTGAAAACAGGCGGTGTTGAGAGATCGGAAGATGCGTTCCGGATGAGACATTGGTTGCCGGTAAAGTACCGGAGGAGCCCACCGAACCCCAAGCTACGGAAGCGAGCGGAGAAGGGAGGGTCCGTCCGTCCACCTACGAAGAAATGTACCTGGGAATGGAGCTTCCATCGACTCGTGGGCGGAGGGAGGCATTCACTATGCTCGACCCTTCGTAATGTACAACGGTGTGTGTTCAAATTAGGGCGGACGGAGTAGAAGAAGGTACTTGCAACCGGCGAGAGCAGGGGGCGGTCGTCAAGGGAATGCACAGGATTGGGAGGACACTACGCACAGTCACCACCAAAAGATTTTGAAGCGGATCGTGGCCAACAATGTATGGGGACACCCACCGGTTTGTGAAGAAGTGTGATGCTTGTCGGATCGGAAAGCCAACCCCGACGACACGGTGGCCGCTAGTACCGATATTGGCACCTTCGAAAAGTGGGGTATTGACTTTGTTGGACCTATACACCTGACAAGACACACACAAAGGAGATACATCCCGGTGGCAGCGGACTCGCACGGTGGGTAGAGGTGGCGACAAGAACGGACTCGCAAACACGTGGCCAAATTCACACGAGAACATCATAACATGATGTCCGCTGCAGTTGGTAAGTGATAGGGGAACCCATTTCCTTAATGATGTGGTGGCCGCCATGACGGAGTATTTAATCAATCATCGCAAGACGGCACCCTACAATCCTAAGGCCAATGGGTGACAGAGAAGACAAATGGGCTCATCTGCAGGATCTGAATAAACTCACGATGAACTACGCCCATGACGATACCAAGCGCCATCCGCAGTGGGCGTTCGGACAGAGAGGTGACCACACAACGGACCTGCTTACTTGACCTACGGACACTCTCCGTAATGCCGTGGAGTTTGAAGTGCCCACTTTTCGAGTAATGATGGAAGGAGGAGGAGGAGAGGAAAGCCATCGGCGACTCTTGGGGTTTGTTCGACACAGGACGGGGAAGAAGCTCGGTGAAGATGCATTGGTGCAAAACCTGAAGATTTACGATCACTGCGGAATCGGGAGTATGTAAAGGAAGGGACTGGCCCTCCTTTATGATAGTCGTTACATGCATTTCGAGCAAACTTCACGAGATGGATGGGTCCGTACCAAGTGGTGCAAGTATATGACAACGGGTCCGTCCCACGCTAGATGGAGATTGCCCACTCGGTGAGCGGGTGGTGAAGAAGTATGCTTAGTGTTGGCGGAGGCATGTGAGATGAGAAGGGAGTATGTGGGCTATGCACTTCCGGGAGTTAAGAAATAAGTAGGGTTTGTTTTTAGGATTGAAGGATAAATAAGGCGGAAAAGGAGGAATAAATTGGGGTAGCGCTTGGACGAGGCTCGGAGTATACTCCGGACTGGAGTGAACAACGGACCCGGTACCACTATGGCAAGCTCGGACTACGCCGAGTAACGGATAAGTCCGGAACCCACTCCAGTCAAAATAGGATAAATCGCCGAAAGTAACCTAGGAGCGGGCGTGAGGGCAGGCGGCGCCACGTGGGCGGCCCCGAGTGGAGGTCGGGCATGCAGAGGCGGGCCGTAACCTTGCAGGCCGTTATAGCGGTATTCACGCCGCGGGCTGCGCGGCGTAAGGCGAGTAAGCGGGCGTAGGGTCGAGTAAGCCATGCGGACCCACAGCGATTCGGACAGGCGCCTTCCGCGGTTACTTCCACAAGCGCGCGAGGAGGAGGTCATTTTGCTGCACCTCAGACAATCCTCACGGTCCCTTGCGCTCCGCAATCCGGCTCTCTGGCGCTATCTTTTGGGCGCCGGCGGCGCGTCGAGGTTGGAGCGGCGAAGGCGAGGAACATCGTGCGGCGGACTCGGCCGGCTGAACAAGAGGAGGAAAGCAATGGCACCCAAAAGCCGGAAGTCTGGGAGCCATGGACCCTCGTGGAGCGCAACATTGTGACCGGCGCCGCCGGACTGGGAAGAGGCGGTGGTGCGAGTGGCATCCGGGCGTGTTCCAAATGGTCGGACCGCGTCACTCTAGTCCGGAGTTTGCCCGAAGATGCGGCGATCAACAAGGAGGTCCGATCCAAGAACCTCCGGGAGGACCCGAGGCGATGGACCTTGGAGGTCCCGAGGATGGCCTACGCCAAGGAGGAAGAAGGGGCGTGGTGCGAGCCCCTTAAGGCGAAGGGAAGATAGGGCCGCCACGTGCGTCGAGGCTGGGCGCGGACAACCAACGGATGGTTGATATCCGATCTGGCGACGGTCGAGTAAGGGCGGTAGCCGGATCATTGTCCATTGGAACTGCTCACCAAGGTGGATCACCTTGGTGATAACTGGTATTCTGCATGCGCTCGGGAAGAGAGCGGATGGAAGGATTATCTTCGCCGTTGATCGAGGACGCAAGCTAAGGAGCGAAGCCCTCGCCCGATTCATGTATGGGGACATTTCGAGCTCTGAAGGAGGGAGAGCTTGCAGGCGCTCGGAGGCGGAGGCCTGCAGTAGAGTGCAAGGCGCCAGGTGGGGGTCGTCCTTCAAGACCAAGCGGACTCGGGAGGAGGGGACGGGAGGATTCCGGACTCCATCGTCTGGGCGAACCCCTCACCACCTGGGGAAGTTTGGGAGGAGATTCCCCTTCCCTCCTTTTGGTGCCCCTCGAGCGGCCGGCAGGGAGGAGGCGGAGGCGTTGGCGGCTCCGGCACCGGCAACACCAACAACCACGGCCGCCGAGCCCCGACGAACTCAGCGGGGCCGAGGCGGAAGGCGGTGCCGCCTACCAACGCAGCACCTCAGAAGGTGCCGGTACCCTTACCGCCTGGCAAGAGGTGAAGAGGCGGTAAGGAGGCGAAGGGGCGTGGCCCAAGGAGCAGGAGGTCGGCAGCAGCCCCACCCGGCAGTCTCCCGGCGAAGGGCAAAAGAGCTTGCTCCGGACCCCTCACCTCCTCCGAGCCCGGAGAAAGAGGGCACAAAGGAGTTAGAGGCCAAGAGGGCCAAGAGGGTGAGACTCGGACCTCACCACTCGGGACGAGGGTCCCGATTAGGTCCGAGAACCCAGTCCGGACTTACTCGGATCGGTATGGAGGTCCTTGGCGGACCGAGAAATGCCGGCTCCCACTACGGACTTTGTGGGGGCCTCACTGATGGCCGTGGAAGAAACGGCGAGTCAGCTACCGTCATGGACGGAATGCTTTGGGGTCTCTGGCAGTTGAGAAGACCCGGAAGTGGAGGCCACCCGAGGAGGATGGTGGAACTCAAGAGCAAGTGAAGGCGGCCAGGGGCAAAGGAAAAGGCGGAGTCCCTCGCTCGGATCGAGGAAGGGAACGCCGGGTGGTGAGCGAGGCCAGGCGGTTCCGGCCAAGGTTCTTCATGTCGACAGTGAAAGCAAGCTCAGAGGCCCAAGCGGGCGGAGGACCTTGCGGCGAAGAGGCGGAGGCGGAAGAGGCCGGGCACAAGCGGAGAGCTCGGGACTGGCGGAGGCGGCCGGCTAGAGCGGCGCCAAGTGGGCGAGCCGGTAAAGCGGCGAAGGAGTGAGCGAGCGGCCGGGATCACTCTGACGTGATCGGGCGGTGGAGAGAGTCAGTGACAGGCTAACTCGAAGGCCGCGCAGGCGGCTATGGGCGAGCAAGGGCCAGGAGGAGATGGAGGCCCGGCACTCGGGAGATAGGAGATCTCCGAGTGCAGTGCAGAGGTAGAGGAGGCGGCGGCAGATGGAGGCAGCAGGACGGAGCTACAACTCCAAGATGCGTCGGAGCAGCAGGTGATTCTCAACGAGAGAATCCACGACTTCGAGCACGAAATAGAGTGCCTCCAGCTCCGTCTGAAGACGGAGGAAAATCGGCGACTATCCAAGGAGTTGGACGTTGCCAGGCTACAGAAGGAGCTGGAGGAAGTCCGGAGTCGGACGGAGGTATCTGACCGCCTGGAGAGGGAGCTGGCGGAGCTAACGGCCAGAATGAACGGAGGAGCGCGAGCACTGGAAGCAGAAAAGAAGCTGCTGGTCCAGCTGAGAAAGGCGGAAGGAGCAGCTATGGCGGGTGGTGGCAATGGAGGAAGCAGACGGGGAGGTGGAGCGGCAACAGCGGTGAGGAGGTGACCGAGGCCGCCTTGTAGCCTCGCGTGATCTGACACTCCTCAAATCTGGCGGGAGAGGTGGCCCAACAAGCCGGCAGACGCCCGGCTCCGGAACACTTATGGCGGAGGAGTATCGGGTGCTCGGGCACACGTGGAAGAGGCAATTCAACAAGTCGATTCGGACTTTGCCTATTACCGAGCTCCCAGGCGGTAGAAGCCTCTCGGCCCGGCGCAACGGACGGACCCTGGAAGGCTCGAAGGAGATGAAGGCCACGGGGACACAGGACCCTAGTGGCCTGTTTGGAGATGACGGAGGCGGCGGAGAGGAGCGGCGGAGGAGCGCGAAGAAAGAAGGCTGGTCCGGTGAGAAAGGCGGAAGGAGCAGCTGCGCTATGGCGGTAAGTGGCGCAATGGAGAGGAAGCGACGGAGCTGGAGCGGTGAACAGTGCGGGAGAGGTGACCGAGGCCGCCCTTGTAGCCTCGCGTGATACTGACCGGCTCAACAACTGGCAGGAGAGGTGGCCCAACAAGCCGCGCAGACTCCGGAACACTTATGGCGGAGGGAGTATCGGGTGCTCGGGCACACGTGGAAGAGGCAATTCAACAAGTCGATTCGGACTTTGCCTATTACCACGCGAGCTCTGCGAGAAGCCTCTCGACGCCCGCTGGCCCGGACCCTGGAAGGCTCAAGGAGATGAAGGCCACGGGACGACAGGACCCTAGTGGCCCCTGTTTGAGATGACGGGGCGGCGGCGGAGAGGAGCGGGGAGGCGAGCGAGGCGGCGGATGCGAGAGGTAAGCCCCGCACCTCACCATGGAAGGAGGGGCCAGCGAAGGAGTCACTTGAGGCGATCGGGAGCAAAGGACTTGAGGGAGAGCCACGGAGGTCCGTGAGGAGGAAACCCGGGTGGGCGTGAGTCGGACTTTGTCCGGACCCGGAGGGAGGCCGGACCACAAGTCCGGACCCGTGTAAGTCCGGACGTCCGGACCGTAAGTCCGGACCACGAGGTCCGGACCCAGGCGGTCGGACCTAGCCGGCGGACCGAATCGGACTCACGAGTTCGGGAGTCGAGGCAGACCTCGAGGGCCGGGGCAGCGATGAGGAGGCCCGACTTACGCTAGAGCGATATGGCCCGTGAGGACCCGAGGAGGCCGAGGAGGATGGTCGTGGTAACGGTTGTCGGACCGCCGCCGGTTAACGAGGATTCGGAGAGGAGGGCGCCTCACGGATCATCCGATTGGCGCCACAACCGCTGTGACGGGATTGACCACCCATTCCGGCGGGGCCAGGACCTTCCACAGTCGGCGAAGGAGATAGGGGGAATAGGATGGCGATTAGGGTATACCGTGGCTATTCGAATAGGGGTGTAATAAAGGCCGGGCGGATATAAGAGGGTGCTCTAGTAAAGCATCTTTCTCTTGGTGTTGATGCGCGTTCTTGCGCGACCTTTGTGAGTCTTCTTGCTAACGTGAGTCTGAGTCAGCGAGCCACGACTCGGGAGATTGATCAAGGTCCGGTGGCGGACTTAGCGTTGTGGTGTGTGCGGGGAAGGGTGATGGTGACCGTGCTCGTCCGGGGCGTCCGAGCATTTGGGCGTGAGCCGGAGGAACTCGGGAGGCGTGTAGAGCCGGACGGAGGCCCGGTGAGCGAGGAGGTCGGGGCTGTAACAGCGTCTTTTCTAAGGCGAAGAGTGTAGCGTGAGGAGAGAGGAAAGGCCGGATGCGTGAAGGATGTATGTGAGCGATCTGATGAGCAGGTCCTTAAACGTTTAGTACATCGGCTGTCACGGTGAACGTTGTGAGTAGTTAGGAGTATGTGTGTGTGTGTTGAGTGAGCAGGCGCTAAGGGCGGTAGGAATCACGAAGCAGCGATGCAGCCTATCATTCCCTTGGGAGCGGACTTCTTCCTACAACGACAGATTGTGCGCGATTATGTAGCCATCAAGAAATCACGCCACACCCGGCTCCTTCACTAATTCCCTAGCTCTGACCTTCCAATGGTCCATATTCCACCAGGCGGTCCTTCTGCTGCCTTGGGCGCCATGCTCTGCGGCAACCTCACTACCCTCGGCGCCTCCGAATTGGTGATGTCTTGCCTCGAAATTCCTAGCGGGGTCAGTCTTCTAGGGTTCCTACCTCCTCAACCAGCAGCAGCCGCCGATGGCGCCATCCTCCCTCGCGGGCTGCCTCACTAGTGAGGTTCTGCTCTCTCGTGGGTGCGCCCGCGCCTCCTCACTATCACGGTGCTCCTCGAGGCCTTGACTCCTCGGCCTTGACTCCTCCGGTGTTTCACGCTCCACTCCTCGACGCTGCTCCAGCCGCCGTTGCGCTCCACCGTTTGAATGCGTTTCTGTCGCCCCCCGGGTTTTCTTAGGGATAAATTCCCTGGACTCCCCTACCGCCGATCAGTTTCCATGACCACTTCTCCTTCGACGACCGCTCCTTCCTTCCACGACCGCCCATCCCGTTCACCTACCGTCCTCGAAATGTAACCCCCGCACACCTCAGTCTGCAACCTCACACCCATTCGACTACCGCCTGGTTGGATCGACCTCTAACTTGTGGACGTAGCAACCTTTACCAAATATGAGGACCCTTTCCTCCTCCCCCCTCCCTCCTCCAAAGCACCCTCCTCACATATATAGACTTTCTAGTAGATATACCGAGACCAAAGGCCAAGGAATATCGAGTTTACGGTCCAAGGACCATTTATTATTTAACCTAGGGAACAACCAAACCCCCATAGGCCAAGGACATTTTCAAGTATAAATATCCCCTCCTACTGACAACATGACTTATTTTAACACCACTCATAACAAAAAAAAAAGAAAAAAAGAAATCACTCCAAGACACAATTCAACAGGGAGTTTTCGAATCCAGATCGTTTACAGGATGCCATCCTGGACCTAAGGCTGTTCGAAATTGTAGAGGCGCCTCTTCGCGTTCATCCGTTTTTAGGACCAGGAAATTCTGGCGGGCTATGACGCCCCCAGCCGTTGTATCAAGGGGTTTGGTTGTGCCCCTCACATCAGATAATTCCTGGTTGAGATCCCCACGCTGCTTGTGGCTGGTTGGAGACGTCCGATTGACAGAGGTGGTGTGTGCGAGACGCTCCTAGGGGTAGTCGAGAGCTTGCTCCGCAACCAGTGGGAGGAGGGTGATAGAGCGCTCCTCGCTGACAACGGAGGAGGAAATCGAGGGATTGGCGCGGGGCGGGTCTGGAGCTTGCTCGTAACGCCTCCTGTGACGCTCGAGAATTCTTCTTCCCTTATCCTTTTTCCTGTTGGTTGTATTCCGAAATTAAGAGAGTGTGTGTGAGTATGTGGGTGGAAGCCTGCGAGGCGAATCGAGAGAGAGAAAGAAGATTGGAGGAAGAAGTGACTGAACACTGTACGCGATGTGAGGTGTGAGACCATGGAGAGAAGTTGACAAGGAGAACTAATTGGGAAACTAACGGTGGAGATTGTTGTGGATTAGTGCTGTCGGTGGAAGTGTGCATAAGAGAATCATGTGGAATTCCATTGTGGAAATCATGTGAGTGTGGCGCCCTTTGTGTGTGTGTGAAAGCGGTTGAGAGGAATGTGTGGAACTTTGGTCCCTAGGAATCGGTGTGTGCATGAAGTGTGGAGTGCAAAATAAAGTCGATGCATGCTTGTGATGGTAGCCCGTGTCAGATCCTGGCGCGCGCACGAAATAAGTTGCTAGGGTCTGGCATGGGACCCACCCCGGTACCATTAGTGAGGTCGCTAAGTATTTGAGAACGGTGAATCTTAGCCGGAAGCCGGAAGATTTGCACGCTTCTTCATCTGGCGGCGATCCTCACTGAGATCTTCCGGTGCACAAAGCTAGAGCTGGCTGAGCTCGTGGATCGCGAGAAGTGAGATGTCGTCAACATTCTGGAAAGGCGCCCACGAACCAGCCACGTCACATGTTGCCCAGAGGGCGCAAATGGAGGTTTAGCTCTTCAGATCTGTCGCTCGTGGGGAGGAGAATGCAACCGTCATGTCTCTTCATCGATGAAGGGTCATGTCTCTTCATGTCTCTTCACCTTGTTCGGATATCTGAACAAGACATGTCGGTTGGTTAGGGTTTTACTAACCCTTCACAATTGAAACATGCAAAAGTAAAGGATCTTACATGTTATTTTTCTTACACCGTTTCGTTTTCTAACACTTCGAGCAGCAAGAAGAGGTCGATGCTAAGGCGGGGCACGAGAAGGCTGACGCATATTGGTGCACCCTCCTGTCCGAGCACCACCTAGCATCCCTCTCCCTGCATTTCGAGTGTTAGGACCACATCACTGTAGTAGCTTGTCCCCGGATCTATGCACAGTGTCATTTCCTTGATTCATAACTCTACGTAGTGGCATGTATGCATGTAACAGCGTATGTGTAGAAAGGGGTTTTTCCCGTCAAAAGGGGTTTTGGAAAAAATCCCAGCCCTATTTCGCCGAAAACTGAAGTTGGTTTGGTTTTTGTTGGTTTTTGTAGGTGTTCATCCATCGGTTTCGGGCATTCTCGGCTCCAGCACCACTTCCTATCGAGTCATTTACACTGCGCTGGCACCTTGTATTAAGGTTCATGGCGATTTACTCGGTGTGATGAGGGGCCAATGACCTCAATGTTCCATAATTTTGTCATTTCCGTAGTTTCTACATTTTGTGTGGTTTTTTATGTTTTTGTATACCAGGAGGGCCTAGGCGCGTGTAAGTTGGGAGGTGCACGCACTGTGCATACTTGTGCACGCACTGTGGAAAAAGAACGCGAAAAATGATCTTCTAATGGGGAAACATGTCCTTTTAGAGGTCTGAGGATGGGCTGGAACTCCCGACAAAATAACAAGTAGCAGATATGGGTGGAAGTTCACCTAGACTGGTCTCATATATCTATCCTATGCCCTAATGCGACAAAGAACACCCTATTCCCTTTTTATCCTTTACGGTGTTTCCGTCTCTTTCGGCGGTGACCTAGTATCGGGTTATCATCAAACATGCAAGGGGGGGCCTAGCTGGGTGAACAAGTGCGTGCACCAAGGGGCAAGAAGGCCCAAGTGCGCGCACAAGTGTGTGCACCAGGGGGCAAGGGGGCCCAAGTGTGCGCACAAGTGCGCGCACCAGGGAGCAAGGGGGCCCAGGTGTGCGCACCCAAGGTCAAGAAGGGCCTAGGAGCATGACCATATGGTTCATGCCTCCTAGTGCATTCCCAAACGATTCATCCAAAGAAAAAAAGAGCAAAAATTCTAAAAAAACCCAAAAAATCCCAAAAAGGTCCAATTTTTTGAGCCAAGTTCGTGCACTTGCCCTAAAATTTTGATATTTTTTGAAATTTTTGGCATTTTTTTGATATTTTTGTTGTTGTAAAGGGTTCCTTTCGACATTTTCAATCTTTTTTGTGCACCTCCCTAATGTGGATATGTTCTTATCTTTACTTAGCCCTTATTTTTTTTCTAGTGGTTAAAACTTTGAACTAGTAGTGAAAACCTTTTGCATCTTTTGAATCTTAAGACGTTTGGCGTGGGCCCAGCTCCAAATGCAGACCATGCCACTCTCATTCTCGCACTGTACGTCGATCAAGAGCATCAGGTCAACGAAGATATTATTGTCCCAATGTCTAAGAAACAAAGTCCTGTAAAATTCCCAGAGCGAGATCATAGTCTTAGGATTGACTGGTATGAATGAAAGGTTGGTGCGCAAACAAGTTTGCGTGCACTGGAATTACAAAAGCCCTAAAAACTCTAAATATTTGTATCGTCCATCACAGCAATGATTGCCGGGTTGTTTAGATGTAAGCGCGCATAAGTTTGCGCCTGGTCCATCGGTTTGGCATTCTCGGCTCCGCACCACTTCCTGTCGAGTCATTTACACGCTGGCACCTTGTACTTAAGGTTCATGGCGATTTAGTCGGTGTGATGAGGGGCCAATGACCTCATTGTTCCATAATTTTGTCATGTCGTAGTTTCTACATTTTGTGTGGTTTTGTATGTTTTTGTATACGGGGGCCTAGGCGCATAAGTTGGGAGGTGCCGCATCATGCATACTTGTGCCGCATGCATGGAAAAAGAGCGAAAAATGATCTTCTAATGGGAAACATGTCCTTTTAGAGGTCGAGGATGGAACTCCAACAAAATAACAAGTAGTAGTGGAGGTTCACCTAGACCTCTCATATATCTATCCTATGCCCTAATGCGACAAAGAACACCCTATCCCTTTTTATCCTTTACGGTGTTTAGTCTCTTTCGTGATGACCTAGTATCGGGTTATCATCAAACATGCAAGGGGGCCTGGGTGAACAAGTGCATGTGCACCAGGGGCAAGGGGGCCCAGTGTGCGCACTGTGTGCACCCGGGGGCAGGGGGCCCAGTCTGCACGCGAGGGCAAGGGGGCCCAGTGTGCGCACCCAAGGTCAAGAAGGGCCTAGGAGCATGAACCCATATGGTTCATGCCTCCTAGCATTCAGTTCATCAAAGAAAAAGAGCAAAATCTAAAACCCAAAAATCCCAAAAAGTCCAATTTTTGAGGCAAGTGCGTGCACTTGCCCTAAAATTTTGATATTTTTGAAATTTTTGGTATTTTTTGATATTTTTGTTGTTTTAAAGGGTTCCTTTCGACGTTTTCAACCTTTTTTGTGCACCTCCCTAATGTGGATATGTTCTTATCTTTACTTAGCCCTCATCTTTTTCTAGTGGTTAAAACTTTGAACTAGTAGTGAGAACCTTTTGCATCTTTTGAATCTTGAGACGTTTGGCGTGGGCCCGCTCAAGTGCGAGACCATGCCACTCTCATTCTCCTTGCGTGGATCAAGAGCATCGGTCAGATATTATTGTCCCAATGTCTAAGAAACAAAGTCTGTAAAATTCCGAGGCGAGTATAGTCTTAGGATTGAGGTATGAATGAAAGGTTGGTGCGCAAACAAGTTTCGCAGTCAACAAGCCCTAAAAACTCTAAATATTTGTATCGTCCAACACGGCAATGATTGCGGGTTGAAGTTTGATAAGTGCGCATAAGTTTGCGCGATTACATGTCGGTTTGAAAGAAAAAGCCGAACGAGAATGGGACTTTAGGTTTTTGCCATGTACTTGCAATCTACAATCTCAAATAACGTGTATCAAAACAATTATTCAAAAGGTTGCGGGTGACATGTTTGCAGAGAAATACCAAAAAGGATGATTATAGTGTGGATTTTTTTAAGTGCAAAAAGGGGTCCGGCTTCATCCGTGTGCAGAGACGCTGTTATGTCCAACAACTCCCTTAACAATTTGGTCAATCATTTTCAAAGGTTGACAATACAGTAGCAAGCTAGCATGGCATATGCGTCTACCTCATCTTCAGGTGTCACCTTTACCTCATAACTGAAGAAAAAGGATAGATTTAATGGGACTAGATACTAAGTCTGGAAAGTCCACATGAAATCCACCCTTGTTGCTTGAGGGGTATGGAACGTCGTTGATGGTACATTGAGGAAGCCAAATCCTAATTCCACCTTACCTCCTACACAGGCAGCTAAGATCCAGAAATGGGATCAACTCAACTCTATAGCTGTAGCATTGCTGATAGGAGGTTTGGATGCTGACCTTGTCCCCGATTTTGAGTATTTGGAGTCTGGTCACGAGATATGGGAACAGCTTACTGCAACATCTGATGTAAAGAACATAGTCACCTTGTGTGCAACAAGACAGGAGTTCTTTGGGCTGAAGATGAAGGAGAGTGATCGCGTGGCAGCACACGTCACAATATTCCGACACCTTCGAGCTTATGTTGAATAATATGTATAGTAAGGTTGGCATCATTGCGGATGTTCAAATAGTTGACATACACCTTCGTCTTCATAACATTATTGTATACCAAACAACCAACAACATGAACACGAATTAACCCATTGGCGAAATCTTTTGGAGGCCCTATGAAGTGCTGAAGCTCTGTCGTACTTTGGTCCATTCTATCTATGGCAATTCCAATATATCGGCTGGGTTGACCCGCACACTTTAGTTGATGCTTCGCTAGCTTCAGTTGCTCTTGTTTCAACTGAAATCTGTGCGAGCGCAATTCGCTCTCCAGACGTTCTGCCAAGGAACTATGACGATATGAGTTTTGCAATTTGCATAGGGAGAGCATAAGTGCGTGCGCACTTGGGTTTGCACTCTGGTAGTGCGCGCCCAAGGGTGCACATTGTGCAAGTGCGCGCCCAAGTGCGCGCACCACGCCAAAGTGCACGCACTTTGGCGCGCACCGTGCAAGCACTTTGAGGGTGCGCGCACTGTGCAAGTGGGCACCCAATATGAGATTTTGTGGTTAGTTTTTCATCACCACCGGGAAAGACCTCATGCCCTTTTATCTGCTGTTTGATGAAAATGGTGCTCCTTTGCTCCAAGTCAATAATGATGCAATTACAGCCTTCCAGGAATGCCGCCAGTATTCCACTGCCGCTTCTTGAGCATCCATCTATCAACCACTCCCCTCTCTCTGTAAAGAGGTCAAAGAGTAGATTCATCAGCCCAAATTATTGGCTTTTCGTAAGGACAACCCACGTGACTATCGTTGAAGACATTCAACAGTATTCTAACGACGGTGCTGTATTTGATGAAAGTGGGCAAGACTCCAATCTCATCAACCGTGTTATTGCATAACGCAGTGCACTTCCAAATATCTTCCACTAAAGAGTGGACACCATAGCCCATTGTCATGTGCTCATAGTTTTCGAAAAGTCCATAACCAAGTTGTCTTTCTATCAGACATGATGGTACAAACACCTCCGCGTTTATACCATTTTCTCAAAGCATTTCGAACATGTCTTTCATTTGGTCCGGACCATACATGAAGACCACCTTAAGTGCCTTGCATCCATGAGTGTCATGAATCCTTCCATAATTTTCTCAAGGTCATCAGATGTCACCTCTCTGCTCCATATGTCTAAAAAATTCCCTCTCGGCAAGTCAATAATCTGTATTCTCTCTTCCCTAAGTAGGCAACACTTTCCGAATATCATTAATGTTTACCTGGTACCATAGTTTTTGCTTGCGTTTCGAATTGTTTTGTAAATCTTTGATCCTCTTTCTTGTTTCGTGCGGCTTTTTGAAGCCATATGGAATCAATTTTTTCTTGTACAGTAACTCTTCGGCCTGCTTCAGAGTCTACGTGCATGTCATGTTCACAAGGTTAGTAGTTGTGAAGAGAGGAGAGCGTAAACTAGTTTGTGCACTTGCGAAGGGAGGGGTTCATAAATAAGGGTACGTTCCAATTCCAGAGGAGTGCGCAAATTAGCTTGCGCACCCCTCTCGTCTCGTCGTTACCATCCTCTACGTCCGAGAGGAAGGCCTCCAAAATGCAGGAACCCTTAATTAGATAGCAAGAGGCTAAGATAGAGGAGAGCGTAAACTAGTTTGTGCACTTGCGAAGGGAGGGGTTCATAAATAAGGGTACGTTCCAATTCCAGAGGAGTGCGCAAATTAGCTTGCGCACCCCTCTCGTCTCGTCGTTACCATCCTCTACGTCCGAGAGGAAGGCCTCCAAAATGCAGGAACCCTTAATTAGATAGCAAGAGGCTAAGATAGAGGCAGAGAGCGCCTAGCTTCCAAGAAAGGCTGCCGACCTAGAGGCCTCCATGACCAATAAACATGTGCCTCCAAACACGACAGGTAGGGATGGTTGCCGTCACGCCAGACGATCCCCAGCACTGCATTCGAAGGTGTCTAGATTGAGGATATCAGCCAACTCCCGCATGACTTAGTTGTCGAAGTCCCTCAAGCTAGATAGAAAAGTCGGCGAGGGACGCATTGTTGGAATAAGGTACCCCAGCCTGAAATATCTAGTAGGGTCTCACCCCACGCTACAGCTGCTGCTGCCAGAATAAAAAGCTCCGAAAAACCACTATAAATTTTAATATAATAATTATTATAAAATTAAAATTTATTTGATAATGTATTTTGTAATATATTTTATAACATATTTTACAATACATTTTACAACATATTTTACAACATATTTTACAACGAAATCATTCCGCATCCATCGGAAACGTGGAGCGCGATCGTGAGATCTCACTGCTGTTAGATCCACCACGCTCGAGTTGAGGATACCACATTTCCCTCATGCAGTAAAGCGCTGCTGAAACTTAGCGCACCGTCCAAAGGCATACCCCCGCTCCCTCCACGTCGCATAGTTGGTTTGATCGTTGTCAAGCATGTGGAACAAGCGTTGTTGCGGTACAAAATATTTGACGGAGAGACCCGGAATCGAAGCCCCGGATAGCGGATAGCTATGCTTTTTGGTGAGAAGACCTGAGTCATAGTAATATTTGGGTAGTATTTGTCCGGTAATGGTGACACTAACGGCTTGGTGACTAGGAGGGGGAAAGAAGTTGTCTTTTGCGCTTTCCTGTTCCTGTTCCTCAACGATGATTGGCCGACGCGTTACCCAAAGAGAGCTACTGGTGGCTTGTCCTGGAACAAGCCCCGAATCAGGCATCGGCAATGTGCATCCACTCCATCTCCATCACGCAATCGTGTGCTGCGCTTCCGCTGAGGCTGGCGATGGAGCTCGCTCTCTCCCGCCCGCTCTCGCTCTCGCTCTGGCGCGTGATGTGGTGAGGTGACATCCCGCAACATCCTTGCCTCGGGCCCGGTGCGGGCTCGGCGTCATCAGACGGGCGCATTGCGGGCATTCGGAGATGGACAATCCAGGGTTGTTTCAGGCCGCGCTGGGAGCGGCCGCGCACGGCGGGGAGCGGCCGTGCCTGCCATGGCAGGCCGCGGGACAGAAGCAGAAGCAGAAGCAGGACGTGGAGCAGGAGCAGGTCGGGATGGTGGTGGTGGTGCCCCGGTGCCCGTCTTCTCGGACCCGCCGTCCCTCCATGTGGAACAGCCGCTGGTGCCGGACCTGCGGGAGCTGAAGCGCGCGGCTCCGGCCGCCAGGAGCTCGGAGGAGCTTTCGCAGCAGCTTCCGGCGGGAGACGGCGGCGGAGGGAAGGCCCGCCGGGCCTGCAGCAAGGACAGCAAGGAGTGGACGGTGGCCGGGGTCACGGTGCTCCTGGACGCGTACGAGGCGCGGTTCGAGAAGCTGCATCGCGGGAACTTCAGCAGCAAGGACTGGGAGTGGGTGGCCGCCAACGTGAACGAGAGATGCAACGATTACGGCAAGAAGACCAAAATCCAGTGCAAGAACAAGATCGAGAATCTGAAGAAGAAATTCCGGCTGGAGGAGTCTCGGATGGGCGCGGGGGGAGGGGCAGCTGGGGCAGGGAAGAGGGCTTGGTTTTGGTATGAGCGGATGGAAGGTTTGGTCGGGCCGGTGCAGAAGAAGCCGGGAGGAGGGGAAGGAGGTGGCGCAGAGCTCGAAGGCGGTCGCTGTGCCGGGAATTCCCGGCATTGATGCTGGGGACCCGGGGTTCGCGAGCCGGAAGCCCGGGTCCGAGTTCGGGGAGGAGGATAGGATGGAGATCGCGGGGGCGCACCAGGGTTTGGCCTTGGCGGCCTTGGATGGTGCTGGTGCGGGGAAGTCGTGGGCCGGGCGGGAGGAGGATGCGGGGAATGCGTTCACAAGGCCGGAGCAGTCGGGTGCGGAGGGGGATAGGGAGGCTGCCGGGCCGAGCAATGGGAGCACGGAGGTGAAGAAGCGTGGAAGGCAGGACGGATGCGGGGGCCGACGGAAGCAGCAGAGATGTCCTGCCGCGGAGCTTGCTGCAAGTTTCAGCAGATTTGTGGATGCCATGATGAAGATCGAGGCTGACAAGATGGAGCTGTTGCGGCAGTTGCTGCTGCCGCAGAACCCCCGGAATCCACCCTAGCGTCCTTGACCTAATTTGTGGATCTGGCTTTGGGGATGGCGTGGCCTGCCCCTGCCTGACGAGACTCGACCTGCAGCTCCAGCATGCCTTCGGATGAGGAGAATCCGACCTGGAACGATGTTTTTGCACGGCATGGGGTTTCTCCGTGACTCCACTCTGCTGGATCTAGGTAATGGTAGAAGATGCGATCCCCGTTTACAGGCCTTGCAGTTGCTGTACAGTCTTTCCATTGGAACCGATTCTATCTACTTCGCCCTGAGAGATTTCTCGCTGCCGTTGCCTTGCCTTGCCTACCTCGGCAGCCTCCTTTTTTCAGGTTCTGGAGAGGATTGTGGAGCTCTCGACAGCAAGCAGTCTCAAGTAGCTGCCGTTGGGTAAGCTTTCATGCTGCGCATTCCTGGCCTCTGCTTCAGCAAGAGATCATGCTGTCGAAGCATCTGATTTGCAAGCGTTCATGCAGCAGCGAGGTGTTGATTTTATCTGGAGGCTATGCGAGCGCAGCTGGAAGGAACCAATTTATTTCCAAGCATGGAATGGATCGTCCTTGTTATATGCTCGGAGTTAAGTTCCAAAAAGGTTGATGTGCATCTGTCTGCTGACTCCTTTATGGCCGGTGGACAGTGGTGACTCCTGTGGCTTTGGCCTCGACCATGTCCCTAAAGGGTCCCTGCCGTGCATGGGTGCAATCTTGCCTTGGATCTCATGGTACACATCGATTTTTTTCTTATGTCCTTTCAATAACACAAGTAAAAACATGCGACTAGTCTCTCGAGATATCTCCTACAGAGACCAGTCGGAACAGAGCTACATACAGAGTTGTCACAATACCTGTTCCAAACTACCATGTTCATTACAGGAAACTGTTACATCAGTTGGCAGAGAGACACCGCAAAGGGGTGAAACTTCCTTCGCCCGCTGATCTTGTCAAGCTTCTCCCAGGTTGCACAGAGGAACAACAACATTTTTGAAGAACAAAACGTAGGGCTCGTCACCACCAACTAAAGGGCCCGCCCGTCGTCCCTCGTCGACGTCCGCAGCGTTCCATAACGAAGCATACAAGTAAGCTGGTTTCTCCGGGAATGGCTTGTCCTCTTCGTGGCTAGCAGTTCTGATCAATTTGCCATCCACAAACCACTCAATCCTGGACGGGTACCACCGGATGGTGTAGTCATGGAAGCCTTCAGAGGAGTCGAAGCCCAATTCGTGGACCTCTTCCCGGTTGCCGACTCCAGAAGTGTAGTAGTTCGTTTGGACCACTGTCTTGTCCTTCCCAAGAAACTCGAAGGCGATCTCGTCGCGCTTTCTGTCTCCTTCCAAGGACGACAGGTAGAAGCTGGAAATAAGGCCGCTAGTATTCCCTGAAGGAGTCTTGATCTTCGAGTTGAAGCTGCCGGCCACGTACTGCTTCAAAGATCTCCACCGGGCTCCTCCTCTGTGATCGAAAGTGATGGCGATTTCCAACTCCTCCGGCTTGTGATTCACAGCCTCCGGCGTGTAATCGACTGCGAACTCCGACAACCTTTCCGTGACATGTAGCAACTCGGTGTGGAATGGATCCTCCGCTTCGGTATCTGCGCACCGAGGCAAGGGCAACTTCGTAGGAGCCTCACGCGGTGTGAGCTGCACGACGTGCTCCTCCTGCTCGTCAGCCAGATCCTCTCCCAAATCGATGTGGACCGCAGGTTTCTCCTGAGCCATGCCTCGATCGATTCCTCCCGAACTAAATCTGCGAAATTCCACACGAGCTCGTATGAAGCTAACCAATTGCGCGAGACAAGATCATCTCTACCACGGCCAAGACAACAGCAACACCAATGCCATTCCCCTCGATCTCACATCGCATGTTCCGCAAAGCGGCACATCTCTCATCACAAAGCCTCGATCAAACAGTCACCTTCGAGATCTTTCTTGCAGATCGGAGGTCTGGAAACACAATTCCTCTGATCGTAAGATAACTCAGCAGAAAACTGGTCTGCACCATCCCATCACACGCCATGAGCTCCCTCTCCAGATCTAATCCCTCAACACAACCCGATCCGGCACCAAGCAGCTACATCACAAAACCTAACCGGCAAGAATCACAAGCATCAATCACCTGAGTAAGTCTCGGCACCAAGGCAGCGATTGCAGCACTCTTCTCCGCAAAGACGATCTCAGCAAGATTCGTCACACACCAGACATTTCTTTCATCAGCGTGCAAGTGACTGTGGGTTGATGCTTCTGGAGTCCTCCTATCTTTAGCCATGACAGTGCGGTCATGCTTATCCTCTCGCTCCTTGCATCCTGCTCAGAATATTCCCGCCTGGCCTATCCCACGCCGGTTAGTTCAAAATTTGTTACTCACCTGACTGTCCTTCTTTGACTGCTCATCAAACCTCCTCGCCTTCGTACTTCGAGCAGTGAGGCCACTAACGTGACGGAACCTTCCGGTCTCCCTTCCTGCTTTCTGCCATGGAAGCTTCCTCTGTACATACGCATTGCACATTGGTATGTTGCCGCTGCCATCGCCGCGCGCAGCAACACATGTCGTCAGACCTAGTAGACACATTGTTAGCCCACACTGGTTAGCATGTGTTTGTGTAAATCCAGTCCTTAGTGGAATCAAATATGTAGGCTAAACCTCCCTGCTTTCCTGTCTCTTCAGGATTCGTTGGGATGTGTGTCAGAAAAGCGAAATTGGGTGCCGTGTTGTACGCATCTGCGAACTGACAGCAGGCTGTGTACAATGTGTACCATCGCGTACTGCGGGAGCCTGCTGGGCAAGCTATGCTGGGCAAGGGCTTTTCGGGGGTCACGAGCCTATGAAGACACAGCTGGTGAAACAGGAAACTGCGTCCGCCTCTTCGTCATGGTTGGAGGACACATAAGTCTGTTCTGAGCTGGAGGGATGATTCGCATTCCAACGTTCCAAGAGCCGGCAGGCGATTGGAGTACAGCCCGTTTGAGGCACGAAGGGTTCTGGATTTGTAGAAGGAAAAGAAGCAGCGGCAGAGAGAGCTGCCAGGGCTTGGAGGATTGCTGCGCTGTGATGTCCTTGTGGAAAGGGGTTGGGCTTGCTCCTCATGACAGGATTCCGGCAGCGGGTTCATGGAGCAGTTGGCCTTGGGAGGCGGGTGTTGGCGTCGATTTTGGTGGGCTTTTTGGTGCTGTTGGAAGTGGGTGAGCGGGCGGCTGCTACTCTTGGCTCCGACGTTGAGGCTCTGATTGCGATCAAGGCTGCAGTGGACCCCGAAACAGTTGCAGGCGGCTCCTGCGTTGAATCATGGGATTTTTTGTTCGACCCTTGCGAGTCTGCTTCACCGCTGGCGTTCGTGTGTGGGGTGCAATGCAGTGTTCTGGGAGGTGATGTGCGGGTTACCAGCCTGACCTTGAGTGGAAGTGGGTACAAAGGCACCTTGTCTCCTTACATTGGTAATCTCTCTGCTCTACAGGTATGGATGGTTCTGACTTGATGTTTTCAAGCTGCCTTTTCCTTAACATTGGTCTGTCTCATGGCATTCTTTCTTGCGGATTTTGCACAGGCTGGCTGATCCTGGAGTTTTCGTTTGCTGTCTGCTGTCTGCAGTCTGCTGATTTTTCAGGGAACGGTTTTGAAGGCGAGATTCCCAGTACTCTAGGCGGATTGAAGCAGCTAATATGGTTAGACCTATCTTCCAACCTGTTGTCTGGAGTGATCCCCGTGTCATTAGGTCACCTTCCTAATCTGCAGTATTTGTCTCTGAGCAATAACAAGATAGATGGAATGATCCCCAGCAGTTTTAGCAGCCTGGTGAACTTGACAACGCTTTATCTCTTCAAAAACAGCTTGGTTGGGGGGCTCCCTAGGCTGGAAAACCTTACGCAGCTGACTTACTTAGATGCCAGTAACAATCTCCTGTCCGGGCACCTCCCTCTACTACCACCACTCCAGTTACTGCGGGTTGTGTTGCGGGGAAATGCTTTCTCTGGCCAGCTGCCAAGATCCCTGAAGCTGCTGTCTCAGCTTCAAGTTCTAGATCTCAGTAGCAATAAGCTAACGGGCATTGTGGGCTCATACACCTTCAAGCTTCCAGCCCTCCAGCAGCTCAACCTCTCAAGAAACTACTTCACGGCCGTCTACGTGCCAAGGTTCTACCCCAGCGCAAGCGAGCTAGCAGTCGTGGACCTGGGCTTCAATCAGGTGAGGGGGTCTCTTCCTTCGGCACTGGGGAAGCTAGAGCGGCTGTCTGGGCTTATTCTGAGCCAGAATCTCCTGAGTGGCCCCATCCCGGATGTGTACGCTCAGAAAGCAGCAGGATCAGTAGACGGAGTGCGAGTTATACCTTTCTCACAGCTCTACCTGGACGGAAACTACTTGACTGGAGAAATTCCCCCCACTTTCTCCACCCTCCCTTCTGACTCCTTGCTTGCCAGCTTTGTCAACAACTGCCTGCAGAGCTGCCCCTCCCAGTTCCCCTTCTGTCAGGGCGGTGACCAGAGAGATGAAGCAGTGTGCGACTCCTTCCAGCACCAGACCTGACTGAGTACCGGAGATATGTTCTGTACTACACCCTAAAACCTGGCAGGCTCTAGCAGATCTTTTCCCTCATCTCTCGATGCAGGTGAGTTTCCAAACGTCATAGGACGAGCCCCTCACGTGACGGACTCCCACTTGCAGTATATCAGAATACCTACATAAATGCAGACTTATAGTGCACGCAGAGATAGCAGAACAGTAGGTACCTGGAAATGTTGCGATGTTTCTGCAGTTAAAGAAAGATCGTGATGTCTGCTTTTGCAGTCGTGCAGAGTTAACAAACCCGCCGAGGCGTTGTAGACATCAATAAACTACTGCAGGGGAAGACCAATGAGCAAGCAGCAGGTGTTCGAGTGAATTCTGTCCCTGCTCACGTTGTGGGCAGGAAGTCGTGAAAGCAGGCATGTTGATCTCGTGGTGATGAGTCTGGTGACGATCTAGATCATCAAGTAATAGCAGGCTGCAGCCTGCAAGCCGGGCAGACCTGCCTGCCAAGGTCCGTACATTGACTGTGGATTCGAGGAGACATATGTAGACAATGATCAGCAAGACCCACACAGTGCTAAAGCAGGAAGGCCCGGATGCGCGGCAGGCTGCAGAAAATGTGTTGCGCGGTGGAGATGAGTGATGACGAACACCCTGACCCTGCTCCTGCAGAGCTGCCTCCCAGTTCCCCTTCTGTCAGGGCGGTGACCAGAGATGAAGCAGTGTGCGACTCCTTCCAGCACCAGACCTGACTGAGTACCGGAGATATGTTCTGTACTACACCCTAAAACCTGGCAGGCTCTAGCAGATCTTTTCCCTCATCTCTCGATGCAGGTGAGTTTCCAAACGTCATAGGACGAGCCCCTCACGTGACGGACTCCCACTTGCAGTATATCAGAATACCTACATAAATGCAGACTTATAGTGCACGCAGAGATAGCAGAACAGTAGGTACCTGGAAATGTTGCGATGTTTCTGCAGTTAAAGAAAGATCGTGATGTCTGCTTTTGCAGTCGTGCAGAGTTAACAAACCCGCCGAGGCGTTGTAGACATCAATAAACTACTGCAGGGAAGACCAATGAGCAAGCAGCAGGTGTTCGAGTGAATTCTGTCCCTGCTCACGTTGTGGGCAGGAAGTCGTGAAAGCAGGCATGTTGATCTCGTGGTGATGAGTCTGGTGACGATCTAGATCATCAAGTAATAGCAGGCTGCAGCCTGCAAGCCGGGCAGACCTGCCTGCCAAGGTCCGTACATTGACTGTGGATTCGAGGAGACATATGTAGACAATGATCAGCAAGACCCACACAGTGCTAAAGCAGGAAGGCCCGGATGCGCGGCAGGGCTGCAGAAAATGTGTTGCGCGGTGGAGATGAGTGATGACGAACACCCTGACCCTGCTCCTGCAAGAGAGAGGGGAAAGTCCAGCCTCCGGGCCGCCACGGTGGGCCTCGCACCTAGGGGCCTTGGGCAGGGCCGAGGGGTGGTCCGCGCTTGGAGGGGAGAGAGCCAGGTGGAGATGGTCTCTCAACAAAGACTGAGTCCCACGCGAAAGTTTCCTCGGGAAGCCATCGCGCCTCTCACAAAAGCTCGACATGTTACTCTTTCTGCGTCTCATTTGACGCAGTCGCAGCAACCATGTCCCGGAAAGCTGCGCTTTGGAGGAGATGCGACAGCGCGGTGGCTGTGCTTCTGCTCCTCCAGTCCTCCCTGTTCGTGCATTGTGTGGGAACCAGGATTGGTGTCAGCGGCGAAACTCCACGGCGGGAGGCGTTGCAGGTGCCCGGGGCGCCGCCGCCTTCCTCTTCCTCCTCGCAGATTGTCACATTCCAGGTGTGTGAGCCTGGAGGTTGCTTCAGAGTTGGTAACGTTGGATTCCGGGTTGCTGTTGGGTCGTGGGCTGATGACATTGTGTACACGATTGCAATGCAGGTCTCGGATGGTGATCGACTCAGCTGCGTGCCTTCAGCGCTGCAGCCGTCGGCTCCACGCTCGGTGCAGGTGGGTAGCTCCTGTTTTGCTGTTGTGGGCGGTGGTGGATTGGGCTGTGGCGACGGCAATTCAGTGCTTTGCATTTGGGGGCGGTGTTGGATTGGGCTGTGGCGATGGCAATTCGGTGTTTTGCATTTGCGGGCAGTGCTTGATTGGGCTGTGGCGATGGCAATTGGTGTTCTGCATTTGTGGGCGGGGCTGGATCGGGCTGTGGCAATGGCAATGGGTTGGACTGACTGGAATTCCTGTTGTTGTGGGTGAAAGGCTGCTCCTGTGAGATCGCCGAGAGGAGGGAATGGCACAGACGTCTCGTTTGAGTCGATGGAGAGAGCCAACTCGCTGTTTGCGGTGGAGCATCCTGGGGGCTGCCCTGCCGGAACCATCCCCTACCGAGTGAGCAGCCACAGCACGGGGGCTGATGCTGTCTCGCTGCTGGGAAAGTACCACGTCGGGAAATACCGCAAGCCTGAGGCCGCGGTTTCGAGATGGGGCCTTCCTACCTCTACTGGCGATCCCAGCAACGAGCACCTGGTTTGTGCAATTGTGCATTTCCTTGCTAATGTCTGGTGCTGCTGCAATGCTGGCCATGGCCACTGGCCAGCAGGTGACATGACATAACGGGGTAGCTGTTGATGATGTCTGGCAGCATGCGTACACATACTTGAACGGGAACTTCACAGGCACAGAGGTGACCATGTCGGCGTGGGCTCCCTTTGTGGTGGGCGATGATGCCTTCAGCGTCTCCCAGTTCTGGGTGATCGGGGGCAGCCAATTAAAAGACTTCAACACCATTGAAGCCGGCTGGCAGGTGAGTAGGCCGGCCTCACATTCTTCATCCCTTCTCAATCACACCATGCGTCGCTCCTGCATGCACATATGAATGCTGCTGCTCTTCATTCCAGGTATACCCATACAAGTATGGAGACACAAATCCTCGACTCTTCATCTACTGGACGGTAAGAAGGGCTCCCTACATTAAGATTCTCATCACATATGCTAGCCCTCAATCAATCCCCGCATCCTCACCTTCAATTCCTTCATCCTCCTTTGCAGAGCGATGGCTACAGCAGCACCGGGTGCTACAACCTGGACTGCCCAGGCTTCGTCCAAGTGAGCAACAAAGTCCTGCTGGGCGGCAGCATCGCCCCCGTCTCCTCCCTGGATTCTGTCCAGTACGAGATCAAGCTCCGGGTATTCAAGGTGAGCCCAACCTCCATTTTACCCGCATTCTTCAAGCAAAGCATGAAATTCCGCACAACCTGCTCATCCACACCATGAATCTCCTCTTCCCTCTCCCGTTCTTGAGCAGGACAACGGGACGGGAAACTGGTGGCTGCAGTTCAACGACGAGAACGTGGGCTACTGGCCCTCCTCCCTCTTCACGCACCTCAGGAACAGGGCCGACACTTTGAACTGGGGGGCAGAGGTGTACTACAGCGACGACACCGTCGTCATCCCGGGCCTGAAACACGGCATGAAGCCCTTCATGGGCAGCGGCGAATTTCCCACAGCCGGGTTCCAGAGAGCTGCGTATCACAGAAACGTCCAGTTCGTGGACACCGCGGGCCAGCTGCGGGACGCGCAAGGCATGGTCCAGGCCGCTGAGATCCCCATCTGGTACTTCACGTACCCCTACGTGTTCGACGACTGGAAGGCCAGCTTCTTCTACGGCGGGCCTGGCCTTACCGTCGACGACGGTTGTGGGACCTTCGGTCTTTCGCCTGCTCCCGCTCCCTCGCCTCTCCAATTCCCGCCATCGCCAGCTCCGGTGCGAGCTCCGCTCTAGCTTTCAGGCAGGCAGCTTTGGCGATATTTTGAGGGCGGCGTAGCTCTTGTCTAGCTTTTCCAAACTAGCATACATCCAATTTTGGTCCCAATACAATTTTTGTCCCAGCCTCAACCACTGTGGGCATCGCAATTCTAGGGTTTCGGGGGAAACAGGAAAAGACTTGTTCCAAGTGCGGGCCGGCCGGTTTGTGATTTCTGTCCTGCGAACTGAGCAGCAAGTTTGTGCTCTCGGGGCTTGTGTCTTCCGGTTACTTTACCTTTTTGATCCAAACCGAGAGTGACCTTGACTCCGATTTTGCGTTGATAGGCATCTGCTATCGATGCTGCAGTTATCCATGCTGTGATCACCAAGAATTGCATTTTCCACATTAGCTGCTTCTCTTAAGTTAAACTTGAGGCCATGCTTCTTAGTGAAATGTTCGTATGAGTAGATCTTGCTGACTACTTCCACAAGCGTGTGTAGTAACCAGTGCAGCAGTCTGCCACGAAGCCGAATGAAATCATGGTGCCACAAGAACTTCAAAAACCTATAGCAGCAGTCTGCCACGAAGCCGAATGAAATCATGGTGCCACAAGAACTTCAAAAACCTATACCATGCTTCAATAACAGAGTTACAATCTTGCTTAATATGAATGCCGCATGGTTCTTATACTCTTTAACGATAATGATAGCACATTGTGCCATTGCAATGGTCTCCGAAATCAGTCTATAAAACTTGAAGAATTGTACTGAAAATCCCTGTGCACTTGTTGCAGCATCTTGTGTGCTCGTGTCAGGATAGGTATATCATTATGTGTCCTAGGGGTTGAAAGATTGCAACTCGAAGCTCCCAGTTACAAGTACCGCCACCAACACTTTCACGTACCATGAACATAACAAAACTGAAACTGCTCATATATCTTCGATGGTTGCAGTCTCCCCAGCTACATCGTGCACCAAAATTGGGTCGCCATTGTAGGCAATATTTAATAAATATCTATTCCTAAAATGATTTGAGACTGAATATTTATGGTTATCCCACTATCCGCAATATCCCAACCCATGGGCACACCATTGTTATAATAGTCACTATCAAAGACCAAGAGTGTACAAGTGAAACTTGTATTTGTTAGTATCAAACAAGGCGTCTCTTGGTGTAATATTGTACGTAATTCCCAAATTGTAGCAAGATACCTCACTGAAAGTCTCTTGGTGTAATATTGTACGTAATTCCCAAATTGTAGCAAGATACCTCACTGAAAATCTGATGGTTTCTACTTAATCCCATGGACTCATCAAGCTCCAGTGATTGAAGATCGATATAATTCACTTGGTAAAGCTAGAAATGAGTCTGGAGGACTTCTCAACCTCCTTGAAAGGTGAGTGTCCACTAGTCTCCAACGGCTAAGCTCTAGTTAGAATTGTTAGAGCTCTCCTCTGCACCTCAAAATCTTCAATGACGTCGACACACTAGCTAGATGCGGCTTGCAATATGACAACCGAAGACTAACCTCGCTCTTGATTCTTGGTTTTTGCAACAACTGTGGATCGTCTCATGGCCATAAACTAGAAGTAGTCATGAATTGTTTTTTCAAATGCATGTTTATTCAACAACTGAACTCATATATGGGGTTGGGGACGTTGAACACATATGACATTGAATCACATCGAATCGATATGGTGATATTGATAGAAACCCACAAACAATTGAGGAGGTGTACTTGTAAGAAGTCAGCATTGTAGGCTTCATAACAAGTTCCGACCAACTGAAGCAGGCAAGGCTAAGGCCCAAGTTTCAAACTAGCCAGAGCGGGAAGTCCCAAGTGGGGAGCGATATTTTTCCTGAAAAAGGCCAGGATGCTCATCCGAAATACACCGATACTTGGACTCTCCATGTCGGATGCGGTTCCACAAATTCCATGAAAAATTTTTCATACCCTAGGTTCGTCAGCTTTAGCTACTCCCAAAGGCGTTAAGATTTTCAATTCCACGTACTCTACATACTTTAGATATATCTGCCTACTTGTAACACCAACAAATAAATGTTCTCACATAATTGCACGAATCTCATTACACCAAGATGATGGTAGGGGCGATTTGTCAGACATCTCCTTTGGGGGGAAGGGTTACATATAAGCAGTTCATCCTAATTCTGACTTGGTGATTTGGAAGACAAAAGCAATGGCGATCTACAAGGATGAAAGGTCAATCAAGATTGGATGTGCTCCCTCTCGGTTAGTCACCTCAATTACACACAAGGTTTGTAAGGGGAGAGAAGCAAGTAGTGAGTGACAGAGTATATCAAATGGCAAACAAGATAGCACTTGGACAACTAGTTCAACGACACAAAGGAAATTGTTTTATTACCAATACATTGTTAAATCTTGGAACAATTTAAAAGTGGAAGTTGGATAAGAACTAATTTTAGAATTTGAAGAATTAGGACAGATTACGAAAGGTTTTATCTAGATTGTAGATTTTCATGAAGAACATATCGTTGTTTTCAGAGATGCAGCAGCAGAAGAAGTACATCATATAGGACCAGAAGAAGTACATCATATAGGGCCAGAAGAAGTACATACAGGACCAGGAGAAGGAGATGCAAGAAGTGAAGGATCACATGGTCAAAATGGAACAATTCTATGATGATTTTGAACCGGGTATGGCCCAAAAAGACATCGAGAACACAAAATTGCTTGAATCTCACCGAATATGTAGCTGCAACAATGGGCAACACTAGAGATTGTGGGCAAGTTTGAAGCTTTGCACATTGTGCGAATGCCTAGGGAGGACATCTTTTTTTTAGGGCTGGCAATCTGCCGGAATACCTCTTGCTTAAGGGTTTGCTTTCTCAAGGAACCCATTGCCTTCTCGTGCTCATGGCGGTCTTTGGAGATTTCTAATATCCATTGTAGATACTTCTACAAGCCACAATCCAAGCTTTCAATAGACATAGGTTGTACGAAAGTATCCTATATAAACTTGGGATGGCGTGCCCTGCAAGAGCAACGAAGAGAGGGAGAGAGTGAGTGGCCGGGCCCACCCCATCAAGGCAACCTAGCACCTAGCATAAGCCCGGACGAACATGCGTCTATAAATAAATAATACTTTATATATAAATAATACATAGGAAATAAGATCCAGAAGCCTATAGCACTTGCAACCACTATAGGTCCGGTCATCTCTTTTTCTGGCGGAAGTTGTAGGTGAAAGAGGTACGGTCATAGGTGCAAGAAGACCCGCGAAGAGGTAGGTATAGGCCGACAGGGCGTAACTGCACGTCTCTTGTGCGGTGTCCGAGATCGGGCAGAATCAAAGGACTTTTGGGGACCGGGCAATGTACATATTATGTGACCACCACGCATGCTCGCAGAGACATCCACCAGGATGCAAGTACAAAAAAGAGAATATAATACTTCAAAAGACGTAGAATACAAAGTAGACAGGTACTTCATGGTGCCATGAAGACGCCGAAGCCCAGTAGTCTTCATGCTTCACCAAGGATGACGAGACAATTGTGTGGCTTCCTAGGAGGCGAGCAGTGACGTTGGCGGTGTAGGTCCACAGCATTTCAGATAGGAGTTAGTTTGTTAATGACAAAAGAATCGATAATCCTCACTTTAAAGTTCTTGTCCCGATTTGATACTGCAGGACTCCACTGGCTCGGGTGCTTTCTCAAATATGACATGAATTCATGAGGTACGGATCTAGTTTCCGCTTCCCATTCAGGGTCAAGAATCCATTCTTTGGGGACCTGCCAGGAGTAAACCATCAAATGTGTAAGATACTGCTGAGCAGAAACACATTATAGACCATACTGAACTATAAACTACATGCATCTGCAAAATTGAGTTGTGCGGCAAACCTTGTCAACTGCGAGAGTGAAAACCTCCAGATCACCGTCAGATGTAATATGACATCTCGAAAAGGACTTGTAGTTGGCAATTCTCAAAGAAGAAAAGGCTTCATCAAAATGCAGATGAAACCAGTTGATGCAGATATACAGATAGCTGCCGAAAACCAAGGATACCACTGGGGTGGAGAAGACCCAGTAGTATAAAAAAATTGATACGTAGTACAACAATATGATCCCCCGAGGCAAAGACCATAATCCATGCTTGCAGATCTTGCTTCGTGTGACAGCCATTATCTGCATTCGTCATACCCGGGAAGACAAATAAAGAATGATCTGATTGGACGATATGAAACACATCAAATGTCAAAACTCACCTCAGGCACGTCAAAAGCTGCGATGAGGTACTTCAGGCATGCCGGATACAAGCCAAACGTCCAATACTCAATCCGGGATCGTAAACCTGTTGGATCTGGAAAATGCTCATTCTCCTTTGAACGGTACCAGTCGTAGAGGGTGTGAAAACCTGTACATAAGACAGCACTCCCTCATGTCAGTATTAGCAAGTTGCGACCTTGCACATAACACAAACCTCCTCTACTCTACTACACATTTTACGGATTTGTGCCACTGTCCAAGATAAGCACCTGCTGTTCCCAGGAGCTTATGGCGAACACATGTCTCAACACCCAACTCCAAGAGTAACATTAACACCAACGCAGAGCTGAGATGCGCAGCAGCATGTAGCGTGCCAATCGCAAGACGCCGCTTCTTGGAAACTTTGCTCGGGACGAAGAGGACAGCAAATACTAGTAGTCCCAAGGCCCCTGCAGCTGAGACATAGGAGTGCTCCACTAGATGTAACACAGCACGTCCAACTGTAGCATAAAAATGATATAAGTGACCTCGCATGCTGTCCCTCTGCAGGATAGGGTCAAGGTGACACTGCAAGCACAACAAAAAATGTTTTAGACCCAATCTGGCAGCAGAAACGTGAAAAAATCGAAGACACTGTATTTTCTGCCAGCAGGATGGAGCCAAAGGGTTAACATGCCTGTGGCAACATTGAGAAGACCAAAATGAAGTAAACAATGCCACCAAAAACATCAAAACGCCAATTCTTCTTCCGGAACTTGAGAATGTTGCCCAAAGCAATCTGATGTGCCATAAATCAAAACGATGAAATAACTTGATGTAGTGTGCAGTACTGAGGATCAGTCATTGTACACTTGAGATTCAGATTGTGAAAGACATACAAGATGGGATATATCCTACAGGTACCTTCTGAGAATCTTCAATAGATGGATATGCAGCCAATCTTTGGTAGTGGGCACCCTGGAATCGAGAAAATCCTTCAAAAACGTGTGTGGGATGAAGAAATGCGCCACCACACCCATTCACAACCAAATGCTGAACGTTTATAGTTGCCCCTGAAGGAACAGCTGAGTGCCGCATATAGTGGTGCAGGTCACCAGCAAGTCTTAAGCGACACCGACCATGTAAGTGATCCTGAATTAAATGTGCCACGTTCTTGCCAGTAGCACCGTCCCAGTACCAGTCCAAGAGCCAATTGGGCTCATGAGTTATGATAATCACAGAATCATAATCTCCCATCTGTTGCAAACACAAAGGCCACGTACAGAGCACTACCCAACAACCTTCATCCATGCTACTTTCTGCAACAAATGGTAGTCTTTACCTTATCCCGTATGATCTCTAAAAAGTACTTGAACTGGAATATGTCAATATCTCCATGAAGAGCTTGATCCAGACCAAAGACCCACCAGCCATGAGGCAGTTGCAGTGCAAAGTAGCTCTTCTCTTGTGGTAAGAGCCATCCCCCAAGCCAGCTTTTGTGACATATGTATCGCATGAACGTATCCAGCCCATCAAACCAATCTACCAAGACCATGCACAGCAGCAAATCAAATAATTGATTGAGATGGACCACAGCAGCAAATCAAATAATTGATTGAGGAGGACTAAGGTACTTAAAACTAATAGTCAGAACACTCCAGATTACCATGATTTCCAGGAATCGCAAAGCACTGTGGGCCATCATATTCTTCAAGGGACCTCACTCCCTTTGGAAGCTCTGGTTTCTTCACAGCAATATGCTCAGGCTTGTAGCTCAAAGGTGGTTGCAAGGCCAGCTCAAAAGGATGAAAGAGTCTCTGCTCGTACGAGAATTGTGAAGGATTTGGATAACTGCGGCCAATACAAACGCAAATCATGCTTTAAGAGAGGCTCACCACAGATAATGCCACTCAGACGATATGTAGGACACGAAGTCACAAGCTAAGAAGAAAAAGGGAGAAAAGCTTGCAGGAACTCACGCAAGATCACCACCAACAAGGAGCAAGTCACCCCGAGGAAGATCTTTATACTGCTTGTGCTTATTCTTTGACCATATGCTTGGCTGTGCAAGCAGCCGAGCGATGCTATACGTTGAATTGCCTCCGTCGCCTGTGTCTGCCATAAAGTCAAACCAAAATTCGTTGCGCTTGCTGAAGTGAACATGTGAAAAACTGTCAGTCTTCCCATGTTGCTGCGCTTGCGTCATTGCTACCTACAATGTACAAAGCAAAATCAGTCCACAACATTCTTGCATAAAAGACAGCCAACATTGCACCGAGTTCACATATCCTGAATACCTGCATAGTTCGCATGTCAAAGCGGCCAAGGAACAACGTGACAGATACCAGGAGATCAAATGCCGTTTTGAAAAGATCAACAGAGGTCCTATGTTAGACGACAGACACTGGTCAATCCCACCAAACGCAATCACTAGAACAAGGATAATCAAGCTGAAGCAAAACAGCTGAACTCACCCAGAATACCACGGCACCATATCCAAAAACTCCGGAGATGTCAAGGGTTTCTGCTGTTCAGGTTTCTGATCACAGTCAGGGTGAGTAAGTGCCCACCTGTTCAATCCCTCAAGAATATAAGCAACTAGCATATGGCAGGGAACATGACGACCAACCCCTACGAAGTTACAATTCAAGACAACGTCAATATTCCAATCACAATACACCATGAAAGGACAATACGTTCTCACCCAGTGGACCGCTCCACCACATAGTTGGCAACATACAACCCAATAAATGTCGCCCACAAAGAATAGACTGGAGAGATATTATCTGATGGTCCAATGCAAGAATCATTGCAAACCCGCTGACAAATAGAAACAAGATCAGAGTTGACCGAAGAAAAACGAAACTAGCAGGCAAAGGAACGATCACGGGCCAACCAAATTGAACTTCTGAGTCCACTGCGTCAAGGAATCATACAGAAAATTCCACTGCAAATTCTTCAGCCAAGGGACCATACCACACCTCTCCATAGAGAACCCATTTTGAGAAGACAGGGTAGTCACTTGCAGATCCCACTGGACCAAGCCAATTTGTGCATACTTGTTCCTTGATCTCATTCATTGCAGGCCAGCCTTGGTACACTGCTGTTGCATTCCACTTTGCAAGCTCTTCAAACAAAAAGTTCCTAAACCACCGCAAGCCTGTGGCAGGCTTAAAAGGTGCCCGATTGCCACAATGGTTGTAGAAGACAATGCACGCCACACTCAATACCTGCCATGATGACAGTAGATTCCTCAGGACCAATGACTTGAAACGAGGACGCATACTTAGCACGCTACTCTGACCAAATAACATGCCACATTAACATCCAACGTACCGCACTATTCTGCACAATGGTCAGGATCTCAGGCCGCTTCCCAGCAACTCTTGCCGCCAAACCAAGGTACCAAAACCCAAGAAATGTAACATGGAATGCCACAAGGGCCAGGACTGACACCAGAAACAACGTCAAGAAAAGAGACAAGTTCATCCGCAGGTCCACTCCCATGGACTGGAAGCTGGGGAGATGGTGAACAGCTGCAATTAAGAGCCAGCCCACATACCTGAAAAGACGCAGGTGGCTCCAGATCAGTACAGAAAAAGGTATTGTTCTGACAGAAATCTAGCAGAATTGTGCATTTCTGATATTCCTGTCAGATCATGAGCTCGACAACAGAACTAGATAGAAGAAAATACCAGCGACTGAAGTTGGTGTAGCTTGGCTGGATTGTCTTGCCCAGAAATGGCGAAGAGAAAAAATAAAAGAACAACAAGAGGGTGGCATAGATTGACCACCATTTGATATTATCCTCCAACTTGTGAACCAGGGTATGCATATTGTCTGTGGATATCAAGAAAATGGAGGCAACAACAACTGCCAACAAAGCATGCTGAGAGTGCTCGTGGGGATAGGGGTGAGGGTGAGTCAACATAGTTTGGACGGTCTTCATCTTCTCCTTCATGGATAGCTCTTGCGAAAAACCTGCACGTGGGCAAGCAATCTGGCCACAATTCGCTGTCCAGAAACCAGCCCGAATGAAAAAATTCGCTAAAATGTGCGCTCGGCTCTACAATACATGCCATGAGAATTCATAGGAAATCGGCTCCTCGCTCGAAGCACAGTCAGTGTCCTAAACCCTAACCCGACGCATGACTGCCACAACACACACTCACGTCGGCCGTCTCCACAGGCACATTCACCAGCACCAGCTCAAGCACACTGGCTGTAGAACCTCCTCAACCTGTGCGACTCAATTCAGCTACTTAATCGCCTCCTCGTATACTCACAGCCCCGCCACAAACCGCAGCTGGCGGTCTGCTTTAATCAATCAATAAACACGGCGAACCGAGTTCCCCCAGCAGAATTCAGCGGCCCGAAAATGAGCCCAGGCTTCGAGAAGCTTTGCCCCGGGACTCCGAGGACATGCAGCAGATTGTGCCGAAACGTCCACACCGCCGTAAGCAGAGCCTTGGACAGGGCATGCGTGCGGAGCTGAAACCGGAAGCGAAGCGCCGCGCGCACGCAAGCCACGCCGACTCAACACCTGGCCAATTCCGTGACAGAGAGCTCTCGCGCACCTTCTACACTAGCCCGCCACGCCACGCCACGCCACAAGCACGCAAAGCAAAGCCAGCTGCGGAGGCCAAGTCCACAAAGCGGGAGTGCCCGGCACAGATTGGATCGACACACCTACAGTGCCACGAATTGCCGACCCCCGGGGGAGTAGCAACTGACGGTATTATGCCTGCATTGTTCAAAATCCGGAGGCAGTACTCGGCCGAATATGCAGGTGGCATGGCATCTTGCTCTGAGGTCATACGTTCGACACGTGTCGTATGAGCGCACACATCGGCAATAATTGGAGCCTCTGGGAGGGCCACATTTTGATACAGTTTCCGCGCGGCGGAATAACTGAAACGTGTCAGGGACAGCTCGCGTCATCCGATACGAGATGAAGTTCTGTTCATTGGTTTGCCCTGCTGACAAGGGGGGATGCGGACACTTTACAAAAAAGAACGAGATGGGAAATCCTATCTAGTGCCCCGGGGCACTCCCAACCGCCCCCAAGATGTCGTCGTCCGAGATAGAAAAGTGCGTGCTTAGCACTGGTATCGTCCATGCCGTGTCTCCAGCACTCGTGATCATCCTAAAGATGGTATTGACCAACGCCCTTTGCAGGGCGATGGAAACTCGTTGTCTGAAATGTGCCAGGGCAATGGAAACTCGTTGCCTGAAATGTGCCACGATGTTGGAAAGGGGAGGCCAACGCGCCCCTGTCGTTGTGGTACACTAATAGGCAGAACATTAGCATCGCTCTAACTTTTGCGAGACATTTTATACGGTTGTTCTTTTCGAGCACATTGGACGGGCTTTATAGTGGTATGCTTTATGAGAATATTGGACGGGCTTAGATTATGTTGATTCGGTGTAATTTTAGGTGTGTGTGATGCAAAATTAACCCACAAATCAGCTCTCTAGTCCATTTAGCACATATTTCGGTGTTGTTCAAACTTGAAGCTTTGGTTGAGCATTTTAGGATAATGGATGGAAACAAGGTGGTGTTGAGGCACATGCTAGAACACTACAAGAAAAGAGGGGGCCATGTTATAGAGCTTCTAACATTTTTGGGTTCAACATCCCTACCTTGCAACATGGCTATGGGTCCAATGTCGGGCTAAGACTGCAACATGGTATTTACACTGGTGTTGTAGGGTTGTGACCAAGTTATAACATTGGACTTGGTTTTTGGTGGTCCTATTTGAATGGCAAGCCTTTCTCCCCGTACCGTGCTTAATGTATACATGGGCTAGCTTACTTGAAAGAAGGGCGGAAACTAATTAACATGCGAATTCCATCTTTCTTCACCTAAAGTGAGGAGGAGTCCATTTGATTGAATGCCTTCCGAATCACCGTACTGCTATGCTTGTCTACTCTTGTTACATTGTCATTCTTGTGCCATGGCTACACCTTCGGACCATGCGGTTCTTTAAACTAATGGTGGCATGAGCTTGTTAGGTCGCAACACCTGACAGACTATAGTTGTGCAGTGCCAATAGTGTAAGAGTTGTGCAGGGCACAATGTCTATTGAGTCTATTCACGGTGCCTGGATACAAAGCAATTGCAGACAAAGCAACCCATCTTCGATCACAAAGATGGTGGCAGAGCGACTCATTGCATCTCGGGCCCACCAATCCTCTACTTCTACTAGTATGATGCCATGGATGATAGCCCTACTTCGAATCATCTCCACCTCTTGGCCACTACCATGGGATTCACCTAGGCTTTCGACTAGTTTTCACGAGTCAAAAACCTGGGTGAACACAATTTACAATTCCAGCATCAAGCGTGCACAACTCATTATGTCATGTAGTCTCCCTAAGAAATAGAGAGTTGCCTTTGACAGTAGGCTCTGTAGTGCAAGGAGGGCCCCATGGGTGGAAGTCTCCCCTCTCCCTCCTCGCTTCGTGTCCGCTTGTGCTACCTGCTGCTTGTCCCCATGGCTCCTAGGGAGCAATCATCGTCGAAGAAAGATCGCAATTTGAAGCGGTAGGCCAAGGTTATGCAAGATCGGGTTGCCCACATTGATGCTAAACTGAGAGATACTTCTACCTTCAGGGCTAGGGTATGGAAATGGCACGATGGTGATGGGAGGGTTCGCGAGAAAGGTTTGAACGTTCAGAATAACAAGCTTTTGATGGGTTTGAAAAAGAGATTAGAAGGGCATGATGTGTTGTCTGATGCCTTTGGCAAGGTCCGAAATGAGAACATAGGCTTTGTACTGCAAGGCACGGACACGCTCTCACCTTAGGAGTGGAGGCACGAAGATGATCTGTTATACCACATCTATAGGAAATGCCCAAACAGGTATAACGCTCAATGAGTGCCCAAGTCCATGGCCTTAGGGCTTTTGGTAGAGAAGAGGCTGTGCAAAGTTGTGAGCTAAGCAGCCTTCCTTTTGAAGACTGAGGCGAAGGAGAAGAACATTGTGGTGGAAGAGAAGGAGGTGCAAGTGGAAGAAAAGGCGCCAGAGGAGGACAAAGAGGAGGAGGACCAACTTGAAGAAAAGGCGCCGGAGGAAGACAAGGAGGAGTAGCTGCCGGCTCCATCCATAGGGCCGGCAAACTTTGGCCCTGTGATGAGGTCATAAAGTCGAGGGCGACCGTCCGCTCCCTCCCCCGTCTCCCCTCCTAAGGCTTCTAAAGCCTCTTCTACTCCAGGTATCACGAGGTAGAACGGGAGTTGATAGGAGTAGAGGAGGCCATATTTGGTGACGCCGGGGCAGAGCAGTTATACGATTCTGAGCAGCAACCAGCTATAGCGGAACACTCTAGAGGCGTCGTCATCAAAGGTTTGTCTTCTCAGGGCTGCGTGGGGGGATGCAACTTTACGTGTTCGAACGGTATGGGCGGGAATCGAGACGCGACGTGGGTGGACGGATGCTGATGCTGAACCAGTTGTGGATGGTGATCTAGTGTTAACCTAGTGGTGGATGCAGGATGCTGGATAGATTTGCTGCAGGATGGTGCTGCTAGTGATTTTCTGTTGATATACGGGTGCTAGTGGTTTGGGTTGGATGCTGATGTTCATGATAACCTGGATGTTGGTGCGCACTTCTTTTTGCTTGCTGCTCTCCCGCTAAAGGCCTGTGCGGATTCAAGAATTGTGTGATTTTCTGCGCTTGCCTAGGGCCGTGCCACGTTGTTCTTATTGCTCTTGTGCCGCCAGTCTTGGACAGGGCTTGGATAATTTCCTCTTTTCAGGTTGATGTCCTGCTTCTTGTTCTAGCATTCTAATTCGTCGGGCTGTTAGGGCTTTGTGCATGTTTATGATGTTATGGCTCGCGAGACTGCTGGTGGATCTTAGATGTTGGATCTGGTGGAGGATAATTGTGTAGGTGGTAATCTGCTGACGCTGAACCTGGTGCAGGATACTGCTGTTGGTGGTAATCTGCTAGTGCTAAGGGTTGGTTAACAATGATGGTGCTGGTAATTTGGATGTTGCTGCGGTGCTATTTTGTGATGGATGTTGGATGCAAGCATAGGTGCTAGATGCTAATTTTGATGGTAATCGTCTTACTATACAGTTCTTCCATGATTTCCTCTTTTCATGCTGATGTCTCGCTTCATCTTCCAACGTTCTGAAATCGTAGCTTGGGCAGCTCAATGCGCAAGTGGCAAAATGGGAAGGAAAAAATCAGGATAGCACTTTCAGAAAATATGAATTTATATTCTATCCAAGCATGATTATGAAATACCTTTGTGAAAATACTATCTTGATGTAGGTAAACAGCTAAATATGCATTCTAAAACGGACGAGGATTCTGGTGGTAGGTAGGCCCTTGCTTTTATCTCCAATCACAAAATTCTTAGGGCGATAGGTAGTTGTGAGAAAGAGATCACGGGAGTTAGGCCCCTTGGCCTGGTGCCCTATGTTGGGTTGACCTGTTTTTCTCGGTGCATATGATGTTTTTTCTCTCTCTTTTCTTTCTACATAAAGTCTCTCCCTTTCTAGTTTCCTTACGAGGATTCATGTTTAGAAGGCTCAAGAACGGCGTTTATTGTCACAACTCGCATGGAGGCCCAAACATGATGCCATTTGAATATGCGGAGGAGCAGGATCGTTTTGATGACCATTGGCGACTTCCGCGAGCATTGTGAACTACCCCCAGGACTTGGCGACTCTTCAAGCTGCTTCGTTAAAAGAGAGAGCCTCCGGGGGAGGGTTGGTGGTGCAGCTTGGCGTGCGTGCCCTAGTGTCTTTCCGCAATGCAGAGCCTCCAGGAGCAGGCTTCCATTAGGAGCGGGGTGAAGCAAGAGGATGCATTCGGAATCGATGACGTCAGTCCCAGCCTCTACGACAAGCTGGGACATGAAACGTTTGTGAAGCTCTCCACCAACTTCTACGACAGGTACATCTCTGCTTCGGCTGGCGCGGCCTCTCACGGCTGTTCTGGAGCTGGCACCATGTCGCATGCTCAATTTGCTAGGCTTGTCTACTGCTTGTCGGCTGCAGGGTGTACGCTGACGAGGATGAGGCATTTCGATCAATCTTCTCCAATTCCAAAAAATCTGATGCCATCCAGAATCAGTACGAGTTCTTTATTCAGAGGATGGGAGGTCCTCCCCTGTACTCGCGAAGGAAAGGTAACCCGATCCACACTCGAAACTGGTGCTTGCCTTTTTCCCCCTTGCTTTGTCGAGGGCTAGAAGCCGAAGCGAGAAAGACTCTAGGCTCAGGTTGTGGGCTCCCCGGCTCGTTTCCGAAAAGCCCAGGGACCGTTGCCCCGTGCGGGGCTGATGTTTGTCTGGTGCATGGCTTTAGGTCACCCGGCGCTCATTGGGAGACACGGCCCCTACGCTGTCACGGAACAGGCTGCCCACCGATGGCTGCAGCACATGGACGCAGCTCTGGACAGTGTGAATGAGATAGATGCTGATTCTAAAACGCGCATGCGTAATTTCTTCAGGTCCGTCATATCATCCCGCACAACTACCAGCTGCTGCTGAGCTGGAATCCTGGTTTCTTCCCTCTGACATTCACTTGGCGTTCGTGGCAGGCACACTGCGTTTTTCCTGGTAGCTGGCAAGGAGCTGATGAGCAGGCGGCAGCAGGGATAGGGGATGTGTTATCCGACATGAAAGCCAAACCTAACCTAGCTCTTGAAGTGTGTCTTGCAAGCAGCATGCGCACGAAAGAGACATGTCCCACCCTATTGCATCAATCGAGGGTCAGATATTGTCACTTCACCTGGTTAGAGACCTGAAAGGCTGAAAGCCCTGTATGGCAGAATCGCCAAGTATCTAATGCAGAGCGAGGAATAAAGTTTGTTCCGCGCGACATTCGAGACCCCAAGGTTTGTACTTTTCCACTACCTTCACGTCACCGATACGGAATCTGGATTGAGAAGAGATGGTGCGGGGACAGGGGATGCGAGTGGTTATGGTAGCTGGCACCTTCGCGGGGCTGAGCTGCGCTGTGGAATTTAGATTGAGAAGAGATGGTGCGCGAACAGGAGATGCGAGTGGTTGTGGTAGGTGGCAGCATTGCGGGGCTGAGCTGCGCTCACGCCTTGCTCCAAACAGGATTCTGCTCTGTTGTGGTGCTTGAGAGGGCTGGAGCAGCTGTGACTGCAGCCGGGGCTGGGCTGGCCTTGGACCCGGACGCATGTGCCGCTCTCGCTGATTGGGGCCTCCAGGATGTCCTCTCTGCCCAATCCCTACCCCTGGATTCTGAACAGGTGACTCTACGGTACCATGATCATGTGACTTTGTTTCCCTTCCGCATCATCCTGCAGCTGAGGCTCGCAACTCTTTGTCATAGAACCGGGCAATCGACACTGTAACCAAAGAGGTGCGCCTGGTCGCCAAAGATGAGAGCTTCCGCCACCGGGCCTTGCATTGGAGCGATCTGCATCGCATGCTTCTGCAGGCTCTGCCGGCTGGCTTAGTGCGGTATGGTCACGAGGTTGTCTCGTTTTCTAAGCTCAATTCGCAGGAAGTTTCTGTGGAAGTGGTGGTGGATGGCAATGGCGAGGAACCCCAAAGGTACGAGTGTGACCTGCTGGTGGCAGCGGACGGTTCCATGTCTCGAACGCGGCAGCATTTTCTTCCTCAGGGTACATGCAGTTCTTGATCAGTTCCTGAGAGCAGATATTTCCTGGATGGTTTGGCTGAATTGTGTTTGCACACGAAGATGAGCGTCTTTACCGGGGGTATTCTGCTTGGAGGGGTGTCCTGGACTGCTCGGGAAAGGAGGTGGCACAAGTGGCCGCCTCCATCAAAGAAGCGTATCCCGATCTCGGACGCCGTCTCTACTTCGAGCTTGCTCCTGGCACGCATTCTGTTCTGTACATGCTTCCGGACCAGAGGCTGAACTGGCTGTGGTATGTGAACCAGCCACAGCCTGAGTTGAAGGTTTGTACCTCTTCGTCCTGTGTTATGGTAAGCAGATAGGTTCAGTGCTGAGCTTCTGGTTATTTTCCAGGGAAAGTCTGTGACAGCCAAGGCAGATGAAGACCAGATCAGCCAGATGCACGAAGAAGCCGAGAGAACATGGCTGCCAGAGCTGGCTGCGGTGATGCGGCGCACAGCGGCGCCCTTTGTGAATGCTATCTTCGACAGAGAGCCGTTGAAGCAGTTCGTTCGGGGTCGCGTGGTCCTTGTTGGAGAAGCCGCACACCCAACTTCTCCTCATGGAGTTCGGAGCACCAACATGTCCATCCTCGATGCATCTGCACTGGGCAGGTCTTTGAGGCAGCGGGGCTTTTTTCAGGTTGATAAGGCACTCACGGAGTATGAAGAAGCCCGTGTTGGTGTCACTGCTCAGCAGGTCCTTTTTTCTAGGCATATGGGAAAACTGAAACAAGGATTCCTCAGTGCAGCGCAGGGCTCATTCCCTTGGCTGCATGCCGGTGAGGAGGCATGTTCACAACTTATGATGCAACGAAACATGCACTCTTTTCGACCATCCTGTGCAAGTGTCTATGTAGGAAAGACTTAAGAAAGAGTCGCTATCCCACCAACCAGCAGCGGATGAGAAGGTACTTTATGAATGAGGCTAGGTGAATTCCACTTTTATACATTTGGTTGCGGGAGACAATGTTCGTCTCCCGACCTTGGCCCTAGCATGAATTCATGAATACTTTTCTAGGATATGATCCATGGCCGGCAGGCTGGAATGATAATCTGTACATGACTAAATCAACCCACCTCTGTGCTCACTACCAGGTTAATGCGGATCTGAGGTCCGAATTGTGCCTTAACTTGTGAACTGAGTTCATTCACACCATCCTACCAGAAAATGACTCGACCGACGACCCCACAAAGGAATAGTGGTACCTCTGACGATGTAGCACAAGGTTAAGCTTCAACCGTTGCCACAGCTGAAGCATAGCTGACGCTGCTGTCCCGCATGCTCTTGCAGTGGCTTGATTGCTCATACTGCAAGAACTTGATACGGATCTTTGTGACACAAGACTTTGACATCTGCAAAACATATCCAAGATTTCGGTAAAACATTGCCAGAGTAACTTCAGGACAAACAGAGCATTTGTAAAAGCGAGAGAGTGAGCAGATAGAGATGCTTTTGACAGCGGTCTCCATCACAGAGGCCTGGCCGCAAAATGCTCTCAAGGGAAACACGGGGGCAAATGCCAGAGGATGTACGTGCAGGAATACTCCAATAGGGTGACGGCCACATATTGTATTGTCATACTCATTCAGGTACTCCTTGAAGGCATCGGGATTGCCTTCTTCTATGATATCCATGCCACTCTGATCCAGAGCCTCTATGGATTTGAAGATTGGACCCCGCTTCTTTTCATAGTAGGTGTAGTTGAACCTGCACCCAACAAAACCCGCGCTGCATGTCACCCTCACTTTGTGAAGCCCTTCGATGTTTCGAAAGTGCACCTTACAAGATAGGACGTTTCAGAGAACAGAAATTGCATCACCTTGTTCCCCAGTGGCAAAAGTCCGATGACACGGAAAAGAAGTTGACGGGATTATCAAGATATTTGGCTAGCAGTCTCCCGTATGCTGCCTCGCTCTCAGAAGTGAGCGCGCCCACTAAAATGGGGACAATCTTCACTGGGCACCTGTAAAAATCCAGCAATCAAGGTTCTGTTGCCAGTTCAAATGGCACAACCTCAACCTGGACTGCTCTCTCAAGACAGAGAAAATAAGACAACGCAGGTTGGCACGAGGGAGGAGAAGCATACCCCCGAAAGACCCTAGCCAAGTACGGCAGGTGCATTTCCATACTGTGCTCTGCCTCATCCACGTTAAGATCCATGTCCTCGAACTTACCAGTAGCTTTGAGCTCTCGATAAACTGCCTTACCACAAGCAACAACACCACAGTAAACGGCACAGCGCAAGCACCGCAGTTACAGAACGAAAGGCCCACCATTCAGCCATCCCAACAACGACAAATACCTTCTTGATCTATCTGCAGGTCACCCAGGGGTGTCTTGTACACCGTTGCCCTCGAGAGAGCACATTTCCGAGTGAAGTAGTGATGCGACGGCCCAAGCAGGAAAACACGCGATCTTGTCTCAACCCACGCAACAGCAGCCACTTCAGCACCCCTCGCAAGCCCGGCATCACATCCAGCCAGCCACAGCAATCGCTTCCTCACAACAAGCACAACAGAAACTCCAGCACAATTGCTCACATTCCCCGAGGCTCGATGTTCGCAAACGCGAAAGCAGCACAGCGCCCTGAATAGCGATATCCAGCGTGACTGCATTACCACGAGCGGCGCATCATCGCATCCATCAGCATGCCTCCCTCGAGACCTAATTCCCGGCACACCGGCAGAAGCAGCAAACATTCAAGAAGAGCAAGCTGGCCTCACGGCGCAATCACGGCGCGGGCATTCGCCAATTTAGGCAAAGCCGAGGCCGTCAGCCACATGTCGATCTCCTCCGCCAGCTCTCTTGCTGCGAAATTGGACAAAGTGCGAGCGAATCAAAACAGCAGTTGGTGAGGACGCAGGAGGTGAGCACAAGAGCAGGGACGATCCCAGCGCATACCATACCGTTGTCGGAGTACCAGGAGCCGGCGTGGGAGGCCTCGCGGTGCGTCATGGCAGGAGTGGCGAGCGTGAAGGGCACGGCAGCTCCACCACTCCAAGCCTCCTGCGTACGCTCCACAGCCTCGGCGCTCGCTCTCGTCGCCCGAATGCTCCTGGTATGGTTCGAGTCTGCTACAATAAAGATAAGCCCCATTACCCGGCCTCGGCCTCGGTAGGTATACCTTTCTGGTTATGTCGAAATGGCCAGAGTACGCGCCCGATTCCGGAAAGGGATAAACGCTCTAGAAGTAATACCCAGGCTAAAACAGGTGATGAATAATTGTGCTGTTACGTAGTTACGTACTTGATAACAGGTCTGTGAGTGATCATTAGAGAATAGAGTAGATATTATTAATAGACGAGATAGGAGTAGACATTATTAATAGACGAGATAGGAAATCCCATATGCCCCAGAAGTCCAGTCCGAGGAGGAATAACCCAAAAAGGGCTAATGGTAAAAGAGGAAGTCCTAGTCCCCTCAAATACCTTTCCCGTAACTACCTACTGTACCAATGATATCGTGACCTATTGTACCAATGATATCATGATCAGGGATGATGAAAGGCCTACCTACCACCGGTGCTAAAAAAACCGCTAGTCCTGGGCACGTAGCCGTCCTATAAACACATAAACAGCGTTAGTCGACGCTTTTTGCAGAGCTATAGAAACCCGTTGGCGAAAGAGGAAAAGGGAGGCCCCTCTCATTCCTGTAGCTGTCATTAGAGCAGAGTTGCATGCAAAGTAGATCTGAAGATAAAACTTTAGCAACATTTAAGTTTTGGGAGAGCTTTTAAGGATTAGATAGCCTCAATTGGGAGCATACTCGAGCTAGGTTACGGAGCCTGCTGACAAGGCATGGTTGCATGACGTAACCCCAAAGTAACTCCAAACCCTTGTGGGATTGTAATTCTCCCCCAAAATTAACTCTAAACCCTTGTGGGTTGTAATTCTTGTCTCAGTGGTAATTCTTGCCTCTATTATAATCTTCTACCTTTATTAAAAACGTTTTCCAATGTCTGATGAAATTAAGGGGTTTAAAATTGTCTAGCAGCATAGGGCTATTCCTGGTAGTATACCACTCCAAAAGAGCTACTCTCGGTAGTATATCATCTAAAAGGTAATACCTTTACCCCAAAGGAAAGGTCTACTACCGGTAGTATACCAAAGGAGTTTTCCACCACATTAGAGGTAGTGCAAAACTGCGAGGAGAAATTTGTGATTGGCTCAATTACATGAATGCAGGATATATATATCGCTTACTCTAAATAAGAGTTATTTAGTTTCTCTTATTTTATCTAATCAATAGTTGGCAACGTCTTATCTAATGAATAGTTTTTGTTATCTTTTGTAAGGTGTCTAGTGACTTTGAGAAAGATCATATTTGGACATTGCATGGGGTGCACTACATGTGGTAGCGTGCTTCGTTCATGCTCTAGTCGAGTTGGTAGATAAATCTAGCAAATATATAGACCTCTACATGCCAACGCGCTTGGTTCAAACTTTACCCAAACTCGGTCATAAAGGTATGGATTATACAGATGAGATGAAAAAAGATGTATGCAATATGATGGGGAACCAAGCTTTACTCAAGCTCCTTCATAAAAATATGGTTTCTGTAGATGATGTGGAAAAATATCTATGCAAGATGATGGGTTGGACAAGTGATGAGCTAACTCGTCCGATTGTTAATGGGGGCAAATCAAAGACAACATGACACTTTGATTGTTAATGGGGGCAAAGTAAAGACAACATGACACTATGATACACATCGAGTAGAGTTTGTCTAAATGGCTTAGGCCAAATAGACGCACGTTTATAAGAAAAGAACGTGGCTGTTAAGCATCCTACACTTCGATCAGTACTTAGAAGGGGTGCCTAGAGCGAGTGGATGCCCTTAGTGCTAGTACATTAGGCACACCATGGTGCAAAGCCTTAAGTACCAAGTCTCATTATAGGAAAATTCCATTCAAGTGAATTATAATATATTTCTTCTTCTTTTCTTGTCTTTCTTCTCCCCATAATGGATCCCATAATCTTCTTCAATTGGACAACAATTTGCTGTGAATGGAACCTTTTTTTTTAATCTCCAACTACAGTGTCATGTCTAGACCAACCAAGACAACATTTATGGATCTTTGAGGTGCCTCTCCCAATCAAATTAGTTCAATTTTTCTTTTCGAAGATTAATTGTTGTCTTGAACTTTCAAAGAAACAGTTAAAGGTTCAGCAGTTTTTTGATTTAGCATGGCTTCATTAATCTGTTTTGAACATCACATGCTAAATTGTAGGGGGATAAAATTATCCAAAAATAAATTTAAAGAACTTATCCATAAAAAGTGATAATCATTAATATAAAGGATAACTTGTTCGGGACGTAGTCCCCAAAAAGGTCCATGACTTGTTACCATGACTATTACTAAAACTTAATTGCCTAGCACCAAGTACAAGTCCATTGTGACTCGCTGCATAAAAAGCTTAACCCCTCTATGACAGTACCTATTTTCCATGAAATTCAAGCATTGTGGTTTCTGATTTTTTGTAAGCACTGTGGTCAGACATTAGTTCCCAGACCCACCGGCCACATCTCGCATCCCGATCTCCCATATCAACTCTCCATGCCCTCTACTCATGGCATGGCTCCTCTACTCCCTATCCAAGGTGATTCAATGACCTTCAAGGTTGCCAATTTTAGAAACTTGGGCATGGGTAGATGCGCCTTTCTTGATGGACGAAAACAGGAGATTGATAATAAAATTTTAGATTTCTACGAATTATTTATGGTAGATAGTCCAATGTCTCTATCCAAGACCCTAGGTCGTTTAGGGCACCTATCCTTCCCAGCCATGAAACCACTTCACAAGCATTGAAAACATGATTTCCTCAATGGTGTCATTGGACCAACTAGTAAGATGCATCTCATATACATCAAGGGAAGGATCTCACTCACATACAAGAAAGGAGAAGACTAATGATTGAACCAAGTCCCCTATTTGGACAACAGGCAAAGATGTGTAATCATAATCATTAAACATAATATTCACTAATTCCATATCTCTCAAAACATGTATATCATGAATATTTTTAATAATAGTTATGTGGTATAATGATGGGATTAAAATTATAAGATCAATTCCTTTATTATATCCACATAACTTCCAGAGCATATAGGTTGAGAATATTTTTAAGAATATTATATAGAAATATTACTAAATTCATATTTTCATACACATTAAATTTGCACATCTATAGCCCTATCGTCTTCTTGGCAATCCACAGGAACAGGCTTTGCCCCCAGCCCCAGCCCCAGCCGGCGCGGCCGACGGCTACGCTCAAAAGATTCCACCACCTCCTGACGTCTCCGGCCTATCGGCTTGCCCTCCTCCCGCCCCAGGCTCCGGAGCAAAGCCTTGCCAAACTCCTTTGCCGGCTTCCTCTCACAGTCGTTGAACTCCTCTCCCGCCGGCATCCTCTCATGCTCGCCAAACTCCTTCACCGACATCCTCTCGTACTGCTCCGGAGACGTCTCGTCCGGCGACTCTCGTAAGTCCCTCCGCAATATCTCGGCGTCCGCATCGCCGTCACTTCCTCCTGCCCCCGGAAGCAACATCACCATCCCGGACATTACTCAAGCCATATTGTACATGAGGTTTCGGCCCTGACGCCAGGGTTTCTGCCTGGAACCTAACGTCTATCCCTCTGCAGTTATCTTCGTCTCCACAAGGTTCTTCACTCTTTTCTTAGGATGCCATGCATTCTGCCGCTTACAGATGACTTGAGGAGCTGATAGTGTGGTTCTCTTGCGCCGACCTCTTTATCGTAGGCCGTTAAGAACTCCTTTCTCTCCAGGGACTGCTCGCTCCCCTTCACAGTGGATCTCTTCCCGCTCGCCACGCCATTGGTAACCTGTTGTGCCATGACCTCCAGCTTCGACTGAGCGTTCACTTAGTCAATGCTGTACATTATACGAGGAATCCGCTTACTAGTTTTGATCTGATGTAATTATAATTTTCTCTTATTATGTTATTCATTCTAGCCAATCATATAACTTATTAGTCTTGACATAGTTCTTCTTGCAGGTTCCTGAAAAGTAAGTATTTTAAAATTATATATTATTTTATAATAAATAATTGTTTAGTTATTTATATTATGAAGATTAAAAAACCTCATAATTATATATTTTCTTTTGTCACTAGTTATGATAGCCGAGTGCAATTGTTTTTAGTTGTACAGGAGGAGATCGCAATTTTAGAGGTTTGATTGCACACCACGCCAACCGGTAGGCAAATGAAGCAAAACACTTTTTTCAGCTTGTGCTAATGAAAAACTTAAGCTCATATATATCTTTTTAGAAAAGACGACACATGATTCACAGTACCCATCTTATCACTAAGAAGACCTAGATTGAAACATGGAAGTCTCTGTCAGTACCTACTTTGATAAAAGAAAATATAGCCTAAACAATATGCTACCTGATTATCTGATAATCATTTCTAAAACTTATCATTTTTATTTAGGTTTTTCATATAATCATAAGATCTCTACAATAAAATTAATAAGAGGGGGAAGAATCTAGAAGAAAAAATACAAAGAAATCGCTCACCTCCTAGCACAACTAGCGACCCTGCCTCAGCGGTTTTTTTCACTGGCGACCCTTGCATCTAGCTCCTTGTAGCCAGGTAATTTATCAATTAGCGCCTTTCATCCGAGCTAGAACGGCTGGACGAATTGAAGTGATATTCAGAACATATTTCACAATAACTTTGTTTCCTCGCTGAAGGATGCAAGCAGGTCCCATGGTGTAGTGGTCATCACGTCTGCTTTACACGCAGAAGGCCGCGAGTTCAATCCTCGCTGGGGCCACGGGCGGGGTTGTTTATCTCGGTAATCTCGGGTTAGACAACTCCCCACTTTTGGGAGGCCAAGAAGATGAGTCAAACTGTCTTTCTCTAGACGGCGCTTGGACGGACGTAACTCCACTGGGGTACCGAGTGCCGAAACCCCAGCTATTGGTCACCCCGGAAGTGTGAGGAGGCAGGATGTCATGCAGGCAGAGTGTATGAAAATGTTTGTCTGGAAGGCAGAGGGCCTTGGCATACATGTCACGCCCGAAGTGCGAAGCTGTGAGCCGCGTCCCACGTGAATCCCAAGGTGGACCTCGAGCAACACAGGCCTGTAACGTCATGAAACGCAACACCCTGTCAATGGGGTTCAGGACCGGCAACTCAAGTTTGAAGCGAATTGAACCCACCCAGTGCTTGTCGCCCAGGTCGTGTAGACAGAAGCGCCAGTCACGTTGCTCCTTCCCGTCGATCCACACGCGCGCCATGCTTGCCCAGAGATCATCGTCCTGGTACCGAAACTCCGCTTTGTGGAGCTCAAAACCCAGACCGATACCCACACCTTTGATGTATGCCTCCTTCATGCACCAGAACCTGGGCGCAGGGCAGGCATGGCTGTCAGATCCGAGGGACAGCAGGAGACTGGCAGGAGTTGCACAGGCACTTGAAGGCAAGCAGACCTGAGGAATTGGTCCATAACAGGGCCCCAGTCAGGACCTGCTCCCAGAATCCGCTCCCACTCGTGTCCTGTGAAGCAGGCCTTGAAGGCCTCCAGGTACTCCCATGGAGGCTCCGTCCTGGAGGGGTCATGGGTCATGACATCCACTCCCACCGCACACAAGGGCTCCGAGGCCAGCACCACGTAGTCGCCATGGTGGGATGTGTTGAAGTTGAAGTTGGGGAATGCAGGCTCGGCCACTTCGTTTGCCTGACCAGGAGCAACATGCGTCATGCACAGCAGTTGCATCCCACCCACCGGGTCCTCCGGCGTCCCTCCGAATGCATTCATGGAAGGCAAGGCGGGGTTCAGACCGGACCAGGTATGGCTTCCCTTCGTTGGTCCGTTGTATCACAATCTCCTCGTAAGGGATGCCCAGAACGGAATGCACCACCTTCAGCTGCAGCAGCCGACTCACCAGTGCCCGCTTCTGGTCCTGCATCATGACAAACCTGCAGCAGCAGCAGCAGCAGCAGCATGATGCGAGGGTCAAAGCCAGCATCCACGTCCACATCGAGCTGGCTGCTGGAATTCTCCTGGCGTGGATATGGCACCCTTACCGAGTCACATCCTGGTGCTGGGATGGCGGGAGCACGGACAGGCAGAGGTTGAACTCCTCTGGAGACGGATGCCACAGCGACGTGTTGAAGGCCCATCTCTGCACACCCGCTTCCATCTCCAACTTCATGCTGCCCTACGATACGAGGAGGTATATAAGGCCACAGCCTTGTCTGCAGCTTCTCCGATTATTCCACAGCCGCTACAGCCATGGCATCGACTCTCTGTCTCTTGGGCTGTCCAGGCGGAGCAGCATGTTCCCTTCCTTCCCGCTCTGTTGTGGCAGCTTCCGGAGGCAGTCGCACCAGGGCAACCACCACTCTCACCCCGCCTACGGATGAGCCAGCGTCGCCCATGGCCAGGGTTCTGGCCAAGCTGCGGCGCGGGAGAGAAGGGAGTGCGGTGGAGGAGGAGCTGGTGGTCCAGGTTCCGTCCATGGAAGCCCGTTGTGGGCGGGCTGGAGGTTCTCTCTTCTCGCAGAGGAACGGGTGGCTCAACCAAGAGCTGTTGCCGGTTCTCAATGCTGTCGGGGATTTGGGTGTGGTCGATGTTGCTGGTGTGTCTCTCTCGGGGGCAGCTTCTGAGAATGTGGTTGAAGACGATAGGGAAGGTAGTGCTTGCAGTCCTTCACAGAAGGAGCTCAGGAGGCTGCAGAGGATTGGTCTTTCTCTGAAGCATTCTTTCAAAATCGGCAGACTCGGAGTGACGGATGGAGTTGTGCAAATCACTCACAATGTGTGGCGGAGCTCGGAGGTGGTGAAGATCAGGTGCCACGGCCCAGCGGCTGCCGACATGCGTCACATTGCGGATGACCTGGAAGTGAGTCTGGTTCATGGCTTCGGTTTCGGTTTCTTTGCTCCTAGTGAGCTTCAGCAGACGCTGCATCTTCATGCTGTGTGGTGGTTTGACAGAGGAAGACTGGAGGAAGCGTGATTTGGAGGTCGGAAGGGGTGGTGATTGTGTACCGTGGAAAGGATTATGATCCTGACCGGAGGCCTGTGGAACGTCTGAGTCTTCAGCAACAGGAGGTGAATCGTGTGCTGGAGGGGCTTGGCCCTCGTTACCATGGCTGGCTTGGCGCACACCCTGTTCCTGTGGACGGGGATCTTCTTACCGGGCCTCCCGCGCAGCAGTACAGGAAACCCCTCAGACTGTTGCCTTGCGGCAGCACACGGGATTTGAGCCGCAATGAGCAGACCTTGTTGAGGAGAGCCAGTAACATCCTGCCTCCTCATGTTGTTGTGGGTGAGATTTCTGGTGTCCCTGAGTCTGGTCTTTGATATCTGGAAGTGCTCGGGCCTCGACTGAAATGTCAGTTTGGTGTGCAGGAAAAGTGGAGACGCTGGAGTTTGTTGCCGTTGCCATCCTGGAGTTGTGGAAAACATGTGAAGTTGCCAAAGTTGCTGCGAAGCCGGAGTTGCCTTGCTCTAGCCTTTGGGCTATGGTTGACGAGTTGCAGCGGCTCACTGGAGGTGTTGTGCTCTCCAAGTGTAAGGGATTCGTTCTCCTGTACAGAGGGAAGGATTTCCTACCTCCAACCTTGAGTGCTGCCCTCTTGGCTAGGAAGAAAGCTATAGAGGCAGCAGCAAGGCAGCAAGTTCCAACTCAAAGTATGTGGACTGAAGTGGATCCAACCAGCTGAGTTGAGCGTTTGTAGAGGAGAACACCGAGAAGACAATAGGGTATTCTCGGCATGAAGAAGTCTTATGATCCAAGGAGCGAGCCATACAGGGCAAGGAGCAGCTTGAAGAAGTCTTATTTTCTTAGGAGGCCAAGAATGAAGAAGCTTCGAGGAAAGCGGAATGGGTCAAGAATGAAGAAACCTCGAGGAAAGCGGAATGGGTCAAGAATGAAGAAACCTCGAGGAAAGCGGAATGGGTCAAGAATGAAGAAACCTCGAGGAAAGCGGAATGGGCTAAAGAATGATAGAAAGCTTAAAGGAAAGCGGAATGGGCCGATAATGAAGAAGCTGCGAGGAAAGTGGAATGGGCCAAGAATGAGGAACCTTTTAGGAAGCTTCGGGGAAAGTGGAATGGGCCAAGGATGAAGAAGCTTGGAGGAAAGCGGAATGAGCCAAGGATGAAGAAGCTTCGAGGAAAGCGGAATGAGCCAAGAATGAAAAAGCTTTGAGGAAAGTGGAATGGGCCAAATATGAAGAAGCTTCGAAGAAAGTGGAATGGGTGCGAGCAAAGTGGAATGGGTTGAAGAAGTGAGGTCAAAACAGCAGGTTATATGGTATTATAATGAAAATTTGGGATTTCAATTTTTGAAGAGCTACAACAAGAAGTGCAAATTACATGAAGTTTTATAACTCCCAGAACAAAAGCCAAAGGTAGACTTGATGATTGAAGATATTTTTTAAACACTAACGCTAAGTTGGTTGAATGTGTGAAGATCTTAATGGTTTGGCAATCTATTGATGACCAGGTTAGAGGTATGGTGGAGATATCCAGGATATTCTTTGTCTGCATACAAGACAATGATAAATTTTGAGCCTTAGTAGAATGGATCATGGAAAACATTGACGTTTCCTTCAACCTTTGTCTAAGGTTCGGTAATGGTTTGCATATGCTATTCGTTAAGATATTAGTTAGAAATAAATTTGGATGTGAGCTATTGACATCGATTTGGATATGAACTATTGACAAGTATAGTGTGAACTATTGATGAGTGGAATGAGAAGAGTATTTGTTAAATACTCTACATTTTGCATTTGTCTATGGATTACACTTCATACATCCGAATCCATGTTAATGATTCACATCCAAGTCTATTTCTAACTGATATCTTAATGAGTCATATATGCAAACCATTGCAGAACCTTGGGCAAAGATTGAAGCAAACTTTGATATTTTCCATAACCCATTCTACTTTTCAAGTTGTGATAAGGCTTGAAATTTGTTGTCGTCATGTACATGGATATCTACCAATAATTTATCATGCTCCCCGGAAGTGCAGTCTTGTTGATTCTCCTCTGCCCACACATCATAATACATCGAACATACCCATTCGTCTGGTTGCACCTGGTATTTGACGAATTTGTCTGGTTGCACCTGGTATTTGATGAATTTGTGTGCTCAGACTCTTACACTGACATCTTTGAATCTTTCTACCAAGTCTAGGTTTCCGGTGGAAGCTATGCAGCACGCAGGTCCCTCAACTAGATGAGCATAGTGGCTTCTTATGTCCGCCTTAAACATGCATGCCCGAGAAGAATGTCCGACCAATGTCGACTTCCCATGTAAATTGATGAAGCTCTTAGACACAAGCATGTCGTGTATAGGATGTATCTTCTTCACTTTCTAAGATTTTGGCCTTCAATTTTGTTTAGGACAAGCGTGGGGGCAGCTCACTTTGCAAGCTTAGAGATGACCGCAAGTTCATATATCTCTCGCGTTGTTTAGTAGATTGGGTTGTCTTCTACTAATAAGTTCAAGTCTAGTTTGATGTTGAAGAATCATTCTCAATCACCACAAGATAGGAAGACCAAAGCACAGCATCATTCCTTAGTCACCACATTACTGCTATATTAGAGCAAGGTAGCTTGTCTATATCCTTGTTGTAATTGCACCCCATGAGATTCTCTTTATCGACAATCAGACCATAGTAATTTAAACAAGTGGAATATAGAAATATTATATTCATACATTGTTTAGATAATAATTTATGTGGACCCAATAACCAGATGGTTGCTTAATTCTGATAGCTCATATAGTACCTTGACGCTTCATCTCCTAATAGGATCAGTTCGCTCTCGAACAAAAATCCTAGGGTTTGGAGCTGTCCTTCAAGGTTTCACTTATTCTTCTATGCTCGCAGGTCAATGCTTTTAGAAATTAACAGCGTCTATGTAGAAAGAGGTTTCTCCTGTCAAAAGGGGGTTTGGAAAAAATCCCAACCTTTCTTTACCGGAAACTGAAGTTGGTTTGGTTTTTGTTGGTTTTTGTAGGTGTTCATCCATCGGTTTCGGGCATTCTCGGCTCCGGCACCACTTCCTGTCGAGTCATTTATACCGCGTTGGCGCCTTGTAGTCAGGTTCATGACGGTTTAGTCGGGGTGATGAAGGGCCAGTGACCTCATTGTTCCATAATTTCGTCATGTCCGTAGTTTCTGCATTTTGTGTGGTTTTGTATGTTTTTGTATACCAAGGGGGCCAAGGCGCACATAAGTGCGCACCTAATAAACGCTATGTGCAAACTTGTGCACGCACTGTGCAAACAAAACGCAAAAAATGATCTTCTAATGGGGAAACATGTCCTTTTGGAGGTCTGAGGATGTGCCGGAACTCCCGACAAAATAACAAGTAGCAAACATCGGCGGAGGTTCATATAGACCGCTCTCATATATCTATCCTATGACCTAATGCGACGAAGAACACCCTATCCCCTTTTTATCCTTTATGGTGTTTCCGTCTCTTTCGACAGTGACCTAGTACCCGGTTATCATCAAACATGCCAGGGGGGCCCAGCTGGGTGAACAAGTGCGTGCATCAGGGGGCAAAGGGGCCTAGGTACGCGCATTTATGTGCGCACTGTGGGCAGGTGCGCACTTGTGCGCACTGAGGCAAGATGGCCCGGTGGGTGAACAAGTCACGTGCATCGAGGGCAAGAGGACTTTGAATTAGTAGTGAGAACCTTTTGCATCTTTTGAATCTTGAGACGTTTGGCGTGGGCCCAGCTCCAGGTGCAGACCATACCACTCTCATTCTTGCACTACACGCGGATCAAGAGCATCAAGTCAATGAAAATATTATTGTCTCAATGTCTAAGAAACAAAGTCCTGTAAAATTCCCAGAGCGAGAGTATAGTCTTTGGATTGACTGGTATGAATGAAAGGTTGATGCGCAAACTTTGATTACAATTAGAATTACAGCAAGCCCTAAAAACTCTAAACGTTTGTATACGTCCAACACCTGACAATGATTGCCAGGTGTTGGAGACTGTTTAGATGTAAGTGCGCGCATAAGTTTGCGCACGAATTCTGTGTCCAGTTTGAAAGAAAAAGCCGAAAGAGAATGAGACTTTACGTTTTTGCCACGTACTTGCAATCTACAATCTCAAATAATGTGTATCAAAAAAATTATTCAAAAGCTTGCGGGTGACATGTCTGCAGAGAAATACCAAAAAGGTTGATTATAATGCGGATTTTTTCAAGTGCAAAAAGGGGGGTCTGGCCATGTCCGTGTGCAAAAAGAGGTTTCAGGAGAAACCTCTTTCTACACAGACGCTGTTAATTATGGTCTTTGACCTACCTTCTTCTACACAAATCACATATTTTGTTCAATCAGAGATGGAGATCAAGCTACGGCGATTTGCAAAGGTTTTTTGCAAACTTATTAACTGTAAACAGCATAGGCTACATAGGCTTATGAATGATCAATTAGGGCATTAGAAATCGTGTAGATATGTAAATGATAAATTGCTGGATTTTGCTAATTAGGTCGAAAAACTCGTTGTAAAGTTGCAAGAGCAGGGACTGAAGAATGATGCTTTCTTTTAGAAAGTTGAGAAAAAGGTAATGTATATGGAATAGGCTTTACCTACCTACATGGACAAACTCATGGGTCACAAATACGAGGAAAGAAGTTTAGTCTGAAACTTTGGACCGAGCCCGTTGTGCTTTGAACTTACGAAGTTTTGGTCTTGGCTCCAGTATTGATGATATGCTTGTTGCTGCAATGGAGTTTTTCAATCGGTTGCATGTGGATGTGGCAATTCCGCATACGTTTTGGCTTGAGAAAGATCTTAGCCGGGATCGTTGCACTTTGATCATGACTTTCCATTCCTTGGATGATTGGCTTATGGTCTTGAAGGCAAGGACTACTTTGCGGGAAACAAGTTTGTACGTTAACGAGCATCTTACGGCCTTGCAATGGCAACATAAGAAGGAGAAATTACTTGCTTTTAAGGTTCCTTGTGTTACGGGTCAAGTGGCCTTTTTTCCGTTCTGTGGAGATCAATTAGTTATTTTTAATCCTTGTCCCCAAATTTGTTTCTGATACTGTTGATTGATTGATTGATTCGTTTGCACATTTTTTTGCTTTACTTCCTTTCATTGTTTTTGTCTCTCTAGTTTAAATGTATATATGTTACCAATTTTCAGTTGTACTTCTTCTATCCCATGGTGGTCCTTCCACCCTTAGTGGGCATAAATATTATATTAGTTGTCAAAATACCTGCCCAGCATGTGGAATGTCTTGGGTTTGAATCTCAGCTAGAGCATTCCTTCGCCTTCTAATCACACCTTTTACACAATCAGAAATCCATTTACCATAAAAACATACTGAGCATCATACATACATGATATTGTTTCTCTTCTACATTGGGATCAAACTATGGCCCATAGGCACATGCACACAACAAACTTGTAGACGACTCCAATTCGTGCCAAGAACTAGGGACAGGGTTAGCCTGGGAACTAGAGGGCCACAAGTTTGTATAGCTCTCGAGCTGTTTAGTAGACTAGGCTAAGTTCGAGTTTGGTCTCATGCTGAGGAGCCATTCTTCGGTCACCATAAGGTAGGAAGTCCTCAATCACCACAAGACTACAATACCAGGGCAAGGCAGCTTATGTAGATCCTCGTGGAGAGTGCATCCGATGAGATTATCTTTATCGACATTTAGACTAAAATAATTTAAGCAAGTGTAATATATTAAAATTATACCAATATGGAAAAATTCAAACACAACAGCTATATGATGGCTCATATGGTCAGAGTACCTACCTAGCGCATCTCAGCTAGAGCACTAACGTGATTGTACACCTTCACAAAATCAGAAATCCCTTCTATCATATAAACACACCATGTGCATCCCGTTGTGAACCGAGTTTTAAATAAAATTCTTCTTCTTCTTCTTCTACGCAAGAGACTTACGACACAGTAATCCTTTCACCATAAAAACACACTGCGCATCCCGCTGTGAATCGTTTTGCACGCAAGTGACTTACGACACACTGGAGCTTTTTATCAAACTTGTAGAAGGCCAGAAAGTAAATGAACATGCGGATCAGAGCAGCCTTGACCTTTGAGCTCCACTTTGTGCCAAGGATTAGGGAAGGGGTTAGGGGGGCCTGGAGAATCAGTTAAAACATAAAAAAGAATCAAATTATCTACAAAGAAGTCTGCTACACTTATGACAGTCCCTCCATGGGAACACAATGTTAGGAAAGCTTGTTAGAATCGACTAATTCGTGCAAAGGCCCTGCTCCAGAATCTGAATTCGTTCTGATCACGAGTCCCGCTATAACAAGCAGCTGCGAGTCTCAAACTGCACGCCCTGTAAGATACGACTTCTTGATTTCCCAGCCCCTGAGTACCTTAAGCATGTCAGGAAGAGGATGATCTTCCTCATTTCCTGGCGTGAACAAGGTAATCCCCACCATGCCTTCTGCATGCCATGGAAACGGGAAAGGGAACACGGCCTTCTATACCAGGGAAGGGATCAACCTGACGAGAACAGATGCATAGATCACGGAAAGAATTGCTCCTACTGGGACTGTGACTAGCCACGATGCCGCAATCTCCCTGACCACTTCACCTCGAACACTGTTGAGGCCCCTGGCAAATCCCACTCCCATGACAGCGCCCACTAAGGTATGTGTAGCGGAAATGGGCAGTCCCAGCCTTGAAGCAACAACCACCACAGTGGCAGCTGCAAACTCTGCAGCGAATCCCCTTGTTGGAGTCAATTCTGTGATTTTGTTCCCGATCGTTGCAATCACCCGATATCCCCAAACTAACAAGCCAGCCACAATACCGAATCCACCCCAAGCCAACACTTCCGTTGACATGCCCACCTGCCCACTGCTACCGTGAAGTATGGCCAAAGCAGCTGAGATTGGCCCAATAGCGTTGGCAACATCATTTGCCCCATGTGCAAATGACATGAAGCAAGCAGACAAAACTTGCAAATACCCGAATATACTGTACACAATCCTCAACTGAGTCCCAGTCGGACCTCCAACCTTGGCTAGCAAGTTTAAGCTCAAAGGTCGTATTTTTTTATTTTCCTGGTCGTCAGACGTAGAAGGAAGTTCACAATAGTCCCCAAGAAGCTGACCTACTTGCTGGTTAATGACTGTGCTGATAGCAGCTGCACCCAATAACCCACAGCCCAAAGCTTTGGCCACAGCAATCAGGGGGTCTCCAGACCCATGTAGAGCTGTGAACGATAGAGCTGTGATACCAATAAAGACGGCAAGTGGAGCAGCTTTAGCTGCTGCCTGACCTGGATTTGGTGCCCTGTACACAAACTGATCATAAAAGAAACACAATAACGGTCAGCCCATCAAGAGTACTGACCTTGCATCAGCTTCCAATCCTTTGATATGCTCACAGATGAAAATCCTACCACACGGATGCATTTGTACATGACGAAGGAGACTGCAGCGCCCATGAGTGGTGACACAACCCATGACGAAACGACACGGGCTAGAGACGTCCAATAAACAGCTCCAAGTCCTCCATACACAATCCCAAAGCCCACCATTGCACCAATGATACAGTGGGTTGTTGACACAGGCCATCCGTAAAACGATGCAACCTGCCACCCCAACAAAGTGAACGAGTCAGAGCCCTAGGTTTGGACGCAGGAAGCAGCCCAGAAAAAGCAGCAAGAGACGCAAATACCTGCAGCCACGTCCCGGCAGCAGCTAGGGATGACAGCATCCCTGAAAACAGCATGGCATCTCGTCCCTTAAACACATCAGCAACCAAGATCCCACTCTGCATTGTATGACTGACATGCGATCCAACCAGGAAGGCTCCAGAAAACTCCAGCACCGCAGCCGTGAGCACTGCCTGGCGGAGCGTGAGTGCACCAGAACCCACCGAGGTCCCCATGGCATTCGCCACATCATTCGCTCCTATGTTCCAAGCCATGTAGAACCCAAACAGCAGCGTGGCGTACGACAAGACCCGAGTCTTGAGCGCCAACCCAGCAGCCGACGACTGCAGAAAAATGGGCACCACAAACGCTGCCACCGCTATGCTCCCTGTGACCCCCACTGCCGTCCGTGACGAAATGTTGAAGGCTTCCGCCATCCCTTGCATCCCGCCAGTGGCATCCGCCTCCCCTGCTACCATCCTGTGCGCACTGCTGGCTCCATTGCTGGCAGTTCCCAGCTTGCTGCTACTGCTCCCACTGTGCATGTAGACTTGGGCATCCTCGCTGGAAATCGACTCGAAATCCTCCACCACATCCTCTAAACCCTGACCCGCCGTCTCTCCCTCCTCTCCACTTGCAAACGATGACAATGCAGCACAGGAAACCACACCACGCCCATGCTTCCTCCTGGAGATCCTCCCCACGCAACCCACAAACTGGGGGGCTGGAACGGAACTTCTCCTGGGTCTGGGCAGCAAAACACACAATTCACACACAACTGCATGCCTGCTTCTGCTGATTCCGCCTCTGCTTCTGCTGCTGCTGAGCCTTCTCACATCCCCATAATGTCCCCTCTGGAGGACCAGGCTGCGGGCTATCGCGAGCTGGGGAGAGGTGGACAGCAGGCCCAGGCCCAGGCCCATGTGATTCTGCTCCAGCCCACGATCTGCAACGCCGGCAGCAATCCTAGAGCAAGCCTTGAGAATTACCATAACTACAAAAATCCAATCCTTCAAAGGAGGCGAGAGAGACACAAAATTTGAACTTGAGAAGACAAGGCAGAGCAAATTGGCACTGTCGCCAGCGCGTCGGCTTCATCGCGGCCCATCCCGCCTGGAAGGCAATCGGGCTGTCGCCACACCCGCCGGAAGCCTCCCAAGAATCTTCATTCGGGTGAGGCTGGCCAGGCCCTTATCCGCCCCGCTCCCGAAATTATATATGTACAGATCCAGTCCTTTTCCGGGGAAGGGACTCCCCATACATACAGCTGACCCGACTCATCTACAGGTAATAAATCGTCTCATAAGCAAGCGTATCATATGCTTATCAGAGAAGCCGACCACTTGATGATGAGAAGCTTGCTGCAGCATCAAGCTGTGTGCGTGTATGAAACGAGCCTATCAGATTTCGGTAAGGAGCAGTTGGGGATGCATCTTACACAAGAATAAGGATTATTACCATGACCAGAAGGAATTCTACAAGGGGCCTGTTACATCAGGTGAGGCTTCCTACTGGCCAACGGTCGATTGGAGGAGGAAGAATTGCAGGAGATTGATTGGAGGAGGAAGCCCTGAAAAAGTCGGGCACAGGTTGATGTGTTAGGTTTTGTAGCGCTCCCTGTTCATTCAAGACTCCACCACACTCTAGGGAGAGTCGTGTATCCTGTTGAGGTAGGGGGCACCCTTCCTCCTGCTGATGGACATGGTGCGCTTGGTACTCTGCCACAGCTTGCTGGCGGCGGCTTTCTTGCGCCCTGTGGAAAGGAAGGAGACAACAGGGCCGGCACAGAAGCACAAGAGGAGCAGGCCCAAGATGGCTGAGCATATTAAGATGACGTTGAGAAAGCCGTCTCTCAAGGCAGGGTTCTTCTGCTCTGTCCATGGAATCCCTCCCACATTCATGCCAAAAGCTGAACACAGACGTAGTTAGTAGATTTCCAAAACCTGGGCTTGTAGCAAGAACGTGTTCCTGAGTTGATGACCTACCTCCAGTAACGATGGACAGGGGCAGAAATATCATGGAGAGGAATGACAGGTAGTAGAGCTTGCGGTTGATTTGCTCAGACTGCCACGAAGTCAGCCCAGCTTGGATAGCGGTAACACGACTGGCTATGAAACCAACGTTCTCTTTCAGCTTTCTCAGCCGCCCTACGAGTGCTTCGAGGGCAGCAATATCATCTACCGCAGTCCACTTCTCTGAACGTCCCCACTTGTCTTTGACTCGTGGGAAAACCTGTTCCCCATGAGCAATCACCTGAAGAAGCCGCTGCAAATCCAGATGCATTTGAGGGAACCGCCTCTCATCAAGCATCTGTTTCTTGACTCCATACCCACCTGGCAGTACAGAGTCAGTCATCAGCCTCTTATCTTTCTCATTCTGAGGTTCGACAAAACAGTCGGTCAGTGCTCACACAAAACAACCACCCCAGCTTACTTGAGTCCATCTCATTCTCAACAACATCCAGTTCCGTCTCCAATCTGATCACTATATCCTGAAGCTGGTCGATATGCGTGTCCACAATATGGATGAGCAGCTTAGGCACATCAGTCGGAACCTGATTTTCCAGATCATCGGGATGATTCATGGTCAACAAAAACTCCAACACATGCTCCTGAATCACAATACTCTCCGGATAATCCTTCAAGTTCCTCCCTCGGAACGAAGACTGAGAAGCCAAGTACCTGTCCGACCGCCCAGAAGGTGGCTCAACACTGGGAATCTCCGTAAGCAGCGACTGAGTGGGGTTACTCAAGAACTCCAGTCTGGGAATCCTACCTAACGACACCGTAATAACAGTATCCTTGGTGACACGGGCAGCAATCTTCTGAGTAAACTTACTACTGGGCGGACCAGCAGAGTTCACCCTAAACATCAAGGCACCATCCACAGGCCCACAGAACGGCCCAGTGCTCACCATGGCCAAAATGTCCTGCAACTTCAACGGGGGACAGAGCACATCAATCAGATACTGAGCCGCCACGGCCGGTTTCTTAATAGACCTCGGCAACTCCACATGGAACCAGCTAAACCCCAGATCATCCCCTTCCCATTCCCTACTCAGATCCCAGTCCAGCGTGGTGAACTTCCCATGCCCATCAAATCTGTAAGACATAGTCTTCACGGCTCCAGGGAAAACTGACTGGTGCCGACGATGCCTCTCTGGTCTGACAAGCGGATCCGTGTCTGCAGCAACCATCTCGGTCTCCGGAACCTCCTCATACCCAACACCTGCCTCCATGACTCCCGACCCTGCTCCGACCCAAACCCAGCTTTTCTACGCCCCCGGTCCCTGATCCACCACTCCCTTCCCCTGCACCCAAGCCAGCAGCTAGGGGCGAGGTTGCAGGAAGTCCCAGCGTAAAAGCAGCGACCCAGACCCGCCTTGGGAATGCATCCGACTCTCCAGTGCACGTCCTCCCGTCATCCGCATCCAGTCCTCCCGCCGGCCTGCGCTTCGGATGAGGCGATGCCCCGGGAACGCTGCCAATTCCAGCAACACTGAACAAAAAGTGTGATCTGGGCTGCCCACTCTTCGCTTCTGCGCAAATTCGCCTCACCCCACGAACGACCTGAATGAAGTCACTGCAGCCTGGGACGAATCCGAGGGCCCACTCCGCGGATTGTGCGCAGCCGATTCGAGTCGTGAAGAGTCGGGCGTCGGGATCGATGGTCTGGACGCAGCTGCGCAGAACCTTCCTCCCCAGTTGCCTTCGCGCTTCATTTTTTTTTTATTTCCGCTGAAACGCAATCGCGCTTGCATGTCATTCGAATTTTAGCGTCTCCCAAGTTTTTTTAGTGTAAAAGACTACCTACCTACCTATGTACCTACCCACCTTTACAAGTTGGTTGCGGCGTTCTTGGTACGAGGCCAATTCAGCATTCTCCTCTGCCGGAACTCGCCAGGCGGCCATATCAGAAACCCTGGTAAACCCAACTTGTGGTAAACCCAACAGAGTGTTGGAGACGAAGTCGGGACCTTGGGTTTTGGTGTTGGGTTCCAGCACGAAGCTCTGCATTGGCCTCCTATCATATGCTCAGCAGATTTCTAGGACGAGAGACCGATCCTGCCCTTAATTTCAGATCCTGAGCCCTATTTCCGGCAGGGGTCCATCGATGTGGAGTTTGGACGAAGCTGTGGACTGGGCAAGTAAAGGGAGTCTGAGTCCTGCACCATCTGCTTAAGAGGCTGCTGAGAAATCCAGCAAAGGCACAAGACCGGCGTGGAAGCGTGTAGTAGGTCTTGCTGATGCTTTTGTGCACTACCGCGAGTTGCTGGAAAGCAGGTAAGGATCAGTACGACAACTTTGAGCTTAGCTTATCTCCATGTCACCTGGCTCCAGTGTTGCATGACCCTGTTGCTCTGTCTTGTTTATGTGTTAGGGGTGTAACTTGTCGAACCCTAGCGACAGTGGAGCTCTTGCTTTCCTGGAATGCGCCTCCGACAGCGGTCCCTGAACGATGGCCGCTGCGAAGGCTGAAGCTTGTTTTCGTCTCTTTGCAAGGCTTTGGCTTTCAGGTGGGACTCAATAAATTGGTGTGTGTACAGGGATTCTACTAAGAGCTCCTGCTTACCTCATCTTAGGGAGTCGACCGCTGGCAAGCAAAGCCTCCAGGTGCAGCAGTGTAAGAAGCCCAGCAGTTCCACTTCTGAGAAAGTGTGTAGGTAGGGACGGGTTTTCCAGCGATGGTCATTGCCAGGAGCACTTGTGGCAACAATTTTTTCTGGACCCTACCATGTGGTGGGACAACAGACGAGACAAGAAGAGCTCCCGTGCTCCTGACTTCCGGCGAAAGGGGTCCGGCGAGGTGCTGTGGTTAAACAACATGTTCAAGCCAACTAGGGTTGACGAGTAGCTCATTTCCTTGGATATGCAGATGGGCCTTGGTGCCTCTTTTTCCGAGTTGAGCTCTCCAAATAATCCTGAACCTGGAAGGTGTGCAGGTTCGGAAATGGGCTCTAGCTGCAGCAGTGTAAGGAGCCCACTTCCACATCCGATGGGCCATGGTGCCTCTCCTTCCGAGTCCAGCTCTCAGGATAAGCCTGAACCTGGGAGGCATGCAGGATCGGAAATGGGCGTCGTTACTGCTGCTATGACCGTGAGCACGTTATGTCAGCAAGGAAAGCTTTCTGAGGCCGTTGGAGCCCTGGAATCTCTGGCGCAGACAGACTCTGGTGCTTCTCAGTCTCTGTTTTACACTGCTAAAACTGTGTACAGCTAAGAAGGATTTGGTTGTGGGGCGACGAGTTCATGATCTCACTGTCAAACTTGGGTACGAATCGAGTGCATACTTGGGGAACCATATCTTGCACATGTGTGCATGTGGAGGTAGGCTGCAGGAGGCCATGGGTGTGTTCACCAGGGTGAGGAAACCAGATGTCTACATGTGGCACTCCATAATCTCTGCACATGCTAAGCACGGGAAACCTGAGGAGGCCATACAAACTGTACCAGGAGATGCGTAGGTCAGGAGTGAAGCCTGATGCTCACGTCTTTGTAGCTGCCCTTCAACCTTGTGCATTTGCCGCCGACTTGGAATCTGGCAGAAAAGTGCACGGTGATGTGGTGCGGAGTGGCATTCCTATTAACTTGTTTGTTGGCACCTGCCTGGTGGACATGAATGCAAAATGTGGCAAAATGAAAGATGCACGCCAGGTTTTTGACAGCATGAACACAAAGAATATGGTGACATGAAATGCCCTGATTGCTGGGTATGTGAAATGTGGCGAGCTGGAAGTTGCACGCCAGGTTTTTGCCAGCATGGCCACAAAGGATGTGGTGACATGGACCACGCTGATCGCTGGGTATGCACAGCAAGGACTCAGCCGTGAGGTGCTTTTTGTGTATGGACATATATGGAGGAGGCGGGCCTCATTTTGGCTGACCATTTCACTTTTGCCTGCCTTCTGAATGCCTGTGGAAGCAGTGGTGCCTTACAGAAGGGCAGACAGCTGCACTCACAGATTGTTAAAAGAGGGCTGCTGGATGACGTAGTGGTGGGCACCTGCCTGGTGGACATGTATGCAAAATGTGGTGAGCTGGAAGATGCACGCCAGGTTTTTGACAGCATGAACACAAAGAATGTGGTGACATGGAAATGCCCTGATTGCTGGGTATGCACAGCAAGGACTCAGCCGTGAGGTGCTTTTTGTGTATGGACATATATGGAGGAGGCGGGCCTCATTTTGGCTGACCATTTCACTTTTGCCTGCCTTCTGAATGCCTGTGGAAGCAGTGGTGCCTTACAGAAGGGCAGACAGCTGCACTCACAGATTGTTAAAAGAGGGCTGCTGGATGACGTAGTGGTGGGCACCTGCCTGGTGGACATGTATGCAAAATGTGGTGAGCTGGAAGATGCACGCCAGATTTTTGACAGCATGAACACAAAGAATGTGGTGACATGGACCACGCTGATCGCTGGGTATGCACAGCAAGGACTCAGCCGTGAGGTGCTTTTTGTGTATGGACATATATGGAGGAGGCGGGCCTCATTTTGGCTGACCATTTCACTTTTGCCTGCCTTCTGAATGCCTGTGGAAGCAGTGGTGCCTTACAGAAGGGCAGACAGCTGCACTCACAGATTGTTAAAAGAGGGCTGCTGGATGACGTAGTGGTGGGCACCTGCCTGGTGGACATGTATGCAAAATGTGGTGAGCTGGAAGATGCACGCCAGATTTTTGACAGCATGAACACAAAGAATGTGGTGACATGGACAGCGCTGATTGCTGGGTATTCAAAATGTGGCAAAGTGGAAGATGCACGCCAGGTTTGAGGTGAACAAGGAGGTACACAGATTTCTGGTGGGAGAAAGGAGAATGGATATTGCGCTTAAGATATAGAGCACAAATGCACGTGTGAAGCAGGAAGGAGGCCACGTACCTCACACTAACCTGGTGTTGAAGCCATTGTGTGAGACGGAAAAGGAAGATGCGCTATGTGGGCATGCTGAGAAGCTAGCTTTGGCGTTTGGTCTCTTGAACACTCCGAGTGGGACGCCTCTGGTGGTAACGAAGAATCCACGCATGTGCAGTGACTGCCACAGTTCCCCGGAGATAATGTCAAGGGTTGAACAAAGAGACATTGTTGTAAGGGATGGGTACCGTGTGCATCGATTCACAGCTGGTTGTTGCAGTTGTAAGAGTCGACCGTGAGGAAAGTGATGAAGTGTTGCAAGTGCTCACTGGGGGAGAATGCTCTTACTGAGACGTGGACATGTCCATTCCTGTCCACACCGAGACATGGACATGTCCATTCCGGTCCACACTGAGACATGGACTTGTCCATTCCTGTCCACACTGAGACATGGACATGGATGGCTAACACTGATCCTGGCAGCTCTTATCATGAAAGAAAGAAACAGAAAAGAGACGCGCGGAGGCAACTTCACGCGCTGCGTCTCCCTCATGTGGACTCTCTTGGGATCTGCCTGGGTCTTGGAGATCAGGGGTTAGGGCCCCGGTGCAGGCCTTGATTTTGGCTCAGATCTTGTGGAATTGGGGCGCTTTGGTGACGTCTCTTTCTCTTCTGCGTTGTCACCGCTCGAGTTTGTTCGCGAAATGAGGTAAGGATCTCCTGTCTGTCCCACTGATTGCCCGCTCTCTCGTCTCTGCCGGCAGGTCTCTAGGTGCTCCACTATTTCTTGCCGGCGCCGCCGCCCTCCCACGGGCAGCAATTGGTTGCCGCCTTGCGAATCTGTGGGCTGGCTTTTTCAGTACTCTGGGTCCAGCGTGATGGCAGAGGGATTGGATGCTCAGGGCATCTATACCTTCGTTTTGGCCTTCTTTTCTAGCAGCTGTACTGTCGCTGTTATGTTAAGGTTTTTGTCTCTTCTAACTAATAGGCTTTTTGCGCAGCGGCTCAGGCAGAGATGGGCACGCAGATGCTTGGAGATCTGTTTACCACCTTTCGGTGCTATCTACGAAGTTCTCCAAGAAGCTGGTGAAACAGGGAAGAAGTGTTTTATTTTCATCTCATTCTTCCAAACGGAAAAGCTTAGGTGTTGTATACTGGTATGGATTTCTACAACAACCGAGTGCATGCCAACAACCGAGTGCATGCCAACAGAGAAAAGTTCATAATATGTTTAATGTATTTTTTAAGTCCCGACTTAAGCGGATTGAACTTATCTGCTTTAAGATGAATAATGTACTTAAGATGAATAAAAAGTTTGTTGTCAGATATTGGATGTTCAATTTGGAAGTCTGATCTTAACCACATTTTGTTTGCAGGAAAATTAAGCAGATTGAACATATTATGCACTTTTCTTTGTTGCCATACACACGGTTATTGTGGAAATCCACACCATGCATTTGCTCCCAAGAGATAATATTTGCAGATAATGTTTCTATAAAGCCTTTCTTTCTGTTTGTAAGAATAAGGTGAAGACAGAGCTACCTCTTTCCTTTTCTACTAGTTTCTTGGAGATCTTTCGAAGTAGCCCCAAAAGGTATATGGTAGACACATTTCCAAGCATCGGCTCATCTATGCTAGAGCCCGAAAAGGTATATGGTAGACACATTTCCAAGCATATGCTAGAGCCCGAAAAGGTATATGGTAGACACATTTCCAAGCATATGCTTATCTCTGCCCCCCGAAAAGGTATATGGTAGACACATTTCCAAGCATATGCTTATCTCTGCCCCTGCCAGAGCTGTCGTATAGAAAGCATATTAATTAGAATTTACAGAAACCTGATAACAAATCTTGAACATATGTCGAAGTCCAGACTTACGCAAGCAGATTGAACATATTATGCACTTCTCTATTGTCATATTATGCACTTTTCTCTATTATCATGCACTGGGTTGTTGTGGCAATGCACACCATGCATTTCCTATTTGATGTAATCCCTTTCACCAAATGCTAACTACAAACATCTTTTCTATTCTCCAAAGATGACAAATGACATCTCCTCTTTGATGTGATCCCTTAGACCAGATACTAACTACAAATATCGTTTGTGAAAGAACTCATGCTAAAGAACTCTCGTGGAAAGTAAGGTGCCCCAAATACATATACTATGCAAGAGTATTTTTAGGGGCACCGTACTATGCAAAAATACTCTTGCATAGTATTGTAAATCAATCACCGTGTAAGTAATATTTCACTAAACGTAGGGGAACCCCACCCCAACAATGATGCACCCCTAGGGTGCTTAACTACTCAACTTGCACAATGGTGCAAGTTGCCAAGTACTAAGTCCCATGATGGAAATGAGCTCCTCAGTGGATTGTAATAGAATTCTTCTCCTAAAAGCCATGTACAAAAGAGAAAGCTTAGATCCAGACATAGTACTCTCTATACATACCACAAATTCATCTATGGTATAAAGCATGTAGACCACATACCCAAAAAGTCATTTTATGAAAGCCTAGATCATGATACAATACTCTATATACATACCAAAATTCATATATGGTATTGAGCATGCAGACGAACCCAATATCATTTCCTCCTTGGGATTAGCTGTTATTGTGAGTACATAATTGATTACTTGATGATAGTTATGTTATATAGAAGCGGCAAAAAACATATGGTACGAGAATGCAATGCTGCTTGTCAATTGAAGAATGATGTCCATCCTAATCAAAAGGAGAGAAGTTTGAGGTCTCAAGATCCTTAAGGTTCCAAAAACTATCTGACGGGATGTTAATTACTTCAACCTATAACTCGAAGGATACCTTGTTATATGAGACCCTTTCACTTGACGTCCATGAGATTTAGGATATCTAATCTAACAATTCTTGTGTGTTGAGACCTTTGTGAGTACAAGGCTAGACAATTTAATCACACATAGTGAACCAACCTCTGAGTAGAATTCTCATTCAAAGCTATCAAAATTCTCAAACAAGAAAAAATGAGGAGAGAAAGGAAAGTAAAATCAGATTCTTTTCCTGCTCAATTTGCCCTAACATATGTCTTGCATTCAGCCATTCAGCTTGAACAAGCAACTACAAACTACCGTGATGGCAAACTCGTGGCCCAATTCCGGTTCAATCGCCTAGTCCAGATGTCCGAACCGCAGGTCCGATAACGGTAACGATACGGGTAAAAATCAATGAATTAAATAATAGTATGAATTAAAAGGGAAATGAATTTTGGTAACGAAAGCGAAAAGAACTAAATAGAAGGCATCATAGCTAGATTTGGCTTTGGCCGTATGCGGCGAAACTTGAGTACTGGGAGCTTTCTATTCGCAACCGAATAGGGGTGGAGAGGAGAAAGCAGCTCGTTAATGTTCGGGGTGCTCACCACAGCTCTCTTCCTTGGCTAGCACAGTCCCCTATCGTGAAACAATTCCGAGAGTTGCGGATGAAGATTCCTGGAAGCAGCGGGCGTGAGGCAGAAGAGCTGCCTCGAGATGGGCAGAATGACCGTCGTTAAGGGTGGGGTGTTAGAGTGACTGCAGCTGTTCCCAGAAAACGGAGGCCGCAGTCTGGGAGTCTGTTGGAGTCCGTCATGTCGAATCCCGACCAAATTCCTTGATGACTTGGAAGCTGGGGAGCTTGTTGGCGGGGTGAAGAGATGGCAGATGATACGTCTAACTGGCTGGACCACCCGTTCCTGGTTTCCGAGGAAATGGACCCAGCAGTGGTAGGCGGAGTTCCTTCTCATCATCCTCTTGTGGGCTCGGAATTCCGGTCGTGGGTTTTTAGTCTTGAATTCCTGTTGCGGCTTCCGGGCCCTGAATTCCTTCTCCTCCGCTTGTGGGTTGTGAGCCTCGTGTCGCGTCTCGTGATTTCGGAGCCTGCTGTGAGCTGCTGTTGTTTGGTGCGGGGGATTCTTTTGTTTTTGGCTCGTAGGGTGATTTCATTTCGTGTTGGGCTTGTAGGATGGTTCATTAAATTTTGACAATCTGGAGGGAACTGACTTCATGTCGTCATTGGGGGGAGGTGATTCATTTGCCGCTCTGGACGATCCTGCCTTGCTAAACTCTGCATTCGGTGAGGAAGACTGCTGTATGTATCCCAAGCCGTCGAATGCACCCGCACAGGACGATGGCTTCGCCCAGCTGCAGGGGAACAGCTCTGCACAGGTCAATGATGCCGCAGCTTGTGATGCGGTTCTGGATTCTTATGGTGGGGAGGCTTTGGACTCCGAGCCTTATGACATGGCGTTCAATGGGGAGCAGGACCTCGAACCGGATTACAACCAGTATTCCAATCACAAACCGGCCTTGAACATAGGACAGGTGAATATGTATCATGCTGACGGAGATTTGACTGACATGTTTCTGAAAGGGAATCGGGTGATGAATCATTTGTCTCCGACAAGTCCAGGCAAAGTGCCTCTCCCGTCTCCTGGGTCTGTCACTGCTGAGAAATTGAAAAATCTGAGCCTGGGCTCACACTCGTATGTTTTTGATGACAAGGTAGGTGTGAATGTACCATACTCAGGTTCACGTCCAGTAGCAGGTACTCTGTCTAGTAGCCCTGCAGGCAAGAAATACCCTCCTTCCTCACTAACTTCACCCACGGCAGGGACTCCTCACCTTCCCTATGGAGGACAGAATCTGTCCTCAACCGGTATGCTTGGTTCTTCCCCCAATTCTGGACATATTCCCACTTCTGTGCCATGCAGCACGTATGATAGCAAGGACAATGTCTTTCGGGGGGCTGAGAATCTAAGGCAGCCCCAGCAAGGCAGCTCTATGTACATGCCACCTCCAGGTGGTCTGCAACCCCGAACTACAGATGGCGGGGGTTCTTCAGGTTACGTGCAGGAGGTGGATGCAAGTGGAGATGGTCTCAGACCACTGCAGAGCATGGCCCCTCGCTCTTCCAGTCTTATGCAGAGGAGTTTAAGTAGCCATTCACTTGGGCAGTTCCGGGCTTTGGCTCCAGGACCTCAGGGGAATGGGCAGATGTCCCCAATCGAGCTATCTCGAATGCGAGATGTGGCGGGCCCTGGCTCTCGTCCCCAGCAATGTCAGGCGTCAGATATGCAAGGTGTGAATGCACGGCCCATGCTGAGCTCCATGCGACGTGTTCACAGCACTGGTGATATTCAGGTGATATTCAGAGCTACTACCCAAGCTACTGTGTTGAGTGTTTCACATCACACTGACAGCATTTTTGGCTCCAGTCTCTGCAGGGTGGTTCTGGTCACGATGAAGGTGGCTTGAAAATAGGCCGGATCACAATAGAGGAGAGGAAGATGAAGATAAATAGATACAAACAGAAGAGGTCGGAGAGAAACTTCAACAAGAAGATAAAGGCCAGTACTGAAACTCAAAGCATCTCTTGCATCTTCTTTGCGGAACGTGTCTCTCACATTCCACACAGAGTCTGACACATGAAAGTGCATCTTCTGCAGTATGCCTGTCGGAAGACATTAGCTGACAGCCGACCGCGGGTACGAGGTCGATTTGCAAAGAACGATGAGATCGAGCTTCCTCTAAAGCAAACCGACGGGAAACATGAAGAGGATGAAGAAGACGTGAGTGGTTGTCAGATGTCTGTCCCTTCAAGCCTACATGTATGCAGCGTTGTCTCCCTTACTGAGGAGTTCACACATGTGGTGCAGGCTGATATGGTGGAAGACGATGATTTGTTCGGTGATGAAGACTCATCTGGTGACTTTCCTGTGGTCACGGGATTCACATCCATTGACCTGAAACCCCAAGAGGATCCCTTGTCTATGTTCCCAGCTGGCTGACTGCAATATGTGAATTCTAAGCAATAGATGGTGGTTTCTTTGTCGTGTCAAAAGTGAAGTGAGGCACAGCGGCAGGAGCAGCGTCAAGAACTAGTGCAGGATTATGCGCACAGCAACAACAGCACATACCCAGACATCAGGTAACTTCAGCATTGCTTCTGCGGACTTGCTCATCACTCACTTACACATACATGACTTTGAAACATGAGTTGGTGGGATCCAAGGTGACTGCCTTTTCCTCCATGGGTGACGAACGCTACGGGATCTGGAGCTCTTCTCCTCGTTTTCCTATGTACATAGAAAAATTCTCTTGATTATAGACTACATTCTGAAGGCAATTGACAGTCTATTATTTGATGACTGTAGCCGCAAGCTGTAAATGGTTAGCCACTATTTTTAAGTCTGATCTCCCATTTGATTTCATGAACCAGTTGGTCTTGACATCAGACCACACACGACAAACGTTTAGGTCGTCTGTGGAGCCTACAAGGCTTCCAGGCGGACGACAGGCATGGACGAGGATTCGCTTTTGTGAGTGTAAAAGACAAACACTGTTTCAGACAGACTGGAACAGTTCTTGTCTGAAGCTGGGAACGAGAAAGGAGACGAAGCTTCGCCTTTGGCTTCCCTCAGATTATATTCCATTGCTTCTCGCTGCTGTACAGATATCGTCAGCTTCAAGAAGCTCGCCTGAAGTGCGAGGAAAGCCAGACGAAGTTACGAGCACTGGAACAGTGAGGCACGTGCACCTTGCACGGCAGAAACCTAGCCTCCCGATGTAGGATCTTTCACGGTGAGTGTCAGAACTGTACAAGCTGGGTGTCACCATAGCATTCCTTCTCACCGCCCCTCAAGCCTTGTGTTCCTGAAAGAAAGGGATGGATCGCAAGTGCGAGAACTTGACTTGACAATGAATGTTTCTCCATGCTAATATGGAAGATAATTATCAAAAGTTACAACGAAGAAAGACGAATCAGATATGCTACACGCCTTGCTTCTCAAAATGTCAGCCTTGCATTGCACCTGATTATTAGTCCACTTCCGCCCTGCCAATACAGGAGCACTTGTTTTTCATTTCCACACGTTACTGTAGCCCCAGCAGCCGCTGTACACTCAACCTGACCCCTGGCCCATTTTTTCCTGTATTAAATCAGGTTCGGCCGTGTCAGTGGAAACAACAACTCGGGAACTCAGGAAGAGGAACGTTGCGTCCTCTTGGTTTAGGAGGAGAAAGTACTCACCAGAAGTAGAGTTATGAGCTTGGGATGCTGCTCCAACAACTGCCTAAGCTTTGTTTGGTCTTGCAACAATTCCTGCCACACAAGAAACACGGACTCTGTAACTGGTGCCTGCAACTGGTTCAAGAAACTGGTGCATCGTCCATTTATGACCCAGGGGAAATTCTCACGAACTTAAAATACCTGGATGGCATGTGGAGATGACAGCATCTGCTGAAGAATGGCAGTTGACTCGGATGGTGCTGGGCGCACCACCAGCTTCTGCTCATGTTGTGGGTGTTGTTGATGGAGCGGCTGCTGTGGCTGCTGTTGGTGCTGCTGTTGTTGCTGCTGTTGCTGTTGCTGTTGCTGTTGCTGCTGCTGCTGCTGTTGTTGCTGCTGGAGTTGCTGCTGCTGCTGCTGCTGCTGCTGCTGCTGCTGCCGCTGCTGCTGCAGGTGTTGTTGTTGCTGCTGGTGTTGCTGCTGGTGTGGCTGCTGGTGTGGCTGCTGGTGTTGCTGCTGGTGTTGCTGCTGGTGTTGCTGCTGGTGTTGCTGCTGATGTTGCTGCAGGTGCTGCTTTTGCTGCTGCTGCAGACGAAGCTGCTGCTGATGTTGAAGCTGCTGCTGTATTTGTTGTTGTTGCTGCTGCTGTAACTGCTGTTGCTGCATCTGCTGCTGGATCTTCTGCTGTTGCTGCTGATGTTGCTGCATCTGCTGTTGCTGTTGTTGAAGCTGCTGGTGTGCACGCTGACTCTGCTGAATTTGCTGTTGCTGGTGCGAATGCGCTTGCGACTGCTGTGTTACTTGCACCTGAGGTGATTGTTGCAACTGTGTTTGCTGTTGCAGCTGCAGTTGCTGCTGAATCTGTAGTTGCTGTGCCTGCAGCATTTGGTGTTGCTGCTGCTGTTGACTCTGGCTGACAGGAGTTGGTGGCCTGGAACTTGGAGATGGAGGAGGATAGCCAGAGACAAACGACACTGCTGGCACAGTATTATAAGCACCAAACCTGCGTTCATTTGGTGATAGAGCATAAGCCGGTCTCGTCTCCAAAGCCAGACTACCTTGCCCATATGGCTGGGCAGACATCCCCCCATGTCCACTTTGCCCAGGTCCTTGCATTGCAGCCAGTGGACTGCCTGCAAGTTGAGAGGGAAGAGCAGGCAGATGAGATGGCCGGCCCGGTCCTCCAAAGACATGCCCCAGCTCCTCAAACATCCTTGGGTTGCTGACTACTCCAGGCCAAGGCGGTGCAAGAGCCTGCACTCCAACAGGCAGATCGGGGTGTAGCGCGGAAAAAGGAAACAGCCCACGAGGCTGTTGAGATACTGAAGGTGGTTGAAGTAAAGTTGAGTCAGGGCGGCGGCCATCCATTGACAACCAAAGAGGTGGAGGAGGGGGCGCTAATGAAGGAACAAACTCCCCACCACCACGTTCTCTCTGTGCATCACCGATCAAACCTGAACCTGTGCTTGTTGTAGGATGCACGTCAACGAACCCTCCTCTTAGCGGAAGTGGAGGTGGTCTCATATCCCTTGTTGGTGGTGATGACACCATTATCACATGGGACACCTGCTGTGGCTCCTGGCCATGCATCGAAATCACTCCAGCACGAGGCTGCCTCTGTTCTCTTCCTGCCATGGTGAACATCACATTGGCAGATGCAGTTTGAGGATCTGGTTGCCTGGGAACAACTGTTGGCGAAGGTGGCCGCTGTGAGGGCAAAACTATGGCAGCCATGGGAGCTGATTTTGAAGATTCCGGAAGCCTGACAACCAGAGGCCCTGAGCTCTTATTTTTTCCAGCAATTCGGGCATTAGCTATTTTTGAGATAGGTTGCAGTCCTCGCTTTGCACCACCTTCTTGCTTGTGAGATGTTGCATCACGAGTTTGCCTCTCAGATTCTGAATGAGCTACAACTGCTGGAGATGATCCATCTTGACCACATTGTACCTCCCCGGAATGGGATAGTGGTTCCACATCCATTGGAGAGGGTCCTTGCCCTGCAATCACATTTTAGTTTGAGGTGCAGGTATACAACGCAATGTTCTTCCGTTCACAATGAAAGCATGCAATCTTGAAAATCGGAATATGTTGCGGCTTTAATACCTGCTAAGTCAGAAGACTCCCCCGCATCCCCTTGATTGTGATCTTGACTTTTTGTCCCAGCTGATTCCTTGATCCCAGGGGTGTCCGCTCCAGAAGCGGTTTGCAACCCTGTGAGAGTATGAGTTGTACTGCCTGGGGCCGCCAGTTGCATTCTTTCACGCTGCTGCCGGGCAACAAATTCATCCACATGAATGGATGGAGGCCTTCCTCCTGAGGCACCTCTTTCCCGGGCTTGATAGTCATCTACGTGCACAGATGGTGGCCGGCTTGTGTTGGGCTTCCGTTGTCTGAAACTGTCCCGTCGATTTGAAGGTGCAACGGAGCTAACAGCAGCGGCACCTGCCCGTGCGGACTGCACAGTTGAACCAGCCCCAGCACTTGATACACCTTCAGTAGCAGATGCAGCTGCCATCACATCTGCACGATGCCTCTTGTTCCCGACGTCAACTGTTGTGATAGGCCTCCTCTTGGATAAATTGGTGGACACCACAGGTTTTTCCTGTCTGAGCGCAGGACATTCCCACACAAACTTCTCTCTCAAATGCTTGGAAGCAGTATCCACTGACTTATCAGGGCTTGTAACCTGGAGGTCAGGTTCCATATCCCAGTCTTCCCTTGTACACAGAAATCGCTTTGCCAAAGGTCCTAGGGCATTTGCTTCTTCGCCTTCTACCACACTCGGAGGATGAGGACTAGAAAGCCCTTTCATCAAGGACTGAATATCATCACTTAAGGTGCACGTCGTCATGATCATTGGCTTTGCCAGTACGTCCAGCAAGGAATTCAGCAGTCGTTTCACCTGTGAACAGGGGTAGCAAATGGTGTAAGAGACGTGCATCTAAAAACTGATACTCTTCATCCCAAGAGCTCTACCTCCATAGATATCCCAGCAGGACAGGGAACTGATGTCAGATCTCCCAGAAGATGCGGAGCTCGTTCACAGAACTCTTCCACAGCAACAAGTACAGACTTTGCGGACTCTGACAGTTCTTCATTTGAAACCCTCTCTGCTTCAGGGCCCACACCAGTCAAAACCTTCAGGGCAAAAAAGCCACATCTGCCACAGGGAGAACTCATCAGTACCCAGCTAATCAGCACGCTATCCAACCTTGCAGCAGCTGCAGATGCGCTACCAGCTCAGCTCCACAAGTAAAATAGCTTCCCTCATTTCAGAGAAGAATTGAAATTAGTGGTGGTCTGCATCTCATTTGGCTTCTCGAAGAAGAGAGCTAACCTGCTTTCATTGGAGGCCAGGGCCAAACATGTACGTGACAACTTGTGAACTGCTTGAAGCACAGTTGGTAGGGAAGCACCGTCATCTTGCAGAAGACACAAAAGTCGTTTCCAGCATATGAGAAAAGGGGGGCTCTTCTTGTCATCTATGCTCCTTTCTGCAGGTCTTTCTTCAACCGCATCCAACTGTGTACCCTCTTGAGTTGCTTGTCCATTTTCTGTTTTCATATCATGGACTTTTCCAGCAACATTGTGGTCTGGCAAATATGGTAGGGCAACAGTTGCGAAGGCTGCACATCCGACATCATGTCCTGCTAGCTTTTCCAGCCCATCCAGTAGATGATCCACAACATCCAGAGATGCATCCTGTGAGATTAGGCATACCGCATCAGAATACAAGAGCCTCAAGACAAGCTTTCTTATCTACATAAGACCATGCAAGGTTATGGAATCATACTTGGAAGATAGAAAGAAGTGTTGAAGCAACCAAAGAACAATCTTCAAGACTTGGACAATCTTCTAAGGCCCGTCTGTATACATGTTCTGAGGATTTAATATTACATTCTCCTGAAGGGAACATGCCATTGATGCAGTGCAACTGTCAACATTTTGAGAACAGTGTACCTCTTCAATGATGCCATTGGATGACGGGAAATATCTACATCACACAAGGCTGTGATAGCTTTCAAACTTAACAAACTGCACGTCAATCTCAAATGATGTAGTGCCCCTTCATCCAGATTAGCTTCAGTCAAGAGCAATCCCTGATTTTCAGCCTGAGGGACCCGAAGCAAAACGTCTACCATGCCTCCCTGTATTAAAACTGCCTGGCACATTGAGCAACACCCATGTAAATGGAAGCAATACTTGCTGGCAGACAACTAACCTGTAACATCACAAGGCCTACCTTTGAACCAGGGTGTAAAGCCAGCTGAGCAATAAATTCCAACACACATTTCACCTGGGGATGCAACATTTTCTGTCATTCACAGATCAATCTCAAAGATTTCTCGCGGAAACCATAAACCACCAAACTACATCCTCCTGAAGATCACTTGGAATGCTACGAAGTTTAAATGCACCTTGCAGATGTCAAGTTCTGAAGAAGCCACAAGTCCTTCTGTGTGCTCCTTCAGAAAAGCCATCACTGGACTAACTAGGACACTGGCATGACTGCAGTTTTTGCATGCCAGTTTTCCCACTACAGATGTCAGTAAGTTGCGCAACACTCCACAGGTCTGTAAAAGAAGCACACAACATGAAACCAGTTTCTTCTGGAGAGAGAGTAAGGAAAGGGAAATCTGGCATGGAGCAACATTTGACCACCAAAAAGAAAAAAGGACAAAGTAGAGAGCATACAGTTGTGGAGTATTGGAGAACCATTTCCGCCAAGTAGCTCAGATGAGGGACCAATCCCTGGAGCAGTTTCTCTAAATGAGAATCCTTCAAATGCCAATCCAGCACTGACGAGCTGCTAGGTCCTATCAGAGTCCCCACAGCTAGCGTTCTAAAGACATCTGAAGCGCGCCCACAGTACTGTAGCTCTGTTGGCAGCATATCCCTCTGTTGGAATTGGTCACAAGTTACAAATCATAAATAAACTGTTGCGGAGTCCAACCAAATAACTGATGATAACTACGTGCTGGACAGAAGGGATAATACAGAGATGGTGCAGACCACTAAGAAGAGAACACTGCATGCCTTGCCTGGCTCTGGGGGGAGCCAATCTGCAGTTGTGGCCATAGTGGGAATGCTGCTGGTGCCAAGCAAGCGAGGAAGAAGTGCCGGTGCCCAGCCATAGATTGGCCAGAGGGCCAAGATTGAGGCTAAAACTTTGCAGATGGCCCCCACATCCAATGTGCCCCCCGTCCAAGAAGATGGTGGGACTGTTCCAAACGACATCATGCGTACACTGTAAAGACGTGTCACAACACAGAGATCTAGGCTTCAGCACAACTCTCCCCTGCTGCTATTTCCAAGGTGTTAAGGGAGAGAAAGTATAGTGATGAACATCCACAAATAATGAATGCAACTAATTCAATCCACCTGAAGCAATGATGCAGTCGCAAAAGCAGATCCATCAGTTTTGAGTTTCGGAATGTCTGGACTGCACACTGCACTCAAAAGATGATGGAAAATTTTCAGCCACAAGATGGACTCCCTACTGTGAAGACATACCCTCCAAACTGCAATGAACTTCATGTGCTGGCAGAGATGAGCTTTATCACAATACCTGAAGCCTTTTCAGAATATTAAGTAGAACCAACAATGCATGGAACAACATTGCCATTAGGCTACGTTCTATCGCCCGTCCAGTCAACTCTTCTGCTACACCACCATCTTCAGCGTCCTCATATAAAAACTCATCTGCAGGACACCAGGCATACATAACTGCTGCGCCCAGAGTTTCAGATCCAGTGTACAGCTGGTAATCAGGTATAGTCGCACCTTGATTTACTGGTGATTGGTGAAACGCAGTTGAACATTGCTCAAGCACATTGAACAAGATTTCCATGGCACCCTCTCCATACAGGAGAGCAGCAACACTCTTCACAACAGAGTAACAGCAAGTTGCATTAGGACAGAACACAGCAATGTGTCCATTGGAACAAACCATACAACACTTGTTTTTGCAAACCAACAACTTGACAATTTAAGGACACTCAGACACATTTCTTACAGGGTCAGATGAGACGTGGGCTAAAATGCGAAATGCCACAGTCAGTTGAGGAACAGCAGCATTAGCCAATCTTGTGGCAGTCTGTCCAACCCCTTTCACAAACAAACAAGGTGGGACGTTTGAGAGGTCAACAGTCCCACCCGATTCATTTGACTTGCTTCTGTCAAACTCTAGACCCTCACCCGGTGAGAGCCCATTTGCGGTGAGTTGCTGTACAGCACCTGCTGCAAGGCCTGCAGCATATTTAAGCAAGCCGACTACACCACCCTTCTGGTACACTACAGCTGCTTCCACCCATAAGAGGAGGCGTCCACATAAAGCATCTTTGTCAGATTGACTATTTGGAAGGGGCAAGTCAACTTGAGCTGCTGGCTTGGTTTGCAGAGCCTCCTGCAAAGGAATAGCATGGGGCATCCACAACAGTAGTGTTGCAGGTGATGGATCAGAGAGGACCACCTGCAAGATTTCTCCTGCGAAGTGCATTGCAGCACACCTCAAGGCTGCCCCTTCTGGAAAAAGAAATGGTTCAACCAACTTAGCTTGAGAATCATGACATAACAGTCCCACCACTTAACAATCATTCAAAACCATAGCACACTACCTGCTAGAGATGGTGGAGCTGACTCAGGCCCTTGCTGTACAGTGTCCTTCAACATCGACAGAGCCTGAAATGGAGAGTTGCACACTGAATCAATGACTTCGATTTCCTTTTACTATGACAGCTGACTTTGAAACGCTGAACCAGTCATACCTCCGGAAACCAAACAATTGACATTACTGCCTGCCTGCCACTTTCTGACCTGCAGACATAAAAGAAAAAACAAATTTAAACCCCACATCTACCAATGGCTTGCACCGCTCCTCTCACACAACAACTGAAGGAATCTCTTGTGTCAAACAAGCAGCCTTTTGCATACCTGGATATCGCCATTAGATCCCGAAGAGAACAAAATACTTCCTGTGCTTCCACTCCAGCGACAAGAAACTTATCTATAGCTTGTGTCTGCAAACACGCAGCAAACTGTTGGCTTAGACTTTTGTATGTTAAGAGAAGTGGAAGAATATACATATGTGAGTAAGCATGCCACTCAAGCTACAAAGAACCATAGAGGCACCAGAAGATGCCTGCTAGAAAGGCAACCAACCACAAACAAGCTTGTCTGAAGGATCCTCCCAACATCTTTTGGTTGGTGAAGCAAACCAACAGACTGGAGAGCTCTTGCATAGTGCACAGGCAGATGTTCCTGTTCTTGAAAATCATTTTGACCCTGTAAGGCTGCTGCCAGAGATACCGCTGCATCTGGCTCCAAACAAATAAATATAGACCCTACAGAGAGGTAACATACTGTCAGTGAAGGATCCATAAATCCGTACAAGTGCACAAGGTCACAGAATAGAAGGTACTCACCAGATTTGCAGCTTACTAGGGTCAGAACAAGAGATTGAACAGCCGACATTAGATTCTGGCATGAACTTGCCACAGTTCCTTCAGCAGACATGAAACCCGGAGCTGCAAGAAGTGCAGCCATCAAGGGTATGATTCTCCTTTCCTGCATGCACCCACATGTCAGCAGTGTGGAAGTGCCTTAGACTCTAGACTGCAATATGGAAACTCTGATTCCACATAACCATGTCCTCTACAACAGTGTTTTGGTACGTGTCGTTCATGATGGAATGAGGATAAAGTATTTGAGAACAGTTTACTACCTGAAGAATGGTGAGCACATATGGGTCTATGTCCTCTGGTCCTGACATCAGCTTCGTGCCAAATGTGGACTTTTGACCATTTCCGTCTATGCTGAAACCAAGAGCTTTTGCAGATAGAATTGGCGAACATCCTTCCACGGTGGAATCCATGATGACTAGACACTTCTGCTCAATCAATGCAAAGACAATGATATACAAGAAATTGTGACTACATGCACTTAACATTTAAAGTTCTGCGTCACAATTCTGACAGAACAGAGGCGCATACAAACCTGCAGATCAGACAACGCCAATGCCATCCTGTCCAGTGACACTGTGTCATCACATTCATGACTCTCGTCTGACTTCTGCAAAAACATCTCTGCAGTGTGCTGCAGGTGCAGTTCTTGTTCAGTACTTGAGAAGTGCAATTTGAGCAACTGACAAGCACAAGCAAAAAAGCCCTGTATGACAAGACATACCTGAAAAGTGGCTGCGATTTCGAAAGCGCGGAGTCTCTGGAGAATGCACAGTACAAGCTGAGCAACAGGTTGCCTGAGAGGCTGAGCTAAAAGCTTCAGCATAGGTGTGCATTGAATAGGGGAAACACAAGCATCTGTGTGTCCACCCCCGGGAAGTTTTTGGGAGTTGTGCCAGCTTGACAGAGCATCGCAAGCTATGGTGTGACGAGAGCAGCACTCAATAGCTCTGAGTGCCAGAAGACAGATGGCAGAGTTGTCGAAGGTGCCATCCATCAGCACATCCATCACAACTTTGATTCCACTGACCTTCACAAACTTGCGGCAGCATGCAGCATCCAAACAAACTAGCTGTGCAGCAGCCAGACCTGCAATAAGGCTATCCACCTGCAGAGTTCACGCTGTTACAGAGAGTCCAGGAGAGTCACGAATCGCCAAATTTTTCTGAAAATATAAAATTGTAAGAGTACCAGAATAATGCCCTCAGAGGAGCTTTTTGCTTGCTCCACACCAGCCTGAATCCATGAAACTATCAACTCTACCATGGGGACCAGTTTGACTTCGTCAACATCAGTCAGACATCCTAGCACGTTACTGTGATGATCGTCCACCTCCATCGTCATGGCTTCTTCAAATGAACCTCTATCTTCAGCAGCAGCCTTTGCGTTGGTGTCATGGTCATCTTGGACCTCGATGTTCTTTTCTGAAACGCATCCCTCATCGTCACACTGAAGTGGGTTCTCTCGCTGGTCAATCTTAAGCTCTTCTTCCTGGTCATTTACAACTGGTTCCTCTTGCTCGTGGTTTTCAAGTTTCGGCTGCAACTGTTCGTTGTTTTGAATGTCAGGCATCTCTTCTAGATTGTCTTGCAAGTCAGGCTTTTCATCCTGGTTGTTTTGAGGTTCTGTCTTCCCTTCCTGGTCCTTTTGTGCTTTGGGCTGAATCTCTTCTTGGTCTATACCAGTCTCTGGCTTCTCTTGATGGTCACCCTCGATCTCTGGCCTTTCTTCATGGTCATCCTCGATCTCTAGCTTCTCTTCATGGTCACCCTGGATCTCTGGCTTCTCATCAAGGTCACCCTCGGTCTCTAGCTCCTCTTGCTGGTCAGTCTCTAGCCATGGCTTCTCTTGCTGGTCAGTCTCTAGCTCTGGCTTCTCTTGCTGGTCAGTCTCAATCTCTGGCTTCTCTTGTTGGTCACCCTCAATCTCTTGCTTCTCTTGATGATCACTGTCAATCTCTGGCTTCTCTGGCTGGTCACCCTCAATCGCTGGCTTCCCTTCGTGACCACGCTCAACCTCTGGATTCTCTTGCTGATCACCCGCAATCTCTTGCTTCTCTTTTTCGTGACTCTGGGGGCCTAGCTTCTGTTTCTCATCACCCTGCCACGCAGGGTTCTGCCCAGCGTCTGACTGAAGCTTGAACTGTAGTTCAGGATCACATTTACCACATTGCTCCTCCTTGAGAGCTTGAGGACCAGGACTCTGTTTGAAAACACCACGCTCCACCTTTCCTTCAGATGCACCTTGAGGCTCTGGCCTTTCCTCAGCCCTCTTCCCGTGCTCTACTTGCCCATGCAGCTGTTCATGAAGGAGCTGAAAAGTCTCGTGCACGTCATCTACACTACGCTCATCCTTCTGTGGGTCCTGGACCTCACCTGCAGTGTACTTGACAAAGGATGACCACCGGCTAACACTTGCAGGCCCATGGAACTTGCTAAGAGGTGGAAAGAGTGAAGAAGAGGCAGAAAGAAGAGTCTTAACCACTTTCTGCACCCATTTACTATCTACAGAAACATGATCTCCAGCCAGCGCAAATTGTAGCAGCTGCCTAACAGCTGGCACCTGCCTCGACCTACTCGAGATAAGTTTCAGGTGCTGAAGACGCCATGATACCTCAGCTTTACCAGCCGCTTCAAACAAGGTGGCACTGTCCACTTCCATGTCCTTAGAGAAATCAGCGACAGCATTTCCGAAGACCACCAGGGTGAGAGCAGAATAATGGCCCCGCACAACCAAATGGTCAGTAACAAAAGCCTGCGACCACCACAAGGAAGAGCAACACACTAAGGCCCACACACTCCACGTCTTTCAGCCCAACCCATACAGAGCTGCTAACCAGGAAAAACATCCTTCAATTGCTCACCTGAACATCAATCTGCTCTGAGGAAGATGACGCATACAAAAAAGTAGGGCAAATCTGCTTGAACCGAGCATCTCCTCCACTTCGAACATAAATCTCCAGGGGGAAGGATGCTGGGCTGGTGATCCTGCAGCCCCAGCAAATAGTTTCCCACAGTCAGTCCTGCTTTCCCCGCCAAGCCATAAAGCGAGGTGAAATTCCACAAGAAACGTACCCCCTCAAAGAAAGAGCTGGACAGCGCGAAGAAGCGCCAGCGTCCACCACCTCACATCCACATATAACAACCGGCTCATCGAACCGCACCTGCAGCATCCAGTTCAAGAGAAAGCACCACAACTGAGAGGAGCTGGAGAGATTCCACCCATCCTGTACTGCTCATGAGGAACGCAAATTTCAATCCAATCACCTCGTCCACATGGTCCCTCACTTCCCCATGCGCAAACGAATCGGCGAACAACACGCAAAGGTCGGAGCCACCCATGTCGAGAGCGTGCAGACGCAGGATTCGTCACATGTCTTTACAAGCCGAGAAGGCTTTGGACAAAAACAACTTGCATTTTCTTTTGAATCCGTGACAGAGCGGGAGTGGAAGAGGAGAGGAAGTAGCCCTAGAACCGAAGGAAAGACAAATCAGAGAGTGAAGAAAGACAAAGCTGTGCTCCCAGGACATATGTCAAAGGAGATCCTCGATATCTCCAAGTGCCCACAGTTCATAGGTAACAAAAGTTGGGTCCGGAGAAGTATGCTGTGCCCAGATAAAAAGGGAAAGCGCCTGGGAGGGCGTTGTTAAAACAAACTGGAGGAAATGACAAGGCGAGTCAAGACTCAAGATGCGGAACGGTCTTCCACAGTGAGTAATCAGAGCTACCGTCCAAAGAGTCCAAGTTCTGAGAAACATGCCATGTACACGGTCTTTGGTGGGTCTTGCTTCGAGGGGCTGGGCACTGTGGAATCGGGGGAGCGTGAAATCCAGTGCTGCCCTCAAGAGAGCAGGAGAGCAGAAGGGGACGCTGCTTTGCTGTGCTGTACTGTGGTGGGCTGTACTGTGATGTGCTGGGCTGTGGTGGGTTGTGCTGCGCTGGGTGGGTGAGCTGAGCTGGGGCTGGTGCGTGGCACAATCTGCTGATTGGCCCACAATCCGCTTGCCTGGGATGTCTGGGGCATTGGGCGGAGGCGGGTTGTACGGGCAGGAAGAAGTGCAGCCTGGTCTCGGCTCTGCTCTGGAGGATATGGGTGCTCCGTAGCTGGGGTGTGCGTTCGAATTGGGGGTATCAGTGTAAGTAATATTGCTTCCGATTTCGAGGAGATGTAATGTTGAGGAGATCTGGCCATGGGGCTCAGTGGGTCCTTCGTTCGTGTGTGGTGTGGCAGGTCGCTGCTGTTTCTGAAAGTGTGGTATGGAGGAGGTAGAGGGATGAATTCTGCTGCCAAGGTGGATTGATTCCAAGTGTGAAAACGTTTCAGTCTTGTGGTTAGAGAGCAGCCACGGATCAAGCAGGGCTCAGCTCTCTGTTTCCTGTCTTGGTGGGCTCTGCGAGATTCTGCGGGCAGGATATCCAGCAGCAGCATTATGAGCTCCAATACAGCAGCAGCAGAGAGTTGGCCTCGCAGGCACCAGAGCAAAGAGGATGAGCCACCGGTACTCTGCATTCTGCACCCTTTGGCTTGCTTGCTTCCTTTCTGCTTTTGATGGATTTTGGAGTTATCTGACTCTACTGTTGATGGTTTGCACAGGCACGGACCTTCGTCATTCCTCCGCACATTATCGCAGAAGCCATGTCGACGTTGCATGGACTGAACCTGAGATGGTCCAGCCCCATCACGCCCATGGAGATGCAGTATGTAGAAGAGTACGTGAAAGCCAGGTACCCTGAGATATATGAGGGTTCATCATCGGCGGTAAATCTGTCTACTGTGAGGGAGGATCAGGAGTACAATGAGGATGGCAGCAGCTGCAGCAGTTCTGGGTCACACTCCAGAACCTCACCAGGCTATGCTTCTTCCAAAGATATGTCGGCTGTTTTCGGTAGTACCTTGCCAGAAACAAAGCGGATGCAGCTGGAGCCTTCTAGGTTGTCGGATATCTTGGCCAAGAAGTCGTCCTCTCCAGATAACTCCATTTCCATCCCGGAGATGCACGCAAGGAATCGCGTGCTAAGGCATTGTGGGTTGCGTGAGGACGACTACTTCGTCGTCTTCACCGCAAGCAGCAGGGAAGCTTTGACTCTCATAGGGGAGAGCTATCCGTTTTTCAGATATAACGTCTATCTGACGGTCCTTGATAGCAAGGTGGATGGCATACGAGATTATGCTGTGCCTAAGGAGTCCAAGGTCGTCTCGGCGCCCACGGATTGGCTTGATCTCAGAAAGGCGGGCTCGCACTTGAGCCAGCAACTGAGGAAGAAGATAAAGCACAGTCCAAAGGGATTGTTTGCATTTGCATATGCAGCAGATAATAGTGGCACCCGAAACTCATTGCATTGGGTTTCAGAAGCTCAAAGGAATTGTTGGCATGTGCTCCTGGATGCATCAGATGTAGTCCTAGGAGAGGAGCAGCTCAATCTAACCTATCATAAGCCTGACTATGCGGTGTGCACCTTACCCAAAGTAGTAGGACAACCTACAAAGATTTCTTGTCTTTTAGTACGTAGAAGCTCTTTCGCTACCTGCTAACTCTAGCATGTGAATGGAAAGCTCTTTCGCTACCTGCTAACACTAGCATATGAATGGAATGCTCGTATCCACACTAGCTCGTCTACTTCAAAGGACCACCAAAGCTTTATGTGCTGCCTATTTTGATTGCAGCCTTCTGCTTGGTTTGCAGCCATTTGCAGGACTGTGAGCTGTGGAGTTGTCTCGGCATAGCCAATAACATCAATTGGAACTGCATTCCCGAGCCGTAGGTACTTTGGTCTCTGGTTGCAACACCCACTCATCGAAGCTGGAAGAGATTGATTCTGTTTTGGAACTGGCCTTCCCGCGCCGTTCATGCTGCATTCAATTGTGGGCCCGTCCGTGCACATTCACTGTTGGCTTCTTCGTCTCGTGCTGATTCTATGCATCGTTCCATTTTGCCCTCATTACTTGGTATAAGCTACTTGCTCCTCTTGTGCTGGTGTGGGGACTTGGGACGAGACTCTGTATTTGCACTTCTGCAAGGTGGTGCAACCTTGTTGTCAAACCTGAAGGGCAGCGGGAGTATTTTGCATCATCCATCAGACCTTCAATCGTCTTTGCTTGAACGGAGACCATAGTTGCTATTTTCTACTTGGTCTCCATCATTGGGAATTTGACGCTTTGTGGTTCCTGCTTGCAAGAGTGTCTTGGATGTTCTTTTTAGAGTTTGACGGACGGTTAGATTAGAGAGGCTGGTCCTATTGCAGGATAACAGTGGGGCAAGTAGGATGGGGCTCATTGCACCTGATTGACTGCGATGGTTACCAGTCCGACAAGCATGAACATCACATAGCTCCATGTTCCTGCATCACCACATTTAACTCACCATGAGTTTTGATCCACGGTTTATTAGTGCAGGGCATGCGGTTACTGAAGGAGCTATAGGGTAGGGTGAAAGTCTACCCTGGAGAAAAGGAGTAGGAGACGAGCTGGCTCGGCACTGAGCTGTCAAGGCCTGCAAAACACACCGGTTTCCGAACAAGCCTGTCAGTATGTTCCGGTAAACAGGAAAAATCCAGCAAGGTTGGGTGTCCGGAGCAGAAAAGATACCTGCAGGGAGGGAGGAATGAGGACCTTGTTGATTCCATGGACAGTAGCTCTGGAGGTCTCAACCACATTCGACTTGACAATCTGGCTCACGCGGTTGATAGTGATTATAGGGTCATCTTCATCGTTGCTGGAGTAATCAAGGGAGAAATTAAGAGGCTGGTCGTTGTAGAGAGATGGGGCCACCCAGTCTCCTACCGTGTTAGCAACTATCGCCTGGATAGCTGCCACCTTCAGGGATGTCCTGATTATATGATACCTAATGATTTCCAACTTAGTGTCGGCATCAATCTTTGAGGAGTTGAAGCAAGACATGTGTGCCTGCACTTCCAAGCATGCGCGGGTCAGAACAATGCCAGAAAATCACGCATGCAACATACCGATGGCAAGTAGGATGATTCAAACGAGAACCTCAACAGCTGCATTTGTAGGGGCAAAGAGGGTGTAGGCGTCCGGCACTGGCACACTATCGATGTTGCTGCTATTTGCTGCCATAGAGAACTGGCTGAAACCCAGGCCAGCTTTTGTGAGCAGAGACTCAATGCTGTCGACAGAGCTGTCCCCCCTTCCCCATCCTGCCTCCATCACTACAACAAGGACGCTGAGCAGCATGGAAGTCCTCATCCTCCTCTCTTTCTGCTGCTGCACCGAACTGTTCTTCCGAAGCATGTATATCAAAAACTGCAGGAGCTCCCAGCAGCATCCGAGCTATGAGGCATGTTCCAAGAGAGCTGGACGGAAACGCACAAGACAAGTACAGGCTCTTCGGTTCCCAGCGATCATCGTACTGAAGACAAAGCGATGAAGGAGGATTTTGAAAGCCACGGTACCGTCCTTGACAGTTACAATCCCGCAATACGGAAGATTCAAGACTCAAACAGCCAACTAACATAATGCCTACTGCCAACAGCAGACCGAGCTCGTAGGGCAAGCCATGCCAGCAAGCTAATGCCAGATGTGTTTCTGATGTTACAAATGGATGCGACTGCGGGAGCAAAGCGATTGCATATCCTTTCTCAAAGGCATGCATCTGTGAGAAACTCTCTTGAGCGACTCTTGACCCCCAGGCCCGGCCACGAAGATGCTCTTGGTCTTGATTAAGTGAAAGAGCGGATGCAGGACGAGGGCGCCCTTTCAGTGCGGTCGGGCCAGACGTTCTTGTAGGAAGATCTGCCGAAGTCAAACATTCGTTCGTCCTGCCTTCTGGAGCCACACATACAAAACAGGGCCGTTGTGCGAGTCCACGACCTCAGGCGCGGGGCCGCTACGAGGTTACGAAACACGACAAGAGCGCAATGCAACCGGGAAGGGATGAGGAGTTCAACAGGGGACTCGAAGCTGAAGGCCCGACCTGGAGAACAGGAAACAAGACTTCGTCGTTTGAGCCAGATGAGTTTTTCCTGTAATCGGGATAGGTGGTCAAGAACTGGAACGAGGAACGACGACGTGCATTTAACAAATCGGCATCGAAACTGGTGCCGTCTTGCGCGTCCCAGATGGGGACAATATGAACTTATTTCGCACCCTTGAGGATCTTACACCATTGCAATGGAAGATTAAGAAGAAATTACCCGCTTTCAGAGCAGCTCGTGCTGCAGGGATGAATTGGTGGTGCAGGTCAAGTGGCTTTCTTTCGTAGCGATGAACTGGTGGTGTTTGGCCCTCGTTCACGCAATTTATTGACACTGTTTATTGATTGAAAATTATTTATCTTGTTTGAATTTTATTTTTATATTTTTCCAGAATATTTTACTATAATCTATGTAGTTACCATATTTCAATCCCATGACGGAAATCCATCCTTAGTGGACTTAAATAAAATTCTTCTTCTTCTTCTTGACGGGATTCGGAATCCCATTTCATTGCCCAACTTTCAGGCCCTTAATAATACCTTGAAGTGAGTAAACTCCAGTAATATTGATAAATTAATTATTATTTATTATTTTAACTTTTGACCCATGTTAAGGTTGCCCTTCGTACCAAATTATGTCCTCTACATTATAAAAAAAACTAAAAACTTTTGAGCATATTGTGTCGAAACGCAAAAGAATCTTTTAAAAAACTCTCAAACCCTTTAGGAAACGGACGCCATTACGTTGGTGCATATTGATCCATGATCCTATAATTATGAAGAGGAATATGCACTAGCATAGTACTCAACATACGAGATAGTCAATGTCTAATGACGGAGGTTTTGATATTTTGCATTCAAAGAGGGAGGCATGACTATGTCGTTCAATTTTTGAAGACTACTATATAAAACTATGGAGAAATACTTCAACGTGGAGATTGATTTGAGAAAAGGTCAGTTTATATTTGTTACAACTTTATTTGTTATACTTTCAAGAGCTGACCCGGATTCAATACGTCATGATAGTTAATTTATATGTTCTTTCATTATGGAGAGTGGTACATATTATTATGTCAAGATAGGCGTCTTATTCTTGGAAGTGATGAACCGTATGTTCAATATATATTGAACATATGAGAAGACTATCCAAACATTTAGTTTTTTTTCCTCATAGTTTATGGTTATAACTACAGAATCGATTGAATCCAGTGTTTTGGGATGTACTCCACATTAGAAGCAAATTTTAAATTCTTGTAATTCAAATTAATGTGAAGAAATATGCGAATAATGGTTTGCTATTGTTAGTCTTCGTCCAAAATTGTGGTCTCCATTATGAAGCGTTTTAAAATTGTTTGGAACAAGCCAGACTAAGGATCTGGAAGAGCTTTCTCGTTCAAGTCACACGTTGTGAGTCTCTAACGATAGAATTGAGCTCACAGTGCTCAACAACACCCTTACAACATATTGACTTCTTTCACAGCGAAGAGTTTCACACAAGACACGTTGACTCTCTCACACACCGATAGCTTTCACACAAGACATATAGACTCTCTCTCACAGCAACAAGTTTCATACTAGACACACAGGCTCGCTCTCAAAGCAACGAGTTTCACACAAGACACACAGACTCTCGTTTGTTTCCTTGTGTCCACATCTACATCAAGAACATGCCAGAAGATGGGAAAAAATTAGTAGTTGATCCAAAATATTAAATACTAATAAAAATTCAAGATATAAGTGACACATAAAAGAAATCAATTACTCACATATCTACATTATCTGCATAGGTATGTAAGTCTCCCTTCCATAACAACTCTTGGTGCAAATCCAGAAAATCTTACTATGGCTCTATGAATTGCACTATCGCCTAGTAGTGTACATAAGACGTTGTCCAAGGCATTGCTAGGATACACTCGAATGATATACAAGGGATCTAATTTTCCACCACAAGAACTAGAAATCAAGTCCATGATTACCAAAAGTTGATCACTCGTGGATGTAAAATAATACATACAATCGACTTGTATCTCACAATATTTGATGGACAAGTATTTATTTGTGTTCTACTTTAGATGTGTCTGTGCAAAAACAAAGCAAAATCGTTGTTATTCAAGAGTTGAAATAGATCTTGTAAAGACTTATATGCTTGGTCGAATCTAATTCATTACCTTGAGTTTGTTTGATAGCCACACACTAACATCATAATTAAAATTTCCAGATTCTAATTCATTCACAATCATTTTTTATTACGATTGTCAAATCAAAATTGTGAATGTCAACTTCCTTTTCTTTTAGATCTAAGCTTGCCCTACACCTTCTGCGACCACTATATCTACATGTCTTTTTTCCTTCATTCTCTTCTAGACAAAATTGTACATGCCCCAAGACCTCTCCAAGTAGAAGAGAACCTCATATATTAGATAGAGATCTTGTACATAAACAAAGACGCACCCAAGTACCTTCAAAATCGTTCTTTCTAAATTCTTATAGCATATGTGATAGTTGTTAAAAGTAAAAAATTGAAACAGTCAAGTATGTTGCGATGAAACCCATAACATACCATAGAAACATGAACATTAACCCAAATACATGTAAAGGACAAAGATTTGTAAATACTGGAATCAAACTTACCACTTTCACGCCCCGCCACTTCACAATTATAACTTTTTCTTGTCGTGCACTCAACTTCAATACAGGCCATGTATTGCTCGTTGAGCTTGTTCAATGATAGTCGCAAACCCAAATGACTTTATCAATTACTTGTATAAAACCAAGAATTAAGAAATCGTCAATTAAAAATTTTGTCTTCAAGAAGGAGAATGCGAAAACTAGTTCAAAAGATGGTCAATAACATAAGTGAATATCATTGTCTATTCTCCTTAGAATACTCATTACAACCATTTTCAATTTGTGTCTTTGTAGAGTTTGGTTAGAAACGTCCAACGCTCGATAGCTCATGCATGGTTTTTGCAACATGAAGTATTTTTGCAAAATATTGAAAAGCCATGCTTAGGAGTCTTCATGCCGCCAACGAGTCTACTTTCGTCTCAAGACCTATCGATTTACATACCTTTTGTGGATTTGAAGTAGAAAATTCTCACACACATAACCAATGCATAAATGCAAGTTCCAAACAAGAAGATGCAACCAAATCACCTCCTTAGTAGTATGTCCCATTGCCATATGTTTTGCTTCGGTAGAAGAAAGAGCAACACGAAGTTATGACTTAGTACTCCAACTAACAAGAGAATTAAAAACGCAAAAAGCATATCCAAAAGTAGAGCGACAATTCCTTTTAACTCCCGCCCAATTAGAATCACAATAACCAACAATAGTAAAAGCGAAGCAATGTTAACATTAGAATCACCAAAACATAAACCATGAAGTGAAGTTTCACGAATACAGTGCAGAACATGCTTGGCCCATTCCCAATGAGCATCACAAGGTTTGCTAGCATGTTTATATAACACATTAACAACTCAGTATACATGAGAAAACCAACAACCTTTGGGACTCCCGTAATTTTAATCAAGCCAAGTTTTTTTATTCGTCTCACGCTTTAAGGCTTTGGAGTTTCAAGTCCATTAGTAGTGTGCTACATGCTTTTTGGACCTAATGTGGCTCAAAAAAGGTCCAACATATTTGTAAGCTTGGCTGATCTTTCTTTGTCCAGGAAAGCTTTAGTCTACTCCCAGCCACAACGCAATAACGGAGGCAGTACCAAGTTTATCTTCAATTTGGACTACTGAAGAATGTTTTATTAATACGGCTATGTGTGATAGAAGAAGAAGAAGAATTTTATTTAAGTCCACTAAGGACGGATTTCCATCATGGAACTTGGTACTTAACCAACTTGTACCATGGTGTGCCTAAGCTATTTGCACCAAGGGCATCCACTCCCTTTAAGCACCACATCTAAGTACCAATCCAAGCTCAGGATGATTAAGATGCTTAATCACGGCGTTCTTATAAATGTGTGTCCATTTGGCCTAGGCCATTTGGCCATTTGGTAGGTTTGGAGAATCACCACCGTGAGTCCCGTTGCTCGAAAGCCAATCAGCCAACGGGACATGTTGAGCTTCTTCGCCAGCGAGGAAGAATGCCTTTGCAATGTGTTCTGAGTTGATGGTAGCAGAAGAGATTGCAGGAACCATGTGTGTGCATGCTATCAGTGCTGAACTTAGGGTACTTCGACTTTGATACAGTGTGCCATACCTCTCGAAGGTGCAGAGCACATCATTCGGGAAGATTTGCAACTCTTTTTGACATTACAAAATGCACCCAGATACCTGTTTGATTCAGTGCAAACAGCGAGATAACATGATGGCTGGTACGAATGCGAAACTCCCTGTTAAGCCTGTTTGTTACGCCTTCAGAGCACACACGCTGGTGTGCAGGGTAGCAGGGACCTCGGATGGATGGCTGGATGGATGGATGCTGCGTAACAGGGGATTGGTGAGGAGAAAGACTTGAGGGGAGAAGTGAAGATGGCAAGCCAGGTGGTGGCGGCAGGAGCAGGTGGGTTTTCAGGGCAGTTCAATGCGGCACGAGCTCGCGGGTTGGGCCAGTGCAGGCAGTGCAATTGCAGAGCAGGGTTTGCGGGATCAGCAAGAGCTCAAGGAGCCTGCAAGGGCCAGGATGTGGCAGTGGTGATTGTGCCCGGCTGGTTCTCCGATGTTTCGCAGTATGCTTCTATGGCTGCTCACCTCCGCTCCAAAGGGTTTACCACCACAGTATGTAGCCACAATCCCTCCATCCAGCATTGTTTGTGCATTTGAATTGGTGAGGAATTGATGAGGGACGCTGTGGAGAAGCATGTTGAAGCTTGCTTAAGATTATTGTAGGTTGTCCCTTTGAGATGGTACAACTGGCTTCCATCGCTAGGTGGGAGGTCTGTTCGCCCGATTCTAGACAGGATAGATGCTACCATCTCGCTGGCGTTGCAACCCCTTCCCTCTGCGCCAACTGATGCAGATGAAGATAGATGAGAAGCGTGAGCTCGTTTCCTGTATGAGTCATGTCCTTGCTGGCTTATGGCTTCTCACTCCCCGTTGTTGTTTAGGACAGGACCCGGTAACTCAGCAAAGGATGAGGACCTTCCCAAGTACACTTTCTTAGACTTCTTGCGAGAGTTCTCAAATCCAAAGAACGGGGCACATCCTGGGCTGCAATTTGGTGAGCTTGACGAATATGCTTCGGCCGTTCAAGAGGACCTTGGTTTGGATTCCCGGAGTTCGGGCATGCCACCTCGGAAAGTAATCTTGGTAGCTCACTCAGCTGGAGGGTGGATATGCAGAATACTCGTATGTTCCCCATCCCTGAATGCCCTTTTACTCACCATGCCGACATGGTCTGCGTTGATAAGCCTGTTGCTATGCTCACGTCCATGAACACAGCTTGGCAGGAGAGTACCGTATGACGGGAAGATATATGGTGCTGCCCATCGTGTGAAGGGCCTCATCACTCTCGGAACCCCTCATATTTGCACAGTAAGTGATTTCCGATCAGTATACGGTCTGGAGCGTCAGAGCTCGCTGAGCTTGCAGCTAACAACTCTCGTCCATTTCGATACAGGACAAGCTCACAAAGAAGAACATGGACTTCGTCAACACAAACTATCCAGGGGCTGCTGAGAAGGGACTCGGTGTGGAGTACGTATGCATCGCTGGAAACTCTCTACGTGGTAGCTCCAAGTACGGTGGCCTTTGGAAGGTACCAACCATCCCGATTGCGTAGCTAAGTTCCCATGAAAGCACTCTTCAGCTGTCAAATCTCACAGTACCCCGTGTTTCAGGACTTCACCTACCAGAGCTATGAACTGTGCTGTGGCTCGGGGGATGTTTGGGGTGACGGTGTCACACCTGTACAGTGTGCCATAGGTTTGGAAGGTGCAGAGCACATCATTCTGGAAGGTTTGCATCTCCTCTTGATATCACAAGAAGCATCCGGATATCTCTCACCGCAACCCCTGCTCAGTGACGCAATTCTTTTATTGTGTGCCAAGTCAGGTGTGGAGCACTTTCCAGCAAGCAACGAGAGCAGCAGCAGGAAATGGTATGGAACGTCTGAAGTTGTGGATGCCTGGATTCCTGCCCTGCTGAAGATGGCCACACCGCTTTCCCAGGAAGCAGCACCTACAAGCTAGTCTTTAGCCTTATGTATTTATCGATCTAATTGTTTCACATTTTCCTAGGCTCAAAGCCTGCAGAATATTATGTAAAAGAGAAGTCGTTACCGATGCACTCGCGTGGAGCACCGTGGCAAGGAGGTGATAAAGTGCGGCAAAGCCAGAACAGCGATTCCCCGTGGCCTGGAGAAATATCCTGTTTCTCCAGGCTGTGGCAGGCTCGGGGCAGCCGAACCTGTGCCGAAGCTGCGGGTAAAAATCCCCTCTGTGTTGCTACCGCCCCACCACGCTTCCGTGCCCTCCCCAGATTGCCTGCTGCTTCCTGCGGGAGAGCCCGAGCTCTGAGCGTCTTTGAAAGCGCTGCCGGCTGCCGTTACGCAACAGAGCAATTCCGATCTCTTCAGCTGCATCCGCGTCTGGTGCGATGGCGTCGGTCACAATGGCAGCTCAGGCCATCTGCGTGCCCTCACCGGTGGCGGCCAGTTTGCCGCACTCGCAGTTCTCCTCCGTGAGGACTGTGTCCATGCCCGCTCTGGCGCCTCTCCGCTCCGCAAGAAGACTGCATGTCGTGGCCGCCTTGCAGCCTAAGTCGGTGGATGTAGATAGCCTGGCCGCCAAGGTGGAGCGGAGCATCCAGGAAGCGCAGGAGGTGTGCGCTGCGGACGAGACCTCCAAGGAATGCGTTGCTCAGTGGGACGAGGTTGAGGAGCTCAGCGCCGCAGCTGCGCACAAGAAAGTCGCGGAGAAGGATAACAAGGATCCTCTTGAGGCCTACTGCAAGGAGAACCCCGAGACAGATGAGTGCCGAGTGTACGAGGATTGAGCCTCTCATCCGCTGGTAAGCCTTCCTACGCTCCTGGATGACTTCCTCATGCCATCTTTTCGTCTTGAATCCATCCTGAATTCATCTTGCAGCTGCTTGTGTTGCTCCAGATCAGTCTGTTCCGACATCTTTGCTTTCTTGTGCAAGTTTTTTTTTTCCTTTCGTCTTCTTCTTCTCTGTTCTGAAGCATGCTGACTTTTTTTTTTTGCGCAGCAGTTCGGTAGCGGATCATCTCAAAATCAGTCGAATTGTAAAGTACGAATTCGGAGTATCTACCGATGCTGTTCAAAGCATAGGCATCGATAATTGCTAGTAGACATGTCACATAGACAGACCTGAGGCTTCGGAAGCGCTTTGAAGAAGATACGGATGTCGCATTCTTTTTAAGTAAAGGCCAAGCTCGTTTTTTCGCTGAGTTATGAACTTCTATCACACCACTCAAGTCTTCCAACTGTTTCATCACTTGCGTTTCACTGTCCTCAATTTTTGTGAAATTCTTGTACGATAATGCCTTGAGATGGCACGTGGCACGATTGGCGGGTGACAGCCTTATCACTCCGTATCTCCTGAAGTCTACGTGTCTATCGTCCATTGATCGCCGGTCTGATTACGAATTTATGTTGGGTTGTGACAAGAAACGGCCCGGGTTTTCGCAAAGGACGCTGGCGCGCTGCATGTGTGGGGAGCTCCACTTCCATTAGCAAAACAAGCTTGTGTGATTTTTCTCTTCCCATGTAGCTTTTGCAACTCGCAGCAAACTGTTGGTCTCTACCTATGCTGCTACTTAAGCCCATGCCTTTGTGCACCCCCACAGCAAACTCTCCTCTGCATGAGTTGCTGCCTAGATCGCACCTCTCTAGAGGCATGGGTTGAGGCATTGATTGTAGATTTTGTGCCATGTGTATTTGTGCATGCCTGACTAGAACTTTGTATGCACTTGTGTCATAGTTTGCACCAGGACTTCACGTTGTGTATGACTATATGAAAGTTACTCCACGTCTGCCTGTAATGTTTTCCATCATATGCTGGAAGTAAGATGTTGGGCACGTGTATGTATGAAGAGAGAGAATTGTATTGATAGCCTTACCTAGTTATTGTCTATAGGGGCCTCTGTTTTAACCTCCGGCTGTAGGATTGTTTGACAGCAGCCAACGAAGCTCGATGTCATTTGCGCTATCTCGGCCAAGTAAAACAAAGTGTAAAGCTACATATATACATGTTGTTGGTTGAGTATAAGGTGCGGAATCGTTACGTTTGCTAGTAGAGATACATTCTCACGCATGGATCTTGATTCAATATTTTATTCATTGTGAACTCAGATATCTATAAAATTCATTTGCAGTTAGTTTTAATATAGAAGATTTTATCAAAGGTTATTAAGGATAATTTTAGTCAGTTGAGATTATTAAAAAAATATTAAAATTTTATTATTAATCTAAACATAGTGTCTTTATCCCAAATTAATATGTTAGAGAAAAAACGACGATATCATGTGAAATAAAAACATTATTATATTAATTTTTTTGAAGAATTTTTACAATTGGTCTTGTTCTTAAGATAATGTAGCATGTCCTCTACATGCTCAGATGCACTACAATAATGTTTCACAAGGGCAATATTTCATAAGTTCTTATAAGAACTTAAAATGGAATTGATGAACAATTTGTAATGTATATTTCGAAGGAAGTATGTTAGTCTGCTAAATCACGGAGTCACAAAGTCACAGAGCTACAAAGACCCTTACACCTTCTACTTGTTTTGACACCAAGCATTCCACATGTTATGTTTCTCAATCGTCTCCCTCTCCACCTTGTCAAAATATTCTTGTTCTCAATCTTCCTTGCACATTTCTTTCCATAATCTTTTGAGTTACGTTTGCGATAGTTCTCTTTGTGACACATAGTTGTGGCGACTTCCTGTTCTACCCTGCTAGAGCTTTCTTCTTTGGAAAATTTTGTTATCAATAAAGCGCTAACTTGATCCCTATAAATCCTTGACATGTGCTCTATACAATAATCTTCTTCACATATGTCCTCTTCATGGAAAAGTTTTGTATAACACGTGTTCTTTCTTTTCAACAAAGCAAGTCTTGGTTACAGGTTTTTTCAATCCAACTACTCTTTTGGTAAGAGTCTCATGATATCGTTGTCTTCTAATGTTGTCCCAAATAAATCATCGTTGTTTTCTGAATAAGAATCTTGTGATACAGCGTAGGTCTCATTTCTTTGTCTGTCGTTCTTCCTTAGAGTGGTAGGAAGATCTATAAGCCATTTGGCAACTATAGCTTATCCGAACTTCGAAGTGCAATACACAATTCCGTGATAGCTCCGTATTGGATGAAGTAAGATATTGTTCTTCTTCTTACTACTTCACTTGCAAAATGGAAAGACTCGAGTTTATGAAATCATGACTCATTTCTATCATTATGATATATATCTAGATGAAGTATGTAAACATAAATAGAGACGAAATCTTAGATAGAAAGCCATACCTTTCTCTTGAACACATTATATTCAAAGTAAGGCGCTATGACTTTTCAAGTGTCATGGTCTAGTTAAGGCCTCGTTTTGTCTATCCATCTAGTAGTGCCGCTTTTGCTTGCTACTCCAAACTCGCATGGTTTTCTAACTATATCCGCTATTTTTATCTTATCATCATTTTCTCCTATTTTTGCCTATTTTGAGATGACATGACGTTGATTTCTTCCATGCACTTCTTACAAAGTACATCATACAATTTTTTGATAGCTATATATTTACCACCATAACATCTCGGTGTCCTTATTAGGGCTTTACCTGCAGCTTGGAAAGCAAGTTTATATAGCTTCATTTTTGTCAGATTGTTAGCAATGTTGAAGTAAAAGTCCCGCTCAGCATAAACCGGGAAGAACGGACAACCATCAACTGAAGCAGGGTCAACGCTAGAGACGCCCTCTGTAGTATCCATGTTCCCACTCTTTGTGGATTTCACCATGTTTGGCACAATTCCAGTACATTTGATAGTTTTTCTGTAGATTTGGATTCCACCACTATTGTAGTTGTCACAACTTTTATATACATTCCACCAATATGTTTGGCACACTTTCTATGGGTTTTATAATGGTCACTCATCTCATTTCACCATCACGTTTAGACTTTGGAGCAATAGCAACCCCAATCGTGCATGCGGCCAATCACAAACAATCTAATGTAAGTGTGTAAAGTAGCAATATTAGAAAGTAGACTAGGCCTCTTTAAGTAGTCCACGACTCAATCTCTCAACGCTCTTTTTGATACTTCGCTGCTGCCTATTTCTAAATGTTAGCATCAGTGCTAACTGCAATAGATTTATATAAAATGGTGGTCCTCAATTATAAACCTCTTTAGGGTAGTTTCCACAAACATCTTGGCGGTTCCGGTTCTTGGGATCGAAGTATCATTGGGTGTCTATGGTACTTGGTGTTTCAAATACCTATTATATGTATATTTATTTTATAATTAAAAATAATCGGTACAGGTTCTTTTGTAGAATCATTGATTGCTACTTGAGAGCATTCCAAGCTACCCAACTCTTCATTGTTTTCCAGTCTTTCAAATTTATAGCTCACTATTTGAGTGCACTTCAAGGCATTGAACTCTCTATGGCTTTCATTCCATTATGCTCAGAGAGTCCTTCTAGCTTACAACATTGGTTTCAAAGAAAAAGTTTATCCCTTCAAGCTCACATCATGGGGTTCAACGAAAAAGTCTGTCCCTCCAAGCTCAGAGCATGGGATTCGACGAAAAAGTATATCCTTCAAACTCACTGCATGGGGTTCAACGAAAGTCTACCTTCCAAGCTCACCGCATGGGATTCAATGAAAAATTCTATCGTTGAACTCTATAGCTAAAAGTTGGCTACGACTAGAGACTTTAGCTATGGCTGGAGTAAAAACTGCATACTTGAAATTCTTGTCTTATGAGCTGGAAACATTAATGAAAGGGTTCATGGAAATTTAACCTTACTTTGGTATATAGCTATCAAATCCTAGTTTTTTTTTCCAATAATTAATATCTGCATTCATATAAAAAAATTAAATTAAATATATAATAAGTTTAATTTAAATAATAATTTATTGAATTTATTTATATCAATTATATTTTTAAGAATAATTGTTTTACTAGTGTTATTTTTGTCATAAATACTAAACTTTATCTTAACTACATAGTTATTTAACTCTTTAGGTACCTAGGTAGTACAATGGACAAAGGGTTGCCATTCAAGGAGCTGGGCAACGAAGTAGAGTGGGTTGAGTGTATGGTAGACTAGTTGGTTTCAAACTTAGATTCCCATCGGTATGTGTTGTAGGATCGTTTGAATTTGTAGGAAAATCTTGAAATCCAAGCAGTTTTATGCAGCTGGCGGAATTCGCGAATTGTGTATCGCCGGCGCAGCTCAGGTGGGTGGAGTTGGACGGCGCCGTGACTCTGGCGGAGGGAGGGCTTTTAATGCAGCTCCGTGGGGTGGCGACTGGGGGGCCTGCTGGAAGGAAGGAAGGTAGAGGCCTGCTGTCTGAGCCCGCCCGCAGGTTTTCTGTTCTTCAGACTCAGCGGGTTGGGAATTTGGTGAAGTGATTGCATGGAATCTTTGGCATCGTGATTCCACTCTGACGAGATTGAAGAGCATGGGGTTTTGCAGAGAGACATGAGAGGGACGCAGCGGACAAAAGCTGAGGCGTTTCCTGTCGGGAGTGCGACCGAGGAAGAGGAGGAGTTTGAGCCGCTCTTCAGCTATGCGAGGCATGCTCCAATTGTGACGGGTAAGATGCGGGTATCCGAGCCTCTCTGCGCTGTGGTCTTTTAGGCTGACGTTTGGTTCCTGTCCAGACGATGATGAGGACGAGGAGGAGCTGCCAATCCCAAAAAAGTGGCAGAGGTGCAGCAAGAAGCCTAGACAGGTGGTTATTGAAGTCGTTTGCCTCTGCTCTGGAGTTCTTCGTCCTTTAGGGCGGCTGCTGGCTGGTTCTAAGTGTTGTCGGTTCCCTGCTGCTGTGAGGGCAGGAAAACGTGTGCATCACGAAACCAGCAGCGCCAGCAGCGAAGGCAGTGGTGCTCGAAGATGACTGGCTATCTCCTCCTCCAAAACCTGTGGCCTTGCCCAACCCTGTGTTGTCAGATACTACCTTGTCATGGTTGAGGTGTGCAACTCCACCGACTTGAGAGTTTAGGTTTCTCCCTTCTTGCTTCTGTGGCCTCTTTTGATCCAGGCTGTGGCATGGCCTCTTCTGATCCAGACAAACAAAGGAAAAGCTGTTGCACATAGCTAGCAATCCTCCCCCGCCCGTGCCAAAGAGCACAGCTGCTGAGGCTACTGAACCTTCGAGCACCAATCTCTCCACCAACACCGTCCCAGTCCAGGTAAATTCAAGCAAAGAGAAAATCAGGATATTTCTACAAGACATCCATGGCAACCGGAAGCAGTACGCGCTTCTCAAGGTAACTTGCTGCTTTCTGCAACTTTCTTGACATAACTGGGAGGGACACGTTTCTTTCTCCCACTGCAGTGACCTCAAGTTGTTGCCTGCTTTGCAGACGGACAAGCTGGAGAAACTCTTTTCTGCCTACGCCAGCTTCATGGGACTGCAGGTTGACGACTTAGTGTTCCGCTTTGATGGGGATCAGCTTAACGCCAAGAGCACGCCCAGGGAGCTGGACTTTGAGGATGAGGACCAGATAGAAGTTTTCCATAAACAAAGCCCCAAGTAGTTCCAGCTCGGCTGTAAATATGTAAATTACGTTGGCATCACTCCTACACAATCGCCACATTGACGTAGGTAGTGATCCAATTCTTTTTGTCCCATCATCTCCTATTGTTTTTCAACCTATTTATCTTATTTAAATCTGTATTTATAATTTTATTACATAATGGTGCAAAAAGTTCCTTTAAGGAGGCAAGGATTTTGGGTACCGTAAGTATAATTTTCCTAGCAATATTCATACATCTCTATATCTTATCAACTTTTTTAAAATTTTCTTCCAAAGAATAAACATATGATGGCAGAGAACATGACATCATAATTCATCATAGAGTGGGTCATACATGAATATATGAGGCAAGGATGAATAAATAGGACTTTTATAAAACGTAGAACGTTCACCCAAAATTTGAAGTTTGTATATATTGTTATCCGAGTTGACTTGATTAGAAATCAATTGCTAGCTTCAGCTATTTAGATCATGATAATTTGTCTTATGGAAACTTGACAAATGCATCTTATGTTCCTTTCAATGGAAATCTTATATAAACTATATATATTGGATCGACCACAAGAGTTCCTTATCACAAGTTGAAGGTTTATCAGATGAGATTATTTCAAAGATGTGTTGAAGTATGGCAGATAGTTATGCTAAAAGAAAGAATCTTGGATAGATTTCAGTGCAACATAATGGCCGATAAAAATAACCTTCAATTGGTGATGATGTTATTATTATATAGAAGAATGATAAATAAAAATAATATTAAATTATTCATAATATTCTTGTTACATTATATGCTTTCAAAGTCCGCAACTTCAGCGTTATTACCACCAAACACTATGCCATTAACACATACATGTGGACCCGAGGAGACCGACCTAATTTTATTAGAATTTATGAAGGCTTCAATAAATGAATTAGCAGAAAAAGGATCTGACCAATTTGTGAATTTATCTGGATACTCGTACACCTTGTTTAAGCCATATGGAGATCCTAATATTTATACCTTTTGGGGCACTGCTGTTTGTTATGCATTAAGAGAAACTATGCATTCAAAGGAACAATGTTCAGCTTGTCTTTCACGCGCAAAGACTATGTTGATGGAGACTTGTGAGAATGCAAGTAGTGGAGAGTATTTACTAGCAGACTGTAGTATTAGCTATGCAGTCCTTGGTGTGAATAATTCGTGTCCCAATCCTATGCCTTAGATTACTTCTAGCATATGAAATAAATTTATAATGCTTTGTAGCATATTAGGTAGTAGATTAATTTATGATAAATACATATTGCACAGATAAAATATGATAATAAAATTAGTAACTTTGTTATTTTAGATGCATAAGTGGATGGTCTTGTCGGGTGAAGAAGCAAGATGGTGTGAAGAGGAATTTGTATGGATAGATTGAAGCTTTCTAGTTTAGAGCAAGTTGCCTTTGCGGCCACTAAGCGACTAGGATTCTGAGGCGCGCCAAAACTTTTAAGTGATGCCAATTTCAATAGCATGCCTCTTATTTGTAACGGAATCTTATATGATATCATGTACTTATGCATACAGTAATGAACGAGATTGTGCCTCCCTACTCATTGTGGAACTTTTGAGCTCCTTTGTCTCGACCTTGCAAACTTCTTAATGAGAAGCTGCCACCCAAACTCAAGACTGGCTCACTTGACAGTTCATAGCGACACTCAAAAGGACACAATCCATCACTTGAAACATCATGTCCCTTGTAATCGGCATTTCTTGGAGACTGGAGACCAAGACACGAAGGGCGCTGCCGGATGGAACGCGAGAGGGGGCCGTCTTGATTCTTGGGAGCGGGCTGAAGTAGCCTCCCTGCACGTGTCCTTTTCTCCTCGACCGGGGTTACGAGTGCAGTTACTAGCTAGCTAGGTTAGTGTCATCTAGGTTAGCCTAATCAGACTTCCATTTAACCCTGGTTGGCCTATTTGCCTCAACCAGCTTCCTAATGCGCGCCCTAGTCTGCTCGTTGCTGCGTCTTCCTACGCTAGCCTGCAGTCCGTCTAGCTACTGATCACATAGCTAGCATCTATCATCAAGGCGGCTTGTCACCTTGTCCGTTCCTGATGCGCATTTATCTGACTGTGACATCCTCCTCCTTCCTCTAGCGAGCATCAGGAGGGCCTCGTTCTTCATTCTCTGCTTTGGGTTTCTTGAGGTGTTGAAAAGTTTCGATGAAGGCTTGGTTTCCCAACTCGGGTCCTCTTGATGGTCGCCCTCCCATCTCACCAAGTATTCCTTCACGGTCCTGCCTCGCAACACTCGCTCTCTGACGTCGAGAATCTCTTTGGAAGATGAGCTGGTCACAGCTTGAACTTGCGTCTTCTCGGCAAGTTCTTGCCTCCTTCCCTCCTCCTTCTTCCTGGCAGCTCTTGCTTGGCGGTTGGGTCCTTCTCTCCTAGTAGAAATTCGGTTGCAACACCGTACTTCCCTCCATCGGCCCGATGTTGCGCTCTTCTTAGGCGATGCTTGGCGGTGGGTCCATCGTCTAGGAACTTGTGGAGGCTCTCCACAAACTTCTTAAGCAAGGACACATGAAAACTGCGGCACATCTTCCGGATCGGGCAAGTCGAGTTGGTAAGCAAGCTGAAATTTTCTTACTTACGGCAAAGGTCCCACGTGCACATATGCCAACTTTGCCTTACCTTCTTGCGACAGGAGTAACGATTTGGCTTGACTCTCAGCCAGACGAGATCTCCTACCTCGTGCTGTTCATCGCGTCTCTTCTTGTTGGCATGTGCGGCTCTGTGCTGATTCACGACTTGCATATGCAGGATGGCATCGTTAAGGGCTTCATGCATCTCTTCACTTAGCTCCGTCACCGACTTTGGCTCGCCACCCAACACTGGCCACAGACCTGGAGGGGGCAAGTTCTTGCCATAAATCATTTTGAAGGGTGAGTATCCCGTTGCTGAATGCTTTGCAGAGTTGTAGGCAAACTCCACCAAGGGCAGCACTTCTTCCCACTTGCTCTGCTTGTCATGGCAGTAAGGTCTGAGCAAGTCCTCCATGGTCTGGTTCAACTTCTCGCTGGCTCCATCAGATTGTGCATGGTACGCTGAGCTCAGACATTGCTTGATGCCTAGGCTCTTGCGGCGGTCAAAACTCGGATGTGAACTTGGAATCTCGATCGCTCACTATCTCCTGTGGCACCCGTGCGATCTCACTACTTCCTTGAGGAAAATGGGAGCTAATGACTTGGCCTTTATAGTACCCTTCACGGAATAAAGTGAGCCAATTTAGTAGCTCGTCCATGCAAACCGGATGGCGTCATTTCCTCTTGAGTCTTGGGAAGGCAAGTCACGAAATCGCATGACATGCTTTGCCACTTCTCGCAAGGGACTTGCGGTGCATCAAGAGTCCTACTGGAGACTTCCTTTCAACCTTCGTTTGCTGACAAGGTAAGCATGTTCTTACATACTCTATACACTCTGCTCGCATGCCCTTCCACCACACACGTTCCTTCAAACGCTGATAAGTTCCGTCCATGCCCATGTGCCCTGCTGTAGGAGCATCATGTGCATCATGGAGCAAGGTTAGCTTCAAGCTTGAGCAACATGCGGGTATGCAAAGCTTCCCCTTTCTATATATACAGCCTTGATGAGTCTTCTATCTGTCCCCAAGCTCTGAGGGTCTGCCAGTAGTGACACTGTCCTCCAACTTGCGTAGGATGTTACTCAAATGCTCATCTTTCGAGGTCGACTCCCTCACCTCCTTCCACATGTCGGACTCCACTCTGAGCAGCACACTACACCTTCTTCTGCTCAGAGCATCAGCAATTAAATTTGCCTTACCTGGGGAGTAGGAGATCGTGAAGTGGAAATCTGCCAAGTACTCTGCCCACCTTCGTTGTCTGGGGTTCAATAAAGGTTGCTTGAAAAAATGCTCCAAGCTACGATGGTCTGTGTATACCACAAACTCACTCCCATAGAGGTAATGTCTCCAAGCTTTTAGTGCATAAACCACAGCCAGAAGCTCCTTATCGTGAGTTGTGTAATTACACTCTGCGCCTTGGAGTTTCCTTGATAGGAAACTTACACTCTTTCCATCTTGTTGCAGTACAGCACCTAGGGCTAGATTTGATGCGTCGGTTCTTACCACAAATGGCTTCTCCATATCTGGCAAGGTAAGAATAGCAGCTTCCGTCACCGCTTTCTTCATCTGCTGAAATGCCACTTTGGCCTCTTCTGACATTGGAAACTTGGATGCCTTGCAAGTCAAGTTTGTCAGCGGCACTACTATCTTCGCATATTGTGGTATGAAACTCCTCATTTGTACACACATGCCTAAGAATTGCTGCACCTCAGACAAGTCATTAGGCAGTGGCCACTCCACAATGCAACGCACCTTTTCTGGATCCACCTCTACTCCAGCTTCTGAGACGATGAACCCAAGGTAGTTTACCTTCTTCTGGAAGAACTCGCACTTTGCTTTCCTTGCATACAATTGGTGTTCTCTCAGGGCTGTGAGCACTAATACTAGGTGTTGCTTATGCTCCAGGGCATCCTTGGAGTACACTAAGATATCGTCAACGAAAACTTCTACAAATCTCCCGAGGTAGGGCCGCAATATCTTGGTCATGAGCGTTGTGAAGGTTGCTGGTGCATTTGTCATGCCGAAAGGCAACACGAGGCGAAAGTGGCGTACCTCGTCCGAAATGCGTTTATACTCATCTCCAGCCGACCGTGTCGGTGAAAGCCTCAAGATCAACCTTGCTGAAAATCTTGGCGCCTACTAGGTTGTCAAGTATCTCTTCTATTCTTGGCATTTGGGCGATTCTTGGCTTGTTGCATTCGAGACCCTATAGTCAATGCACATGCGGATTTTGCCGTTTCTATGTTTCACGATGAGCACTGGTGTAGCATATGGTGATACAGATGGCTCTACTAACCCTTTCTTTAACAAGCTATCTACTGCTGCTTGGACCTGCATGTTCTCCGCTGGAGCAAGCCTGTATGGGGGCTTGGCTACTGGGACTGCTCCTGCCACCAGGTCTATAGCGTGATCTACGTCTCTCCTTGGGGGCAGCCCCTGCATCTCAGAGAAGACATCTTCAAAGGCGTCCAAGACTTCTTGCAACTCAGAAGGTACCTCTCCCACTGCTGACCAATTTGTACGTGCTCTACTTGGCAACAAGCGAGAACAGACATACTCAACTTCCTCTTTTGAGTGCCCTCCTAGCATTTCTTGTTGAGAACAACTTGTCCTTCGACTGCAAGGAGGCTCCTTGCAACTTCAACTCTTTGCCTTGCCATTGCAACGCTATTTCGTGCTTCCTGAACGAGATGTTGGGGTCCACCTTCCACAACCAATCTTGCCCCAGTAGCACTTCATGTGCTAGAGCATCGATAACCTCAAGTCTGACCTGGTCAGTGTATCCTTGAATATTGATGTTGGTCAGAATTTCGTGTAAGGTTACCTTCTCCACCATGCCATTGGCTAACTTCATTCGCTGTTGTGTTTGTGTGCTATACCACATGGCTTCTGGGGCGTCCTTGGCCACATCGCTCTTACGTGGCGTGAGGATCCTCCATCCACTAAGAAAGTGACTCGTTTGCCTCCCAACAATCCCTCAACATCGATGTGCTTGAGGTGTTCATAACACTTGGACCTTTCTTGCTCATTCTTTGTCTAGTCGATCTCTACTCCTTTGTTCTTCTGTCATGACATTCGGATCGATTTCTCCAATCTATCCGGTCGTTGAATGACTTATCCTCTGCGGGGCCAATGGTGCTCTTCCTTGCTCTCAGCCACTTGCCGTATAAGGCTCCATATGGACAGTGTCTGGATATGTGATCAGGGGCAATGCAAATGAAGCATAGGCCTTTCATCATGAATTCCTTCTTCTCCCTTTCATCTCTTTGTTTGAATTCAATCGGCTTCAGCTCTTGCTGTTGGTTGACGTTGGCTGTGGCTCGTGCAGGCTCTGACCTTGGCTTCCATGTGTGCTGGCCACTATACTTTGCTTGGTAAGGTCTGTACCCTCCTTGCACCGGATTGGCTGCCATTGCGGCTGGAGCTAACGTTTTCACGCTATAATTTTCTATATCCATGGCAGCTTGCATGGCCTCTTCAACTGTTGAGCAACGTTGATGTTTAATTCCCAACTTATACTCTGGCTTCACAGCATCACAATATCTAGCTAACTTGGCTTCTTGCTCCAAGTCAGGTAACTTGAGCATGGTTTTCATGAAACTCAAGTGAAATTCCTCTAAGGAGCTCAGATGCTTGAGGGCATACCATCTTGACCAGCAACGTTCCTTGTGGTCCTTGGGCGAAAATTTTGGAGGACTTGACTTTCATCACTTCCCATGAGAGGACGGTGGCTTCTCCCCTTTTGGCTTCTCTTCTATTCTCCACCACGCCCTCGCCAAATGATCGGTATAATGTGCGAGATCGATTTTCTCTTCTCAGTCATTTTCACCGCTTCAAAATATACCGAGAAAGCTTGAGTCCACTCTTGCAGCGTTGTGGGACTCCTATCTTGACAGCTCAGTGTCTCAAACTTGGCTCTCTTCCTCAAATCGTCGTTCTTGGTAGGCTCTGGACCCTCATCGAATGCTCTGCCCTCCCTTTCTGCTTGTTCTTGAATTGCTCGTGCTTGAGCCCGTTCATGTCTTGCAACTTGCAGCCTCCGGGCCATGTCAGCTATGCGTGGGTCACTTTGCTCTTCTTCACCTAGACCTTGAATCCGGAACTGTTTTAGAGTTACAGAGGGAGTCTGCCTTGTAGGTGGGTGTTGCTCGTGTCTTTGTTATGTTGACAAGCCCTTCAAGTTCTCCGGTACCGTCACGTTAGCTACCCTCTCGACTCTTCTCTCGGCTTCACGATTTGGAATTGGCTCGCTCTTGACATATCTTGGCATAAATGCAGGCGATCTGCGCCTTGTCCAATCGGACGTTGAATTCCTCCTTGCAACATCTCTCGTAGGGCCATCTCCCTTTCAGCACTCTGAGCCAAGAATTCGGCCATCAATTTTTCTTGTGCTTCGCGTTGTTCCTGCAAGGTGCGTTGAAGAATCATCTGGAATTCGGCTTCCACACGGGCTCGCACCTCCAACTCACGTGCAGCATCCACATCTGCATCATCATTCATATTTTGAGCAGGCACATGTGCCATTTCTGCAACTCCTTGAGTAGGTACAGAGTCGACCTCTCCTTCCTCTACCACATTCCTTCTCACAGCCTGACCTCGCTTCTGACGTGTAGCATTCGCATTTTCTGTTGCAGGCTCAACCTGGGGCTTCCTCGGGCGGCCTGGCTTTTTCTTAACGCCGCCCCTTGCTGCCAGCCCGCCTCGCGACCTCACACCCTGAAGGGTTGGAGGCTCGACATCTGGAGTCGGGTTCACATCAGCCAAGGATCTTGTTCTCCTGCGCAGCCTCGAGGAGACGGTGTCGCTATCCATGTCGCTTCACTGCAAAATCGCCAGGCTGTCTCTACTACAGAATCGCCGGTTCGCCCTCTCGCACATGTAGCAGGCAAGGCTAGTCACAATGACCAGGTCACCAGCCACTCGCGTCTCACAAATGTTGACTCCGTATCCTCCAAGATCAACTGGACAGTTCTCGCATTCTTGCGTGCTCAACGTGTTTGACCATCACGAATAACGGAATTGCTCTCTCACACGTGTATTGATCAATGGCTGATCAGAAACACCCAGAGTCTTCTGAAAACCGTGGCTGGTCACAAGCTGGAAACCGACCGATTGCTTCTCATGCATGTGGAATGGCAAATTTCTGGCTACCAGACACATTCATTGGCATTTCAGACACCAAGCTCTGTCGCTCCGTTCAGCTCCTCTACAAGCTATTCAAGAAGCGTCTGCTTGCAGTGCTCACAAGAAGCCAAGTTTGAGCATCTGGGCTTCCGCTTGCGACATGATTCTTTGAGCGACTGGCCTCTGGAGGCCTCTTACTCTATCTTGCGTCTAGAGGCGCCATAAAGCAAGGATTGTGCTCAAGCAAACACACCTTCGAATCATTGTAGGCGCATTGATCAATCCGAAAGGTATTACAATCTCGCTGCCCTCCTCCAACCAACATTTCTTTTGTCCCTCCTTGCCTTTCTTTCCAGCTTTTCCTTCCTTCTTGCGACGCATCTGCAATGAATTCCCCATCGTTCTTCCACGTCTGATCCCAATCCTCTACCACCAACGCCTTGCACTCACTTGACCCTGAAAACGCTCCTGCACCTTCAAAGGTCCCGTGCTCTTGTCCCCACACTGCCATCCATCTCACTGAATAACAACTTCCCGCCACATGCTCCCACATTCCTTGACTAGCCGATCACTTCCCCACTCGAGTGTTCTTGAAGCTCGTGCTTGAGCCCGTTCATGTCTTGCAACTTGCGCCTCCGGGCCATGTCGACTATGGGTCACTTTGCTCTTCTTCACCTAGACCACGAATCCGACTTTTAGAGTTACTGAGGGAGTCCGCGCCCGCTTTGTAGCCCGTGGGTGTTGCTACGCGTGTCGTTATGTTGACAAGCCCTTCAAGTTCTCCAGTACCGCCACGTTAGCTACCCTCTCGACTCTTCTCTCGGCTTCACGATTTGGAATTGGCTCGCTCTTGACATATCTTGGCATAAATGCAGGCGATCTGCGCCTTGTCCAATCGGACGTTGAATTCCTCCTTGCAGAACATCTCTCGAGGGGCCATCTCCCTTCAAGACTGAGCCAAGAATTCGCCATCAATTTTCTTGTGCGTTGTTCTGCAAGGTGCGTTGAAGAATCATCCGGAATTCGGCTTCCACACGGCTCGCACCTCCAACTCACGCAAAGATCCACATCTGCATCATCATTCATATTTTGAGGCACATGTGCCATTTACGCAACTCCTTGAGTAGGCAGAGTCGACCTCCTTCCTCTACCACATTCCTTCTCACACCGACCTCCTCGACGTAGCATCTCGCATTTTACAGGCTCAACTGGGCTTCCTCGGCGGCTGGCTTTTCTTAACGCCGCCTTGCCGCCTCGACCTCACACCTCAAGGGTTGGAGGCTCGACATCCGGAGTCGGGTTCACATCGCCAAGGATCTTGTTCTCTGCTGACCTCGAGGAGACGGTGTCGCTATCCATGTCGCTTCACCGCAAAATCGCCAGGCCAGAATCGCCGGTTCGCCTCTCGCACATGTAGCAAGGCTAGTCACAATGACCGTGTCACCGCCCACTCGCGTCTCACAAATGTTGACTCGTATCCTCCAAGATCAATGGATGTTCGTGCATTCTTGCGTGCTCAACGTGTTTGACCATCACGAATAACGGAATTGCTCTCTCACACGTGTATTGATCAATGGTCGATCGAAACACCCAGTCTTAAAACCGTGGCTGGTCTGGAAACCGACCGATTGCTTCTCATGCATGTGGAATGGCAAATTTGCTACCGGACACATTCATTGGCATTTCGGACACCAAGCTCTGTCGCTGCTCAGCTCCTACAAGCTATTCAAGAACTGTCCGTCTTGCACACAGTGCTCACAAGAAGCCAAGTTTGAACAAATACCGGGCTTCCGCTTGCGACATGATTGCGAATACGGGCCTGGAGGCCTCTTACTCTATCTTGCGCCTAGAGACGCCATAAAGCAAGGATTGTGCTCAAGCAAACACACCTTCTCGAATCATTGTAGGCGCATTGATCAATCCGAAAGGTATTACAATCTCGCTGCCCTCCTCCAACCAACACTTCTTTTGTCCCTCCTTGCCTTTCTTTCCATTTTCCTTCCTTCTTGCGACGATCCGCAATGAATTCCCCATCGCTCTTCCACGTCGATCCCAATCCTCTACCACCAACGCCTTGCACTCACTTGACCCTGAGCAAACGCTCCTGCACCTTCAAAGGTCCCGTGCTCTTGTCCCCACACTAACATCCATCTCAGCTGAATAACAACTTCCCGCCACAGCTGCTCCCACATTCCTTCGGCCCCTAGCCCAGTCACTTCCCCCCACTCGACGAGTGTTCTTCTGGTCAGCCCAAATCGCTGTCGTCTGATCCATTCAGCGCGGCTATTCGGATCCATTGCTGATCAGCACTCGCGTCCGGCTCTGATACCAAGATGTAATCGGCATTTCTCGGAGACTGGAGACCAAGACACGAAGAGCGCTGCCGGATGGAACGCGAGAGGGGGCCGTCTTGATTCTTGGGAGCGGGCTGAAGTAGCCTCCGCTCCTGTCCGTCGCGTGTCCTTTTCTCCTTGACTGGGTTAAAGTGGTTACTAGCTAGCTAGGTTAGTGTCATCTAGGTTAGCCTAATCGACTTCCATTTGACCGTGGTTGGCCTATTTGCCTCAACCAGCTTCCTAATGCGCGCCCTAGTGCGCTTTCGTTGCGTCTTCCTCGCTAGCTGCGGTCCGTCTAGCTACTGATCACATAGCTAGCATCTATCATCAAGCTGGCTTGTCCTGCTTGTCCGTTCACAGTCTGCATTTATCTGACTGTGACATCCCTTCACTATATCCCTTACACCCTACATACAAGCACAAGAACACGCATTTTGTAATGATTCTACTTCTTCCAATGTAATACGATTAGCATCTTTTATCTCAATTTTTCCATGTTATCAAAGCCTGAATACTCATGTTGTTCAATGGACTCGTCCATAGCCTAGCTCGAGATCTGAAACCTTTAGAGACTACTAACAGGCGAGCCCGTCATAGGGCAAGGCCAACCCCACCTCCAGCATATGAGGGATATCAACATCTCCGGCCCCTCAATTTTCTCTCGATGTTGCAAGCTCCCACAACTGCGGCTGCAAATGTAGGACGGTGAGAGGGATTAATCGACAGCACATACGAAACAACAGAGAACACCGAGACCTGCCTGCTACAAAGCTTTGTGGGTGTCACACTTTGAGACGTGAAAGCTTTGATGGAGGCGCACAACGACCTGATGACTTCAATCCAACGCCTCGTTGTGCAGCGCTGCGAATAGCGCCTAAGACCGTTTTGAGACCCCTAAGCACGAAACCTTAACCATGTCCAGATCAGGAGGAGTTAAAAGTGGACGTGTTGCCGGTGGAGAAGCCGATGGTAGTGGAACCTGAGCTGGTGGTGGTGCTGTTGGTGGTGCAGCTAGTGGAGGGACTTCACACTCCAACCCGAGCAACGGTAGCCTACGCATAGAAATCAAAGAAAGGGATAGGTTTACGGTCGTGGATTATGACATATGGTCCACTCGCATGAGAGGACGTCTCGAGCACGCCAACCTCAGGATGATAGTCGACGAGTCCGTCCTCTGCCCCTCCTTAGGAACCTAAGCCTATGACCAATGGATTAAAATTGATAGAAGAGCTCGTAACTTGTTGACTGCCGACCTTGACAAGGATATGGTACACTATACCTTTGGTGCCGCAACAACACAAAATATCTAGGAACGCTTCTGTGGAGTGTCAAATCCGATGTCCGTACTCCTGGCGACTTGTTTTAGGCTTGTTTTGTTTTTTTTCGGGTCGTTACTGTTAAGAGGGATAGGGAGGAGTTAGCCAATAAGGCCGTTTTGGCCAGATTGTACTTAGAGTGCAATCCCTAAACCCTGGGTCCGTTAGGGCGCGAGCAGCCTTGGTCGGTAGTCCGTCGGGATGGAGTGATCCGGCGAAGGGGAAGACATGGTCCGTTGGAGCGGCGTTCGACGGAGTAAGTCCGACCGAGCGGCGTTCGATGGAGTAAATCCGGCCGGCGGCGTTCGGCGGAGTAAGTCCGGCCGGCGTTCGGAGATCGTCCGGCCGGCGTTCGGCAGAGTAAATCCGGCCGTGGCGGCTCGAGCAGGCGGCGTTCGACGAAGTAAGTCCGGCCGGGGCGGCCTAGTCAAGATGGAGTCCGGTCAGGCGGGTTAGTCCGGATGGCATAGTCTAGAACGGATCTGCTGCTTGGCGGGGAAGCAGCTGGTGGACGAAGTCCGGTGGAATGATGAGCTACGTCTTGGCGGTTACCACGACCCAGGGTTAGGGTACATACATAGGCGGGTTAGATTAGGGTGTGGGAAGTATAAGGAGGCCTAGGAGCCCTAGACCGGGCAGACTATCCTGGGTACCATCTTCGCGCTCGGTGTGCTCTTGCCTTCCGTGCTTGAGGAGCGGAGTGAGTTCCTGCGTCACCGTGCAAGATTAATTGGTGGTAGAGGGATGTGTTTAGAGCTCGGTGACGAGCTCCGCCAACACGCTTGATGGGTGCACCGGTCGGACTGAGCTTAGGAGGCTGGAACGGAGGTGGGGTTGCGGTGTGAAGCTACTTCTCCATGAGAATGTGAAGTAGCCGAGAGGGATTAGGAGGCGCTTGGGGTGACCGGCGGAAGCCATCCACGGAGGCTGCTGGAGCGGAGGTTGTGGGGTTGCAGTGTGAAGCTACTTCTCCATGAGCGTGAAGCGGTAGGAGGATTAGGAGGCGCTTGGGGTGACCGGCCGAGCGGAAGCCATCCACGGAGGCTGCTGGAACGGAGGCTGTGGGGTTGCGGTGTGAAGCTACTTCACGTAACGTGAAGCGGTAGGAGGATTAGGAGGCGCTTGGGGTGACCGGCGGAAGCCATCCCTTGAGGCTGCTGGAACGGAGGCTGTGGGGTTGCAGGCTGCGGCTACTTCTCCATGAGCGTGAAGCGGTAGGAGGATTAGGAGGCGCTTGGGGGTGACCCGGCTGAGCGGAAGCCATCCCTGGAGGCTGCTGGAACGGAGGTTGTGGGGTTGCAGTGTGAAGCTACTTCTCCTCAACGTGAAGCACTGAGGAGGATTAGGAGGCGCTTGGGGTGACCCCGGAGCGGAAGCCATCCACGAGGCTGGAACGGAGGTGGGGTTGCAGTGTGAAGCTACTTCTCCATGAGCGTGAAGCGGTAGGAGGATTAGGAGGCGCTTGGGGGTAACCGTGGCGGAAGCCATCCCTTGAGGCTGCTGGAACGGAGGTTGTGGGGTTGCAGTGTGAAGCTACTTCTCAACGTGAAGCACGGAGGATTAGGAGGCGCTTGGGGGTGACCCGGCTGAGCGGAAGCCATCCCTGGAGGCTGCTGGAACGGAGGTTGTGGGGTTGCAGGCTGTGAAGCTACTTCTCCGCAGAACGTGAAGCAACCGGAAGCGGCAAAGGCGGCCTAGTGTGAATACATCGGCCAAGCCCTCCTTGTCCCGCCTCCATGTGTTCGGGTCAGATGCCTACTCTTGGATCCCTAAGACGAAGCTTCACACTTATGATCCCATGACTAGTAGATTCGACGCCTGAGCACAGGATCTCCTGTTTGTTGGATTTATCAATGGTGTGATAGGCTATAACCTCATCCACCCACAATGACATCAGCTAACGATTTCTCAGAGTGTTGATTTCCACAAACATCTGGACTCCCCCTCGAGTGTTTGGGCAGGAGGTAATGGGAGAATTATAGGCTCTTACCTTGACCTCGACTCCCTCGCTGGCAATGTGGAGGAGGAAATGGTCGAAATTGAGCTTCCCTAGCTTCCGCCAGTGCACCAAGCTGTATGCTCAAGCTCGATCTCTTGGCAGTGCATCCTCCCGTGCACCAATCTGCTGCTCAATCTGGTCTATAGCTTCCTCAAGTCGTAGATGCAAGTGTAGAAGAGGACATCGACTAAGCTCTTAATCCTCAAGCCGCAACTGAACTTAGAGCAAATCCTGCTCTTGCAAGAGTAAATCCACCAGCCGCAACTTTCATTCCTGGAGAGGCGCTAGTCCATAAGAGCTTGTCGGCATCCTGGCTATCTCAATGCTTATTATGTCCCAGGTCCTACTCCAAGTGCATAGCACTGTCATAGATGTGGCTCCTGATGTAACCAAACATTGAAAATCCGCCTGCGGAGACAAATACTAAGATGGATGCCCTAGATACCCTTATGGCAAGAGTAATGCTGGCAGTGACTCGTGTGCTTGAGCCAGCAAGCTCAGAATTGAAGCACTCATATCACTTGACAAGGAATAAGATGGATGAAGGCAGTTCAACATGAATAAGATTATCTCGTTCAGCTTAAGACTTGGTGCTAACCCCAATCCCACCAGGGCGCAAGGGTGTAAATGGACATTGAAACGCACGTTGAAATCTGGCATAAGCATAGAAAGGCTAAAAGCAAGGCGTATGATTAAGGGCTACAGCCAAAGACCCGGCCTTGACTACAGAGACAACATCTACGCATTTGTGGTAATTGCCCAATCAGTTATGTTCCTCTTGGCACTCGCAGCTGAGTATGATCTTGCTGTACATCAGCTCGACATCTCTGTGGCATTTCTCTATGCTACACTGAAGGAGACAATCTACATGAAGTAGCCACCCTTGTATGTAGATGCCAAACGACCCTCCTGGGTATGCAAGCCGCTCAAGGGCCTATATAGCCCCAAGCGATCACTAGCTGAATTCTACGAATTGATTGATCATGATTTCCTTCTCGAAAATGGCTTTGTCAAAACCTTAGTTGACCAAAGCCTATATCTTATATGAAAAGGAGAGCAATTCCTTGTGCTAGCTCTATACGTTGACAACTGCATCCAAGTCACGAATGAACCAAGAAAATTGCTCGTGGATTTTAAGGAAATGCTTTCTACCAGGTTCAATATGAGATATTTAGGACCCTTGGAATTCTACTTTGGAGTGCGAATCCGACGGGGTGGAGAGGCAGGTACGATGACTAGTACTCTTCTCTAGTCCAAATATGTTCTCAAAATTTTGGACAAGTTCAAGCTTTCAGATGCACGTCATGCACTAACCCTGAGGTGAGCTTGACTGGAGTCAAGCTCACCTCCACTGGCTGTCCTACGACCGATGTAGAAAAGAATCGGACATGGCTAAGGTGCCATATCTAAGTGTCGTCGGCAGCCTCATCTACCTTTATGCTTGAACACGTTATGACACTTCAAATATTGCGTCCAGCGTCGCAAAATTTATGTATAACCCAGGCATGGCACACTGGATGTGCGTGAAGAGAATCTACCCATACTTAAAGAGCACAAAGTGCTTACCTTTGAATTACTTACAAGAGATCCACTACCGACGTGGTCAACTTTGAGGGCTATTGCTGGACAAATGCAGATTGGGCGTCCGATCCTGATGCCCGTCAGAGTATTGCAGCATACATTTTCATCGTTGGTGGCTCTGCAATCCCGTGGTCAAGCAAAAACCGTGCCACCATTGCTTTTTCAAGTGCTCAAAGTGAGTATGGGGCCCTCTCAAAGGCAGGTAAGGAGACCGTCCATTGTAGGCAAATTGTAGAAGATCTTGGCCATGCACAAGTTGACCCTATAATCCTACGTTGCGACAACATACCAGTTATAGCACCAACGAAAGGCGATAGATTTCATGCTAGCTAGGACTAAGCACTTGGAAGTAGCTTATCACTTCATCAAACACCTAGCAGTTAAGAGTATCGTCAAATGAGTTTACGTCCCTACAGAATCCAACCTTACCGACCTTCTCACGAAATCATTAGGCAGAGCCCGTCATGAGACTCTTACAACATCTCTAGGTCTAGTCGACACCATAACTGGTACGTAACCCCTCACAGTCTTCTTGAGGCCACTTGAACTGAGCCAAAATAAGGAGCTACCGCCCAAGCTCAAGACTGGCTCAATTGATAGGTCACAATGGAACTCAAAAGGACACAACCCATCACCCGAAACATTACGTCTCTTCACGGCATCCCTTGCACCTTGCACCTTGCACCTTGCACCTTGCACCTTGCACCTTGCACCTTGCACCTTGCACACAAGCACAAGAACACGTAGGCTATAATGGTTCTACTTCTTCCAATGTAATACGATCAGCATCTTTTACCTCAAGTTTTCCACTTCTCCTCTCCCTGTGTTGCCCTTGTGCATGTATGCCGTGTGCCTAGTGACTCATTGCTGGTTGGTATTATAGGAAGCTTGATGTGCCTGAGAATTCCATCTATTTGTGTGTGTGTGTGACTCAGTGTGGCCATTGCAGGTGCCTACTTCCATTACCTTCGTGGCGACTTCTCGTGTCAGCATGTAGGGACTTCTTGCGTCAACCTATAGGTCATTGCATCGGTTGACCTCGTGTGTCCATAGCTCACTTGACCATCGTCATTGCCTTGCCCTGCATCGCAGAGGAAGGTTTCATGAACCGTAGAAGGCCTCTAATTTCTAACGTAAGACTCTGGAGTGCTTTCATTTCTTAGGTAAGACTGTGGAGTGTGTTATATCAATAGTGAGGTAGAAATAATGGCCTTGCTGCCTAGGCAAGCCTGATACCTTTATAGAAAAGAGAAATTAGCAGAGTAGAAAAGAGTAATTAACAGTCCGATTGCATCCTTCTTCTCCGGTAAATGTTGATACCTATATCGTGATACCTTTATAGAAAAGAGTAGAAAACAGCAATTAACAGTCCCATTGCATCCTTCTTCGATAAGGGTTGATACCTTTATAGAAAAGAGTAGTTAACGTTCCAACTGCTTTCTTCTCCAATAAGGGTTCACGTAACTATTGCATCCCTCTTCTCCGATAAGGGTTCTCGTCTGTGCCGCACCTCTTTGGAATCAAGTGATTACGTAGTGGAAATGAGCAATTTTCCCCAGATTTTGTGAGAATTCGAGATTCGTTCTTTTGAAAACGCAGGGGAAAGCACAGGTTGGAAAACGAAAAAGGAGAACCAGAAGTTGATTTAGAACCTCCGACATTGTTACAGGGTTACTGAATGGATAAAGCATCCTTGAAACCAGCTGGAACTACCCCCCGGGACCTGTTGCTGTTCGAAGCTGCATCACAACTGTTTCCAGCTAGCTGCACCAGCAGCAGTGAAGGTCTGAAAGCAAAGAACGCCCGGCATCTGTGTGACACCAGCAACATAATACTTCCTCCAGCCCTGCGGTCACGATGTATGTAGTGCTTGAATATGTGCACCTCGTCAAAACCTCGATTGTTGGTAGGCTAATAATGTCAAGCCAAATCTGAGGCTTCAGGCTTGATACAACTTCAAAACTCTGGTTCCAAAGAGGTCAGAATAAATGGATAATGAGTGCCGTCAGGCTAGACATGCTCACTCTCAGCTCTTATCTTGGCTCTCAACGTTTCCTGCTCAGCCAGAGCTGCAGTGCTCTCCTGCACCCGCTTTGCAACAACCTCCAGCTTGGACAGCATCCTTGCATACAAATCTTCTAGCTCCGTTGAGCATCCTAATCTATCAGGTCTGACCAGCTCGACAAGAGTGTCCATAGAAAACCCGTCAGCGTAGACGTTCAGAAGCGCCTGTGCAGCCTCCACGTCCTTCCCGCCGCCTACCTTCCGAAACATACTCCGGTTTCCTTGCCAGCCAGCACCTTCGCTTCCATCCTCGTCATCCAGCTCATTCACAATCCCTGTCAAGGGAGGAAAAGGGGCAAAAGGTGCAAACGCATCATACTGTCCACGAAACACGGGACCAATATTCACAATGCTGACAGGCCGGGGTTGGAAGGACCCCCGCCCCTGAGCCCTGGGATGATACTGAAACGCCCGGTAGTCATGAGTAAGCACCATATTCTGAGTCTCAGACTCAGCCATGAGTAAAAAAAGACACGGAGCAGAAGCAGGCAGCCCTGCTCCCTGCACTTTCACATGACTCTCTGCAACCTTCACCCCTGCATCATTCTGTGCCCCGTCGTTCCCGCCTACAGCCAAGTCGGACACCGCAGCCCTACCCGGCCTCGATCTCACTCCCACGCCCCTCCCCGCCTGCGACACCCGCTGCAAACCCGGATCCGCACTCGCCTTGTGCGCATCTCCCGCAACCTGAGCGACCGCACCACCACTCTCCCTCCCCCTGCCTGCATCAGCTCCGGCACTCCGCTTCAAGTACGCGGTTACCGCAGTCTCCCGCATGGACGGCCGCATGGAGGAATTCCTCCTCGCAATGTACCACCCGATGAGCGGATCCGCTCCTCTCGCCTCCCTGTCCCCGACCATGGCCCCGAGCCTGGCCCGGTCGATCGAGCCTACCGCATCGTAGAAGCTCATCACCCTCCCCGACGAGAAATGCCCCGTCACCATCGCGGAAACCTCCTCCCGCGTCGCAGGCCCCTCCTCATCCTGCAGGCTCGGTATCGTCTGCTGCCGCACATGCCCGAACAGCAGCCCGTCGCAGTCCCCTGCCGTCGCCTTGCACTCCTGCACGATGTGCGCCAGCGTCGCGCCGGAAAACAGCACCCGCTCAACAGACACGTCCATCTCCTCTCCTCTCTGCACCGCCCGCTGCAGCCTCAGCTGGCCGCCATCGTCGCCCCCGGGGTAGCTCTCCTCAACCGCATCACGCGCCGACGCCCTCCCGCCTTCCGCGTTCCTTCGCCTTCACGCTCCGCTCCGACCTAGTTCACGCTCCGGCATCCGCCATCTCCATCATTCCCTGCCATGCCGAGTGGAGTGCGCCATACGACTACCACTTCTGGCGCGCGAACAAGCGAGCAAGCCCGGCAAGCATGAGCCAAGTTCCAACTAACTTAACCACACCCGGGAGTTTACCCGAGTTCGAACCCAATCTCAAGCCTGCCCCGCGTGGCGAGCCGGTCCAGGTGTCGGGCTCGGGCGAGCACAACACGTGTAGGACCGCAAGAGAGGTGCAGCCTTTGCAAGAAGAAGCAGGCAATCGATCAAGAAAAAGCCCGCAATTTGACCACCTGTGCGCCAGGCTCATCTGCACACAGCCCATCCGCCACATTTTTCCTGCCGATCCTGAAGCGCGGTTTGTGCAACTCACGCGGCGACAGATCGCTCGCGGGACCTCCGCTCTTGTTTTTTCCTGTTGCCGCGGCCGGTGCATCGGGACCAGGGCATACCGGTACATACATACCATGGCGCAGGCCAAGGCCGCCCCCCGCGATGTGCAGCAGGCTTTGGACGCGGGTCGTGAAGAAAGCGGCAAGCAACAACCCAAGGAGGTGAGCATTTGCATGCACTACAGCCCACCACGCCATGTTTTCATGCAAGGTCGGTGCCTTTTCCTCCGCCTGTCCCTTTGCCTTTCATGCAAATTTCATCGTTTCTGCAGAGCGTAAAGAAGACTCCAGAGCTCGCCAAGTCGGAGTCGACTCGGAAGCGGGCGCAGCAGCTGGCCGCGGAGGCGGCGGAGGCCAAGGCCGGGGCGGAGGAGGTATCGGAACCGGGCATGCGTTGTGGGCTTCCCTTTTTCTTGCCGCTAACGTTTTCTTGCATGTTTTGCCGCCTAATCTGCTGCTGGGTTCTTCCAATTGAGCGGCTCCAGGCGCTGCAGAAGGTTGCGGAGCTGCAGGCGGAAGCCGTGGAGCTTGCGGAGGAAGCGGTAGCCAAAAAGGTGAGCCAGGATGTTGTTATTCCTGTTCGAGAGTCGTGTGAGCCAAGAAATGTTGGGCGCCCACAAAATGTTGGGTGCCCACTAAATGTTGGGTGCCCACTAAATGATGGATGCCCACAAAATGCCGCTGCTGTGCGGCTATGGCTATGGCTGCGCAGGGCGCGACGAACGGGGCGGAGGAGGCGGAGGTGACGCAGGCGGAGCAGGAGGAGCAGCCGAAGAAATCCGCGAAGCTCTTCCCGGAGCAGTCGCCCGGGAGCAACGCGGCGGCAGAGGCGAACGGGGAGAAGGCGAACGGGGGCAGCCACGGGGACGGGGAAAGAAGCACGAACGGTAGGGCAGTCCCAGGGAAGGCGGAGGAGAGCAATGGGGCGGCACATGAGGCGGCAGAGGGTGAGGGTAAGAGCAATCCAGATGCTGCCGCTGCCGGAGGCGAGGGCTTGGACCTGAACCAGAGCTTACAGGGCAGCGCATTGACGGGCGCCGCACAGGAGGCTGTCAAGGCTGTAGAGCAGGCGGTTGCGAGCGGGCAGGCTAGGGATTTGCTAGCCGCTGCCACCAGGAGCACTCCTCCCGCGAACCCTGCAGAGGGGGCGGCTCCCATGCAGGAGGGCTGAGCGCAGGCTCCATCGCCCTGCCGTTTCAACTTCAACTGCAGTACTTTTGCTTTTAGCTTGCAGTTGTGGGCTGAAGGAAACAGAGCACATCGTGCTCTTGCGCTCTTGTTTTACCCCGGGAGTGCTGCAGTCTTCTCGCTCAAACTTTTCCAAACTGAGACTAGCGTGCATGTTGAAACTCTGTGGGTAAATGATCTTCTGTTCTGTTTTGGGAGCAGCTCGCATGAGAGCTGCTCGCACAGGAACTGAAGTCGTCTAGGTATGTCACTATATGTCTCTGGTATGTCACGGGAGCAGTTTTGATACGAACGTGAAGTTGCTCCGAATTTGTGGGCTGACTTAAGACCTAAACCGACAAAAGGGTGAACGTTACTTTCAAAAGGTGGGTTTATATGGGCCGCCTTCTATAAATAGGAAGAATGGGAGAAGTAAAAAGGAGATAGGTAGCCGAAGTTCGTGTATGAAAGTTTTATTTTAAAATTAATACATTGCATATGAGACCGGTTAAAAATGAGTCCGGCCACCATCTCCTTTGTTTTGCATTCTTTCCTTTCGTAGTTTGCATTACTACACTCCATTCCCAAACAAATAAGAAATACAACCCGTCTTTGAGGGTCGGCTGCTCCTAGGCCTTCTCCCAAATAGATAAGTAATACAACTGTCTTTGAGGGTCAGCTGCTCCTAGGCTTTCTCCCAAATAGATAAGTAATAGAACCTACTCGCGATGAAACTGATGACATATGACCATGGGCTTATGTTGTGCTTTCCAAATACCTCTCCTCCTCTCGTATGGGCTCCTCATACAAATGATGGGCCCTCACACAAATGATGGGACTCTAAACGATTGATGCTAGTATACATGGGTAGAAAAAACACGACCTGGTCATGAGGCGTGGAAATGCTCAAAACACAAGTGGTCACATGAAAACAATAGTCCAAGCCTAGTGTAGGCTCAATAGACAGATTTCCAATAAAGCAGACTCATGAAAAATCACCATACACGATGTCTTCCATACATGTGACATGGAACAGGTCCTAAAGGATGGCCTGGTCTCACAAAAACAGTCTTGAAGATGAAGCTAGGTACCCAAAATGTCCTCCTTGCCAATGGCTATGATGGCCATTTGATTAATACGCGTCCACGCTTGGCATATTTGACCCTAGGGCTAAGCAGGGACGCTTCTCCATCACCCATTTACACACATCTCAAGGTTTATCTCATAAATCTCAGGCCATGGCTATTCTGAGTATCTGTTTCAAATCGAATGAGCGTGATTAGTGTGAATTTTCAAGAGCCTTCTCACAGCTGGCATGCCTGCGCAAGTGCGCCCTGAATCCGCTTTCCCCTGGTCACCACACCTTGGCCTTCGTCAATCCCCCACAAGCTTGGTCCTTTCAAATTGCTGTGACGCTACTTTCACTGACGGTCAGCCGGGCGCGCACCGGTCCTGTGTCGTTGCAATATGGGGTCCGTTCCCAAGGGAATGTCTTGTTCCATTTATACACGTCCGTTGCCAAACGCTCTTCGTCGTTAAGGGACGATGGCTTACCTGAGGTCACCCGCCTCAACGCGTTTGTTTCCTCCCCGGGCTGCGGTTAGCCTACCCTTCTCTACGTCACTCTACTCGTTCACCGTACAGGCCTGGGATGGCCAGACGTTTAAGGACCCGTTTGCGTTCGAAATCTACCGATCTTCACTTACCCCCTCCCTCACTTAGTTTCTCCTAGCATTCTTGCTTGCACTCAATATGCCAGTTGAGGTTCACGATCAGGCATATGTGGGCTGCAGACCTCCTCGTCGCATCCACCAGGTCTCTCCATCCAGGCTCTGCACGCCCTCTCGGAGTCTGGCTACTCGCGCCCCCTCTAGTCCGTCGGTCGTCAAACCTCTGTCCGGGAGGAGCAGGGGTCCGGAGTCCTCCGCACCTATACACACACCACCACGAGTTAGGGTCCGTCACCAGGACCTGGATCAGTCTCTCCGGAGTAGTCTGCCCGCTTAGTGACTCAGGACTCGCGGTAGCAAGGGACACACAAGGGCCTTCAAAGATAGCGCGGTATCAACCCCAAAAGAAAGATCCCTTTACTTGAGTGTCAATCGCCCTCTTATACTACGTTCTGAGGGAGTGCCATTATTACACCCCTAATCCAAGCTAATGTCTAGCTCAATATGCCCTAGCAAGTGGCCCTCCTTCTCCCCTATTTTCCCTACCTACGTCCACGGCGGTGGGGCTGTGGTTGTCCATGATTCCTCCCTGGTGCTGGCAGCGCAATCCCCAGCTCTGGCATTTGCGGCGCACCTAATCGGATGATCCGCGACCCCCGGAGTCCCGCGGAGGATCTTTCCCTGCCTCCAATTTTGTCAGGCTGCGCCACTGGCGGTGGACTGACAACTGCGGTGACCACTAAGTCCTCCTCCTCACTGTCCACTAGCACGCTGATGGGTCCCTGCCCCGCGGGTCCGTCCAGAGCCCGTTCTTCCTGGGTTGGTTGAGATTGACTCTCAACCGCCCCTATCTCCACTCCCGAGGTTAGAACTACTGGACTCGTTCCCCCCTCCTGAGCCCGAACCTCGGGGTCCGTCTTCTCCTCCTGTGTCCGGACCTCGGGGTCTGTCCTCTCTTCCTGAGTCTGGACCTCGGGGTCCGTCCTCGCTCCTGAGTCCGGACCTCGGGGTCCGTCCTCGCCTCGTGAGTCCGCACCTTAGGGTCCGTCCTCTCTAATCTTCGGACATCCAAGTCCGGAGTTTCCCCCAAGGGTCCGACTTCCCCGTTCAGACACGGGACTTCGGATCCAATCAGGACCCTTAGGTCATGTCCGTCCTGAGCCAACCTTCCACCTCCTTAGCTCTCTTCGCCGCTAACTCCTTCTCTGCTCGCTTTCGCTTGGGGTCCGGAGGTGGTGAGGGGGTCCGAGAGCTGGCCCGCTTTCCCCTCCGCATAGGAGATAGAATTGGCTTGGGGTGGGGTTGCTGCCAGTGACCCCCAGCGCCTTGGGCTGCATCGCGTTCCACCCTCCTCACTGCCTCTTCCGCCTCCTACCACTCCGTTGGCAAAGGTAAGGCGCTGAGGCATCCTTGAACGGTGGGCGGCGCCTCTTCTTCGCTTCCCTCCTAGTCCGTCGGGGCTCGGCGGCTTGGTTCGGAGCAGGTTGCGGGGTTCTGAGCAAGATGGAAGACCAGGGACTTGAAACTCTTAGGATGCACCTCTGGATGCATCAAGTGACGGCCGGAGTGAAAACGTTGAAAATTGGAAGGTATGAGTTCTTCGAGTGGAAACTAGGTAATCATGGGGAACTTCAAGCATTCCTTACCTTCCTTCGCACTTCTGGAAGGAGTCGTGAGTTTGGCGGATGGTACAAGCTAATCTAGTCCTTTATTGTATTGTTTAGGAAGGATATGGCCTTCTGGCGATAAAGTCTAGAGTGTGACACATCTTGGGAAGTTCTGCGTAGCTCGGGGATGACAACTTCAACGAATGCTTGGCAACCTTAGGGTGTTCATGCGGGGAAGGGGTTAGTCGGAGATGGTCGTGCTTCTAGCAGGCTTGAGGCCAGTGTATGCAATCAGCAATGAGCAGGAGGATGAAGGGGCACTTAATGCCCATAGCATTCGTAGCTCGACCCTCCAAAGTAGGATCTCCAAATGACCTAGATGCTTCAAATCCTCTGCCGTAGGAGGTGCAAACTTGATGGAGCGAAGGGAAAGGGCGTTTGCTCTGAACTTTGGTATGACTCTCATGAAAACCTTAAATCAATGTATGCATGGTGTAAACATGGATTTTTTGGAGCCAAATCCGAAAATAAAACCCTAAAGCGGTAGCACAATTTTTCTCTCAAAGGTGAACGGTTCAAATACACCAAACGTGCACTTGAATCGTGCAAAGAAAAATTTTGGGTATACATAGAGTAGAGAACTGTATGTATAACCAAGTTTTGTATGCATTTGATGCTATCTAGAAGAAACTATGTACAAATTGTGTATTCTATAGCGTAGAGAGAGACTACGGAAAAACTTAAATGAGAAACAACAAAGGGTGTACATTTGGTACATTATACTTGTACCGGCCAAAATCGGAGGTAGGTGCTTCAACCTGCGAAGAAGCCCGGGCAGATGCCCCAAAAACAAGATCAAAAGGGTCACAAACATCACTTGTATGTTGCAACATGTATGGTAGGTAGAAATATGTGGTATATATTTTTGTACCTGTGTAGGTATTATAAGTAAATTGTGGGTCAATTATAGGTGAATTGTACCCGATTGTGAATAATTTATGGGCCAATCATAAGTCCAAATATATGCCCAATCACTATGCTATGCAGGGCTTAAATAACATGAGCCTGATGGTTCTCGTGAATGAGGTAAGACTCGGTTTAGTTTTAAGCAACCTTACCTTCTCCCACATGCACAAAGACTTGTAGTAGGTGTTAATTAGTATGCAAATTGTTGTTGTGGAGGAGGGCTTAGCCATCACCTAGCAAGTGGTGAACCATATCCTAGGAGGTAATTCCATCAATCAAAAATGAGCTTTTTGTGAGCCAAATACCTCAAACGAAACTAAGGAAAGAAGGCAACTCTAGTACTTGCGGATATTAGTAATGTGTGGTATAGATCAGTTGCATCGAAAGAAAAGTCTTCACGGAGGCAAGAGATAGGTAGATTGCAGAACAATTGTGGTAGGTAAGTATTCCATAATTGAATGTCGTGCCAAGTGCTGAGTTATATTATATTTCAGACATTCTCCCTTGCATATGTATTATGATCTATTTATAAGTCGACGGAGCAGAGATTGGAAGTTCGGGTAAGACATCGCTGTTCAACATTGTGGACGGTGAACAAATAGCCAGTTGCAAAAGAGTAGGGAAGGAAGAGTTGCATCCCTCCTGCATGGTGCATCGGATGTGCATCGAGATTTGTGCCACACAAGCGGAACTGCATTATTTGCTGAAGATGGACATGCGACAAGGCTTTGCTAAACCCGTCTCAAACCGGATCATGACAAAGAGGGTAGTAGCACTTACCACCTAGACAATAGTCAACTACAATAGTCACCACACTATTCCAAACTTTTACATATGGTTAGGATGAGTGGATGAGTGTCAAGGAATATTTCTGGTATTAGTATGAAACTTCCAAACTTTTACATATGGTTAGGATGAGTGGATGAGTGTTAAGGAATATTTCTGGTATTAGTATGAAACTTCCAAACTTTTACATATGGTTAGGATGAGTGGATGAGTGTTAAGGAATAAATTGCCTTGTAAGCTTCCTCCCTATTTGATTTCCTTGGTATTAGTATGCAGCTTCTTCGACACTGGTGGTAAGTAGGCCTTTTCATATCCCTAACCACAAAGTTCTTGGAGCAATTGGTAGTTTTGAAATGTGTGATCATAGGGGCTAGTCCCCTGGCATCGTGTCCTTCATTGGGTTTTTCCCTTTTGTTTTTGGGGTGGATAGGTTTTTCCCTTTTGTGTTTGGGGTGGATGGATTTTTCCCTTTTGTTTTTGGGATGGATGGATTTTTCCCCTTTTTTTTTGGGGTAGATGATTTTTTTTTTTTGGGATGGATGGATTTTTCCCATCTCTTTTTTATAATAAAATCTTCTTTTCCCGTATGAAACTTACAACCTTACAAATTTTATTGAATTTCGTGGGTAAGTGAATCCGCATGACACCCGAAGACCACACCAAAGATGCACAAGAAGCTGTCCATCCCCACCTAAATTCGTTTGGCATGTGGTACACAAAGCCGAGATAAGGGTGGGAACAAATTTGAGCGGCGGGTGATCAACCGTCCCACGACGAAGTGAACACAGGGGTGAAAGCGGGCCACGCCACTCCTCCTGACTCCACAACCCATAGGCTTCCGCCACGCGGCACTCTACACAGGCCTGCCATCCAACGCAAACCGCTGAACACGGCTAGGCATTCCTTCCACTCCCCTCGGCTCTCGGCTGTGTCACGTCTGGGAGGGAGAATTCGACGCGCTCCCTCCCGCCCCCATCCGGCCGCAACGCGAATTGTCTCCTTCCAGCCTTGAATCGAAGATGGTAATCCTCGCATCCCCGCACGGCAAGCTCCTCCTACACCTCCCGCCGATTCGAGCTCTGGACGAGGCAGGCGGAGGAGCAGGAGCCGCTCCTCCTTCTCCCTCCTACCCGCGGAAGGCACCTTCTGCAAATCGCAATTGCGAGCTGTGTGCGGCGGGCGGGGACCGCAGGCGCAGGCGCTGCTGGCGGACCGGGGGTGGAGACCGCGGCAGCAGCCGCGGCCATCGGGTCCAAGGACACGGCCCTGGAGTCGACATTGGAGCACCGGGCGTGGGTCGCGGCGGGCGCGGGCGCCGTCCTGGGGGCGCTGGCGAAGGCCTGGGCGGCGGCCGCGGAGTCGGGCGCGGTCGGGGAGGCGGCCGCGGTCGCGGGCTCGCCTGCGGGTACGTGCTGGCGGACCTCGGGACCGGGATTTTCCACTGGGGGATCGACAACTACGGGGACGCGCGGACGCCGGTGTTCGGGTCGCAGATCGACGCTTTCCAGGGCCACCACCAGCGGCCATGGACGATCACCAAGCGCCAGTTCGCGAACAACATCCACGCTGTGGCCAAGCCTATCGCGTTTGCCCTGGCGCCGTTTTTGATGCTTCCGGAAAATGCCGGGGGGGATGCGTTCTTAGGCTCTTTTCTCGGCTGCATCATGCTGTGCCAGCAGTTTCACGCTTGGGCGCACTGTAAGCGGAGCCAGCTGCCGGAGATTGTTGTGGCGTTGCAGGATCGGGGAGTTTTGGTGTCGCGGAAGATGCACGGAGCGCATCACCGGTCCCCGTATGATATCAATTATTGTATTGTGAGTGGAGTGTGGAATCCGGTGTTGAATCGGACGAATTTCTTCGGGAAGATGGAGCGGGTGATTCATGGCTGGACCGGGGCCAGGCCTAGGAGCTGGGCCGGGACGACGCCGGAGTGGACGCAGGAGAGTTCCTACTTTGAAGATGGGACGGAGATTGAGGCCGTTGCTTCTTCCGATTCGTGACGGTCAGATCCGCTCTGCTTGTAGATTCGCAATGTATACTAAAGATGTAGTTGTAGCGGGAATGTGGAATTGTTGCCAGGGTTTAAGGCTCTGCGTGTAAGAGAAATTGCAGAACAATTCTTTTGGAAGGCTAAGCTGGCCTTCCCGATGTATCATTTACCTTTCAAGAAATAGAGTCCATCACTTCTGTGGAAGCTTGCCGAGTTGGAGAACGGAAGCTTGAGATTTCTGCCGGATTAGGGACGTTGAAGATTTGCATTCGCGTGGAAAGTGAAGGCTTTGCAGCGCTAGAAGGAAGTGGACACAATGAAAAAGGTGATGAAGCTTGAGCTCTCTCTTAGTGTGAGAAGAGCAGGCTGCAACAAAAAGGGAGGACGAATAGCTTCAGGAGTCGTCGAGCTGATCAGGGTTGGCTGTTGCAGTCTTTCAAACCTGCTCCCGAAGTGGTGTCCTACAAAGACTGGTATCAAAGCATGGTTTTCAAGTTCTGTGCTGGCAAGAGGTCAACAGCCATGGACATCTTTGCAGAACAGGTAACGCTTGCAAGATTCTCTTATTTTCTTATTGGAAGGCTGTACAAGGTACAGAGCTGGCCAGACCGTGGTACTACTGTAAGGTCAGAGAGCTCAGTGAGAGAGAGGGCCTTGGAAATGAAGCTCCTCTACACGAGGGGCAGTAAGTGCTGTTCGCATCCCGAATTCGGCACATGTCCAGATCGCAGTCCGGAGGTCTGATTTACAAGAGGGAAGGACGGTGAGAAGAGGTTAGGATGAGTGTCCAACGACCACCATGCCGTAGCCTTCCCCTAATTTGATAGCCTTCGCCAGGTCGTCCTTGGTGAGCTTCGGAGGACTGAGATCGTCCGTGTCATCTGGATACTGCGCTGGAATGCCTACATCCAGGAAAAAGCCCTCGAAGCCCGCCGGGGTGTACGTGAGAACCATGCGGGCTGGTTTGCTCGATTTGTTCACAAACGCGTGCGGCACAAACTTCGGGAGGTGGACGAAGGAGCCCTTGGTGGCGAGGAATGTCTTGCCTCCCACATTCCACTCCAGCTCTCCGTCCAGAAGGTACCAAGTCTCGTCCTCATTGGTGTGGAAATGGAGAGGCGGGCTCGCACCGGGTGGCACCAGGTCCTCCCACAGAGAGTAGGAGCCCCCCGTCTCGTTCCCCAGAGCTTTCAGGGTCACCAGAATTCCGAGAGCCCATACGCTGATTCCCTCTCCTGCACCACATCAAAGCGAGCAATGAGGAAACCACATCGTCTCTGCACACGGAGATCATAAGAGGAGGCTTGCTCACCTGGCCCGATGAACTGGACGGAAGGAGTCACCAGGGCTTGGAACTGGTCGCCGCTGAAGGACACTTGATCCATGCTTCCGCAGTGAACCGGTTCCTCCAACCTCTCAGGCCGGAGAACGAAATGGCGAGCTTTCAGAATCTGAAGGCCAACAGCATACTTTGTAAAGACACAGAAGGCAATAAAATAATTGGAGCGAAGCCTCACGCGAAGCTTCGAGTGTTTATCCCAGCTGCGGACAAGAACTGTTTCAGACTTTGCAAACAGTCTAAAAAATTGCTTCTCTTTGGACGAGTAAATCCTCGTCTAAAGCGTCTTAATTTTCTGGTCTCCTGAATTTATGGGTCAGGTTTGTCTCTAACGTGGCAACGTGAAGTGACTACAAGAAATGCTTACTTGAATGAGACATGCTCGGAGAACGGTGAGTGACGAACTTGACTGGATGTCATAGTTGTGTAGATAAGTAATATTTGTCCATCCAACTTTAGCTCACTTGTTGTTGTTATTGTATTAGAGTGAGGGACTTAAAAATACATTAATTTTTAGCTTGCTTGTTCAAGTTCGGCAAGTTGCAAGTTAGAGAATGATATATGATTTTGGATTTATTATTATTATTTGGAATATTCTTCGTACCAAAAAAACCTCAACATCTTGCATGGATTCAATACAATTTCTTCTAATGTTATGCCCAAAGAAGAAAAGGAAAAAAGGTACCAATGCAACTTCCATGATAACTCTTGAACAAAACATATGTAAATCTCTTAATCCCATAGTGGTTCTTCAAGTTCAACAACAACCAACTAAAATTAATTCTAGTATTTAATAATTTGATCTGATTAAAAAGAGAACATCATACATGTACATGTAACTCTTCTTAAATTCTTATTCAGTATATATTTTTATAATTTCTTTATTTTTTATTTTTACTTTCAGAAATATGTAGCGCAACTTGAGACTCTGCTACCCTATATATGTAGAGCATGTATTGAGATTGAAGAACAAAGGTTATTATCAATATGGCTAGTTTGCATGTAAAAACGTGTATCATGGTCTTGGTTCTAGTTGTTTTTATTTCAAATATGAGTTGTAAACTTGGTGCATCTAGGGCGCCAGCTCCACGGCCTGCTTCGTTTGGGAGGTCATGGAACACCACACGATATCCTATTTTTCCCGTCACATTTCGTAAGTACAGTAAAACCTTGTATATGCTCTGCATTTCATGAAAAGCTTCAATATTATTGAATGGATCAATCTTGTCTTTAATGGAAGGCTAATAGTTTGTCTGTATTGTTGATTTGTATATAGCACCGAAGTCAGATAATTGTCCTTCGCAGACTGAGAATTCAACTGATCCTAATGATGGCTATTGGGCCTTGTTTTCTCCCCTTTTGTTGGAGGATATGAGTAAACTAAGTGAGAGTGTGTGCAATGCTACATTTCTAATATGCCCTATGGATGAGAGTGATATTGTAGGGACCCCATATAAATGCACTATTCTAAATATGCGGACTTCCGTACTCGTGTATGGGGAGACCGATCCAGACACTTGTCATCAATCCAAAACTAATGACGAGTACAATGTTTGTGATGCGGATATTGTGCTGTCTCCAAAAGCATGGAAAGCCATGTTCTCTAATGGCGAGGACACACACTCTCTCCCGGATGTTTTGGAGACTTACATGGAGTAAGAGCTGCTACATTTTTCATTGTTCGTTTTAGACCACCAGCATATTTTATCATCAAAGTTGAAATTAATCATATCTTTTGGTACTTGCTAGGGGACCTTGGTTTAAGAATGCTCCTAGGGGTTGGGATGCAGACGCCCCTACAAGTGATTATGCATCTCCACCGGAACCAGTTTTTGAGGCACCAAAAGCCCCTAGAAGTGATTATACATCTGCACCGGAACCAGTTTTTGAGGCACCAACAGCCCCTACAAGTGATTATACATCTGCACCAGAACCAGCTTTTGAGGCACCAACAGCCCCTACAAGTGATTATACATCTGCACCAGAACCTGCTTTTGAGGCACCAACAGCCCCTACAAGTGATTATACATATGCACCGGAACCAGTTTTTCAGGCACCAACAGCCCCTACTAGTGATTATACATCTGCACCAGAACCAGTTTTTGAGGCACCAACAGCCCCGACAAGTGATTATACATCTGCACCAGAACCAGTTTTTGAGGCACCAACAACCCCTACAAGTGATTATACATGCACGAACACACTTTTGAGGCACGGCGAGCCCCACAAGTGATTATACATATGCACGAACCGCTTTTGAGGCACCACCTACAAGTGATTATACATCCGCACAGAACCGGTTTTGAGGCACCATGACCTACTAGTGATTATACATACGCACGAACCGGTTTTGAGGCACCAACAACCCCTACAAGTGATTATACATCTGCACCAGAACCAGTTTTTGAGGCACCAACAACCCCTACAAGTGATTATACATCTCCACCGAAACCAGTTTTTGAGGCACTAAAAGCCCCTACAAGTGATTATACATCTCCACCGGAACCAGGTTTTGAGGCACCAGAAGCGAGCCCCACAATGCCTGTTGGACCATTATCCGTGGTCGGAGGCGCACCTGATTACATAGGCTCTTCTTCGTCAACTTATAGCTAGCTCTTCTCCCTCAAAAGTTGATCGATAATAAATAAAATCTATGTTGAAGAATTTTGTTTGAAGATCATTTTATTTGAACGATCTTAAACATTGTTGGGCCTGCTTTTGATTCCAAGAGCTAGTCTCACACCTAAAAATTAGTGAAATCAACATGTAGCTATGAACTAAGTTGTGCAATTAATTGTGAAACACACTTAGCTCATTCCATCCAAGTGGACAATTGATAGACTTCTTCTGCATTTAAGTTTGTCTATTTACACACATTCTATTCTTGAATTTTTTTTAGTATAAAATAACTTAGTGGAATTCAAACAGTCCTCGACAGCATGATACCGGCACAACCTCCCTGAAGTTATTGGTTAAAAATACCTCAAGCCTATTTGCGTATGAAGTTATTGGTTAAAAAAACCTTAAGCCTGTCTGCGTCTGAAGTTATTGGTTAAAAAAACCTCAAACTTGTCTGCATTTGAAGTTATTGGTTAAAAAAGCCTCAAGCCTGCGCAGACACGAGCTAACGTTTATCATGTGTAAGTCACCCAGAAACGAGAAGAACATTTATTGTGTGTTCGGATGTGAAATACATGTGGTTGATTGAAGTGTCCATTTAATTGAAGCGTCTGGACATCAAACTCGGAATAGTACTCTTTTAAAGATTGCGGCTACAGTCTTGAAATAAGAGACTCTCAATGGAAGCCTTCTGAATGATCTATAACCAGGAGAATCGCTGTAATTATAACAAGGTGCTTTATTGTGTTCTTGGGGATGGGATCCCTGTAAAGTACGTAAGACAATATGGACAGAAGATAGTCCAATTCTGTAGCGTGCACTCGTCACCCCTGGAGGACGAGGCAGCCACCTTGGATCCCACCAACTCATCTTTGAAAGTAATTTTTGTATGTAAGCAACTCCGCAGAGATAGTGCCCAAAGTTCCCCGACGTCGGGGTCATGTTCACTCGTGTAAAAAATTGTAAACAATCCTGGAGTCCTTGATGCTTCTCCTGCCAGAGTGCTCACTTGTAACACAACGAGGAAATCACGGGTGCTTTTGTTGTACATTTTCCGGCAATGGCCCTCAATGCTTTCGTTTCACACATTACAGTAAGCAGCTGGGAACATAGACAAGGGATACTCTTGGTTCTGTAGGCGTATGGAGTAGAGTGCGACCACAGAAATGTCACCAGATGGGTCCTCACCGACAACAATTCATCATCTTCCTCCAAGACCATATCCCCTGCAAGGAGGTGAGAACTCCTCAATGAGATCTAGAAGAAAAGCAAACGAGAAACCAGGACCACGACAACAGTGAGAGTCATGCTTACTGTGGCAGTTGGTGTGGCCCCTCTTCATATCAGCCGACATTTTCAGTGAATACACTTAGTCTCCTGGCAGAAATAAGTTCTGAGCTAATAACCAAGTGATGTGCCTAAAGTGAGCTGAACGTCTGTTGCCAAAAGTGCTTTCAGGAGCCTGGCAGCAGTCAATCTCTATGATAGGTGACGCTTGGCACTACACACAACAGCCTCTCGAGCACCCCGCCTAAAGACTTTACTGACTCACCCTCCACCGTGATACCCGGCAGTGTGGTGATTAGTGATGAACACCATTCTCCTCATACAAGGTCGTCTGCATTGCTTCTCCTTGGTCCTTGCACTGACCTACCCAATCTGCCTGTGACGGTCTAAGCAACAACTTATGTTACTTTACGTGCCATGCCTCGCATCTGTGTCATGGGATCGTCAAAGTGAACCTTCCGAAGTCTGTATGCTTCCATATCTTCGGCAGTAACCTCATCATCATGGGTGACATTATACTTCCTCTTCCTCTCGTCCTTCTCTCCTTTTAACCTGTCATCCTCCTTCTTCAATGCCTCCTTTAACTTTTTCTTGTCCAGCACAAGGTCATCTGGAACATCTGTGCCCCATGGTAGGTTCTTTTCCTCCCTAGGCACCACAGGCTTCTCCTGAACAGCCTCTTTGCGAGCGATGTTGGACCGCATCAGCTTGGCTGAAGCCTCTGCAGCTTCAATTCCTGCCTGACCGGTACAATAGCTGTTCCTAAGAAACTGCTTACAACACTTGTAGCCCCACTGATTTTCCTTCCACCATGAACCCCAGACGGTGGTGTGGTTATTGATGAACACATCCTCCTCGTACTTGCTCTTGGCCACAGCTTTTTCTTGGCCCTTCACAATACGACCTGCTCTGTCATACTCTATCTGCAACTCTGTCTGTCCCAGCAACAATTCCATGGGAGGTTTCTCCTCCAAGGCCGCATTACCATACTTATCCATGATGTCATCCTTGGTTCTAGATTTCAGTTTCTCCTTCTTAACCTTAAATTCTCTATGCAATAACTCTGCCTGAGACGGTGCCGCTTGCAAGTGGATATCCTGCCCTTTCTCGTACGCCTCCCAGGCATGGATGTTAAGCTGCTTAAATTCCTGAGCCTGCCCACTGATCCTGTTCCGGTTATCCCCAGCGTAGAACTTCTCATTGGGATCACTGTCCGGCAGTGGATCCTCCCTCATAGATCGGGTCTTGGGGTCGTAGTGAGCCGAATTGGTATCAAGATTAAGAAGGTACTTAGCAGTATCCTCCCGAATCCTAAGATTACGCACAGTTCCAGTGCTTCCTCCTCCAGTAGTCCTGACACGCTTCTCCACCTTGGCAAAATCCATCTGCTCACTCTCATCCACCTTGGCCTCATCCACTTCAACATCCTCATCTTCGTCCTCATCATCATCGCTGTCCTTCCCCTCCTGATCTCCCACGCTCTCCTTCTCCGCCAGCTTCTTCAGCTGCTGCTCCTTCTGATACTTCCTCCTGGCCTCGTCCCTCATCTCATACGAGTCTATAACCCTAGCGTACGTTCCAGAGTCATACCCATTCCACCGATCCCGCTTCCCATCATAATCCAACTCAAACGACTCCACCTTCTCATCAGGAGCAATGTGCTTGTTAGTCCACTTTGCACCAACCTTCCGGGGCCTTTCCATACACATCTTGGAGTCGTGAGTCATGGCTCCACAATTCACACACGCTCCCTTCCTGTACTTACTAGCTTGGAAAACCTTGGCACCGCGGTCATACCAGTCCTTGGTGTAATTCGGATCCGACTTCCAGTTCTTCTGATGCTTCAAGCTCGGTTTCTCCGAATTGAGGTACCAGGGCGCAGAGGACATGTACTGCGGAATATGGGGATTGATTTCCTTGCCATCTTCGTCAACCTCGGCTGGAGCAAGCCCAGCTTTCCGAGCCTCCTCCAACTCCAACTGCTTCCGGTGATCCTCCCTGGACTTGAATGCTGCTGACGCGGTGGCCATGGCTGCTGCTCTAGTGCACAGAAAATCCAGACCTGTACATGTCACAACACTTGCATCGCCATATATTTAGGTCTAAGTGCTCGATGAAGCGTCATGTGTCGATGTGTCTCCACGTGTTCAACTTAGTAGAGCCTCACCCATATACATACATAGCTCGAGCGTGGGGTGAACGAGCGGCTTGTTATCGAGTCGAAAAGGCTAAGCTAGGGTTTAGTGAACGAGGGCCTCCTGTGTGAGTGAAGAACTCGTTAGGGTTTGATGGAGGAAGCTTGAGGGGGTTCTGAGAGCGCGATGGTGCCGCACCCGTCGCCTCAAGCATCGCTGGCGGCGCTGGTGGCGAAGCGGGAGAAGCTGCAGGAGGAGCTGCGGGCGGTGGAAAGGCAGGTGTTTGATCTGGAGACGAGCTACCTGCTGGAGTCGGCACATCTAGGGAACGTGCTCAAGGGTTTCGACGGCTTCCTGTCGTCGACCAAGGCTTCCGCCAACCACAAGCGCTCTCGGAAGTTTCAGGCGGAGGATCGGCTGTTCTCGCTTTCCTCCGTGACGGCGCCGACAGGGGAGGAGTATTTCGGTGGCCGAGGGGACGGATCTTTAGGAGACGGCCTGCAGCGAGGCAAGTCTGCCGGCATGCAAGCAGCAGCAAGCGTTAGTAAGCAGAAGCGGGGAAGGACAGCGGGGCCCCGGGAGGCCAAGCGAATGAAGCAGGCCAATGAACTGGACCCAGACGATGAGGATTTCGGGGAATTAATGCCGCGACAGCTTGCGTGATGGAACCTTTGCATCGGAGGAAGGTGAGGACATTTGTCCATCGCGCGAGCCGCGCATGGTTTCCGGCTCCGTTCCCTTGATGCCGAGGTGGCGAATGTGGGCCATGGCAAAAATAACTCCCGAGCTTTACCTCACCTAGAGTGGATGCCACTGCGAGGTAGACAGACGGCTTTTGCTGAGATGTAACGGTGACCAAAGCTTCGGCACTATAAACGCGTTCCAGTGCCGGCCGCTACCATGCCCGCGTTCTCGCTCTCTTAGGCGCGGTTGCAGCCAATCCAAAAACACCGGAAGTGAGGTGACTCTGCAGAATGATTCGTGCCTTTGCCGCTTCTACGTGCCTGAATTCGCTGAGGATAGAACAATATTTTTTTGAAAGAGGTTGCCCAAGCCAAGAATAACAACTCTTTGGTAATTATCCTGATAAAGTTTAACATGGGTGGTGCGTTACTTCAGATGCTAGTTCCGCAACCGTATCATTCAGGGCCTTTCCAACAAAATGGATGGACTATGCAATCACCGTTCAATGCGGAAACATAAAGGGAATGACTCTTCACGCCTAGTTAACAGCATTGTTTGTAGAAGCCGCGGAATGGGTTAATGGGTTCATGTCTAGTGGATGTCGGGTTTCGACATCAAATCGGTGCCAATCATAAATTACAGAACAACGCAGAACAACGCCTTCCAACTGGGACTGTGCTTTTATGACTGCCACATCGCAGTTAGTCCTTATTTTGGTCATTTTAAAAACATTTATTATGATAGTACAGCCACCTTGCCTTTTGTTGTTTCGTTGTGAAAGACCCTTGAGAAAGTTAACAACGCTGGTACAGGACCCAGGAGGCAATAGCTTACAATTGAAGTCTTTGTCAAGGTTGACCTTTGCAAGCCTACACAGGTTAGCCTTTGTAGGTTCATACATACTTTGCAAAAAGTGTCTAGCATAGATTTGATTCTCACATTTGTTATCAATATAACCTTGTTGTTGTAGGATTTGAAAAAGAAAAAGGCTACAAAGAATTAAATAGGATCAAATGTTGCGACATCATGCAACATGGTTTAGTGTTGCCTACGGTGGCCATTGGGTTGTCTGTCTCTATTCTCTTTCATGGGAAACTCAATCCTTCAAAACATCTCACCTATGTGTGCCTTCAATAAAATACTTCCATGCAAGACAAGTCAACACGCCCATGAAAAGGCCTTCTGGCCTACTAGGCCACGATGGCCCGATTACAAAGAAAAAAGAAAAAACAAAGAAACTTTCTTGTGCCCAGAATGGTACACCATGAGATAGAAATAGATACCATAGAGCATATTACGGTTAGGCACCTTTTGCTAAACTCTTATTTTAAATTTTTAGACAGGTTAGGCAGCATATTCTAGATATTTTTATTTCAATTTAAATATATACCTATTATAAAAAATATATTTAAAATATAAATAGATATCAAGTACCTACATCATTCGGTAATTAACTTTAAAAGATTGCTGTTATTACATCACTATAATCACGTCATGACCACATCATGCTCTTGGTGGCAATGGCCCAATCTCCTCAGCCTCCGATCCCAAGGGTGGCCTCTTTCATCACCGGTGTCGCAGGCGTCACGGCGACCTCTCTCATCCGCGGTGTTGCGGCCGTCGTGGTGTTACGGCAATATCTACCTAGATGACAGTTCGGCATTGTAGGGTGGCGGGTCTATACCTAAAACAAAAATAGTTCTTATTTCGGTATAATAATCAAATAATATCTAAAATATTTGACTTATTAATTCTATAATTAATTTCCATCCATCGTGGTCTATTTTATGTTAAAATTAAATAAAATTAGATAAAAATAACCATAAATATTTTAATAATAAATTATAAATATTTTAAATTTAAAACAAATATTAGAATAGTTTTAAGCGATTAAGACGATAGGATAGTAGATGGTTTTTGGTCAACTCTTTATGAAGTTGGAACATAATTCTCTAGATCAAAGAAAGTATAGCATGATTCTAGAACCACTGTATAATGTTATTTAAATGATGAAAAATGAACTACATCTAGATGATATCTATAGTAGGGCTTGGTTTTGTTTCCTTCAAGAAATAGGAAGGAGGTCAAAGATATTAAAAACAATTATTTTGTTCAAAAATAAAAATATAAGTAATAAATCAAAAAGAATTTTATATTAAAAAATTATTTATTCGGCATTTGGTTGTCCACAACGGTGAGACTCCATCAGTACAGCTGATTTCAAAAAGAGAGCTTAAGAAGGATCTCAGGAAAAAGAAGGAGCTATAGTTTAAGGTGCTTTGTGGAAGCGTTTGATCAAAGTTTAGTGCTTTACTAATTAATACAATTGATTACAAAAGGTGGGCTTTTAAAGCTTGTGTCTGAAGAGTTGTACCTCTTCGGTACAAGATGGTAATCATGGAATTGTTCCTACAATCTTTCTTGTTTATAACTATCCCTAAGATACAAAATACTTAAAGAGTACATTAGACAATATATGTTAACATTACTGACACTTGAAAAGAAAATTGGTTTGGAAATGTCATAAACTTACGGGGTAATGACGTACCTAATTCTTTCCTAAATGTATAACCATCTCTAAAACATAAAATACTTCAAGACTATAAATTAGATTAAGATTATTGATATTTTAAAATAAAATTTAATAAAATTTTATTTATCTAAATCATTTTGAAGATTATTGTAATGGACATTAACATACGGATAAGACTAGGAAAATGATTGTGTCTTTTTGGATGTTGTCATTGGTTATGGTACGCTAAGTCCTTTGAATGGTTATTTGGATGAGGCCACCATTTGAAACTAAATTGAGTTGAATTCAATTAACACATATTTATAGTATTCTTCCTCTCGTGTATCTTGTATATAAGCATTGCAAAAACATACAATTACAAACAATACTTCAAGAAGTATATACAAATTAGACAATTTAAGTTAATAATACGTATTTAAATATTTAAATATATTATTTAAATATAAAAAAGAAAAGATGATTTACTAGAGCAGCCCCTGCCCTCCTATACTACGCCCTAAGGAGGCATCTTTATTATACTTCGGTAGTATTCTTCTTCTATTGATCTGTTTTATGTATAAATATAAAAATAATAATTACACACATATATCAAGACCGAGGTATATATATTAAATAATCTATATAAATAAATTACATAAAAATTTGATATACAGGTATTTTTATGATTTGGTTATGACTTCATGAAAAGCACTACCCATGTTCAGGGTCATTAATATGATAGGATAGTAGATGATTTTGGTCAACTCTTTATGAAGTTGGAACATAATTCTCTAGGTAAGGTGACCTTTTGCTCATCTTCCACACTATCCTAATAAAAAGGGAGGATTTTGGTGGAGAGTGGATCTGTTCTTCTTCTACACTATCCTAATAAAAAGGGACGATTTTGGAGGAGAGTGAATCTGTTCTTCTTCGAGTGGATCTGTTCTTCTTCTGCACTGTCCTATGCAAAAGGTACCCATGTGAAATTTTGAGTTGAGTGATTTCGGATCCACTCTTTAAAGCTATTAGCACATAGCTGTCCGCTTGATCGTGACCTCTGGGTACATGAAATTAATCTTTTTTCTGTGCTTGGTGATGATCTCCCATTCATCCGCTTTGAATGAAGATAGCTGCCGTGTACGTAGTTGGCGTTAAGATTCGATTTCTTGTCAAATGCAGTTGTGTGTGGGTTTCAAGGATTAGAGGATAGATAGAAATCAAAGAAGGAGCAAAGATCACACATGTACCAAGCAAAGGGAGGAGCGAGGTAAGCAAGACCAATTCCTATGGCACCAAAGCGGAAAGACAGCAAGGAGAAGAAATCTGTGAGCAAAGAACCTGCAGCAGAAGGCAAGGGGCCTGGTAACAAAAGTGCAGCAGCGGATAGCAAAAAGGGCGCCAAGGGCGCTGCCCCCAAGAAGGAGCAGTTAGAGCTGGCAGGCGGCGTGGTAGACCATTTGATGGACAATGTGGAGGAGCACATCCAAGATGGTGACCTGTATCCACGCTACGTAGCCCACGCAGTATGTGTGACTGTGGCACAGATGGTGAACATGCTGTGCGTGTCACATGTGAACAGGATGGAACATTGGAACTCCATGTGCGAGGGCAGTGCGCCTTCGGAGTGGGAGTGTGACCCCGAGCCTGCCTTGCCTGAAATTGACTCCTGGGCTAGGTCAGCCATTCCGCTGCTGGCAGAGGGGCCTGATGGAGAATATAGTACCTTGGTGGCGTGCAACAACCCAGTGATCAAGCCTGAGCGCAGAGGCACGGTTGGCCAGGACTCTGGTTGGGGAAAGCTCTTCCAGCCCGGCACTGATCCTCTGCCGAAGCCCAGGGCCTCCAGCACCGGAGCCCTTGATTTGGAGCAGCCCAGAGGAAAGCTGTGACCTGACAACTCGGATGTGTGCTGATACTAGCCTGTAAAGATGAAAGGCTTCCTGCCCTTTGCCCCGCGAGGAATCTCTTTGAGCAGCCCCCCGACATATCCAGGAGAGGAAGTAAGGCATGCTTTCCAACTGTTTTCTTGTTGCTTCCTCTGTTTTAAGCATGCTGCTTCATGGCCTGGACACAGGAGAAGCCAATCGCTGATCCTGTAAAACACGCCCGAGCTCCTGACCATGTACAAGGCATTTTCAAGATGCGGTCTATGACCTATAAAATTTCCAGTTACTGAATTGATGACGCCATCGGTAAAACACATCTTGGATCACCCGCCAGTGTCCTCTGTTCCAAGGCAGATGAAATAATTGCAACCTTGTAGCCTTGAATGTGTTTCACGTTCACATGCTGCGCCAGGATCATGAACTCATGTCCATCAAGGACTGCGTCACTGAACCCTTCCCTCACGAGAAAACCACTTGATAAGAGATACCATCACGCCATCACAAGCAAGGACGCTTCCTCGTTGGCGATGTCCTGGTCCCACGGCACAAAACTCGTGTGTCAGCTCAAAGAAGTGAGACCGGCGATTGAACACAGACGTCTTCTGTTTTTACCATATGATGCCCATTTTGCTCTCCTCCACTGCTCCACTCTATACCGGCCTATTTCGACTCCTCCTTCTTCGCAACCAGCACCTTCGTCTAGCGGGCAAGGATTGCAGCAAAAAATGCTTCACTATGACGCAAAAAACTCACACCTCCATGTGTTAGGTCAGCAACGCAGCATATATTTGTGGATATATTGAGATCCAGCTCCGAGGTTGTACAGTGCTGCCCTGCCTGTCGTTGCTCTCAATCTGGCCCTGCGTCAAGGCAAGCACAGAGGACAGGGAGGCTCTGCCCTAACGGAGACGAGCAACTGCAGGGCCCGTTCCGTCGAGAAACTAAAGCATGGCTAACAATGCGGAGGATGAGAAGGGTTTCGTGATGCGCGAAGAACTGCGGGAGGGCAAAGCTGTGGTAGATTCCTGGCCGCTCTGCGAGGTGCTGCTGGTGGACGAATCGCAGTACCCTGGCTGGCTGGTGCTGGTGCCGCGGCGGGCTGGGGTCGAGGAGCTCGTGCATCTCTCGCGGGAAGATCAGGTGCGTTAACCTGTCAGATGGCATCTCCTAATTCTCACCAGGTCCCTGGAATATGAATATTCGGCCCTTGGTGATGCGGCTTGGCTCTGGAAGCAGGTGCTGCTTATGAACGAGATTGAGCGGGCTTCCATAATTCTGCTCGACGTTGTTAAACCGGACAAGCTTAACGTTGGAGTCCTTGGCAACGTGGTAAGTAATCGTTTCTGATGTTGATGTTGCAATGCAGGTATTTGTCGCGTGTCCTTGGCTGTTTCCGGCCACAGGGGCTTGGAGCGGGGTGTCTTAGTCTGACGCTACGTATTATTTCACTTCTTCCGCTCAGGTTTCACAACTCCATGTCCACATCGTACCGAGGCGCAAGACCGACAGGACATGGCCAGGTCCCGTCTGGGGTGCACATCCCGCAATCCCGTTCACAGAGGCGGAGCTGAGTAGAAATGTTGCGCAGATTAAAGCGGGAGCATCTCGAAGTCTGGAACTCAACAAATGAAAATAGCGCGTAATTTCGAGACAAGCTACTGGAACCATGTGCCGCATAGATAATGTAGGTCACCGATAGCCAATAAACTATTGCCGTCACGGGATGTGCGATGAGTCAGGACAGCTGGTGTTTGGTAACAGGATACGTACTTGTCTCCCTTGTCCCCACACGACCCTGCGCGTCCGGGACGGAGGGCCACAGGTACGGCCGTGACGAGAGAGCCTTGACACTGACGCTACGACGCCTGACTCTCGCGACTCCAACGTCGACGTGACCCTCCTCGGACTTGCAGCCACTCCCTCCATCCCGACTTCCCGCTTCACCTCGCTTCTTGATGTGCGCAGCATGCCACATGCGCCTAAAATTGCACAGCCTTTAGGAGTGTGCATTGAGCAATGTCATCAAAGGTCTGCCGTTGCCTATCCGACTAAGCCACGTTTGTATCGAACATTGCGCAGGAAGCTGTTGGGGTGAAGAGCTATTTGGGAAATTCAAGGCAGATGCAAATAACTCACAGACTTGGTGTGTTGTAACAGCAGCGACTGGGGGTAATGAGCTTTTCTTTGCGTTAACGTGAAAAACACTCCAGTTGATGCAGAAATGTGTGTTGACACCACAATCCTGCAACACAAAACCTAGCGGCCTGGGGCCCTTTCATCACAGAATCGTTTACACAAAGAATGGAGAGAAGACTTTGGTAAGTTACATCTGCAAATTAGAAGCCACGCAATATGAAGGATATAATACAATCCTTTGGTAACGACTAAAGAAGCCTCACACCACAGACTTCAGGCTGACGCTACGGAAAAGGGAAACAGGATATGATACACAACTAATCGGGAGACAGAGAAAGCTGAATCCAAGCCTGGCAGCTCCAATGTGTAGTACTCCTGCACACTAGCGTCCAGGATCTTCACAGCACTTTCGGCTTCCACAATCTGCCCCGGCTACGACATTTCCTGCCATAACAAGGCAGATCAAAGAAACAGAGCTTTAGTCCGACGTCTGAGCGGCCGCTGGCTCGGACATCGCACTCGAGCTACAGATCTAGAAAAACTCCACAAGCAACCCCGAGCATCCATCCGCCGGGTCGCTTACAGCTGCTACTGCTGCTGCTCTCGCTGGCGGCGCATTTTGGCACCCCAGGACTCCGGGGCAGCGGCGTTCTTCACGGCCGCTCTCCTCTTCAAGGACGACAACTGATCCTCCCACTGCGCCTTCCACACGGCCGCATCAGGCGCATCCGCATACCGCTTCCTCCCGTACGCGATGGCGCTGAGAGACGTGGCCATTTCCAGGTCATACAAGGCCCGCCTCCTGGGATCCGACAGCGTCTCGTACGCAGCTTGCACCTCGATGAACTTCTCAGCGCTCTGCTTGGACTCCTCCGGCGGGCACACATCCGGGTGAAACTTCTTGGCCATCTGCCGGTACGCCAGCTTGATGTCCGGGAGAGCCACATCTTGCGGGAGCCCGAGCAGCTCGTAGAAGTTCGGCTGCTGCAGCGTCGCTCCATCCACCAACGCCCGCGGGGCCGCGAAGGCCGCCCTGGCCGAGGCCCCGCTCCACACGGCAAAACATCTCGCTCCCCTCGGCTTCACAGGCTCGCCGACGAAGGAGGACCGCAGCCGCGTCGTCCCCCCTCCCTGGTGCACTGGATGCGCCGCGGCAACAACGCCCTGCGCTTGCGAGGCCACCGCGGCAATCTTCATTCTCAACTCCGCGCCTCCTCCTCCCAGGACGAGGCAGGTTTTCTAGCAGCAACTCACGGAAGCCAAGGTAAGTGCACACCCGCACTTGTGCACTGGGATACTTGACGTTGCTCTGGATGAACGACGTCCTGGAAAGCTGAATCGTAAGCTCTCTTTCCTAAGCCACTTCTTTTTGGTGAAATCTATTCGAATCTACCGACTTCGACAGACCCATATATACATAATGCCCTCACATATACTGACATATTATATATGACATATGTGCACACAAAATGAAGAGTAGAGTAGACGTTATTTATAGGCGAGATGGGAAATCTCATCTATCCCTAAAAAGGGTTAATAGTAAAAAGGGGAAGTCCTAGTCCCCTCGAATGCCTTTCCTGTAACTACCTACTGCACCAATGATATCGTGATTAGGGATGATGAAGGACCTACTTACCGGTGTCAAGAAGCCGCTAGTCCCGCGTAGGGCCCCCAACGCTTCTGCGAACTATGGACCGGCGAAAGAAGCCACCATGTAAAGCCGCAAATGAAAGCCACCACAGAAGAAGCCATAGCGATATGCTTTCGCACACTCCTTAATTAACCTAGAGAAGTCCTTGCCCATAGCAATAGGTTTTTGCACACTCCTTAATTAACCTAGAGAAGTCCTTGCCCATAATGATAGGCTTTTGCACACTCCTTAATCAACCTAGAGAAATCAATAGGTTTTTGCACACTCCTTAATTAACCTAGAGAAGTCCTTGCCCATAATGATAGGCTTTTGCACACTCCTTAATCAACCTAGAGAAATCCTTGCTCATAGCCCCATTAGTCTGGAGGGCAAGGGGATGAAAACATGGCCGTCTTGCATAGGAGAGTACTTATGAGTCTTGCTCGTTGTGCCTCCTTCCGCCGCCTAGCCCGGGGGGTTGATGATGACGTGCTCGCATATAGAGTCTCTCATGAGATCCGTGACAACCACATCGGCGATGTAAATTTGCTCCAACATGTGCGATGTAAATTTTCTTTCTTTTTATAATTTCCCTCCAACATATCTTGGAAATCCTACTTAAATATGTAGGTGGCTAAGGACTTAGAACTTCCGAGTGCCTACCTATAGGTAATATGTTTTATAATTTTAATTATTTAATTAAAATAATATTTAAATTTATTCTAGCTAACAGTTATCTATTATGGAAATAATGTCTTGTACAAAAAATATATTTAAATAGATTAAGTTATAGATCCACTATCGTGATACATTATATACACTACATTACATGTTTCATGTCTTTACCGGTTCACTCAGAAAAACCTAGCATGTCTAGTAGCTAATAGTGGGGGCCGACCATTTAGGCTTTTTCAGTAATACAACTCCTTCTAAGTATCTAAGTAGAATATCTTTAATAAAAAATAAAAATAAAAAATATTTTATAATAAAAACATAAACATAAATCATAGGTAGTACCTACGTATCTATGTACTGAAAGCTTAGCTGTTTCTTTTCACCATGACCCTTGAGGGTCTTCCTTTTCACCATGACCCTTGAGGGTCTTCCTTGGTTGTCCTGTGCTGAGCTTTTTTCATCAATTTTTTTTTCTCAAATAATCCACTATTGTACTTACATATGAAGAAGAAGAAAAAGAAGAATTTTATTTAAGTCCACTAAAGACGAATTTCCGTCATGGGACTTAGTACTTAACAACTTGTACCATGGGACTTGATACTTAACAACTTGTACCATCATGTGCTAAGCTACTTGCACCAAGGGCATGCATTCCCGTTATAAACACCCCATCTAAGTACCGATCCAAGCGCAGGATGCTTAATAAGCACGTTCTTATAAAAGTGTGTCCATTTTTTTTTAGAGGAATAATGTGTGTCCATTTGGCCTAAGCCATTTGGACACACATGAGTTGTGAGTTGTCCCGACCGTGAAGGCAACAAGTACATATCCTGCCAGCCTTGTGCTTGTGCTGAACCCATAAATGGCCTAGGAGCTTGTTCCGAGTTTCGCTTCTCAACCTTCCACATCTGTACACACAGAGAACCGTGCAAATGAGCATGTCAAATCACTTTATAACGTGATGTCTAAAACTTGCGTCTTTCTATTACAATTGGCCAGAGGGCAGTGCGTCGCTGCATGGCCTCCTTTTCCGCCTTCGTCCGCACCGGCTTTGCGCTCTCTGTTGTTGCAACCTGCTCGGGAACGCACTTGCACACAAATTGGATGCCTTCTTGAGTTGAGAGCACGATTTTTGCCGGCATGGCAGAGGAGGGATCCGCGGTTGGCTACCTTATGCCGGACCTGTCCGAGGCTACGCCCGCGACGTTCATCCACAATTTGAAGCAGGCGTACGTGGATGGTATGCCTCTTGCATCCTGGCTCAGAATTTTGTTGCCGTCGTGCATTTGTGTGAGCTGCTGAGGGCTCCTGGCACGGCAGCACACGGAATTTGAGGCAGTGTGTGAAGATCTCATGGCAAAAGCCGTTGGCATGGGACATGCAGCGAGGGAGTCTGTCGTGATTTTCAGCATTTCCACCTTAGCCATTGACATACCAGAGATGTGGCTCTGTGTTGTGATGCTCGGGGTGTTGGTTTGGTCGTTGGTTTTGAAGGGAAAGGCAAAGCTGGAATTAAATTTCGAGTACTTCGGCAACAGGTGACCAAGGCTTTACCAACAGCACCACCTCCTGGTCCAGGAACATTCGTTGTTCAATGCATAGAAGTGCTACTGTCTATGGAGCCACCCTTCAATGAAGGCCTCAGTCATTTATTGACTTCGTCTCTCAATTACTTGAGTGCTGAAGAGAGGCCTGAACCGGATGCGTCGTGTGCCCGGAAGCTGGCTTCACAGCTGTTCGTGAAGGCAGTAGCTGGTGGTGCCAGACTTGGTTCTCGAGTTGTTGTTAGGATTGCACTTGTGTTTCAGATACAACTCGTTGACATAGGCCAAGTATTGATTGAGGATAGCACCGCTGAAGAGAAAATAAAGAAAGCCAGGGCGACGGTGGAACCGTTTATACTTAATCTTGTCGAGGAGAAATCTTATACCAGCGCAGTGGCACTTCTTAAGCAGTTCGACCTTCATGATTGTACGCCTCAGGAGTTTCTGGTGAGCATGGTTACTCATGGCCAACCTGAGGCTGCTGGACAATGGGCAGCACATCTAGGCAAGGATATGTCCTGCTATCTTGTGCAACAGTGCACAGCCCTGGGTCTCTACAAAATTGCCTACAAGCTGGTCGAGCGCTACAACCTGGCCAAGATCTTTCCTGATGCTTATCAGCTATACAGGCAGAGGTACTTATCATAAGGACAATGTTGGAGAACGCTTGATTCTCTTCCTGAAAGCTGAGGTGGCCTGAGTGTACCTAATTGTTTACTAGCAGTGTCTGGATTGCGGTTGTGCAACTGCGAGGCAACTAATTTGACTGTTTTTGTATGGTTAGCTCCATCCGGAAACTTGTTGGCAAGGGTCTTTGGGATGTGGCAGAGTCCATCGCAATTCAAGCACATCTGGAGGAGTACTTGGTAACGGAGTGAAAGTTAAGCTGTTTGCTTCAATGAAGGTGGAAGTCAATTTGCACAGAGTCCGTTGACAATTGTTTGACCGGCCAATCTACTGCAGGTGAGCCTGGCCTCAGAGGAGGGATGCACTAGTGAAGTCGCTGGTCTTTGCCAACAATTTCAGTTGGAGCATGCTGCTTGTGAATCTGGTGAGACCATAAATCTTGGTATTGTTGCACTGTTTGCCTTCTGCTAGTGCTGTTCTGGGTCCTTTTCTTAGTGCTGGTAATCCATCGTCCAATTTTGTTATTCACAGTGCTGAAGGAAGATGATGCTGGCAGACCTCTCTACGTCCAACTGTCAAATATCATGTCTCTGGAGAATCTTCACTTTGTGGACTCTGCTGAGGGTCTTGCTTCTGCTGCTGACCACTTCAAAGATGTCACAATTGTCGGCATTGATTGTGAGTGGAAAGCTAATAGAGAGAAGGGGGGCAAGGAAAACAAGGTTAGTCGCCTTTGCTCAGGACCTGGGGTTCTTAATACTTGGATGTGAAGACCCTCTCATTCTCTTCCAGAGAAGCCCCGCTGTTTACAAGGTTTCCTGATTCATGCAGGTGTCAATACTGCAAGTGGCTACGGCAGAGAAGGTCTTTGTCTTTGACTTAATTGGACTGTCAGAGAAAGAACCAGTAGCACTGGATAGCTGTGTCATGCTGATTTTTCATACCCCGAGTATTCTGAAGCTAGGTATGTGTTGTTTTCTGTGCACGCTTTTGCATTAGTTTCTACAGTGATCTTGCTGTTAACGTTGCAATTTTGCAGGCTATGCTGTTACCAATGATTTAAAGAATCTCCTGCAATCGTATAGCAACCTTGATTGCTTTGGCCGATGTGAGTCTGTGCTTGATCTCCAGACTTATGCTGGTGCCAAAATGAAGGGCGGTTTATCTGGTCTCACGAAGGTATCTTCACTGCTTGGTGTTTTCATTGAGGGTTTACTTCGCTGCTATCAGTTTCCCCACAGGATGTACCAAGTAGAACTTTTGTTACTTGGGGTAAATATCCAATGGAACTTGCCAGTGCTGTTCTATCATCTGTGGGATTGGTGTTCACCGGCATTGTTATTTGGGGTGAACCTGTTCAATTTGGCAGGTGGCTCTTGGAAAGTCCTTGGATAAGCGCAAACGAATGAGCGACTGGGAGCAGAGACCACTCAGTACCGAACAGGTGAAACTTTTCTTTATGCTTGCGCAGCTCCCCCTGTACCTTCGACTCTTGACTTTTTGAGTTGTGGATATGGGCAGTTGCATTATGCTGCACTTGATGCAGCAGTCCTCCTCTCAATATTTGGGTACTTGTCTGCGAGGTCTGGGTCAGGCAGCAATGAAGCTATCCAAGATTGGAAGTCTCTGGTGGTTAGTGGTCAACCGTGGATTCGACTACTCTATTCCCTCTTGAACTTAAGCCATCCAGATAGTACTAGTTGGGACTTACTAGAAATATGCTTTCTGCAGATCTCATTCCGTTCAGCATGGAAAGAAAGGACGAGTTTGGACTGCTCTGTTGAGAAACGTTTGCAGAATATTGGGAATGATGAGGCAAAATCCTCGCGAGATGGATATCAAGGAAGTCTCAGCGTGACAGAAGATTCACCCTTATTGACGAGCTCTGAACCTGGCACCGAGGCATCAAGTTCTTCTGAACATGAGAAGCCTCAAACCAGACAGGAAGACTACATACCCACTCTAATAAGTGGTGCAAGCAGTTGGGAACCAGTAGATAATTCTCATATCGGCAGACTGGACCTTGAACAAAGGGGTATGGGTGGACTTGGCAATGGTGACAACTCTGTTGCTCCCGACCCTTCGTTTCTTGATGGTGGACCCACTAACATCTTGGCAAGGAATAATACAATTGAAGTTGATCTGACAGAAGGCCAGTGTGCTGCGGAGGATGGTATACCACCTAGTGTGGGGACGAATGTCACTGTCCTCCCTGCCATGGGAAACATCAGTCTCCTCACAGAAGAGATGGCTGCCTTGGGCCACAACCGCCAGGACTCCCTAGTGACATCTTTTGAGGATGTTGTAAGTCCCTGTTGCATTTCTAAGTGACCTGGATGCCATGTCTGCTGTGAATGTGTGCACCCATAATATTAACGTGTGCGTCTCATGTTAATATAATGAGTGCTCAACGAAAGGTCTGCAAAATGTAAGGTGTGCTGTAGCAAGGGTGTCCCTCAACCCTTTGGTCTAAGAACATGGCTTGGAGAAGGCTACTTGGTCAGAGGTTACTGGTACTTGTATGTTTTACATGCTGTTCTTCAAAGACGGTGGAAGAGCATAAAACATACAGGGCTCTGAAATTTTATGTCCTAACAGCCGTCTTTGGCTCTAGGGCCATGTATTTGCTTTGTGTAAGGTGCTTCTTGATAGGAGTGGTGGCAGACACCTTTGCAGCTCCTTTAAGATGATTTAGTATCCATTCCTGTGAGACTTGTTGACTAGAACTCATCAGTGAGTAGCTTATCTCGTTCGAGAGAGTGAAGGGAGAATTGAGATTTCATAGTGGTGGTCAATGATGTGGCTAGTGCAAGGAGATTGTTGCAGAACCGTACTTGCTCTCAAGAATTGTAAGAGGGATTTGCTTTCAGCATACGTGTTTGTTATGGTATGAAGAGTTACATTATTTCAAGAATTCCAGGAATTATATCGTATACAGCAGGTGTCCAGGACTGATATGTTTCAAGTATGCATGTTTTCTCGTCTTGAGTTACAGCTGGACTTTTTTGAGTTGTAGTGGGCCGTAGACATGCTCAACTTATTTTCTGTTGGGTCAGCCTACACCAGGGCTCTTGAAGGATGAGCTAGAGGCGCTCGCTCATGCAGCTGGGCTTCCCGCTCCTCTGTATCGAGCAGTATCCTGGGGACCAAAACGTCGCCTACTCTTCTGCTGCATCATTCGTGTTGCAGGTGTCCACATCCTCGGAGGTGCTACCTACAGGAAAAGGGATGCCGAGTTTCTAGCAGTGCAAGCGGCTCTTTCCTATTTTGCTTCAGGTGGCTGCCACAGACCCTCCTTATTTGTTCGTTACAGGCTTCGTGTTCAGTGAATCTCATCTGTGAATCTCATCTTCGTAATGCTGACCAACAAAACTTACAAGTGTTCTCAGGAGGGTTCCCTCACAAAATTTGGGGTGGTTGTATCCCTGTGGATCCGGAGATAACTATACACGAGGTAGCAGAAAAGTTTAGGCACGCCCAGCAGGTCAGGGTAGGTGAGTTAGCCACTAATCCCTCTTCTTTCCCATCCACATATGTTTCGTACTGCTGTCTTGCTCACTATCAGCATGCCTACTGTTCTTTGATCGCTGTGCAGTGGAGCCGGAGCTTGGTATATTTTCTGCGATAGACCAAGCCTGTAAGAATCAACGAGTTTGGATGCGGTATGTGCTAGCAGTTTCTGGCATGCAACGTTGTTTTACTTTGAAAGATCACACACTATATCGCTCTGGAATTCCTGTAGGACTGGTGTCCTGCTTATCTAATAGAGAACATACGTTGCAGAGGTGTGAGGAATAATGCAGAGGAGGGTGATTTAACTCGAGGTTGTTCCTGCTCAACCAGAGGAAGAGATCGTCAAACTGGTTGGTTGACTTCAGTTGTATTTTCTTGCCTCTTGCTAGCACTGTAAATGTCCGGGCTTACATCCACTGGTCTCTTACTAGCAAGACGCTGACAAGCATTTACAAAAGCTAGGTGAACACGAACTATGGTTTAATTCTCAGAGAGCCTTTTCGTGCAGATACATATTCTCGGCAATGGCGAAGACGTGTGATAATTAGCGGAGGCTCTCCCCCAAACCAGGTACTTCCTCTTCAAAGGTCTCTAGCGTCGAATTTCTCGGTCTTACATGCGTTAAATGACAACCGAACAACACAGCGGTTACGTTGCGGCTTGAGTCGTCAACTGTCACCAAGGTTTAGCGTGGCAGGCATTCGACCAGCATTTTACCACAATTCTTTATAAGTTGTCCTCTTGACCCTTCTTTGCGCGACTCTCGTCTGGGCTGAGCTCCCAATGGGCTCTGGCACAGAAGTAGATCATTTTCAATTTCATGAACACGAGGGATGTCATGGTTGTATGGTACACTTTTCCGAATCTAGTTTACAAGCAGAATCACGCAGAGATCTATAGGATGTTTGCCGCTTAACATGTGACTCATGTCCCCCGACCCGTGCCAGGGGAACCGGTTGAAAATAGCTACCCAACTAGATAGCATTGCAGCAATGCAAGCTGGAGCCCTGGATTGCAGCAATGCCAGCTGGAGCCCTGGATTGCAGCTGTGCTCAGGTAAAATGGCCCAAACAAGAGGTCGCCATGTACACAACATCACATGTTTGAGCCCCCGACATAAAAACTATGCACCAGCCCGTCCATGTCTGTCCACCAGCTCTGTCCAGGCTGTTTCCATGCCTTGATTCCTACTCTCCTTGCCTGCAACTCCTGGGCCTGCTCCCACATCTGGGCACCGGTGTATATGTTCGACAGCAGCACGTATGCTGCAGCGTCTTTCATGTCCATTTTCACAGCTTCATCAAAGGCATGGCGTCCCACCTCGACGTTGCTCCACTTTCGACAAGCAGCCAACAGAGTGTGCCAAACTGCAGCATTCGGCAGTAAAGGCATTGTCCTTACCAAACCTAGTGCCTCGTCCACTCGACCTGCACGGCCCAGGAGGTCCACCATGCATGTGTAGTGCTCCACCGTGGGAGTGATGCCATGGTGTCTACTCATAACCTCAAAGTACTCTCTCCCCTTGTTCACTAGACCCGAATGACTGCAGACTGTTAGGACACTAAGGAATGTGATGCTGAGTGGCTGTATGCCTTCCTGCATCATCCTCTTGACCAAGTCAAAGACCACTTCACAGTCTCCTTGACAGGTGTAGCCTGCAATCAGTGCAGTCCAGGCAACAACATCTCTGTCAGGCACTCCATCAAATACCTGCTGTGCATCAACCATGCTCCCAGACTTGGCATACATATTTATCAGACTGCCGGCTACAGACACATCAGCTTGAAGCCCTTGTTCTTCAATCTGAGCATGTAGTTGCCTTCCCAGATGTAAGGCAGCCACATTCGCACATGCTTGCAGGAGGCATACAAATGTCACACAGTCGACTACAGCTATGCCTTCCTCTTGCATAACACTGTAGAGTCGAAGGGCTTCTTGGCCCATGCCCTGCTGGGCATACCCTGAAATCATAGAAGTCCATGTTACCACATCCTTTTCCTGAAGAGTGTCGAAGACTCTCTGAGCATCTTCCAAGCTCCCACACTTTGCGTACATGTTCACCAAACTGCTGTCAACAAACACATCTCGATGTCCTTGTCCTCTAATCTGTGCATGAAGCTGCTTCCCCATCTCCAAAGCTGGGTTGCCCACACTTGCACATGCCTGCAGCAGGGACACAAACGTCACACAATCAGGTAGAGCATTGCTGTCTTCTTGCATAGCCCTGTAAAGATGAAGTGCTTCTTGGCCCAATCCCTGCTGGGAGTACCCTGATATCATGGCATTCCACGTTGCCACATCCTTTTGACCCAGTCCCTCAAACACGCTGCGAGCGTCTTCCAGGCTTCCACACTTTGCATACATGTTCACCAAACTGCTTGCTACAAACACATCAGTTTGATGTCCTTTTCCTCTGATTTCTGCATGAAGCTGCATCCCCTTCTCCAAAGCTGGGGCGCCTACACTTGCACACGCCTGCAGGAGGCACACAAATGTCACGGAATCAGGTATGGTGATGTCGTGTTCTTGCATAGCACTGTAGAGACATAGAGCTTCCTGACCCATTCCCTGCTGGGAATACCCTGCTATGAGAGAAGTCCATAACACCACATCAGTTTGATCAAGCCCGTCAAACACTCTGTGAGCGTCTTCAAGGCTGCCACACTTTGCATATGTGCTAACCAGACTGCTGGCTACAAAAACATCATCTTGAAGTCCTTGTTCCCTAACATGTGCATGAAGGTGCTTCCCCATCTCTAGCCCTGGTGTACCAAGACGTGCACATGTCTGCAGAAGGGACACAAACGTCACAGAGGTGGGTACAGCGATGCCTTCCTCTCGCATTGCACTATAAAGACGCAGGGCGTCTTGGTCCATCCCATGCTGGGAATACCCGGCTATCATGGCATTCCACGACACCGCATCTTTCTGACTGATATTGTCAAACACTCCCTGAGCATACTGCAAGCTGCCACACTTTGCATACATGTTCACCAAACTGTTGGCCACAAACAGATCAGTATGATATCCTTGTTCTCTAATCTGGGCATGAAGATGTCTCCCCATCTCCAAAGCCGGGGTCCCCACACTAGCACATGCTTGCAGGAGGCAGAGAAATGTCACTCGATCAGGTGCAGCTATGCCAAGTTCTTGCATTTCATGGTAGAGCAAGAGGGCGTCCTGGCCCATGCCCTTCTGGGAATACCCTGCTATCATGGCATTCCACGTCACCACATCTTTCTTACCAAGACTGTCGAACACTTTGCGACCGTCTCCCAAGCTGCCACACTTTGCATACATGTGCACCAAACTGTTCCTTACAAACACATCAGTTTGGTGTCCTCGTTCTTGGATTTCCGCATGAATCTTTTTACCCTCGTCCAGAGCAGGGGTGCCAATACTTGCACATGCCTGCAGGAGGGACACAAACGTCACACAGTCGGGGGTAACCATGCCATGTGAGAGCATAGCATCATACAGACAGAGGGCTTCATGGCCCATGCCCTGCTGAGAATACCCTGCTATCAGGGCATTCCACGTCACTACATCTTTGGTACCAAGTCCGTCAAACACACTTCGCGCGTCTCGCAAGTTCCCACACTTTGCATAAGCGTCCACCAAGCAATTCCAGACATACAAATCACGCTCTACTCCACCTGCCAACACATCAGCGTGCAGCTCCTGAACAGCTCCCAAGTCTGCTCCCCTTGCACAAGCCTGAAGAGCTGCCACGAACACATGGCCATCTGGCCTCACACTTGACCTACGCATCACACGATACAGTTCTATGGCCTGCTTTTCTTCCCCTTCTTTAACATGCGCAGAAATAATGGCAGACCAAGTGTACGCATCAGGTTTGCCAACCACTGCAAATACATCCACCGCGTCTTGTAACCTGCCATGAGAAGCATACATCCGCAGAATGTGATTGCACAGGAACGTGTCCGACTGGTACCCCACTTTGACAGTAAAAGCATGAACCCGGCGACCGAGAACAAGGTCCTTGTCCCCCACACATTTCTTCAGCAAAGCATAAACGAGAGACTTTGAAATAGATCCGCCTGTCTGCACCAAAACTCCCAAAGCCTCAACAGCCTCACTGAGATGGCCCTGACGACATAGCTTGCTCACGGTGTCAGCCGTTACACTATCTTCGCATCCTGCAGCCTTGCCAGGGTCAGCATCATCCAGCAAGCTCCAGTACCAACGGGAGCCACAACAATCCATCTCCATCCCCATCCGCACAGCACCAGCTGAACGAAAGCCGTCGTTATCTTGCCAAACTGCGAAGTGCCGAGAACCTTGCCGCCGGAAAAGCTCCTGGCGACGACCTCTCTGTAGTATGTGTCTCCAGGCAGGCATGCTCTCACACGAGCTCTAGCGCTTTTCTTGTTTCCCAGCGTCAAGTTCCTTACACTCAACCGATCAGCAGCTCTTCGCCTCCACACAGCCATGGCTCCCCAAGGAGCTCGCCCCGCAGAGCCTCCCACAAGACACCGCACCGCGCGGAGCTCCTCAGAGCATTCCACAAGAATGGCAGCTAACAGTATTAAGAATTTTCCTGTTTTATTAAATTGTAAATAATGAAAAATACAGGAAAACAATCACTACCTAATCCGATGTTCATGAACTCTCCAGGGAGACACTGTAATTAGGCGCGATGAAGAAGGAATGCTGACTTCCATCTAACTTGTAGGCCTCTCCGCCATGGCAATCGCTCTTCGAAGAGGGTGCAGCGGCAGCGCCGTCCTCTGGAGACACAGCAGCGTCCACAAGCGCCGATCAGCGTGAAACGCCAGAACGTACTCTGAGCGAGCACTCGTCCGGATCTGGATACATCTGGACATGGCCTTTGGGCCAGCCGGCCGTCCGTCTTTACTATGAAGGGCAAGACTGGAGCGAAGCTCCCCCTGATCTGGTCGCATTTCTATCCTAAGGATTTGGACATGGAAGCAACTGCGGGAGACAACATGGACGGACTTGGCGTTTTCCGTGGGCGATTGAAAATTTTCGAATTCAGAGGGTTCATCCAGGCCCGCAAGGACAGTCTGTTGCATTGTACATTATTGGGACATATCCTCCTTCCAAACTTCAAGAATCTGTGTTACGATGGAGCCCTCACAAACAAATACACAGGTTTTCTGAAGTTCATCGATGAATCCTTCTGCACCCACTCCTTGAACTGGTCAGGACTCACTTATCGTCGGTATCGTCCGTGAGCTCAGAAGCGCGTACAGGACCTTCCGATTTATACGGTGCTATGTGATGCATTGTTTTCTGCAAGGAGCTCATCAAATCATTGTCGATCACCTCGTACCTGCCACACACGGAGCAGCTAGGTGAGTCACGGCATGAACAATCTCCAAATGAAAATGCCAAGCGAGCAATCACCAATCAAGCAAGACATTCTTACATTCTCCTGCAACGCGTGTCAGTCAGCAGACTCATCTGTACGACCTGCCTTCGGATCTCTGTCATTTCAGTGTCACTAGTGCTGCGTCCCAAGGGCATCTCAAGAAGATTAGCCAGCCGCTCAACTGTCTGTTCTAATTGCTGTAGTTGATCCTCAAAAAGGTTCTGATTTATGGTATTCTGCTTCTCAGAAATGGCATCCTTGAACAGGTCATTCCCAAACATAAAGAATGCTAGAGGGAAAGAGTAGGATAAGATTCTCCTGGCTCGGAAAAGCGTTTGCAATCCATCTATCAGCCAATTGTAGCCCTTGACATTGGATTTACGGGTTTCCAATGTTGTCATTTTGCTCTGAAGATCCATACGTTGCTTATCCTCTAACTTCAGGGAATCTTCATGGCCCATCCTGCGCGAGAGGTAGTACGTGTAGCGCTTGAAGTCCCGCTGCCAAGTTTCTCCCTCCCGTCCTCTGTGGTCGTCGAACCTCTCACAAGTGTGACCGTCGATTGCATCCAACCCGTGCCGCCGACCGGTTGCAGCACCGCATAACCAGCTAACAAAGATGCAACGTCGTCAGCCCCGTGAGATAACCACTCCTCAAGAGCATAAAACACACTCTGTACATGTTCCATGACTTGACAGATAAAGGTTGTAATGCCAAACAACAACACAAAGATGGCTTTACTGAAGCATTTCTCTTAGCAAAAACAGCTCTTCCTGAAGCATACGACCAGCATGCTTAGAAACGGTGCATACCCAGCATGCATGCATTTTTTAGTGTGAAAGAGTCTTAAGAAGGAAGAAATGTCTTACCAGAAAGCCTGGCCGCAGACGCAACCCACCCAGTTACAGCCACCATTCTTTTCCACAGGTTTCTTACATTTAGGACATGGCTTAGAGAAGATCGCGAGCCAGGTCTCCCTCCCTGACTCCTTCTCGCACTTCTTGACCCATAGGTCCCACATGACACAAGAGCATGGAGAGTGTGGCTCTGCCGTACAATTGAAACAAAACTGGTGCCCACAAATGCACTCAATCTCGCAATACGGTTCATCTTCAACCCTAATAGCGTTTCCACAGTGCGGGATGCTAGGACACCACTTCACTTTCGCATTGTCTTCAATGTAAGATTCCAAGAGACAGCGATCATATCGCTCCAACATTTCAGGATGGCTTGCACCCACGAACTGGCGCACCTTGTCCTCATCACATCTGGCATTACACCGAGGTTCCATACAGGTGACACGTCTGCTTTCACCATCCCTAATCTTCACTAAAAAATAAGTTGTCCAACCTGAACAAATGACATTTGAGCAGAACCGTCAGAACTCCGGGAATCACATAAGCAAGCGCAAAATCCAGGCCCTGTAATTGTCTTTAACAAAGAGGTACATTCGGGCAGCGCTCAAGCTACAAAACAGTGACTGACAATGAAGTGCATGGTTACAAGTGCCACGTACACTCATTGCAGAAACGGTGACCACAATCCATCGCCGATGTCTCTGTACGCGAAACCTCTTCCAGGCAAGTCCCACACTCAAAAAGTGCTCCCAAGACATCTGCTGAAGTGGAACTTGTGCGAGTTGTGTTCATCCGTGCACGTGGGGGCAGCCCAGCTTGCAGAAATAGTCCGTCTTCACCATAGTCTGCCAGCGTCCCAAACAAGGACTCCACGTTCCACCGATGGTGGATAAGTAGAGTTCGTGCATGGTGAAGCTTTATGCCCAGCACATCAACCACTTTCTTCAGATCGCCACTCTGCTCAGCCAACCAGACGAACGTAGTGAATCCCTGGACCACTATCCCATCGCTCCGCAAGTATACACTCTGAAGCTGACACTTAACTGAACTCTCCTGCTGGGAATACAGTTATACGAGCATGGAGAAAAACTGAAACGGCCAACATTTGTCTGGAAAAGTACCTGAGCAGCAAGCAAGGAAGCTTTGGTGATGACCTGAAAGCACGCAACATTGCCAATCCGTGAGTACACGCACTATTTAAGCAAGATCAAATTTTAGCAGAGTCCCCGCAATCGTTTCTCAAAGGACAAAATAAAGAACAATAATTGAGGGTGCAGGACGGAGCACGCTCGCAATTTCAGGCATTTCACATCACCAGCCTGTCGGAAACCAGTCAAAATTGAAAGCTAACATATGTACAATGGGGTGCCTAAGGCTAGCCTAATAGACTTGTCTGTACAGTTAACGACATGGAATGAACCTCACCTTTTTCCGGGAATCTGAATTGGTGACCAAACCCAAGTCTTCTTCCTCATCGTTGAGGTCGCCGTCTGAGTCGTTGAAGGAGTAATCGGCATCGCCCCAGTCATCAGCCATCTTATAAATCAACTGGAGACGCGGTTGATCGAGGCGCGGCTATGAATTCTGAGACGTGGGCTTTCTGTACATATATAGCCTTACATTGAGTATTATCGAGATCCCGTACACGTGAGACTTGTTCCGGGTTAGACCATCAGCTGCTTGGAATATTTTTTTATACTGATTGTTGTGGCAGATAGTTTTTGATCTAGCCCGGGGGTGGTGTGATTCTCACCCCTGAATGTGGGCTAGGCACATATATAGGCTTGCATTAAGTGTTAGCGAGCTCCCCTACACGTGAAAGTTTTTGATTAGCCTGGGAGAGGTGTGATTCTCACCCCTGGGCTAGGCACATATATAGGCTTGCATTAAGTGTTATCAAGCTCTTCTACACGTGAAAGGTTTTTTAATGATAAAATTTTATTCCACTAAAAAAAAACCAATTAGGTGACATTTTAGCAGAACCGTTAATCCTCCTTATGGAATCACATAAGCGGCCGCAAAATCCAGGCTCTCTTGCCCGTCACGCTGTAACTCTCTGAAACCAAGAGGTACATTTGCAAAATGTTCAAGCTATAGGCAAATAAGTACATGGTTACAAATGTTACTTACATCAGTGCAGAAGCAGTGACCACAATCCAACGTCGATGACGCTATGCTAGGAACCTCTTCTAGGCAAGTCCAATACGTATCCAACGTCGATGACGCTATGCTAGGAACCTCTTCCAGGCAAGTCCAATACGTATCCAACGTCGATGGCGCTATGCTAGGAACCTCTAGGCAAGTCCAATACGTATCCAACGTCGATGACGCTATGCTAGGAACCTCTTCTAGGCAAGTCCAATACGTATCCAACGCCGATGATGGCGCTAGGAACCTCTTAGGCAAGTCCTCTTCTAGGCAAGTCCAATACGTATCTCAAGATATTGGCTCAAGAGGAACTAAAGTGTTGTCATGTTGATCCGTCGGGGTAGTCAAATCCGAAATAATCTTTCTTCACCGTTGTCTTCCACTTTGCCAAACAAGAACTCCATGTTCTACCGATGGTGGATAAGTAGAGTGTATGCATGGTAAAGCCTTATGCCCAACACATCGGCCACTTTCTTCAACTCTTGATCTGCGCACTTAGCCCACTAGAGAACTAGTGCGAGTTATAATGTTGATCTATGGGGGTAGTCCAGCTTGCATAACTAATTTTTTCTCACCTCCCCTACTAGCCAACGAACATGAAGTTTCTGGTTCAAGAACGAAGGATGACAAAGGGAAGGAGCCTATGAAACCACCGCCTACAAAAAAGGTAGGCAAGGATGCACGACCTCCTACCAAAAGAGTTCGCATTGGTAGACAGACACCACCAACAGGAGAAGCTACAGTAGGAGAAGTTCCTACGGTAGGATCGGAGAAGGGAGTAGGCACTACGGTAGGAGGAAAAGTGCCTGAAGAGGAAGTCCATGAAGGACCAGTCGCCATGGAAGGAGCAAGCAACAAAGAAACCGCCGAGGAGTGTTGGTGTCCTACATGTTGGCCTGATGGGCAGACAATTGGGAGCACTCTGCCCGACTAGACGTGCTCGAAATTCCAAAGCTCTAAGATCCTCCACACGAAATTGATGCTCACGAGACTATGAATGCTTGAAGGAGAGGGGGTCGATGCATCTTCTTATGGAAAAGGGGCACCAATAGTATAGCGCCACGTGTCCATGAACTCCGAGCATTACAACAAGTTCCGGCCCCGGGGCGTGCCCACAGTCATGTGCATCTGCAACATGAAAATCATCGCGCATGCATGAGGACTCACTCAAGTGGTCAAAGAGTGTGCATGTGTGGTCAAAGCAAACATAAGGTGGATATCTAAGAGATCGATTCGGAGATTCCTTGAAGTTTGGGATTGGGGTTGAAAGGCCATGCCTTATAAATGAGGTTGTCCTTGGGTTTGGCAAAATTTTTCAAGGACAACTCTAGTTAAAATTTTTTGATTGGGTTCAAACCCCAGAGTTTCCTTGGACTTCGAAACCACTGGTTTGTTTAACCCTAACGCTAGTTACCAAAACCCAAGGACAAATAAGAGTATGAATAGAGAATATACCCGCATGTAATTAAGGGATAATAAGAGGTTTTCTCGCCTAAGGCGCGTCCCCATTATGGTTAGCCTGGAATTGTGCTAGTTTGAATGCGTTCCCGCCATAATTCAGAAGTTCCTTTGGTTCCAAACCATGAGCAGTGGCACACGAGCTAAAAATCATGGATCACGACATGCATGCGCTCGAGGACTACACAGAGGATGGGAGCGAGGTATACCACTCCGGTTTGAGTGTGTGGAGAGGATGACGGATGCGGTGGGGCAACAAATTAAGTACATGAGTATCCATAGTGATACGCTTAGGCGGATGGCCTAAGGAGGAAACGACGATCGCAAGGTAAACTAAGTGAGATATGAGATATCAGGACATCTCAATCCCCAGCTATTAGAATGTGCACTGAAAGCGAGGGCTAGAATAGGAATTGGGGTTTCTTTGCGGATGAGGATCGCAAGTTTGTACACTCACCAAGGATTCATCCTTGGACAATGAGGATGACAAGAGGCCTTTAGTTTAGGTCTATAGGTTTGGCTTGGATTTTTAGGCTGCTGAATTTTAGTCCTAATTAGTTCAAACATGATTGGTTTAGGCCTAATATTTGCCTCGAAACTAATTAGGCCAAATTTGCGTTTGGACTTGCCTAGAAGAGGTTCCTAGTATAGAGTCATCGACGTTGGATTGTGGTCACTCTTGTGTAATGAGTGTAAGTAACACTCATAACCCTGCACTTATTTGATTGCTTATGTGATTCGAGAAGGAGGATGAACGATTCTCCTAAAATGTCACCTAATTGGCTTTTTCTTTTTATAGAATAAATTTTTACTATTAAAAAAACTTTCACATGTAGAGGAGCTCGATAAAACTGAATGTAAGCCTATACATGTGCTGTAGCCCACATCCAGGGGTGAGAATCACACCACCCCCAAGATCAAAACCGCCACAACAATCAAGATCAAAATATATTCCAAGCAGTGGTCTAACCCTAACAACCTCACGTGTTGGGATCCGATAATACCATGTGCTTATACATGCACACAAATAAAAGCCCATGTCTCGTAATCCATAGCGCTACCGATCAACCGCATCTCCGTTGATTTATAAATAAGTGCGAGGTTATGAGTGTTACTTACATCGGTCGAGCGTGACCACAATCCAACGTCGATGACTCTATGCTAGAAACATCTTCTAGGCAAGTCCAATACGTAAATGTTGCTCCCAAGACATTTGCTGAAGAGGATCTAGTGCGGGTTGTCATGTTGATTCGTCGGGGTAGTCCAGCTTCCAGAAATAATCCTTCTTCACCGTTGTCTTTCTCCTTGCCAAACAAGGACTCCATGTTCCACCGATGGTGGATAAGTACAGTGCATGCATGGTGAAGCCTTATGCCGAGCATATCGGCCACTTTCTTTAACTCTTAATATGCGCACTCAGCGCACCAAATCGGAACATGGTGAATAGTCTTTGGATCACTTTCTTGTCATTTCGAAAGTATATAGTCTAGAGCTGCCACATAATTGACTCCGATCCTGCTGGGAATAGAGGCTTAATTATAAAGAGTGTCTGAAAAATGGGAACACCCAACGACTTGTCTTGAAAAGTACTGCTAGCAAGGAAGCTTGGGTGATAACCCTGAAGCACACAATGTTGCGATGCTGATCCATACACGAGTATTAAGAAGATAAAATTCTAAGAGAGTTTTCACAACACAATTTGCCAAGGACCAACAAGCAACAATCGGTGCATGGCAGCATGATCGCAATTTCAAGCAATTCTAATAGCAGCTTGTGGAAAACCAGTTGAAACTTAAACTAAGCAAATATGTACGATGCCCACGGTTCACGATGCCTACCGCTTAAATGGCCTTGTGTGTAAAACTCTAGTTCGTTGTAAAGGTAAATCTATTGTAATGCAAATTGCTTGTAAACTTCAATCCGTAGTAAATTTGAGCCCATTGTAAACTTTACATCCGACTATTTTATTGTAAATTATTGGTTCGTACTAATATTTTATTCCATTGTAAAAGTTGGCGTGTATAGTAAAATACCATAGTTTAGGGGCCCATAGTAATGCTACAGGTCTCAACATGCCTTTCACAAGTTCCGCCACCGTGCAAAATAGAAAAGGTCCCTCCCAAAGGGTCACAAAATTTTCAAATAATGAAATCAATCCAAAACCTCCAACAAGGCAAGGTAATGAGTGTATGCTATCACCCTAGATTAGCAGGTGGATTTCAGCTTTCTTGCTAGGGAAGCAATGCTCCACCATGAAGCCTCTTCCAAAACATTCTTGGAAGAATTGTCTCATGACTCTTTCATCACACTCTTCACTTGTACCACAGCTTCATGTAAAAGATTCCACACATTCACAGCCTTGTCCATCTTCCCTATAGCATCCTTCTGAGTCCCCAATGAAGGACTTGCAGTTTGGCTGGTCTTCCAAAATGCATGCAGCTTCTTTAGCTAATGTTCAGGCTTGGACCCAGTCATTGATCTCCTCCAACATTGGATCCCTACCAAACCTAGCCTTAAACTTGTCCACAAACCGCGTTGACCTCCAAATCCATAGTAAGGTGCTTGCTAGTAACCGCTCCTCTTGAGCAACAAGTTTAATGTAGTTTGTGAGACCTGGCCAATCTTTGCTTGTTCCTCTTTCAAGAATACTTCCCAGTATTCCCTCTTCAAATTCTTTAGCAAGTATGACTTGATCTTGTTCTCACCCTTCAAATAGTTGCGAGCCTCCTTCCTTATATTGCGAGCCTCTTTCCAAGCCAAAACTATAGGCCTAAACTAAAAGCCTCTTGTCATCTTTATCGTCTAAGGATGAATCCTTGCAGAGTGTCCAAACTTGCGCATCCTCATCTGCAACTGAAACCCCAATTCCTGTCTAGCCTCAAGGCATGCGTTCTCGTAATAGGTAGCTGAGACGCGGCGTCCGCCTACCTCGCTTCATTGTGCCCTTGCGATCATCCGTTTTCCTCCTTAAGTCATCCGCTCCAAGCCCTATCACTGTGGATACTCATGCACTCAGCCGCCTATCGCATCCGCCGTCCTCTACCACAGATCAAACCGGCGTGTACAGAGCACGTGCCATTCTCGTGTAGTCTCGGAAAACGTGATCCATGATTTTTTACTGGCGCCACTAGCTCATGGTTTGGAACCAAAGGAACTTGTGAATTGGCAGAACGCATTCAAACTAGCACAATTCTAACTTAACTAGGGATGCGCTAGGCAAGAAAACCCTCTTATTATCCCTTAATTACATGGGGTATATTCTCTATTCATACTCTTATTTGTCCTTGGGTTTTGGTAACTAGCATTAGGGTTAAACAAACCGTGGTTTCAAGTCAAGGAAACTCTAGGGCTAAACCCAATCAAAAAATTTTAACTAGAGTTGTCCTTGGAAAAATCTAGCCAAAACCCAAGGACAACCTCATTTATAAGGGCATGGCCTTTCAACCCAATCCCAAACGTCAAGGAATCTTCGAATCCTCACCTTAGATATCCGCTATTTAGGTTTGCTTTGACCACATAACACACTCTTTGACCACTTGAGTGAGTCCCATGCATGCGCGATGATTTTCATGTTGCATATGCACATGACTGTGGGCACGCCACGGCCGGAACTTGTTGTAATACTCGGAGTTCATGGACAAGTGTCGCTATACTATTGGTGCCCCTTTTCCATAAGAAGATGCATCGACCCCCTCTCCTTCAAGCATTCATAGTCTCGTGAGCATCAATTTCGTGTGGAGGATCTTAGAGCTTTGGAATTTAGAGCACGTCTAGTCAGGCAGAGTGCTCCCAAATCAATTTCGTGTGGAGGATCTTAGAGCTTTGGAATTTAGGAGCACGCCTCTAGTCGCGTAGTGCTCCCAATTGCTCACGCATCAGCCAACATGTAGACACCAACACTCCTCGGCGGTTTCTTTGTTGCTTGCTCCTTCCATGGCGACCGGTCCTTCATGGACTTCCTCTTGTGCACTTTTCCTCCCACCGTGAGTGCCTACTCCTTCTCCCGATCCTACCGCCCTCTTGGTTTGAGATACAGCGTGAGCGGGCAAGAGAACTGGACTTTGCGTTGCTTATGTGATTCCATAAGGAGGATTATTAGTTCTGCTAAAATATCACCTAATTAGTTTTTTTTAATGGAATAAAATTTTACGATTAAAAAGTTTTACGTATAGAAGAGTTCAAAACACTTAATGTATATATGTGCCTAGCCCACATTCAGGGTGAGAATAAAATCAGTATAAACAAATATTCCAAGCAGCTGATGGTCTAACCCGGAACAAGTCTCACGTGTAAGGGATCTCGATAATACTCAATGTAAGGCTATATATGTACAGAAAGCCCATGTCTTAGAATCTATAGCCGCGCCTCGATCAACCGCGTCTCCTCTTGATTTATAAGATGGCTGATGACTGAGCGATGCTGATTACTCCTTCAACGACTCAGACGGCGACCTCAACGATGAGGAAGAAGACTTGGGTTTGGTCACCAATTCAGATTCCCGGAACAAGGTGAGGTTCATTCAATGTCGTTAACTGTACAGACAACAAGGCTATTAGGCTAGCCTTAGGCACCCCATTGTACATATATAGCCTTACATTGAGTATTATCGAGATCCCTTACACGTGAGACTTGTTCCGGGTTAGACCATCAGCTGCTTGGAATATTTGTTTATACTGATTTTATTCTCACCCTGAATGTGGGCTAGGCACATATAGGCTTGCATTAAGTGTTAGCGAGCTCCCTACGTGAAAGTTTTTGATTAGCACAGGAGGTGTGATTCTCACCCCTGGGCTAGGCACATATATACATTAAGTGTTTTGAACTCTTCTATACGTAAAACTTTTTAATCGTAAAATTTTATTCCACTAAAAAACCAATTAGGTGACATTTTAGCGACCGTTAATCCTCCTTATGGAATCACATAAGCAACGCAAAGTCCAGTTCTCTTGCCCGCTCACGCTGTATCTCAAAACCAAGAGGTACATTTGCAAAATGTTCAAGCTATAGGCAAATAAGTATGGTTACAAATGTTACTTACATCGCGAAGACACAATCCAACGCCGATGACGCTGCAAAGGAACCTCTTCTAGGCAAGTCCAATACGTATCCAGCGTCACGACGCTGCTAGGAACCTCTTCTAGGCAAGTCAATCGTATCCAACGGTGGCGTATGCGTTAGGAACCTCTTAGGCAAGTCCAATCACGATCCAACGCTGGCGACGCTATGCTAGGAACCTCTTCTAGGCAAGTCAATACGTCCAACGTCGATGGCGCTATGCTAGGAACCTCTAGGCAAGTCCTCTTCTAGGCAAGTCCAATACGTATCTCAAGATATTGGCTCAAGAGGAACTAAAGTCGGGTTGTCATGTTGATCCGTCGGGGTAGTCCAAATTGAAATAATCTTTCTTCACCGCTGTCTTCCACTTTGCAAACAAGAACTCCATGTTCACCGATGGTGGATAAGTAGAGTGTATGCATGGTAAAGCCTTATGCCCAACACATCGGCCACTTTCAACTCTTGATCTCACAGACTTAGCCCACTAGAGAACTAGTCGAGTTATAATGTTGATCTATGGGGTAGTCCACCATAACTAATTTTTCTCACCTCCCCTACTAGCCAACGAACATGAAGCCAACGGTTCAAGAGCGAAGGATGACAAAGGGAAGGAGCCTGAAACCACCGCCTACAAAAGGTAGGCAGGATGCACGACCTCCTACCAAAAGAGTTCGCATTGGTAGAGACACCACCATAGAGAAGCTACAAGAGGAGAAGTTCTCTAGGATCGGAAGGAGTAGGCACTCACGGTGGGAGGAAAAGTGCACAAGAGGAAGTCCATGAAGGACCGGTCGCCATGGAAGGAGCAAGCAACAAAGAAACCGCCGAGGAGTGTTGGTGTCTACATGTTGGCCTGATGGGCGACAATTGGAGCACCCACCAGACGTGCTCGAAATTCCAAAGCTCTAAGATCCTCCACACGAAATTGATGCTCACGAGACTATGAATGCTTGAAGGAGAGGGTGGGCATCTTCTTCTTATGGAAAGGGGCACCAATAGTATAGCGACACTTGTCCATGAACTCAGTATTACAACAAGTTCCTGGCGTGGCGTGCACGATCATGTGCATATGCAACATGAAAATCATCACGCATGGCTGGGACTCCATCAAGTGGTCAAAGAGTGTGTTATGTGGTAAGCAAACCTAAATAGCGGATATCTAAGGTGAGGATTCGAAGATTCCTTGACGCTTGGGATTGGTTGAAAGGCCATGCCTTATAAATGAGGTTGTCCTTGGGTTTTTGGCTAGATTTTTCAAGGACAACTCTAGTTAAAATTTTTGATTGGTTTAGCCCTAGAGTTTCCTTGGACTTCGAAACCACCGGTTTGTTTAACCCTAATGCTAGTTACCAAAACCCAAGGACAAATAAGAGTATGAATAGAGAATATACCCCCATGTAATTAAGGGATAATAAGAGGGGTTTTCTTGCCTAAGGCGCATCCCCGTTAGGGTTAGCTTGGAATTGTGCTAGTTTGAATGCGTTCCTGCCAGAATTCACAAGTTCCTTTGGTTCCAAACCATGAGCTAGTGGCGCACCGTAAAAAAATCATGGATCACGTTTGCACTCGAGGACTACACAGAGAATGGCAACGAGTGCTCTGTACACTGCCGGTTTCAGTCTGTGGTAGAGGACGACGCGGATGCGGTAGGGGCGGCAACAAATTGAGTGCATGAGTATCCACAGTGATAGGGCTTGGAGCGGATGACTTAAGGAGGAAAACGGATGATCGCAGGGCACAATGAAGCGAGGTAGGCGGACGCCGCGTCTCAGCTACCTATTACGAGAACGCATGCCTTGAGGCTAGACAGGAATTGGGGTTTCGATTGCGAGATGAGGATGCGCAAGTTTGGACACTCTATCCGCGATTCATCCTTGGACAATGAGGATGACAAGAGGCTTTAGTTTAGGTCTATAGGTTTGGCTTGGATTTTTTGGCTGTTGAATTTCAGTCCTAATTAGTTCAAACATGATTGGTTTAGGCCTAATATTTGCTAAACTAATTAGGCCAAATTTGCGTATTGGACTTGCCTAGAAGATGTTTCTAGCATAGAGTCATCGACGTTGGATTGTGGTCACTCTTGTGTAATGAGTGTAAGTAACACTCATAACCCTGCACTTATTTATAAATCAACAGGAGATGCGGTTGATCGAGGCGCAGCTATGGATTCTGAGACATGGGCTTTTTGTTGTGTACATGTATAAGCTTACATGGAGTATTATCGAGATCCCATACACGTGAGGTTGTTAGGGTTAGACCACTGCTTGGAATATATTTTGATCTTGATTGTTGTGGCAGATGGTTTTGATCTAGCCCGGGGTGGTGTGATTCTCACCCTGAATGTGGGCTAGGCACATATAGGCTTGCATTAAGTGTTAGCGAGCTCCCTACGTGAAAGTTTTTGATTAGCACAGGAGGTGTGATTCTCACCCCGGCTAGGCACATATATAGGCTTGCATTAAGTGTTATCAAGCTCTTCTACACGTGAAAGGTTTTTTAATGATAAAATTTTATTCCACTAAAAAAAAACCAATTAGGTGACATTTTAGCAGAACCGTTAATCCTCCTTATGGAATCACATAAGCGGCCGCAAAATCCAGGCTCTCTTGCCCGTCACGCTGTAACTCTCTGAAACCAAGAGGTACATTTGCAAAATGTTCAAGCTTATAGGCAATAAGTAAGTATGGTTACAAATGTTACTTACATCGCGTACAGCGACCACAATCCAACGTCGATGACGCCACTAGGAACCTCTTCTAGGCAAGTCCAATACGTATCCAACGTCGATGGCTATGCTAGGAACCTCTTCTAGGCAAGTCCATTATCGCGTCGATGGCCTATGCTAGGAACCTCTTCTAGGCAAGTCCAATACGTATCCAACGTCGATGACGCTATGCTAGGAACCTCTTCTAGGCAAGTCCAATACGTATCCAACGTCGATGACGCTATGCTAGGAACCTCTTCTAGGCAAGTCCTCTTCTAGGCAAGTCCAATACGTATCTCAAGATATTGGCTCAAGAGGAACTAGTGCGGGTTGTCATGTTGATCCGTCGGGGTAGTCCAGCTTGCAGAAATAATCTTTCTTCACCGTTGTCTTCCACTTTGCCAAACAAGAACTCCATGTTCTACCGATGGTGGATAAGTAGAGTGTATGCATGGTAAAGCCTTATGCCCAACACATCGGCCACTTTCTTCAACTCTTGATCTGCGCACTTAGCCCACTAGAGAACTAGTGCGAGTTATAATGTTGATCTATGGGGTAGTCCGACACTAACTAATTTTTCTCACCTCCCTACTAGCCAGAACATGAAGTTTGGTTCAAGAGCGAAGGATGACAAAGGGAAGGAGCCTATGAAACCACCGCCTACAAAAAAGGTAGGCAAGGATGCACGACCTCCTACCAAAAGAGTTCGCATTGGTGAGCGGACACCACCAGCGGAGAAGCTACGGTGGGAGTTCCTACGGTAGGATCGGAGAAGGGAGTAGGCACTACGGTAGGAGGAAAAGTGCACAAGAGGAAGTCCATGAAGGACGATCGCCATGGAAGGAGCAAGCAACAAAGAAACCGCCGAGGAGTGTTGGTGTCCTACATGTTGGCCTGATGGGCAGACAATTGGGAGCACTCTGCCCGACTAGACGTGCTCGAAATTCAAAGCTCTAAGATCCTCCACACGAAATGCTCACGAGACTATGAATGCTTGAAGGAGAGGGGGTCGATGCATCTTCTTATGGAAAAGGGGCACCAATAGTATAGCGCCACGTGTCCATGAACTCCGAGCATTACAACAAGTTCCGGCCCCGGGGCGTGCCCACAGTCATGTGCATCTGCAACATGAAAATCATCGCGCATGCATGAGGACTCACTCAAGTGGTCAAAGAGTGTGTTATGTGGTCAAAGCAAACATAAGGAGTGGATATCTAAGATCAGGATTCGGAGATTCCTTGAAGTTTGGGATTGGGTTGAAAGGCCATGCCCTTATAAATGAGGTTGTCCTTGGGTTTCGGCAAAATTTTTTCAAGGACAACTCTAGTTAAAATTTTTTGATTGGGTTCAAACCCCAGAGTTTCCTTGGACTTCGAAACCACTGGTTTGTTTAACCCTAACGCTAGTTACCAAAACCCAAGGACAAATAAGAGTATGAATAGAGAATATACCCGCATGTAATTAAGGGATAATAAGAGGTTTTCTCGCCTAAGGCGCGTCCCCATTATGGTTAGCCTGGAATTGTGCTAGTTTGAATGCGTTCCCGCCAGAATTCAGAAGTTCCTTTGGTTCCAAACCATGAGCTAGTGGCACACGATAAAAAAATCATGGATCACGTACATGCATTTGCGCTCGAGGACTACACAGAGGATGGGAACGAGTGCTGTGTACACTACCGGTTTCAGTGTGTGGTAGAGGATGACGGATGCGGTAGGGGCGGCAACAAATTAAGTACATGAGTATCCATAGTGATACGCTTGAAGCGGATGGCCTAAGGAGGAAAACGGACGATCGCAAGGGCACAACGAAGTGAGATATGCGGACATCGCAATCTCAGCCCCCAGCTATTCTGAGAATGTGCACCGCAAAAACGAGGGCTAGAATAGGAATTGGGGTTTCAGTTGCAGATGAGGATGCGCAAGTTTGTACACTCTGCAAGGATTCATCCTTGGACAATGAGGATGACAAGAGGCCTTTAGTTTAGGTCTATAGGTTTGGCTTGGATTTTTTAGGCTGTTGAATTTCAGTCCTAATTAGTTTCGAGGCAAATATTAGGCCTAAACCAATCATGTTTGAACTAATTAGGACTAAAATTCAGCAGCCTAAAAATCCAAGCCAAACCTATAGACCTAAACTAAAGGCCTCTTGTCATCCCTCATTGTCCAAGGATGAATCCTTGGTGAGTGTACAAACTTGCGATCCTCATCCGCAAAGAAACCCCAATTCCTATTCTAGCCCTCGCTTTCAGTGCACATTCTAATAGCTGGGGATTGAGATGTCCTGATATCTCATATCTCACTTAGTTTACCTTGCGATCGTCGTTTCCTCCTTAGGCCATCCGCCTAAGCGTATCACTATGGATACTCATGTACTTAATTTGTTGCCCCACCGCATCCGTCATCCTCTCCACACACTCAAACCGGAGTGGTATACCTCGCTCCCATCCTCTGTGTAGTCCTCGAGCGCATGCATGTCGTGATCCATGATTTTTAGCTCGTGTGCCACTGCTCATGGTTTGGAACCAAGGAACTTCGAATTAGGAGCGCATTCAAACTAGCACAATTCAGGCTAACCATAATGGGGACGCGTAGAAAACCTCTTATTATCCCCTTAATTACATGCGGGTATATTCTCTATTCATACTCTTATTTGTCCTTGGGTTTTGGTAACTAGCGTTAGGGTTAAACAAACCCGGTGGTTTTGAAGTCCAAGGAAACTCGGGGTTTGAAACCCAATCAAAAATTTTAACTAGAGTTGTCCTTGAAAAATTTTGACCCAAGGACAACTCTAGTTAAAATTTTTGATTGGGTTCAAACCCCGGAGTTTCCTTGGACTTGAAACCACTTGGTTTGTTTAACCCTAGCTAGTTACCAAAACCCAAGGACAAATAAGAGTATGAATAGAGAATATACCCATGTAATTAAGGGATAATAAGAGGTTTTCTACGCCTAAGGCGCGTCCCCATTATGGTTAGCACAGGTGTGCTAGTTTGAATGCGTTCCATGGAATTGAAGTTCCTTTGGTTCCAAACCATGAGCTAGTGGCACACGATAAAAATCATGGATCACGACATGCATTTGCGCTCGAGGACTACAGGAGGATGGGAGCAGTGCATGTCACGGTTTGATGTGTAGAGGATGACGGATCACGGTGAGGCAGCAATTAAGTACATGAGTATCCATAGTGATACGCAGGCGGATGGCCTAAGGAGGAAAGCAGACGATCGCAAGGGCACAACGGAAGATATGCGGACACATGTGATCGGACTATTAGGAATGTACCATAAACGAGGGCTAGAATAGGAATTGGGGTTTCGATTGCTGATGAGGATCATGAAGTTTGTACACTCTGCAAGGATTCATCCTTGGACAATGAGGATGACAAGAGGCCTTTAGTTTAGGTCTATAGGTTTGGCTTGGATTTTTTAGGCTGTTGAATTTCAGTCCTAATTAGTTCAAACATGATTGGTTTAGGCCTAATATTTGGCCTGAAACTAATTAGGCCAAATTTGCGTATTGGACTTGCCTAGAAGAGGTTCCTAGTATAGAGTCATCGACGTTGGATTGTGGTCACTCTTGTGTAATGAGTGTAAGTAACACTCATAACCCTGCACTTATTTGATTGCTTATGTGATTCGAGAAGGAGGATGAACGATTCTCCTAAAATGTCACCTAATTGGCTTTTTCTTTTTATAGAATAAATTTTTACTATTAAAAAAACTTTCACATGTAGAGGAGCTCGATAAAGCCAGATATAAGCCTATACATGTCGCATAGCTCATCCGAGGTGAGAATCACACCACCCCCGGGCTAGATCAAAAACTCTCTGCCACAACAATCAGTATCAAAATATATTCCAAGCAGCCGGTGGTCTAACCCGGAACAACTCTCACGTGTATGGGATCTCGATAATACTCCATGTAAGCTTATACATGTACACAACAAAAAGCCCATGTCTCGAATCCGCCATGCGCCTCGATCAACGCATCTCCACGTTATAAATAAGTCTGCGGGGTTATGATGTTACCACTCATTACACAAGAGTGACCACAATCCAACGTCGATGACTCTATACTAGAAACATCTTCTAGGCAAGTCCAATAAAAATGTTGCTCCCAAGACATTTCTTGAAAGAGGATCTAGTGCGGGTTGTCATGTTGATTCGTCGGGGTAGTCCAGCTTCCAGAAATAATCCTTCTTCACCGTTGTCTTTCTCCTTGCCAAACAAGGACTCCATATTCCACCGATGGTGGTGTCTGATCATGCATGGTGAAGCCTTATGCCGAACATATCGGCCACTTTCTTAACTCTTAATATACTTTCAGTTTTCAAATCGAACATGGTGAATAGTCTTTGGATCACTTTCTTGTCATTTCGAAAGTATATAGTCTAGAGCTGCCACATAATTGACTCCGATCCTGCTGGGAATAGAGGCTTAATTATAAAGAGTGTGCGAAAAATGGGAACACCCAACGACTTGTCTTGAAAAGTACCTAAGCAGCAAGCAAGGAAGCTTGGGTGATAACCTGCAAGCACACAATGTTGCGTTGCTGATCCATACACGGAGTATTTAAGAAAGATAAAATTCTAAGAGAGTTTTCACAACACAATTTGCCAAGGACCAAATAAGCAACAATACGGTGCATGGCAGAGCATGATCGCAATTTCAAGCAATTCCTAATAGCAGCTTGTGGAAAACCAGTTGAAACTTAAACTAAGCAAATATGTACGACAGCCACGGTTCACGATGCCTAAGGCTTCGCCAAATGGCCTTGTTGTGTGTAAAACTCTAGTTCGTTGTAAAGGGTAAATCTATTGTAATGTACAGCTCCGTTGTAAACTTCAATTCCGTAGTAAATTTGAAGCCCATTGTAAACTTTACATCCGACTATTTTATTGTAAATTATTGGTTCGTACTAATATTTTATTCCATTGTAAAGTTCAGTGGCGTAGTATAGTAAAATACCATAGTTTAGGGGCCCATAGTAATGCTACAGTCTCCAACATGCTCGGTTCACAAGTTCCGCCAGCTGTGCAAAATAGAAAAGGTCCCCCTGCAAAGGGTCACAAAATTTTCAAATAAATGAAATCAATCATAAACCTCAACGAACAAGGCTAAGGTAATGAGTGTATGCTATCACCCTAGATTAGCCAGTGGATTTCTTGGCTTTCTTTGCCATTGCTCGGGGAAGCAAATGCTCCACCATGAAGCCCTCTTCCAAAACATTCTTCGGAAGAATTGTCTCCATGACTCTTTCATCACACTCTTCACTGTTGTACCCTGCTTCATGTAAAAGATTCCACACATTCACAGCCTTGTCCATCTTCCCTATAGCATCCTTCTGAGTCCCCAATGAAGGACTTGCAGTTTGGCTGGTCTTCCAAAATGCATGCAGCTTCTTTAGCTAATGTTCAGGCTTGGACCCAACAGCGTTGATCTCCTCCAACATTGGATCCCTACCAAACCTAGCCTTAAACTTGTCCACAAACTGTCGTTGACCTCCAAATCCATAGTGGCTATAAGCACTGCTTGCTTCAGTCCTCTTGAGCAACAAGTTTCTTGGTGAGTTTGTGAGACCACCGTCAATCTTTGCTTGTTCCTCTTTCAAGAATACTTTGATGTTCCCTCTTCAAATTCTTTAGCAAGTATGACTTGATCTTGTTCTCACCCTTCAAATAGTTGCGAGCCTCCTTCCTTATATTGCGAGCCTCTTTCCAAGCCAAAACTATAGGCCTAAACTAAAAGCCTCTTGTCATCTTTATCAAGGATGAATCGCGGATAGAGTGTCCAAACTTGCGCATCCTCATCTCGCAATCGAAACCCCAATTCCTGTCTAGCCTCAAGGCATGCGTTCTCGTAATAGGTAGCTGAGACGCGGCGTCCGCCTACCTCGCTTCATTGTGCCCTGCGATCATCCGCTTTTCCTCCTTAAGTCATCCGCTCAAGCCTCACCGTGGATACTCATGCACTCAGCCGCCTATCGCATCCGCCGTCCTCTACCACAGATCAAACCGGCGTGTACAGAGCACGTGCCATTCTCGTGTAGTCTCGGAAAACGTGATCCATGATTTTTTTACGGTGCGCCACTAGCTCATGGTTTGGAACCAAAGGAACTTGTGAATTGGCAGAACGCATTCAAACTAGCACAATTCTAACTTAACTAGGGATGCGCTAGGCAAGAAAACCCTCTTATTATCCCTTAATTACATGGGGGTATATTCTCTATTCATACTCTTATTTGTCCTTGGGTTTTGGTAACTAGCATTAGGGTTAAACAAACCGGTGGTTTCGAAGTCCAAGGAAACTCTAGGGGCTAAACCCAATCAAAAAATTTTAACTAGAGTTGTCCTTGGAAAAATCTAGCCAAAACCCAAGGACAACCTCATTTATAAGGGCATGGCCTTTCAACCCAATCCCAAACGTCAAGGAATCTTCGAATCCTCACCTTAGATATCCGCTATTTAGGTTTGCTTACCACATAACACACTCTTTGACCACTTGATGGAGTCCCAGCCATGCGTGATGATTTTCATGTTGCATATGCACATGATCGTGCACGCCACGCCAGGAACTTGTTGTAATACTGAGTTCATGGACAAGTGTCGCTATACTATTGGTGCCCCTTTTCCATAAGAAGAAGATGCCCACCCTCTCCTTCAAGCATTCTTGGTAGTCCTCGTGTGAGCATCAATTTCGTGTGGAGGATCTTAGAGCTTTGGAATTTAGAGCATGCCTAGTCGCAGAGTGCTCCCAAATCAATTTCGTGGAGGATCTTAGAGCTTTGGAATTTAGGAGCACGCCTCTAGTCGCGTAGTGCTCCCAATTGCTCACGCATCAGCCAACATGTAGACACCAACACTCCTCGGCGGTTTCTTTGTTGCTTGCTCCTTCCATGGCGACTGGTCCTTCATGGACTTCCTCTTCAGGCACTTTTCCTCCTACCGTAGTGCCTACTCCCTTCTCCGATCCTACCGTCTCTTGGTTTCAGATAATTACAGCGTGACGGGCAAGAGAACCTGGACTTTGCGGCTGCTTATGTGATTCCATAAGGAGGATTAATAGTTCTGCTAAAATATCACCTAATTAGTTTTTTTTAATGGAATAAAATTTTACGATTAAAAAAAGTTTTACGTATAGAAGAGTTCGAAAACACTTAATGTAAGCCTATATATGTGCCTAGCCCACATTCAGGGGTGAGAATAAAATCAGTATAAACAAATATTCCAAGCAGCTGATGGTCTAACCCGGAACAAGTCTCACGTGTAAGGGATCTCGATAATACTCAATGTAAGGCTATATATGTACAGAAAGCCCATGTCTTAGAATTCATAGCCGCGCCTCGATCAACCGCGTCTCCTCTTGATTTATAAGATGGCTGATGACTGGAGCGATGCCGATTACTCCTTCAACGACTCAGACGGCGACCTCAACGATGAGGAAGAAGACTTGGGTTTGGTCACCAATTCAGATTCCCGGAACAAGGTGAGGTTCATTCAATGTCGTTAACTGTACAGACAACAAGGCTATTAGGCTAGCCTTAGGCACCCCATTGTACATATGTTCTCAGCTTTCAATTTTGACTGGTTTTCGATAGGCTGGTGATGTGAAATGCCTGAAATTGCTAGCGTGCTCCGTCCTGCACCCTCAGTTGTTCTTTATTTTGTCCTTGAGAAACGATTGCAGGGACTCTGTTAAAATTTGGTCTTGCTTAAATAGTGCGTGTACTCACGGATTGGCAATGTTGCGTGCTTTCAGGTCATCACCAAAGCTTCCTTGCTTGCTGCTCAGGTACTTTTCCAGACAATTGTTGTCTGTTTCAGTTTTTCTCCATGCTCGTATAACTGTATTCCCAGCAGGAGAGCTCAGTTAAGTGTCAGCTTCAGAGTGTATACCTGCGGAGCGATGGGATAGTGGTCCAGGGATTCACTACGTTCGTCTGGTTGGCTGAGCAGAGTGGCGACCTGAAGAAAGTGGCTGATGTGCTGGGCATAAGGCTTCACCATGCACGCACTCTGCTTATCCACCATCGGTGGAACGTGGAGTCCTTGTTTGGGACGCTGGCAGACAATGGTGAAGACGGACTATTTCTGCAAGCTGGGCTGCCTCCACGTGCACGGATGAACACAACTCGCACAAGTTCCACTTCAGCAGATGTCTTGGGAGCACTTTTTGAGTGTGGGACTTGCCTGGAAGAGGTTTCGCGTACAGAGACATCGACGATGGATTGTGGTCACTGTTTCTGCAATGAGTGTACGTGGCACTTGTAACCATGCACTTCATTGTCAGTCACTGTTTTGTAGCTTGAGCGCTGCCCGAATGTACCTCTTTGTTAAAGAGAATTACAGCTTCTGGATTTTGCGCTTGCATATGTGATTCCAGGAGGACTGACGGTTCTGCTCAAATGTCACGTACTTGCGTCATTTGTTCAGGTTGGACAACTTATTTTTTAGTGAAGATTAGGGATGGTGAAAGCAGACGTGTCACCTGTATGGAACCTCGGTGTAATGCTAGATGTGATGAGGACAAGGTGCGCCAGTTCGTGGGTGCAAGCCATCCTGAAATGTTGGAGCGATATGATCGCTGTCTCTTGGAATCTTACATTGAAGACAATGCGAAAGTGAAGTGGTGTCCTAGCATCCCGCACTGTGGAAACGCTATTAGGGTTGAAGATGAACCGTATTGCGAGATTGAGTGCATTTGTGGGCACCAGTTTTGTTTCAATTGTAGGGCAGAGCCACACTCTCCATGCTCTTGTGTCATGTGGGACCTATGGGTCAAGAAGTACCAGGATGAGTCAGAGAGCGTGACCTGGCTCACAATGTTCACTAAGCCATGTCCTAAATGTAAGAAACCTGTGGAAAAGAATGGTGGCTGTAACTGGGTGGGTTGCGTCTGCGGCCAGGGTTTCTGGTAAGACATTTCTTCCTTCTTAAGACTCGTTCACACTAAAAAATGCATGCATGCTGGGTATGCACCGTTTCTAAGCATTCTGGTAGTTTGCTTCAGGAAGAGCTCTTTTTGCTAAGAGAAATGCTCCAGTAAAGCCATCTTTGTGTTGTTGTTTGGCATTACAACCTATATCTGTCAAGTCGTGGAACATTGCATCCTTCTAGGCTGGCTATGTACAGTGCGTGTTTTATGCTCTCGAGGAGTGGTTATCTCACGGGGCTGACGACGTTGCATCTTTGTTAGCTGGTTATGCGGTGCTGCAACCGGTCAGCAGCACGGGGTGGATGCAATCGACGGTCACACTTGTGACCGGTTCGACGACCAGAAAGGAGAGGAGGGGGAAAGATGGAAGCGGGACCTCAAGCGGTACACATACTACCTCTCGCGCAGGATGGGCCATGTAGATTCCCTGAAGTTAGAGGAGAAGCAACGTATGGATCTTCAGAGCAAAATCACAACATTGGAAGCCCGTGAATCCAATTTCAAGGACTACACTTGGCTGACAGATGGATTGCAAACGCTTTTCCGAGCCAGGAGAACCTTATCCTTCTCTTTCCCTCTAGCATTCTTTATGTTTGGGAATGACCTGTTCAAGGATGCCATTTCTGAGAAGCAGAATACCATAAATCAGAACCTTTTTGAGGATCAACAACAGCAATTGGAACAGACAGTTGAGGGGCTGGCTAATCTTCTTGAGATGCCCTTGGGACGCAGCACTAGTGACACTGAAGTGACAGAGATCCGAAGGCAGGTCGTACAGATGACTCTGCTGACTGACACGCGTTGCAGGAGAATGTAAGAATGTCTTGCTTGATTGGTGATTGCTCGCTTGGCATTTTTATTTGGAGATTGTTCGTGCCGTGACTCACCTAGCTGCTCCGTGTGTGGCAGGTACGAGGTGATCGACAATGATTTGATGAGCTCCTTGCAGACATCAATGCATCACATAGCACCGTATAAATCGGAAGGTCCTGAACGCGCTTCTGAGCTCATGGACGATACCGACGATAAGTGAGTCCTGACCAGTTCAAGGAGTGGGTGCAGAAGTAGTCATCGATGAACTGCAGAAAACCTGTGTATTTGTTTGTGAGGGCTCCATCGTAGCACAGATTCTTGAAGTTTGCAAGGAGGATATGTCCCAATAATGTACAATGCAACAGACTGTCCTTGCGAGGCTGGATGAACCCTCTGAATTCGAAAAATTTCAATCGTCCACGGAAAACCCCAAGTCCGTCCATGTTGTCTCACGCAGTTGCTTCCATGTCCTAATCCTCAGGGTAGAAATGCGACCCGACCAGGGGAAGCTTCGCTCCAGCCTTGCACTTCATAGTAAAGACGGACGGCTGGCTGACTCAAAGGCCATGTCCAGATGGCCAACACTTGAGCATGCAGCTGCGGCCCCGTCGTCAAGTCTGCTCCCTTTGCACAGGCCTGAAGAGCTGCCACAGACACATGGCCATTTGGTCTCACACTCGACCTAGGCATGACACGATACACTTCCATGCCCTGCTCGCCTCCTCCTTCTTTACATGCGCAGAAATGATGTAAGACCAAGCGTAGGCATCTAGTTTACCAACCACTGCAAACAAATCCGTCCCCTCGACATTACAACCGGCCGTGAGCATGTATTCACCCGATGTGGTTGCATAGGAAAGTGTTTGACTGTGGTACCCCGTTGTGACAGTAAAAGCATGAACTCGGCCACGGAGGACGAGGTCCTTGTCCACCACACATTTCCTTGCCCTGAAACGTTAGTGGCATTCCATTTCACTACATCCTTCTAATCAGGCCCTTAAATACATGTACAGTGTGAGCATCGATCATCCAAGCTGCCACACGTTGTATCATGCTTAACAAACTCTGGACCGGCTACAAAAACGCCACCCTCATCTCTTCTTTAATGCCTCCATTAAGTTGCAAATGCCTGCAGGAGCACATACGTCCAGCCAAGCCCTGTTCTTGCATTCCACTGTAGTTGCGAAGTCCTGTCTGGCCCATGCCCCAGACCTGGCGGGAGTACCCTGCTATCATGGTATTCCACGTCACCGCATCTCTTTGTCAGACCAACTTCCTCAAACAATCTCCAAGCGTCTTCCAAGCTGCCGCACTGTGCATATACATGATAGAAAAAAACTGTTCGCAATCAAAACATATCAGCTTCAAACCTTCGTTCTTCAACGTAGGCACGAAGCTGTTTCCCCATGTCCAAACCGGGGTTGCGAACGCTTGCACATGCTTGCAGAGGAATAGAAATGTGCCCGGATCAGGTGCAGCCAGGCTTGCCAGGGTCAGCATCTTCCTACAGGCTCCAGCTGTCAAATGCTTCTTGTTCTCCTCACACCTGCGCCCATCCTTACCCTCCAACCTCCACTACCCTGAAGATCAGCCTACCCGTGCTCACATCTGTTAAATAATTAAAGTTCAATTAGGGTTAAAATTTTCCCAATCCATCAGATCAATTTAAAAGTATCTGGCAGTGAGGTGCTCTTGCGCTTCCCATTCCCCTGGTCAGGGTTTCAGACTATTCTAGAGGTCTTGTCCACCTAGCTGGAGCGTGGACATGCCCATTGGATATCTAAGAGACGTTAATCCAAGTTGCTTGGAGTGCTTAAATCTGTTGTCGGAACATATGAGATCGGAATTGACACTGAGCTTGTGTCATCTTTGACACTGCTTCGCTGCAAACATAAGCTTGGATTTTCTGGCTTTTTTCTTATGGAATGAACTTTCACGTGTAGGGGAGCTCGATCACACTTAATGTAAGCCTATCTATATCTGTGCCGTAGCCCACATTCAGAGGTGAGAATCACACCACCCCCGGGCTAGATCAAAATCTATCTGCCACAACAATCAGTATCAAAAAATGTTCCAAGCAGCTGGTGGTCTAACCCGGAACAACTCTCATGTGTACTGGATCTCTATCATACTCAATGTAAGCTTAAATATGTACAGGACGCCCATTCTCAGAATCCAGAGCCGCGCCTCGATCAACCGCGTCTCCTGTTGATTTATAAGATGGCTGATAACTGGAGCGACCCCAGTTATTCCTTCAATACCGATTATTCCTTCAACGACTCAGACGGCGACCTCAACGATGAGGAAGAAGACTTGGGTCTGTTCACCAACTCAGATTCCCGGCACAAGGTGAGGTGCATTCCATGTTGTTTACTGTACAGACAATAAGGCTACTAGGCGAGCCTTAGGTACCCTATTTTCCGAATGTTCTCAGCGTTCAATTTTGACTGGTTTCCGATAGGCTGGTGATGTGAAATGCCTGAAATTGCGAGCGTGCTCCGTCCTGCACCCTCAATTGTTCTTTATTTTGTCCTTGTTCAAATTTGGTCCTGCTTAAATAGTCCGTGTACTCACTGATGCAATGTTGCGTGCTTTCAGGTCATCAGCAAAGCTTCCTTGCTTGCTGCTCAGGTACTTTTCCAGACAATTGTTAGCTGTTTCAGTTTTTGTCCATGCTCTTTTAACTTTGCTCCCAGCAGGAGAGCTCAATTAAGTGTCAGCTTCATAGTGTATACTTGCGCAGCGATGGGGTAGTGGTTTAGGGATTCACTATGTTCGTCTGGTTGGCTGAGCAGAGTGGCGATCTGAAGAGAGTGGCTGATGTGCTGGGCATAAGGCTTCACCATGCACGCACTCTACTTATCTACCATCGGTGGAACGTGGAGTCCTTGTTTGGGACGCTGGCAGACCATGGTGAAGACAGATTATTTCTGCAAGCTGGGCTGCCCATACGTGCACAGATTAACACAACTGGCATAAGTTCCACTTCAGCAGATGTCTTGGGAGCACTTTTTAAGTGTGGGACTTGCCTGGAAGAGGTTTCGTGTACAGAGACATCGACGATGGATTGTGGTCACTGCTTCTGCAATGAGTGTACGTGGCACTGTAACCATGCACTTAATTGTCAGTCACTCTTTTATAGCTTGAGCGCTGCCCGAACGTACCTCTTGGTTAAAGAGAATGACAGCGTCACGGGCAAGAGGAGCCTGGATTTTGCGCTTGCTTATGTGATTCCAGGAGGACTAACGGTTCTGCTGAAATGTCACCTACTTGCGTCATTTGTTCAGGTTGGACAACTTATTTTTTAGTGAAGATTGGGGATGGTGAAAGCAGACGTGTCACCTGTATGGAACCTCTGTGTAATGTTATATGTGATGAGGACAAGGTGCGCCAGTTCGTGGGTGCAAGCCATCCTGAAATGTTGGAGCGATATGATCGCTGTCTCTTGGAATCTTACATTGAAGACAATGCGAAAGTGAAGTGGTGTCCTAGCATCCCCACTGTGGAAACGCTATTAGGGTTGAAGATGAACCGTATTGCGAGATCGAGTGCATTTGTGGGCACCAGTTTTGTTTCAATTGTAGGGCAGAGCCACACTCTCCATGCTCTTGTGTCATGTGGGACCTATGGATCAAGAAGTGCCAGGATGAGTCAGAGAGCGTGACCTGGCTCACAATGTTCACTAAGCCATGTCCTAAATGTAAGAAACTTGTGGAAAAGAGTGGTGGCTGTAACTGGGTGCGTTGCGTCTGCGGCCAGGTTTTCTGGTAAGACATTTCTTCCTTCTTCTCCTTCACACTAAAAAATGCATGCATGCTGGGTATGCACCATTGCTAAGCATTCAGGTCGTATGCTGCAGGGAGAGATCTTTTTGCTAAGAGAAATGCTTCAGTAAAGCCATCTTTGCGTTGTTGTTTAGCATTAGAACATATATCTGTCAAGTCAAGGAATATTACATCCCTGTAGGCTGGCTATGTACAGTGTGTTTTATGGTCCTCAGGAGTCGTTATCTCACGGGGCTGACGACGTTGCATCTTTGTTAGCTGGTTATGCGGTGGTGCAATCGGTCGGGAGCACTGGTCGGATGCAATCCACATTTGTGACCGGTTCAACGACCAGAAAGAAAAGGAGATAGCGAGATGGAAGCGGGACCTCAAGCGCTACAGATACTACCACTCGCGCTGGATGGGCCATGTAGATTCCCTGAAGTTAGAGGATAAGCAACGTAAGGATCTTCAGAGCAAAATCACAACATTGCAAGGCAGTGAATCCAATTTCAAGGACTACGCCTGGCTGACAGATGGATTGCAAACGCTTTTCCGAGCCAGGAGAACCTTATCCTACTCGTTTCCTCTAGCATTCTTTATGTTTGGGAATGACCTGTTCAAGGGTGACATTTCTAAGGAGCAGAATACCATAAATCAGAACCTTTTTGAGGATCAACAACAGCAATTGGAACAGACAGTTGAGCGGCTGGCTAATCTTCTTGAAATGCCCTTGGGACGCAGCACTAGTGATACTGAAGTGACAGAGATCCGAAGGAAGGTCATACAGATGACTCTGGTGACTGACACGCGTTGCAGGAGAATGTAAGAATGTCTTGGTGATTGGTGATTGCTCGCTTGGCATCTTCATTTGGAGATTGTTCGTGCCGTGACTCATCTAGCTGCTCCGTGTGTGGCAGGTACGAGGTGATCGACAATGATTTGATGAGCTCCTTGCAGACAACAATGCATCACATAGCACCGTATAAATCGGAAGGTCCTGAACGCGCTTCTGAGCTCATGGACGATACCGACGATAAGTGACTCCTGACCAGTTCAAGGAGTGGGTGCAGAAAGATTCATCGATGAACTGCAGAAACCTCTGTATTTGTTGGTGAGGGCTCCATCGTAGCACAGATTCTTGAAGTTTGCCAGGAGGATATGTCCAAAGCAGCAAACTGTCCCAATAATTTATAATGCAACAGACTGTCCTTGCGGGGCTGGATGAACCCTCTGAATTCGAAAAATTTCACTCGTCCACGAAAACCCCAAGTCCGTCCATGTTGTCTCACGCAGTTGCTTCCATGTCCTAATCCTCAGGGTAGAAATGCGACCCGATCAGGGGGAGCTTCGCTCCAGTCTTGCACTTCAGAGTAAAGCGGACGGCTGGCTGGCTCGAAGGCCATGTCCAGATGGCCAACACTTGAGCATGCAGCTGCTGCCCCGTCGTCAAGTCTGCTCCCTTTGCAAAGGCCTGAAGAGCTGCCACAAACACATGGTTATCTGGCCTCATACTAGACCTAGGCATGACACGATACACCTTCATGCCCTGCTCGCCTTCTCCGGCAGTGCGTGTCTGTTGCTTCATCGCTCGTCAAATGACCTTTGCATTTCAGTTTGCGGATTGCTCGTGCCAGTGGAATATCTTGCTTCTCCGTGTGTGGCAGGTACGAGTTTATTGACAGTGATTTGTTGAGCTCCTTGCCGTCAACAACAAATCACATAGCATGGTATAAATCGGAAGGTCCTGAATGTGCTTCTGAGCTCATGGAGCCGATCACGAGTGAGGTCCAGTTCAAGGAGTGGGTGTAGAAAGATTCCATGAACTGCATAGTACCTGCGCAATTGTTTGTGAGGGCTAGATCGTAGCACAGATGTAGAAAGATTCCATGCACTGCATAGTACCTGCGCAACTGTTTGTGAGGGCTAGATCGAAGCACAGATGTAGAAAAATTCCATGAACTGCATAGTACCTGCGTAATTGTTTGTGAGGGCTAGATCGTAGCACGATGCTTGAAATTTGCAAGGAGGACAAGTCCTCTTAGGACATATCGCAAGCAGTAGACTGTCCCAATAAGTAGTTAACAATGCAGCATACTGTTCTCGCAGGGCCGGATGAACCTTCATAATTCGGAAAATTATTCTCGTCCGCGGAAGACACCCAAAGTCCGTCCATTATTGTCTCCTGCGGTGCTTCCATGCCTTAATTCTTAGTGTAGAAATGTGTCCCGATCAGGGGATCTTGTTCTTCATTGTAAAGACGGACGGCTCCCTGGCCCAAATTATAGGAAATAAGGCAGGATCAACCTATGTGTATGTGGAGAGGGATGGAGGAGAAGGAAGAATGATTAAGAAAGAATGAGTGTCTTGGGTACGTTGTGCCTTTTGTAGTCACCCTCGTAAGGGTGCAACTTCACATCGGGGATCTGCCAATCTATGTAGTTCCAATACTCCCCCTCATACTAGGTATGTAGGGCAGATAAACTATCTTGTCTAGGGAGTGCGCAAACTCTAAGGAGTGAAGTGAGGCTATGGGCTTGTCAGGTGGTAAGCTTTTGGTCAAGATATTGATAGCTAGGGTTGATGTCTCCTCCTCATCTGCTTGCGCACATAGACACGGACTCCAATTGACAACTAGCCAAAATACGCCTAGCATTCAACTCTAGTGAATATGGAAGTGCTTGTTCCAAATTTTCCTCTCCCCCAACTGCCGACCGCAGAAACCTCCCCCTGAGTCGAGCAAGCTTGCCTATCTTGAGTGTGGGAGTCCAATTGCCGAAGCGTGTCATATTGCAAAGCATAATTCAAACGAAGGGCAAAGTTGGTGATCTAAGGCAAAGCTACGCAGGAGGCATTAGCGGTAATATCTAAGACAAACAAGCTGCCTTATTTAGGGCAAATGGCGAGGAGTCGACGAGAATGGTCAAACATAAGACATAGGGTAGGAGCGAAGACGAAAGTATAGCCAGCGTCGAGCGCCTGACCAACGGAAAAGACGTGTTGACGTAAGAGAGGAACATATAGAACATTGTGGAGTATACGCACTTGAGGGTTAGGCAAGCTGAGCGCTACTGTACCTGAGCCCATAATGGCGAGCTGTGAGTCGTCGCCAAGATGGATGTAGCTAGCAGACGGGCTTGGCTAGAAAGAGAAAAACCATTCTTTGTGCCAAGTCATGTGTTAAGTTGCGCCGGAGTCCACAATCCAAGCATCTGAATCCGAAGACATATGTAAACACACTAAGAATAAGCAAGCTCCATGGGAGACGCTGCTGGAGGGGTGTTACTCCTCCATATCCGCCAGCCACTTTGGGCAATCACGTTGGTGATGCCCGAGTTGGTGACAATAGAAACAATTCCTAAGACGACGCTTGCAATTCGGATTCATAGACGGGTTGCCGCCCGTGCTAGAGTATCCGCTGCGATATCTCACTCTATTGGGGCCAGGCCCTCTGCGGTTGAAGAGGGCCATGCTATCAAGAACGGTAGTGTTGACTGCCTTCCTATGCTATTCTTCCTGCTTCAAGAGAGCAATAGTCTCATCCAACAGCCTAGGGTTGGCCGTTTGGATCATCACCAACACCGACCAAGAAAGTGGCATGGACTACAACATCTGGAAGGAAGCGTCATGATAGGTGTGGCGCTACTTTCGCTGATGGCCAGCCGGGCGCGCACAATCCCGTGTCGTTGTAATAAGGGGTCCGCTCCCAAGAGAATGATAGGCTCTGTTTGCCACGTTTCAATCGTTTCTCACCTCACTTAGTATCCGTCCAGTCTCAACACACCTATTATCGTTTTACACCTAACTACCCGCAACGTTCACCGACAGGCCCGGTGCGGCCAAACGTTTAAGGACCCGTTCGCGTCTGTGTCGTTCAAGTTCGTCACTCATCCCTCGAGTCCATTCCTCTCACCACTCTCACTACACTCATCGTCCTTGGGGGAAAACACGGGTGGCTACGCGGTCCGGACCTCCTCCGTCGCTCTGCCGGGCCTCTCCGTCCGGGCTCTTGCGCCCTCCCGAGTTCCTCCGGCTCTGCAGTTCATCAGGTCAGCGGGCGGCTGCTGCAGGCAAGGGTCCCTAGTCGCTATTTCACACACCACCACACGTTGGGGTCCGTCACCGGGACCTTGATCGATCTCTCGGGGCCCGGCTGCTCGGTGACTCGGGGCTCGCGTTAGAAGGCACACAAAGGACTGCAAAGGCAGCATCAACACCAAGAAAGATACTTTACTAAAGTAGCCTCGACCCTCTTATACTCGCCCAAGTCAGGCGTCTTTATTACCCGTATTACGGTGGTGGCCATTTCGGTATACTAATCGACCGCCTACCATCTTATTCCTTCCTCCTATCTCCGTCGTGGTGGGCACAGGAATGCCCTTGGTCCCGTCTTGGCGTGATGGCCCAATCCCGCTCGGCGATTGGCGCACCCAATCGGATGATTCCGCGGGACCCTCCCTTCCGGAATCTGTGGGTTGGGCTACCGGCGGCGGTCTGATGACCGCGGTCACCACGACGTCTTCCTCCCCTGGCCCCCTAGTGGGTCCCCTCCCAGTAGGGCCACCGACTGGGTGCTCTACCTGCGTAAGTCGGAGGGGGCTCCTCCTTGTCTCCCGAGTCCGGGCCTTGGGGTCCGGTCTCGCCTCCGGAGTCCGGACCTCTAGGTCCGATCTTCTTTCTCGAGTCCGGACCTCAGGGTCACTACTAGAAACAGCATTGTTTGTTATGCTGCAGTATTACGGAATATTGCCTTCTTGTTACGTAAGCGATGACTTTGTTACACAAGGCATGTGGTGCCGGACCTAGGCGTAATAAACCTCGTAACACGAAGACTGTGACAACCAATTCTTATAACGGTTATGAGGTGCGGGGTAAGGCCCGGTGGTACGCTCGGTAACCCGGGTTTGTCAGTGTTTCTAACCCAGGTGCTGACAATGTCGGTCCGTGGTGTTGGATGTGTGCTGCCCTCATGTTCGCACGTGCGCTGCGTTTTGGAACTGCGAGCCGCTCGGACTTTTTTATTTTGAATTCTAAAGGTTTCCGGGGTTTCCGCTGCTGGTTTTGACGCCTCTCTCCCGACATGTGTGAACTTGCCATGTGGCATGTACAATGTCCGCTTGGCCACATTATATTCTCGCATGATTTACTGAATTTATACCGCGCATTTTATAGGTGGCTCTAAACAGGAATACATATAAATTCACAAAACTTTGCATGTACTATACGGTATCACAGACGTATCGCTCAGTTTGCGTGATTCACGGAAGACCTTACGGAGTATGTGCATCAAGCACTAATCATAATCACTGGGTATCTCACGCTGTATCGCTCATGGCCTTTTTCGCCTTTCGCTCTTTTCGCTTCGGTCCTCGAGGGTTTGTAGGCCGCCTTTTTCCAGCCGATGCGTAGCGCTCTTGATGAATGCCATCCTCATGCACATCGTGCTCTGTTTGTGCTGCATGAGAAAGAATCACATCAACCCCTAGCGCGCACATGCATGTGGACATATAAATTTGGTCATGGCAGCTCACCTTCGACCCTTTCGCTTTGTCTTTCCCCTTGGCACTTGCGGCACTTTGAGTCACTGCTGCAGCTCGTGCCCTCGTTACTCTGCCCTCCAATGTGGCAGCGCGGTGTACTTTATGCCGTCCCCTTGTTCTTGAAACTTTCCGTCAGATTCGGCATTCGACATCGTCGTGTCAAATTCGATTGGCCTCCTCCTAGTGACTACGATGTTGTGCCATACGCCACCGTATGTTGTTTTCCATGTCCTTTCACCCTCGCTTCCTCCTCCTCTGTTGCTTCCCCATCCTCGTTGTCTTTGCCTCCGCATTAACTTCACGGCTGTTTCCTCTTCACATTCGAATCACCTTTGATCCCTTCTTCATCATTTTCCCCCGCACCATCCACGGCGGGCGTCGTCATATCTGCTACCTTCGAATCCGGATCAATTATTGCAGATTTTCGTGAATGCTTTGACCCATTTCTCTTCGTGGCGTCTCGCTTGGCCTTGCATACCCTCGGGGATTTCAAAAACTTCGGGCACGGCTCCTCCCGCATCCCATAGTTCCATTTTTGTTAGTGGGCGGAGTGATCCAAAATCACACTCCTCGTCGGTTGGCTCCCTCCCATACTTCTCTTGGAACTTAAAACCCATCCACTCGTCCACTTGGCCCCATGGATTGGGCCCTTCTCCATTTGATTTCTCGATCGTCTTAGGCGCAAGTGATGCCTTGGATGGCAAAAATTTCCATCTTTGCGAGTTCAACCCGTGCCCATGTGAGAATCTCCCATACCCTTTCATCGGCTAGTGGAGGCTGAAAAATCTGTCAATTTTGCCTACCCTCTTCTCCTCCAGGCCTTGAGGCTTTGGCCTCGACATACCTCTTGTTCCTTGTTCAGTGTATTGGTGAACTCGGTGAAATCATCCCTTTGCGAGAAGATCCGGCGGCCACTTCTGTGCACATTTTCTTCCTCCGAGACAACGGCAAGTCGCTCCACTTTCCTGGAATTTCGTTTGCCGCTCTGCGTGTTACTTCCATGAACTTCTTATGCCTCGGGACGGTCAAGCCCCGAAGGTCAATGTAGATGGAGGCTTTGGCTTCCCGTGTGCTCCATATCTTCGCCTTCACTAGTTATTTGCTCTTGAATCCACCCTACTCCCGTGTTTTCAGCAAAGCTCGGACCGATTCGGTGTTGTCTATTCCACCCTGGCCTTGGCCCATCTTTGCGAAACATTGTGGGGAGGAAGCACCGCCTCTGCGACAAAGTTCCGCCATACCTCGTGCAATGCGGCGGCGAGCAACACGATGGCCACCGAGATTCCCTTCCGCTTCATAAGCTTCTTGGGAATCCGGAACTTCATCAGGTGGGAAGAAATCCTCCCCATATGCAGTTTGCCGACTTAGTGATGCCAGCGGATCCCACACTGCATTTCCATTTCTCCCCAAACTCCAGCCGTCTGGGAAATCAAGGCGCTACCATGCACAGCATAGCACGGCGGCCGGATATGTCAGTCTCGAAAACAAGTAGGAGGGCATGTGGACGCATATAGTACATGGTCATAGGCAATTGCATGCGGTAAGCGGTTGCTCACTTTCAATCGAAATTCACATAGCCTACAAAGGAGTGCACTATGCATCACACTATAGCTACAACCATCCACCACAACGATATGAACATGTTATGGGTGGGTCATCGGCTGTCACCGGCCATACATCACGGTAGGACCATCGAATTACGCGGCTAATCCTGCGGTCAAGCAAGGTCGTAAGTTTGGGACGCAAGCTCACGCCGGGATGCGTCCACAACCTCGCCACACTTCCACCGGATTGCAGGCAAGCAGATATTTCAATCCTTCAAGCCCGGTCGATTGCGAATACCAAGCGATGTTCGAGGCGAAGCGAAGCTATCGGTGCACACCTCGGAAGGGTGTGGGTGTGCACAGGCGTCGATTCTCCTCCCATCCACACAACGAGGTCGATTCTTCGTCTTCACGATCAACCACGCTTGCATGGAAAAACCTATACATTTCTTGCGGACGGTGGTTGTTCTATAAAAAGAAAACAACGAGTCTAACGTGTCGGGATAGCGACAACGGCATGCGCGCCGATTGGATGTTGTTGGCACGCTACGATGGGAAGAAATGTCACGTGGTTGTATGCTTCTTCCATCACGGTCGAGCCATACGCAAAAGTCAATATCGGATGCGAATGCTATATTGAACCTACACACTCCCTCGCCACGGATTCTTAATTCAAATTGTGGGGCTGCACATTGCGCGCTCTTGCGGACGAATGACCAGCTGTTCCCTCGATGTCTGCCGCACCATGGTGAAATGACCAGCGCAATGAAACGTGCTCCATAGTATGCCGCCTCGAAATGGCTGCCAATATCTGCCGGATCTTCTCTCCCCTCTTGAGTGTGGCCCATCTTGTGTTCGCATGGATTTTATTGCGGACCGGTATGCATGCAAACCGGTGGAGGTCGATCTCTGCCACCTTGAGTGCTTGTTACCGGCATGCACTTGCCACCTTGATGCTTGTTACTGAAGTTGCGGCGTATCCGCCTCATTGAGCAGCCAAATCCTTTAACCTAAAAACCTTTATGGGCACTTATAGGTATTAGAAAATGCCATAATCCAGGACAATGGCCATTATCCAAGGACAATGGCCATTATCGGACAATGGCCATTGTCCTGATGATACCTGGCCAGGAAAATGGCCATTGTCCAAGGACAATGGCCATTAGCCAGGACAATGGCCATTAGCCAAGGAAAATGGCCATTATTCTTCATTAAATACCAGCGCAACCTCATCGTGTCATCAAGTGGCATGGCGGTCGTTGGCGGCTGCCGCCGACCACCGGACGCCCGCGTGGGCCGCTCATAACCTCTGCGGTGCGAGCACGCTTGTCGGTAGCGTGCCGCCGATTGTGTGAACTGCATTGTCAAGATGCTAATCTCCTACTTCATGCTACCCATCCTTCCGCCACGCTTTCGATCGAGCTTTGCCGTGTTTGATTATATACGTACTGCTAGCACCTTCCCCTGCACCCTTCAATGTCGGCATCTTTGGAATGTTTCCTCGTTTGTGCACACGGCCTCCCTCACCTCGTCCTTGTTGCCCATTTAATTGTGGATGGTGGCTTTGCGAGCATTGGCGGAAGTGGACTTGGCAATGGCTGGAGAGCCGTTGGAGGCGGAGACGCGGTTTCTCGCCCACATGGAGGATCATCCGAGACATGGGTTGATGCTGGACATATCGGCGACTTCCCTCAATCGAGCTGTGGAGCGAAGAAGGTGCTCGGTTGAGTTCTTTGCTCTCCGGACATCGAGTGATGTCTTAGATGCTCATGACGTCGCTCGAGGTGGAGGTGTTTCTTTGGAGATCACGGTGGATGGATTTGTTGCGGTTGGATATTCGGGATTGGTTTTATCTGAGGCGCGGACTTGGTGGGTCCTATTGATTCAGAGAGGCAGTGCGGGCTCGCCTTAAATGTCGTATTGCACGTTATTAACTCCGATTGTTTTGGAGTGCGCATCCTCCATTATGGAAGGGCGAGAGAAGTAGGATGTGAGTTGAGCTGGTTGACACGGTTCGTTCAGACACCCTTATGTTTTGATGCCACAAAGGCCCTTGCCTATGCCGCAAAGCAAATTGATTTCAATCTTTGAGCATGCCGTCTGTCTCTCGGTTTCAATCCCCGTCTATAATCCTAGTTTCATTGTGCATCTTTCTCACAGCGGCGACTCCCATGTATCAAGCGATCGGATGAAAGCGTCAACCTTGTAAATCAATCTTCATCCTCATTTGCTCCCGCCGGCTCTCCACCCGTGCGGGAGTAGGGGGCCCACCCTCTATTCTCCGCTTGACCATCCGGATGTAGGATACCTGCGTCACTTGATGCGGCCATATGAATGGTGTGTCCATGTCATGCGGTGATGCGCTAATGACGGTGTACACAAGGTCGAATCCAGCCAATGTAGACCTTATGGTGGAATCGCCATTGGGTTGCACTCATACCACTTAACCTTCAAGATAAGAGGTTCATACCACGAGGCCCGCGCAATATCTCTTGCACATTGCCGTAGTAAGTCCGATCCCTCCGTCTCCCATTACGTCGTGTAGACACCGCTATCTTGGGTGGTTTTCCTGTGCATATCTGCGACTATAGTGCGGAGGTGGCTACCTTTGCATATCATGTGCTTGTATGCGTTGCCACAATGGAAGGGCCGTCCATGGAGCGCAGCGTCATCGATCATATGCGGCAAGCCCTCCCAACGTCCTCCATTTCACCATCATGAATCCAAGCCCGAAAGGAAGGGTTGTGTCCCATGTCACTGGTTAATTTCCTCACGGTACATCGTAAGAAAGGGTCCATAACCGTGGTGTGTAACGAAGGTGTGGACTTGTGCGACTCCGTGTGGTAAATTTGTATGCTCGTCCTATCCCTAAGGTCTTCTCGTGGGCATCCCTCTGACACCGCGCCAAATATGGTCGGTGTGGATAATGTTCGGAGAAAGGACTTTGCATAATGCAAAGACTCATCTCGTAACCTTCCGCCACCCTCCGGTTTGCTCTTTGGCGGATTGTTCCTTTCTGCTTCCGGATACCTTTCAGCGGGATACATCCGCCATACGTGAACCGCCCTAGAGCTGCAACCTCATCCACCAAGTGGATTATGAGATGGGTCGATATGTCGAACAAGTTTGGAATTCTCTTTCCAACTCACACATCACCTGATGCACTCTTGTTGCATTCTCCCAACCTCATGGCGGTATTCTTGAGGCATATCCACCGATAAAGTTTTGTGAGTCCGCCCTTTATATATCTGGATGGTTTGATTCGACCTCGCAAAACAATTGGAAAATAAATCTCCATGAGTATATGCCAATCATGGGCTTTCAAATTCCCACTTACCGTAGACATCTTTGCCGCAATGTTTGGCCTTATCCATAGGTAACCTTATTGCTTGCATTTCCAAAAAAACCAAATCCAAGTCTGGCTTCGAGAGGACATAGGGAGCTAGCAGAAACGTTTCCCTGTTCCCTGCCAAAGGCCATAGCTCCTTCTTTCCCCCATATTGTTCCATGTCTAAGCGTGATCTAATATCATCTTTCTCCCCTATGAAGGTCTGCCACATAGCCTCCGCATTGTTCTTTTCAACGTGCATGACATCTTTCTGTGCCCACTTAAGCATATACCTCCAATACGGCAGATATTCAAACCAGAAAGACCTGCGGCGGGTCCCGAACTTGCCCCTTTCCCTCAACTCTCTCACTGTTGCAACCTCTCTCCTGTCCATATCCTGCATGAGGTCATCATAGGAGGGGGGTTGTGGGCGGGGACGCCTCTCCTCTTCATTATTGTGACGATCCAAGTCCAGCCTCCGCATTGGATGGTTGCGCGGAAGCCACCGCCGGTATCCAAGGTACTCCTCCTTATACGTGGTGGGCCCAGCGAGTGCAACGTGCCCCAACAATCTACACATGCCCTAGAACCTTTCACGAAAGCTTTTAGTGTACCGATTCCGGATAATCACTATGGTGTGCGGCAAGCGGCTCGCAACACAAGCGCCTAGGATCTTCCGATGGGAGAAAAGTCTTCCATAGGGATCCCATGCCATAGGTCTTTTAGCTCCTCCAAGAGGTTCTAGGTAAACATCAAAGTTAGGCACAATATGGGGACCCGGACGATAAGGGCATGATGATATGACCGATCTTTGTGCTAAGCCATGGCGGTAGGTTGTGCAAAAAAAGCATTACAGCCAAATGGATGTCGTGGTGACACCGTGTCCAAAAGGGTTAAATCCGTCATTGCGAGCGAGCGGATGTTCCGAGTTCACTAAAGCCATCCAATCCATCAAGAGCCTCACGCGGTGTGTCTCACTACTAGAAAAAGTCGTATTTTAGCGGCTTTTACAACAACTTTACCTTTTACAGCGGTGTTGTAAAAGGCCGTTATAAACACATAGCATTAGAGGTTGTTGTAAATGACCAAATATTGTATATCGTATGTATAAAAATAATTTATACGGTATATATGTATTTATCGCTCACTGTATACCTTATTACAATTGTACATTACTACCGTATTTCGACTATACATTACAAAGGGTAATTTACTCTTGGATATTGCAACAGGATATTTACTACTACATATTACATCGGGACATTTACTACTATATTTAATAACAAGTTATTTACTACTATAAATTACAATAGGATATCTACTACCATAAATTACAATAGATCATTTACTCGGAAGTTACAACAAAACATCTACTCGGACATTACAATATGCAATTTACAACAAACTAATCATGGTTAACATCTTACGGTTAATTAACAATGCTTAGTTAACTATGGTTTTAATCGGGATTAAGTAACTAGAGTTAATTAACTCAAGTATTGTAACTATAGTTAATTAATTACTGGTTTAAAATTCAAAACCAATTCCACCAAAATTCAAACCATTTCCTAAATTCTTGTTCTAAATTGCTTTAATTCCATTGTAAAGTCCGTTGTAAATTCTCCTTTTAATTCTGTTGTAAATTCTCCTTTTAATTCAGTAGTAAATCCTCCTTTTAATTCTGTTGTAAATTCTCCTTCTAAATTATTGTATCGATCCAAGTCCGGCCTCCGCATTGGATGGTTGCGGAAGCCACCGCCGGTATCCAGTACTCCTCCTTCTACGTGGTGGGCCCGAGAGTGCAACGCCCCAATCTACACATGCCCTAGAACCTTTCACGAAAACTTTGTTAGTGTACCGATTCCGGATAATCAGCTATGGTGTGCATGCGGCTCGCAACTGAACGCCGTCTAGGATCTTCCGATGGGAGAAAAGTCTTCCATAGGGATCCCATGCCATAGGTCTTTTAGCTCCTCCGAGAAGAGGTTCTAGGTAAACATCAAAGTTAGGCACAATATGGGGACCGGGGCGATAAGGGCATGATGATATGACCGATCTTTGTGCTAAGCCATGGCGGTAGGTTGTGCAAAAAAGCATTACAGGCCAAATGGATGTCGTGGTGGACTGTGTCCAAAAGGGTTAAATCAAATGCATTGCGAGGGCCGAGCGGATGTTCGAGTTCACTAAAGCCATCCAATCCATCAAGAGCCTCCAGCGGTGTGTCTCACTACTAGAAAAAGTCGTATTTTACAGCGGCTTTTACACAACTTTACCTTTTACAGATTGTTGTAAAAGGCCGTTAATAAACACATAGCATTAGAGGGTTGTTGTAAATGACCAAATATTGTATATATCGTATGTATAAAAATAATTTATACAGTATATATGTATTTATACGCTACCTATACCTTATTACAAGTACATTACACGTATTTTACGACTATACATTACAAAGGGTAATTTACTCTTGGATATTGCAATGGATATTTACTACTACATATTACATCGGGACATTTACTACTATATTTAATAACAAGTTATTTACTACTATAAATTACAATAGGATATCTACTACCATAAATTACAATAGATCATTTACTCTGGAAGTTACAACAAAACATCTACTGGACATTACAATATGCAATTTACAACAAACTAATCATGGTTAACATCTTACGGTTAATTATGCTTAGTTAACTATGGTTTTAATCGGGATTAAGTAACTAGAGTTAATTAACTCAAGTATTGTAACTATAGTTAATTAATTACTGGTTTAAAATTCAAAACCAATTCCACCAAAATTCAAACCATTTCCGCCAAAATTCTAACTGTTCTAAATTGCTTTAATTCCATTGTAAAGTCCGTTGTAAATTCTCCTTTTAATTCTGTTGTAAATTCTCCTTTTAATTCAGTAGTAAATCCTCCTTTTAATTGTAAATTCTCCTTCTAAATTCTGTTGTAAATTCTCAATTCTCTTACATTGTAAATTCTCCTTTTAATTCTAATTCTGTTGTAAATTCTCCTTTTAATTCAGTAGTAAATTCTCCTTTTAATTTTGTTTCAAATTCTCCTTTTAATTCCATTGTAAATTCTCCTTTTAATTCCGTTGTAAATTTTGATATTAATTGTTGTAAAATATAAAAATAATTTCTGCTCAATATCTTGTTGCAAACAATATGTAGGGCTATAGTCAAGTTCCCCAAAAATGCCCCTCTGAGAATGCTTCTGTATTAATACTCTGCCACGAACTCTACATTGGTCTACTTTAAGAGAAGCATCTGCGGACCTACGATTCTGGATTCCTTCTTCATTCCTCCACCCTAAACACGACTAGCACGCAAAATGGGATCATGAAAGTGAACATCAACATCTTATCAACAACCAACTCGGCTTTCAAACAAGGTACATTGAGGTGAGTCCAATACCAACAATCGAATCGGTTTCTACTCCTTCTCATGCCGACGTGGATTCCAATGATTCACCAAAAGCCATCATCCACACTCTTGTTCAAGATTGCTGCATGACCTCCTCATCACACTCTGTCATAGAATAGCCAGCACCTCTCAAATCATTCCACATGGTGGCCTTCTCCTTCTTCCCTTTTCGATCAAACATGGGAACCACACGAGGTCTTGGCATGGAAGACTCCTTCCAATAGGCAGCAAGCTTTTTAGCCAATTGCGGGGTTTCGTGCCACCTCAATTTCAGTGGGTGGGATCCCTTTCAAACTGCGCTTAAAGCGAGCCACAAAACCTTTCGACCACCCAAACCAAAAAGCATGAGTCCGAGTATCTCCGGCCTCTTTCCTTCTCACAAGACCATCTTTTCTTTGGGAGGCGACTACTCCATCTATCTTGTCCCTCTCTTGCTGGAGGAGGACTTGCCAATGCTCCTCCTTCACGGACTTGGGCTTGCTCTTCTTCACCCGGCTAGAAAACCACTGAGACCCTAAGATTGTTCCTCCAAAATTTCAAGGAGGTATTAGAGAAAAGCGCAATGTAATAGCCTCCATTTCCCAAGGTCCGACACCCTCAGGAGGTTAGTCTCCACAGTAACTTGGTTGCGGTGGCTCATCATCAAAAGATAGACACAGAGGATTGCAAAAACTTCATGCTCCAATGACATTGGTCCTTCATGTGTAGAAAGGAGTCGAATCATGCTTGATCCACTGCAATAACAACACAATAATTTAGGCACAGACGGATAGCACAACTGAATCACATGACTAAAATTGAGAATATAAATCTAGGCACCCAAAGACATGACATGGCGAAACCATCTATATTAGAGGCTGGACAAGGAGGGAGACATGCACTGTCATGGGACATATGTCCTCTGTGGAACCAAGAATGAGGCGTCAAAAATCGGCGCCGCCTCGTGGCTCGGTTCTTCCTTTGTGGTGCAATATGCCCCTCTGTGCATCTGCCCTCACTCTCTTGTTGCTTGGACCTCGAACCACGAAGGAAGTGGAGTTCTCTCGGTGGAGGATGTTCCCTTTATGTTGAGGATGGACTCGGGACCTCCCTGTTGCGAACTTCCAACACCTCATCACGCAACAAAACATCAGCCGGGAAGCCCATGAGGAGCACCCAGTAACATTGATCCTCATAGATTCCACGGGGCCATTGGACTTAGGGGCGGAGGAGCATTCACCACTAGGATGCGCTCTTGAGGTTGGGCACAACACTCGGTGGTGGGTCATCAAGAGTTGACCACGACACACCTCGTGCCTTCTCAACAACACATGCAGAGGCCGTCAATTACTGCAAGGACTTGAATCATGGATTGTCAATAGAAATGGCTGGAATTTGAGCCTTGAGCACATGCAGACACGGAGCAAGATTCGAGGAGTAGGGTGAGCGGGCACATGTCGCTCATAGTCCATTGGGGCTGAGACAAAATCGGCAACATGGTCAAGCTTCTTTGGCGTCTGCAGCTCTGGTGTTGGCCCCTCCTCGATTGACGTTGGGGCTCATGAGCAAGTTCGGCAACCCATGCGGCATCTCCGGCTGCCTCCCCAAACTTCAGCCGAGACACAAAGTTGCCACCACAGCTCACACTCCTTTGCGCATTGGACAAAATCCAGCACCATGGTTAGGCACCTTGCGTTTCTAGCTCCTCCTGAATAGTTTGCCCCCTCCTCGCGCCTCCATGAAACCTCGGGAGGTTGTAAGCACCTCCCATACCTCCCTCGCTTGTTCCACGGGGACACTCATAACCTTGTCCTTGCCGTCTGCTGCAACTGCTCCTCTATCATCCCCATGCGTCACCGCTCTCTCCAGTCCGTCTCTTCTATGCTGTCGTTTCCAGAGTTGGGTATCTTCACTCTCCGTTTCACTTTCAATGCATGTCATCCTGGAGTCGGCCTTAGCCTTGATATTCTGTGTTGCCTTAGCCTTTGCCACTCCATTTACTTTGCCCCAGCCCCTCCCTCTGCCCTTCCAGAGTGCTGTTCCCCTCCCGGTGCCCCCTCTCACAGCATCATCTTCCACAACCTTTACGCACACGCTTGAAACGCTCATCCCGCGCCTCCCTCGTCCTCGGGTAGCTTTGCTACGAGTTGTTGTTGGTGGACTATTTGACTCCCCATCTGACAGCCTCTGCTCTTCTTCAACCAAGTTGTCTGTTGTAGATGTCTGGGCTCTAGATTGGGCTCTAGATTGCTTGACTCTCCTCCACGTCTCTTTCGGTCGATGGCTTCTCACCCGGCAGCTTTCCGGCGGATGCAAGTTCACACTAGTCAGCGGCGGTCGTACTCCCCAACGTCGCGCCGGCGGCCCGGAGGGCCGCCAATGCACGTCGGTCCCGGGTCCGACTCCGCATGGAACTCTAGCTTTTTGCCACAAGCATCGGAGGAAGAATGTGCGCTACTCCAGTCTTGATGCAGGAGGAGCACAGGCGCTGCGCAAACACTAAGCGTCGGACCGTGGCCGCCACCCAAGCTTCGCTCTTAGCCCGCACCTACAAAGCGCCGGACCGTGGCCGCCACCCAAGCTTCCCGCTCTTAGCCCCACCTTCCCCGACTTGAGCCCATAGCCGTTGCCGCGCCGCGGACCTAATCGGCGTGTCGGAAGAAGGCCGGATCGCCGTATCGGCCGTATCTTGCGGAGACCGCGGACGAGGGCACGGCGATGGGCCCTGCTCCATGTGATACGCCGGCACCACCGCTTGTTGGCGTACCCGCGCCGAGAATCCTTCAAATTTCCCACCACCGGAAATGCTCGGCATCTAGGAGGCGGGCGGGGAATGCCCACCTCCGTTGCGTGAGGAGATCTGCCGCAGCGTCGGTGGCATCGCTGAATCAGTTGGGAGACCGAACTTGGAAGTCATGGTGGCCGGTCTTGGCGGGCTCCGCGACCCGAAGGCTCGGCATCTAGGGCGGGCGGGCGGGCGAGGCCCAACGATGGATCTTAATTGAGGTGAGCGGAGTAAGTTGTGATTCTAATAGCCCTCTTTCGAAGCGTGCTTTCCTCATAATGCACTTTGAAACACGGTGCTCAGTCTTTTCATTGTTTTTGCAGATATTGGCTCGCGTTCTTTGAACACTTGCCTGATCTTGTAGAGGCAGTGAGTGCCTCGAGTTTTCCAGCTCTGGTGATCAAGTCCTATCTCACTATTGTTCTTGTTTGGTTTAGTTGTTCTAAACCCTTTGCCCAAAACGTTCAGGCTGTTGCTAGTGAAGGAGTCGAGGATGCCAAGAGGAGGGTGATGCATTTGCTCAAGCCTTCAGGGCTCACCTTGTAAGGCAGTCTTCTCTCGTCCTCTAGGAAAAATGGCAATTGTGTTGATCATTCATAGCTTATGAACTTGATTTTCCTTTGGTTTAGCTGCTCACTCCACTCGTTTGCTAGACTATGTGAGGAGCCTGCTGCGTATGGCAAACTTGGCAGCCCTTGTTGGAAATGAGAGAAGAATGTCTGCGAGTTCCACTTCATGGATGCTTATAGATCAATCAAGCGGTGATCCATTTCCTCGTGAACCTTGTCAAAACATTACTTGATGAACAGTTGAGTGTGATCTTGTATTGTTGGTCGTGTTAGGAACGAAGCAGCTTTGGCAGTGTTACCTGATCTGCTATCGGGCTCGACAGCATGGAGCCGGTACTTTCTGTTGTCCGTGCTTATCTTGTCTGTGCTTGTCTTTCTTTGCTAATTATTGTAGTATTTATATTTTGTTGGACACTAAGGAACACTGTTATGGCAGAGGACAAGATGGTTGGCTATCATAGAAGGCGTTCTTGCTGCAAACATATTTGACTGGGGTGCACGTGCATGTGTATGTATCAGAAGGGCACAATTCTTGAAATCTATCAATGAGCGGAATAAGATGCAGCGTCCATGGCAGTGACTATTACAATCTTAAAGTTGTGTAGACTTACAGTTATGCGTGCAGAAGTAGTCATCGTGGCCTAAGCGGTGGATGACTTTGACACACTGGAAAGAGGTTGCTTGGCGATCTTGATGGAACACCGCCCACCACAAGCGAGCACTGCTGTTTGTTGACAACTCAGGAGCGATGTGGTACTGGGCATGATTCCATTGCCGCGAGCTTTTGAGGCGAGGGACAGAGGTGCGCTCCTTGAGGCTTTGCGTGATCTGCTTCACCAAAGCCAATTGGTTCTTAACTTTGGAATCTTTTCCCAGGTTGTGCTTGTTGCGAACTCCCTTCCGCCATAAATGATGTCATCGAGGCTCCCAGGTGTTGTGGCTGCTGCAGCAAAGGTGAGAATTTTATCATTTATCCAGAAGGTAGACTTGCGGTAGAAACATTGACTTAAACCTCCTCCACTCTGTGTTTTCAGCATAGTGACATCCTTGCAGCCAAGGCAGGAGATTCTGATTGATGCAATGGAGCCAGAGAGCAGTTTCTTCTTCCACATATGAGACCCCAAGCTGATGATAGCTGAAAATGGATGTGGAAGTCCACCATCGATCTTCGTCAAGTCATCGAACTTGCTGCTCTCGGGATGCAGATCTGGTACTTCCTTCCTTCCGTCTTGAAGCTCATCGTTATATCTTGTGATCGACAGATTCACAGAAGGAACTTCTGGTTTGGCTCGTCTTGGAAGGGATGGGACGAGCTCTTAACACAAACTGGGCCGATTTAAATGTGATGCTCTCAAGGTGAATATATCTTTCATTTTCCGAATATGTTCCTGAATTTGTGGAGGACCACTGTCGTCTGACTGAATTGACGTGCTTAGTGTAGCTATGCTAAAGAACAAGCATCTGGCCGGGCAGGTGGTGGGAAGATGTACGACTCTGTTTGTGATTCGAGCCTTGGAACGGAGCTGCGAGTTTAACTAGATAGAGGAAGAAGGGCTGCGATGAGGCATTTTCGTCATTCATATTAAACATTGACATAGGAATTTGATCGAAATTGCTCCTCAAAACCGACTTGGCCGAGTGTGACTGCGATTGATTGACAGTTCCTTGGTCGTTATAATCATCCATCCACTAGAAAATTTGATGTTCACAAACCAAATACAAATCTCGTCAAACTAGCGTGCCTACGGTGGAAGTCATGATGATGAAGGCGGCGGTCATATTCACGATTGTTAGGAGCGAAAAGTCTCTTAAAAGAAAAACCACAGTGGTCGTCCGTTTCTTGGCAGTCCGGAAAAGTTCCTATCTCTTATAAAATGCAACTCCACTAGCAACAGGCCTACGGCGGTCTAAACCCACGCCTAACTCCATCTACAGGCAAGCCTATTTGCCGGAAAATGAAAAGTGAGCTTCAGCACACGTCCTTGAAGCAGGCTATGGCATACCTTGGCAATTTGTCCTCAACAACCTTCTTTAACACGAGCCTGCAAATCCGTTACTTCATGCGATCCGCGACCTTGAAGGTTATAAAGCATATTCTTGGTTTGTGAAACCATTGGTAGACACATCACCATCTTTTGTGGATTGGCTACTAAATGAAGTTCGAGTGCCATTCGATCGAGCAATGTTTTGAATGAATATGGGCTAGATATATATATAGAGTAGTGAATGGTCCTATACCGGATCGAAATCATATTCAATGATGTGGGCTTATGGGAACCATAAGAGAATCATGTGATGAGGTAAACTTCGTGTGATTCTATAATACAACAAAATTTCCTTGGTAGTGCGGTGAGCTTGGAAATGTTATTGATATGCCATATGTTGGGAAAGTGCAAAAATTATAAAGGTTGACTTTGGGCTATAACATGTAAAATTTCTTGAAAGTAAAGTGGTTCAAACACTGTTTATGAAGATCACGATACAAAGGGATTGAAGAAGGACATCTGGAATGCATTGTATCCCAATTGTTTATCCTTCTTCAAGAGTCCAAGATGAACCCTTTACCCTTGTGTCACCAAAATTAGTTAGACTCTATGACAATAAGGTGGTTGTTGGGACTAGTGCACGTGGAGAGCGTGTCGTTTTGAAGTTGATAATATTAATGATGCATAGGTACATGCGTTACGTTCCACCTTTTGATTGTCATCCATGTAACACTTGAAATTCTCCTTGAGTTTGTTATCTTGTATTCCAAGTTGTTTGAAAGGAAAAGCATACTCAATTCATAAACAATGCATGTTGTTCATAGAATGTGCATTGCAATAGAGAAGTATGTTTCACGTTTTTACAGCATCAATTACAATTCAAGTTACCATCATATAAGTGTTTCGCTCACACTTGCTGTGAAAAAGGTGGCTAATTTAACATCATCTCTATTTTACAACACAAATTAGAACAGTCATTCAAAATAATAAAGTAATATAATGGCCATAGTTGGCAAATGGATGTGGCATGTTAAAACAACAAGCATTTACGTCGAAAGAAACAACGGATAGTTTAAGATGTTATGAAAAACCCTAAATTATGTTCTAAAACAATAAGCATTTACGATGGAAGTAACAACGGATAGTTTAAAATATTAAGAAAAACCTAAATTATATTGTTAATATGGATTTGTGTGTTGTAAATCACCTTGTTATAAAATTCCACCCATTGTTGTAATAGGCGTCTAGTTGTAAAAGGGTATTGGTTGTAAAAGAGCGATGTAAACCAACGGGCATTGTTGTAAAAGGCACCCCATTGTAGAAAGTAATCTACATTGTAGAAGAACCATTGTAAAACACGGACATTGTTGTAAAAGATGCTCCGTTGTAAAAGGCGTAGTCCCTAATGTAAAAGTGTTGTAATAAAACAAAGGCCATCGTTGTAAACAAAGCCCGTGTTGTAGATGTAGTTTAGGCGTTGTAAAAGTAATGTAAAATACCGGGCATTGTTGTAAAATTTGTAAGGCGTATTCCACTGTTGTAAAAAGCGTTGTAAAATAGCAGACATTGTTGTAAAAGGCGCTCCATTGTAAAAGGCATATTCCTGTTGTAAAGAACCGTTGTAAAATAGCAAACATTGTTGTAAAAGCGCTCCGTTGTAAAAGGCGTATTCCTGTTGTAAAAGAACCGTTGTAAAATAGCAGACATTGTTGTAAAAGACACTCCGTTGTAAAAGGCGTATTCCACTGTTGTAAAGAACCGTTGTAAAATAGCAAACATTGTTGTAAAAAGGCCCGTTGTAAAAGGCGTATTCCTATTGTAAAAGAACCGATGTAAAATAGTAGACCTTTGTAAAAGATGCTCCGTTGTAAAAGGCGTATTCCATGTTGTAAAAGTATTGTAAAGAACCGTTAAAATAGCAACATTGTTGTAAAAGACACTCGTTGTAAAAGGCGTATTCCATTGTAAAGAACCGTTGTAAAATAGCAAACATTGTTGTAAAAGTAAAAGCGTATTCCTATTGTAAAAGAGCATGTAAAATAGTAGAACCATTGTAAAAGATGCTCCGTTGTAAAAGGCGTATTCTGTTGTAAAAGTATTGTAGTAAAATAAAGGCCATCGTTGTAAACAAACACCGTATTGTAAATGTAGTTTAGGGCGTTGTAAACCACCTAAAAACACAAGTTGAAAATAGTAGTGCATAGTAATCTTGCAAACCCATGTTGTAAATGCACGTAAAGAGAGCCACGTCATCAAAAGCCCATAAAAAATACGGCCGTTGTTAAAACCCTAAACCCATGTTGTAAAGTGTTAAAATCTATACGAAAATAATACATGGGTTGAAAAGCTCCGTTGTAAAACGAACAGTCATCTAAAAATCCCCTCTCTCTAGATTTGAAGGGGTAGTAAAGTACTGAGTTTCCTAGTAGTGTCTGCCATTATGCCCATGGAGCCATCACAACTCCGGAGTTCCGTGTAGGATGTCGTCAATCTGGCAGTGTCGGTGCTCTAAAAATCCGGTTGAGCCTATCCTTCAAAGGGAAATGCCACATGACCTTTCGGTAGATTCGCCTCGACCCATTTGGCAACCGGTCCCCTCCACGTACTGCGCATCACATTTTGTCGTGATCATCTCCGATATGGGCCGAAGGCGAGGCGGTCGTGAGCATGAATCTTCTCGAGCCGCGGCCCAAAGGAAAACAAAGTTTTTGGCTTGACATGGACTTGACGGTGAATTCCCTTGAGCAACAAATGCACGAAATCACACGGAAAATATCGGACATAGCCACATAAAATACCATGCATTGTTTGGATCGAAGCGAGAAGCAAGGTGGCGATCAATGGTCTCTTTGGAAAGACATGCTTCTTCCACGGTGAACAAAAGCGGCTCTGCCGTGGCGGACTCTCTTTCTGTCCGGGCACATCCGGAACACTGCGGTGCCATGAGGTCATCAAGTCGGCATCAAGTCGGTATCATCAATGGGATTACATGCATCCATTTAGTCCTCGACTCGATGACTCTTCATTAGATGAAGCGACATAGGTATCTCGGGCTCCGTTTCTTGGTTCATCTCTCGGGAGGCGCGTCACGGCGTCGATGGCGGCGGTGCGTCCGATGTCACTATCTGCCTTGGTTGGGCCGTTCCCTCCACATTCCGTGCTGCCCAACATTGCAGCGTTAGCGGGTCAAATGCCGGCATCTGGCGGCCCAATAGTAACCACGCGGCGCGCTAACCTTGCATCATGTTCAACGCATGCACGAAGAACATCGATGCGGACAAATGAAGGCTTGTCGGTTTCCATGTATTGTTCAAACAAGCCAATTATGGGCGAACATTTCAGCGAGGACATTTACGCATCCACCCACATCAGAACCATCCTCGAATAGTTTCTGGCGGTGAACCACGAGGCGTGGTGGAATAGTCACGATCTTTGCCTTCACCGCAGGCGAGGACACATCATGTCGTTGTCAAATCCGGATCTCCTCTTGAACCATAATGGCGGGAAAGTGCGTGTGAAACCCGTCTCGCCGTCGATTGGGCGCCCGATCGGTAACCGCCACTTCTCGCTCCACGCAACCATCATGCCCCCAATCGCGCAAGCGGAAAATGGCGAATGGATGGAACAACCCAAGCGGATGGAACAACCCAAGCGCCTGCGCATGCCCAATTGCAAATGACACGGTGCAATTGGCGAGCGAAGGTTGACCCACTCGAGACTTCACCAAGACCCGCAGCCATCCATACACAACATCAATGCACGAACCTTGGGAAATAGGTAGCGTCAGGCTCAGGATTCTAAATGGATTGATGGCGAGATTGCACTGCAGCTGCGTCATTGTTGATGCTTGATCGCCCGGACACATACCACAGCTGCGTTGGACACCACTTCTTTCCTTTGGGGCAAGAAGGGTCGGCGAAAACCGGTGGATATCGCGGAACACGGTGCATGTCACGGCACAACTAACCTCTTGCTAGGCCGAAGGTCACCAATTGAGGCGGTGGTGGGTATTCGTCGGCGTCGAGTAAGCGGATGCGACATGCTAACGTTACCAGCGGTCCAACGTCTCTCACTAGCCTTTGTCACATTCTCATATTACAGCCGGGCGTGCACTAACAAGAAAAGGGTGCGTCACAGGCTTCCTTCTCTACATTGTAGGCAACTTGATTCAGGACGATTGCCAATCGCTGAGCTATTGCGGTGTTGCCAAAAATGGAGGAGACACGAGGCGGGCGTCGACATGCGAGTTGTCGACCCATCAGGCCACGGCGCATGGAGCGGCTTGTTTTGGCCAGCAAACCACCATCAGTACCAAGAGGGATTGCGGCGTGGCGGGGGCATTGCGGTGGTGTGAGCAGCCTCGGCGAAGACTACTTGTCGGTGGACGCTCCCCATGACGATGGCGAGGAAGAGGTTGCCAAATCCGTATGGAGTCGACTTGGGGCGGTCGAAGGCCGAGAGAAGGTGTATGTCACGGGCATTCCCGAGGACATCGTATGCAAGTGGGCACGGAAGGGGACATGGATGGTGCAGGTGATGGAGGGAAAGGGGTTGCCCAAAATGCATCACAGGTTTGTGACAGCAAGGGCTAGCTTGGAAGAGGATGGACCTTTCCCTACTAGAAATGGCCCCCTATGTTACACTTTTTGTTAAGATTTGAACCCCCCCATGTTGCAATTATGTTGAAATCTTGGGGTCTTGTTACACTTATTTGGCCCCTTGTTACGGTCGGGCTTGGTAACCAACCCTCCATCTTGTTACAATCGCGTTCTGATCTTGTTGCAATTTTGTTGCATTGTAGTGAGGCGGTATTTGGCCCTTTCAAAATTTCAACATATTTGCAACAACCAAAGTGTTACACCCTCTTTATTCTGATTTTGCGAGGCTTGGTACCGAACCTCCTTCCCATGTGGGTTTGCCATTATTGCTTTCATTCCTTTGTTTTCCCTGCCTTTATTGTTATCGTGTACGGACTATAAGTATATAATATGCCTTGGCTTCCAGTCGTATTGCCCGATGTCATTACTCAAATTTATATCGATGCCTTTCAAAATTAAGCTGCGTACAAGTGGTATCCGTGTTGTGCACTCCGTTTTGTCTGGTCGGCGCAAATTTCTGTGGCGTTGTTTCCACCTATTCGCAGTGCCTTTCACGTCACTCGTATTTCGTGCCCTTGTGGGCGTCCCGTATAGGGTACTTGTTTTGGAAACCCTTAGTCCACAAGAACAACGAAGCGAGTTTCGCACCCTCTGAGATAACATGCGGTTCTTTGCCGCATCCACATCCAAAATTGGCGTCCTCCCTCGGTAGCGGCGGGATGAATCTACCGGCATCCGCATCCGTGTCCGTGCTCACTCGTCGCGCGAGGAATGAACCGCAATCTCCATCCGCGACCTGTGCTCCCTCCTCGCGGAGGGTGAATTGGGGTTGTGGTTGGCATTCTCTGTTGCCCGCCCGTTCTCGTTTCGGTGAAGGCCTACTCCTCGTCGTATGCCGCTGGGCTGCACCTCCCACAGTTACCGATTTTGCCCTTCCCCTTCCTCAACTGGTTTTCCTTCCGTCTGCGACTCAGCGATTCCACATTTCACAATTTGCAGAACATATGACCACATGCCATTCCATGGCCCTTGGCTGTAACGGTGGCGAGTGCGGTTGCAATTTGCGAGCTTACCTTCTCGGCCTTCTCTTTGTTTTGTTTTCCGCCCACTTCCGCCTCCGATTGCGTGCTTGTCACCGTTCCTTGGGCCACGCCCTCGGTAGCGGATGAATGAATCTAGCATCCGTCCGTGCTCACTCGTCGGCGAGGAATGAACGCAATCTCCATCCGCGACCTCGTGCTCCCTCCTCGCGGAGGGTGAATTGGGGTTGTGGTTGGCATTCTCTGCCCGCCCGTTCTCGTTTGGTGAAGGCCTACTCCTCGTCGTATGCGAATGGGCTGCACCTCCCACCAGTTCTGATTTTGCCCTTCCTTCCTCAAGCGGTGCTGGTTTTCCTTCCGTCTTTGCGGCTCGCGATTCCACCACATTTCACAGGATTTGCAGAACATATGACCACATGCCATTCCATGGCCCTTGGCACTGTAAGCACAAGCGGTGGCGAGTGCGGTTGCAATTTGCGGGCTTACCTTCTCGGCCTTCTCTTTGTTTTGTTTCCGCCCACTTCCGATTGCGTGCTTGTCACGTTCCTTGGACACTCGTGTAACTCTTCCTTCCCCATCGCCTTGCCGGGCATTCCCTTCCTTTCCTCTTCCGGCCTCCTCCATCCTCTATAGGTTGCGTCACCTTTTCTGGAGCCCCGCTGTGCAGGTCCATGCTCTCGGCATCTGACTCGGCCAGGTATGTGTCGGGTACAAAGTTCGGCACGGGCGCGTTCACATCTCCATCCTCTTCCGCCACCTCCTGTGCTCTTCCTCATCGTCACCATGTCGTGACGCCGTCAGTCTGTCCATTGGAGGCTGCTGGATCCCCCGTGACAGATGTCTCATTTCTGTCTCGCGCCTCCATTCCTGCGCCCCGGCAGCGTTTTTGGCACCATTGCGCACATGTCGTCACCCACGGTCCCCTCCCCTCCATTGTCCATCCGCCCATCCTTGCGCCACTACCCTTGATGTCCACGCATCGCCATTCCACGGATGTGTACGGCCCCATGTACAACTCACTTCGGTGCGCCCCTCTCCCTACCATGTTCTTCGTTGCCCCGTTTGAGGCACACCATGCCCCCCTCTCGATCATGACCCGCTATGTTGCCACAACCACGGCCGTTCGTGGTGTCGCTGGGACCACCACCTCATCGCCCTCGCCATAGTCGGCGATGTCAGTCGCCTTGCCCCTGGCTGCCGCCTGCATCGTTGCCCCAGTGTAAGCGTTTCCTTCTCTCGGTCGCACCCTGTTTTTTGTTCTGTCATTTGGTGCTCCATGGCCTACCACACCTTGATGTCCTGTCCTCCCATGGTTGATCGTTCACCTCGTGGCGTCCCTCTCCATGTCGGGTTCCGCCACGCCTTCTTCTCCCATTCGTCCTTCCTTCCTGCACATTTGTGCGCGTTTTCTCCACCACATGCTTGTGGCTCCCCTGCTCTCGAATGCCTTCCGCCTCACATCTAGCGCCCCGTCCGTGAAGGATTGACCCATTCCACTATCCTCCTCCTTGGAAGGCCACGAGATCGGGATCCTTCTCCAACTCTATATCATTGACAACGCGATCCTTTCCCGCGTTATCCGGCAATCTCACGCATCTCGTGGGTTCGTCCATACTTTGCCTCCCTCACACGTCGAGGAACTCCGCAGAATCGCCCCCGGGCCGCACTTCCATGTTTGTCGTTCCTTCTAGCATGCCATACTGCCTCGTCATCTGCAGGATACGTGCCATACCGTTGTGAAACCGCAACACCCTGTCACCTCCCTTTTCCCCACGGGTTTGGACCCATACCGCCATTTCGCTAGTCTCTCCTTGCTGCTATTTCGCTTGGATGGCTGAAAGCGGCCGTTCCTTTTGCTCGTGCCCATGCTAAGGCATCTTCCCACTCTTCATCGTCCACCATGGAAGGTTTCCTATTCGAGGTAGTTCCCCTTTTCCCTCTCTTCCAGCGCGGCCTTCGCATCCACATCGGCATTCGCGTCGCGTCATTTGAGAGAAATGTCTACTTATGCGACTTGACACTAAATGGGAAGGCCACACACTTGATTAACCGGCCTTCTACGCTTTTGAACGTCCCTCCACCTTGTCGGTACCCCAGTCGTTCACAACCTTTGTCGACTAGCTCCGGCATTTCTTCGTGTCTCCTTTCGCTTAGCCCACCGAACAACGGTGTGCCACGCGCCTTTCACAACTCATCAATTCGTTCCTCAGCCATTTCACTCCATGCTTGTGCAGCAAAGCATTCACCAAGGCCTCGTTATCAACACCATTTACGAGGGCATTCACATCTATTGTGCCTGTCCGCCTTGCGGTTGATATGACACCTCCACCGCAACAAATTCCGCCCGCCATTCCCTTTCTAGGGCCTCTGCACCGTCGGTCCTTCCTGTCCTCCCTCCCTCCGACCGTCCGTTGCTGTATCATTACCTTTGCATTCCCGCATTTTCGTCCTCCTCTCTTACATCCAACTCCCTCCATGACGGGCGTGGCGGGTTGTTCTCCTCTTCCACTTGATAGTTCCCATTCCCCCTACTTGCCATCCATCGTCTTCGTGCACATCCAAGCCCATTCACACAATGCACATGGAAATGACGCGTTCATCCCGGATACCGGTCTATATGTCGACACAGTACAATGTGTTGCGTGGCGTCACGATATCATCGTGTGCCACAACACTAACCTGGTCCATTTCGCTTTCTTGGTCCATGTCCTGCAGGCTCGGCCTGCATTGCTCCAATTCGTCGTCCGTCGGGGATGGAAGGTGCCAAGTTTCGGCGTCGAACTGAACCTACATGCCCGCCATCGCGTGCTTCCCTCCTTCACGCTTTGTTGCCTCCTTTGCGCCGATGGCTCCTCCCACCGTGCTCGCCGATTGAACGCCGGAAAGGTGGATGGGGCGGATGAGGAGGATAGGCAAGACGACCTACCCTCCTCATCCCCTCCACCTTCCCTCGGTCTCTGTCGCGCCGTCGTAGGCGCCTCCCGATTGTGGTAGGTTCGTCGGCCATACGGTCGACATCCTTGGCCACCTCTATCCGTCTCACGCCATTTACGTGCATGCGTTGACCTTCCTTCCCCAATTTTTGGCTCCCTCTGTAGGCAACCTTTTCCTTCCTTCGTCCCTCATGGCGGTATCGTGCACTCCGTCCATACAATGGTGGCCTTAGATTTGAAACATATGAGCCATCCTTGGCGTCCTTGAGGCAATTCGAAACATGGCCAGCGGACGCCGCGCCTGCACTCATATCCCTTGTTCATTGACTTCCGGCAGCCTACCGCCATCTGCGTCACCAATGTGCATTCGAGGCATTTAGTGTTTTGTCTTTGTCGTTCCTCTAGCATGCCATACTCGTCATCTGCGGGATCGTGCCATACCGTTGTGAAACCGCAACACCACTGTCGACCTCCCTTTTCCCCACGGGTTTGGACCCATACCGCCATTTCGGCTAGTCTCTCCTTGCTGCTATTTCATGCTTGGATGGCTGAAAGCGGCCGTTCCTTTTCAGCTCGTGTCGTGCCCATGCTAAGGCATCTTCCCACTCTTCATCGTCCACCATGGAAGGTTTCCTATTCGAGGTAGTTCCCCTTTTCCCTCTCTTCCAGCGCAGCGGCCGCATCCACACATCGGCATTCTCCGCGTCATTTGAGAGAAATGTCTACTTATGCGACTTGACCACTAAATGGAAGGCACACTTGATTAACGGGCCTTCTCGCTTTTGGAACGTCCCTCCACCTTGTCAGGTACCCCAGGTCGTTCACAACCTTTGTCCTGACTAGCTCCAGCATTTCTTCGTGTCTCCTTTCGCTTAGCCCACCGAACAACAGCGGTGCCCACGCCTTTCACAACTCTGTCAATTGCGTTCCTCAGCCATTTCACTCCATGCTTGTGCAGCAAAGCATTCACCAAGGCCTCGTTATCAACACCATTTACGAGGGCATTCACATCTATTGTGCCCTCCTTCCTGGCCGGTTGATATGACACCTCCACCGCAACAAATTCCGCCGCCATTCCCTTTCTAGGGCCTCTGCACCGTCGGTCCTTCCTGTCCTCCCTCCCTCCGACCGTCAGTTGCACAGTGCATACCTTTGCATTCCCGCATTTTCGTCCTCCTCTCTTACATCCAACTCCCTCCATGAGACAGCGTGAGTTGTTCTCCTCTTCCCTTGATAGTTCCCATTCCCCCTACTTGCCATCCATCGTCTTGGTACATCCAGCGCATTCACACAATGCACATGGAAATGAGCGTTCATCCCGGATCTGGTCTATATATCGGACCGTACAATGTGTTGCGTGGCGTCACGATATCATCATGTGCCACAACACACTAACTCCGACATTTCGCTTTCTTGGTCCATGTCCTGCAGCTCGGCTGCATTGCTCATCGTCGTCGTCGGGGATGGAAGGTGCCAAGTTTGCGTCATCGAACTGAACCTACATGCCCGCCATCGGTCTTCCCTCCTTCACGCTTTGTTGCCTCCTTTGCGCGATGGCGCCTCCTCCCACCGTGCTCGCCCATTGAGCGGAAGGTGGATGGGGCGGATGAGGAGGATAGGCAAGGCGACCTACCCTCCTCATCCCCTCCACCTTCCTCGGTCTCTGCGCGCCGTCGTGACGCCTCCCGGTGTGGTAGGTTCGTCGGCCGCGCCGGTCGACATCCTTGGCCACCTCTATCCGTCTCACGCCATTTACGTGCATGCGTTGACCTTCCTTCCCAATTTTTGGCTCCCTCGTAGGCAACCTTTTCCTTCCCCCTCCTCATGGCGGTATCGTGCACTCCTCCGTACAACGGGCGGCCTTAGATTTGAAACATATGAGCCATCCTTGGCGTCCTTGAGGCAATTGCGAAACATGTGGCAGCGCGCGCTTCTGCACTCATATCCCTTGTTCATTGACTTCCTACCGCCATGCAGCGTCACCAATGTGCATTCGAGGCATTTAGTGTTATTTGTCTTTGAGTGACGTTTATTCGTTTCATATCGATGGAGGATTAATGTGCGCAAGCCCGCCATATTATGGAGGTCGGCAAACCCGTCACTTGCGCGTCATCATCTCTACCCCAATTACGATCATTCCTATCCTCAATCCATGGGTTCCTACCCCTCCATCCCGTCTTTGTGCGGGGCCCGCCCACCCGATGTTTTCATCCATCGTCTGGATGTAGCATGCATTGGGTTACTGTGAGGGCCACACAAATGGGCCATCGATGGAGCGCACTGTATGTGCAAAGTCTCTCCATGTTCACGGTCGAATCCGATGTCGATGTAATGATGGCCTGGGTCCACTCGGCTCACACTCGTACCAGCGAACCTTGACCTGTGCTTGTACTCCTCCCAGAAGTGCACGCGCAAAATTTCCTGTATGTGACCATAAAACACTCGCTCTCCTTCACAACCTTCATCTGCCCCTGTCCCGCTCATTAAAAATTTTGCGAGCACCGCACTGTCCTTAGTGCTCCGGCGCCGTCTATCTGCCTCTATCGTCTAAGGTGGCTGCCTTTGTTCCACATATGCCGATGAGCTACTGCCTCCATTCGTGGACCGTCCATGATAGCGCACTTCATCATCATAGCCGGGTGATTCTCCCATGCGTTGGCAGCCCTTCCGCATGCGAACCTTGAAAGTTCGCCGGTCTCCACGTGAACCATACCTCGACCTCTTCCTCGTACATATCTAAAGCGGTGCATCACCTCCATGTGGTACAACACATAAGTGTCGCCTTACGGCATCCAATTTATCGGCCTCCCGGAGTACCTTCTCTCCGTCTCGCCGCCTCCACTCCATAGCCCTCCAACGTGACCATAATAACGCCAAAATGCCATCCCATAGTGCATGTCTCCTCCTTCAAGTACCCCAACGCTATCACGGCCTCGGCCTCGCACACGATCTTCCTCGTCCCAAGGTATCTTTCGACGGTACATCCACCTCGTGTGCAGTCAAAACCTGACTACCTCCACTAGATGGATTATCGGTGAGTCGATATATCAAACATTTTGGAGGGAATTGCTTTTCCGGATCGCACATCACCCTCGCTGCCTCCTCTTTCATTGCTTGGATTTCATGGCCCGGTATTGTCCATGGCAAATCCACTGTCTGACGCCTAACTTGACCACCGCCTTGTACACATCGGGGTCTATATGCCCTCGGAGGACAATAGGGAAGACTACTTCCATCATTATGTGCGGTCATGGCAGACTCAACCTTGCGCTCGCGATTTTGTGCTATGTTAGATCCGTACCCGTTGGCGACTGCGTTTCATTTCGCAATAACCCGTTTGATTCCTCTCGACCGGGACATATGCGGCAATGGCCATCCTCTCTGACCATAACCACCCTTCCCTCCACTCGCTTCCATGTCCATCCATGAGGCTATGTCATCTCGGTCTCATCAGCGTATGCCAAATGGCTTGGCGTTGTTTTCTCTGCATAACGTCCTTTGGTGCCCATTTCAAAACCGCCAATGGGAGGTCTACAAACAAGGCCGACCTTCGCCGGGTTCCAAACCGGCCTCGATGGCGCAGTCCGCGGTCGCGTTCACTCTGGCGCCATATCTTGATGACATCGACGAAGATGGCGGGCGGTGGGGCCGATACTCGCCACTCCATTGTACCAGCCCACGTCATCCACCGTCCGCTCGGAAGCCACCTCCTAAAACCAGCATATATTTCTTTCTTCAAGTCCGAAGAATACCGTGAATCCAAGTCCTCCAATCAACACATGCCCCTCACTTGCAATCCTCAGTCCCAAGGCTGGGTCTGCTATGACGTGCAAAATCTGCTAGTTTGAAATGCCTGTTTGGATGGTTGACCGGTTTGGAGAAGTCTTCCGTGTCCATGCCTCTCCAAAGGTCCTGCAGTCCTCGATTAAAGGCGCCATAAAGACATCGAAATTCTGGCGATGCGGGCCGCACAATCAACGGCATAATCACATTCGCATCCTTTGTGCTGGCCCATGGTGGCATATTGTGCACGAACAACAAAACCGGCCATATGGATGTGTTTGCGGACTGGCCAAATGGATTGAAGCCATCGCACAATGCAAACCTTACGTTTTTGCTCTTCCCCAAAGTCTACTCCATCAAGAGCTGTCCAAGCTGGTGTGTACCATGATGGTCATGTCCCCGTCGCTCTGTTTCCCCACATACCATGTCATCATCTCTTTGTATGTGGCATTTGAATTCGGCAGCGTGCCTTCAACGGAAAATGCCAAAGCACCTTACGCGGTATTTCATCTTCCTCATCAAACCCTTCCCTAAACCGTGGTGTGTCGCGTGCAGGCCTGCGTGTAGTGGTACTCTCCAGATAAAACACGGTCCCTCTCAGTGGATTTTCGTACCTTGGCCCAAACATGTATAAAAGTGCCTTGGCCTCGTACATGTCTTTGGGCGGGGCGATCGGGTGGAGATATCGGTCGCAATTAGCCGCAAAGTCCTGTCATGGCGGCGTCGATGTCATACATTGATTGCCAAGACAATAAGAGTGTGGCGCTTAGCTGCTTTCCTTGAACCATGCCCGGGATGTCGTACAGGCGTTTCACGCCACGCGCGTATCTGGCATCGCTTGCCCTCGTTCGCCCGGGGTCGGTTGCCGCCAACAACTCATCCACGTGTACCGGTGGGCAAGTCCTCACCATCCGTCTCCTCTTCCATTGTCTAATTCGCTTTGACGCTTTACTGCCCTCGGACATATGTGACACCGTGTCCGTGAGGATGCATGGTGCCCACCATACGGTTGCCCATGCCCATCACCGCAATTATTGCATGGGCTGCCATTAACCACAACAATTGAACCATATGGAGCGATCGTGAAGGTCACAATGGTCATGCCCTTGCATTACTTGGCGAAGGCAATGAACTCACAGGCGTGGTGGAATCTGACCCCGCGCGCCGCACTCTCGGCAAGGCGGAACATGTACAGCATACGCATCTCGTGGCATTCTCCCGCTGCGTGACACATGGATGGCGGAAGAAGAAGCTGGCGGGGAGGAAGAACTTGATTAAAATGGGCGTTTCGCGCTTCAAGCGGTGAAGCCGGAGGAACAAAAGAATGCGCGTGCGAGCTTTCCACCATGGGCGGCAGTGGACTCACGACTCGACCTCGTTGCCTCTGCAGGGGAGCTCGAGGATGCGTCGCTGCGAGCTAAAGCATCCAGCGGCTATGTACAATGGAAGCCTCAAGCGGCACCCTATGGTGTTCTCACGAATCAGCGTTGCGAGACATCACGGCATGTCTCGCGCCGCCATACCACCGAGACTCGGGAGCCGCCAGTGGCATGGAGCAGGACTTGTGGGTCCGTGTTTGGATTACCGTCGAGCTCCGCGTGATGCCGGGGAAGACGAGTTCAATGGCCTGCGAGATGTCTTCGGATGGGCGCCCTCGGTCGTGCCGGCCACCATTCGCCCCTTGGGCGAGCGATGAGATAGAAAGGGATGACGGTGATGCGATATCGAGGTTAAGCGGTGGAAACGTTCGCTTTGCTCGTGGGTGACTCCACGAGCAACATTCAATGTCATATGTTTGGCGGTACTCATTACATTGTGTCATGCCTTGTGTCAAGAATGCGGTGAAAGGCAAAACATTTCGGGCGCCACCATCGCTAGTGTGCATAACCTCCTTTATACGCACTTTGTCTGAGCGTGGAGCTCATGCTCTAAATCTCGATGAGCTCCCAAGCGGCGAAAACAAGCCCGGGCAGACCGCACCCAATGGCTGCAAATCGCGTCCCATGCTGGCAAATCCTCCCTCTCCAGTCCATGCCTGCAGTATGGATCTTCATCCACAGTGTCATCAATGTGAACCCACCACTTTATGGCAGAGATAGGAGGAACTCTGCAATGAGGCGGTAAACAACTCGGCGTCATTCTTGTATTGTCACGAGGCTCCACAGGCGGGAGGAGTGTTTATGGTATCGGCCCTTTGTGCGATGGAGGTTGGGTCGAAAATGAGGATCGGATGCGGTGGAGGATGAAGAAGGACTGAGGAGGGCCTTCCATCGCGTGTCTTGGAGCTAGTGTGCGAAGATGACGCGTTGATGGTGCCGTGGACAAGCCATGACGAGTCCGAGGGAGAGGTGGTGAGTATGGTAGAGATTGAGTTTCCGTGTCGACGGGATGAGATTGTGGCGAGGTTTGCGGTGCATCACGGACAAGGAACCACAACGTAGGGAAGAAGGTGAGGCTGCATTGATATGGAGGGAGAAGGGTAAGGATGCGAAATGGCTCCATCCGCCGAATGTCACGAAGGCATGGAGGAAGGCCGTGGGCGGGGGTGGTGACGTTGCACAAGAATGGGGGTGTGGCCAACACCTCAAGAAGCCCCAACGCGCAAGGTGGCAAAGCATGATCAAGGGACCAATCCCTTTGGTCCACTAGGGGCGAAAGATTTTGAAAGGAAGTTCGCAACGGTGGGGAGGAGCGCGGTAGAGGAGCTGCGGTGGGCAGGAATGGCTTGGAGAACATGCCGAGTATTGGAGAGGTAAGGGAAAAGGCATGACGGTGGCGGTGAGAGGGCAAGTGGGCGAGGCAACGCTTGTCGTGATGTGATCACCGAGTGGCATGTGCGGGATGCTTGGAGACGGAATGCAAGAGGAAGCAATGGAGGCGGGCCGACACATGCAAAGGCGTTGAAGAGGGTGGGGGGACAACGAGGGAGAGGGAGGGAAGGCGATTGCTGGTGGGCAGGCGGAAGAAGGGGGACAACGGTGGAAGTGGTGGCACCGACACGGAGGATCACACGAGCGTGTCGAAAAGTGTAAGTGCAAATGTGTAACATGTCATGCAAATGGCGATGCAATGGGCGAAATCTTGTGCTTTTTGCAGCCATGGTGGTAAAAAAGGAAGCGGTGGAAGGATGTGGGAAACGCAGAGCCTGAGGCGTGAGCAAGGGAAGAGAAAGCGGGCACCAAGCATGACACCAACAAGCAAAGGAAGAAAAGCAGGCGGGTTCTACACGGAAGAAGAAGAAGAATCCTCCGAGGACAACCAATGAGTGTAGGGGTGTGCAAGAAGCCTAAGTAGCATAGGATTTAGTTTTATGTAGGAAGAAAGTGAGGGCTTCGATGAGTTAGCCATCTAGATGAATGTGGTTCGAGCGCGTGGTGATGTGAAGGTGAAAAGAAGCTTGTGGCTGCCCGAATCGATGACTCAAGAATGCAGACAATTGTGACATTCGCTTTGTGACACAATTCTGGTAGGTGTGGGTTGAACGATTGCTAGGTTTCGCATGTGTGAAAAGACGACCAGCGACGGGTTGGGGAAACGTCCACGCCATTGCTCATGCGGACAAAAGCATGGGATTAGTCCTCATGTACCACCCTTTCCCAATTTCGGACATCAAGGTATGTATGTATAAAGGAACCTAGTTGTCCATGCACTCCGTTGGTGGAGTGGAGGAGGCAGATGGTGACGAACAAGCGGTCGCGTGTTCGAAGCCGATTAAGTCAAACGATTTTGCAACGCAAGAACAAGAGGTAAGGCGGTGATGTGCGATAGCGTGACAAGAGCGATATCGATAGATCAAGAAGAGCGATATCCATCGGAAATAAAAATCTTGATAATCCGGTGTTCATGTACAAATACCTACCTACAAGTAGGTATGAAGGTAAATCCGTATCTACAAGTAGGTACCATGCGTATGAAGGTAATGTGTATTCTATCTCTACCGATATCGTGCAAAAGCCATAAACAAATAGTATACAAGCCAATAATAGCTATGGTAAGCCATAAACAATTAGTATACAAGCCAATAATAGCTATGGTAGGGAAAAAGGTTGATATAGGAATTATGGGCTGTGGTAGTAGAGGAAGGAGACAATTAATGAGAGACAATTAATGAGTGTGATATCCGTGTTTGGGCGCCATTAACAATAGTTGTGAAGAGAGTGCAATGAAGAGCAATAGGAAAAACATTAACTAATTGTACTTCCAATGGGGTGTAATAAAGAGGGGCGATAGAGAGAGAGAGGGTCCTTATTACGGTCATGTTGCATTTGCATGAGGGAATTCATAAACAATGCGTATGAGAGAGGGATGTAGTTAAGAGGGTGAAGTGGTAGGAGAGAGAGCAAGGTTCGTGTTAAGATTGTAGGCCCAATGCGGAAAGAAATGACAAACTTAATACTGCCTCCAAATGATGTTGCAAGTTACAAGTGTAACATAAAATTGCAACAACGATCAGAACATAGGGGCCATTTCTAGTAAGGTTTGCCGGTGCGAAGACAGATGCACCTTGGGCCCAGTGTGGGCGCATGCTCGGGTGACTAGGGGCCAGGTTTCCTAGACGAGGCCAAGGAGCTGGCAATTTATTGCCATAAAGCCGTGAGGCACTGAAAAAGCGCCAGTGAACATCTTAATGCCGAGGTTCGAGACTCCTAGGAGAAAATGTATGATGCCATGATGTCGGCACAAAGTTCAATGTGTTGGTTGTATGAGGCCCAAATGGTCGGCGAAATGATCTCGGCACCTAGCGCACATGGATTGGAGGAACTTGCGGATGTCTTTGCGGAAGAGGCACAATACCACAAGTGGATGGGGAAACACATCTATGTGCGTGAAGCTGGCCCTCTTTGGGAAGAGCGTCGGTGATTGCTATGGAGCCAGGCCCGGAAGCATGCTTGGCGAGATCCATGCTTACTAGTCCTTCAATAGCATGTGGCCTTGTGACCATTGTGAGGCTGAGTGGATGGTGCCAATTTCTTGGTGTGCGCGAGGCTTTTGTTCACGTAATAGGGTGGATCATTTGCGGGATATCACCGGACTTCAAATGCAATGACAAGGGCAATACCGACTCCTTGAGGCGGTGAGATGATTGTTGAGGTCATGCTACACCTTGGAGGACTACTATATGGCTATGTTGGGCGATCACATGGGTACTTGTTGGGATACATAAAGCCTTGCGAGGCGGTGGATTGGAGGTGCACGAGGGAGTTCTACGACATAGTGGGAATAAAGAAAATTGGTATTTGAATTTCGTTGTTGGAAGCCTAAATGCATAACGACCAGGTATTCATCCCCCGCTCCCCCAACACTAGGTGATGAACCGTTCGCCCGCCGGCACGTTCATCGTAACCGATTCGGACCTGGGGCGGGTCATAATTCCTTGTGGCTTCACCGTTAAGCGGATGAGCGGTGGCGCCGACATGCGCTGGTTTGAAATGTCGTCACAGCGTGCGGGCGTGGCGCGCGTGAGGCGGTTGCTCCCTCCGTGAATCTTGCAGCCTCGGGCCGATGGAGATGGTACACCAATCCTATGAATCGAGACATGAAAGACCCGGATCCCATGTATAAATGCATCGGATGGGTCGCCACTGCTCACGCTCCGGATTGCAAGTAACTTCGAAGGAGTTGGTCTTCCGTCCATCCGTGAGTCCGCATCGTAACTTGGCATTTGCGAGGCAATGTGTGCTGCAACCAGAATACTTCGGTATGACAGGATTCACACGTAACGAGGCTACACATGTTGGCTCTAATTGTACAAGAGGGATACAAGCACATCACATGGCAAATTGAGCAGCCAGCGCGGTGCGGAGGAAAGCCCATAACTGGTCTACACTGTTCTCCACTCGATTGCGGATTGATGGGCACGCATATCACCTAAGTCGTGGGACAGATCGCCAAGATCGGGCATCAGATCTTACGGATTCTTGTAAAAAATCCGCACTCTAAGCAATCCATGTGCTGGCAGAGGCTAGGATGGGGAGGGACCACACAAAGGAGTTTAAGCGGCTATATTTTTGCTTGCTCTGATACCATATAGGAAACCAGGCAGGATCAATCTATGTGTATGTGGAGAGGGATGGAGGAGAAGGAAGAATGATTAGGAAAGAATGAGCGTCTTGGGTACGTTGTGCCTTTTGTAGTAAGCCCGAAAGGGTGTGACTGTTCACATCTGGGAGCTGCCCATGTATGTAGGATGTACCAACCTTCTTAATTCGGAAAATTATATTGGTTGTGGTTTCTTGTCCACGGAAGACACCAAGTCTGTCCATTGTTATCTCCCATGGTTGCTTCCATGCCTTAATTCTTAGTGTAGAAATGTGACCCGATCAGGGGATTTTGTTCTTCGTTGTGAAGACAGACAGAACCCTGGCCCAAACGCCATGTCTAACTAGCCAACACATCAACATGCAGTTTGTGCCCCGTCGTCAAGTATGCTCCCTTTGCATCGACCACCGAGAACAAGGTCCTTGTTAACTAGACATTTCTTCAGCAAAGCACAAAAGAGAGACTTGGAAACAGAACTGCTTGTCTGCCTCAAAAACTTCCAAAGCCTAACAGCCTCACTAACATGGCCCTAACAACAAAGCTCTCTTACGTCGTCAGCAGTTACGCTCCCATCACTACTACAAAAGGAGGCAGAATATGACGAAATTAAAGACAAGGATGTGACATTTGTGTCTCGTTTATGACAGGCTCACTCGGCTGGAAATTTGTGGTTTGTTCGTCATAAGAATATCGTGCTCAATTTCCGAATGACGGTGTCTCACGATTGTGAATTTTCCCGTTCGCGGTTCCTGTTGGCGGAATTCCGTCTGGCGGCAACCACTCTCTCACTTGTAAGTCGAGTCAATTCTACAGCGCGGTGTTCGTAACATCATGGTGAGGGTTTGGGTTGAAAATGCGACCACGTCCTTTCCCCTCAGGAACCCGGTCGAATGTGGGACGCGGGCCGTGTAGGCATCCTGCTCACTTACGAGGTTCGGTGCGGGGAGGGTGGGGGTGTGCGTGGATACCCATTGGTGTCCGTGCCGTTGTGTCCTTGCCACTTTGTAAATGCGGTTGCGGTTGGCTGCCCCATGAGCACATTCGGTATAGAGGCCTCCGGGTGGTCAAGCGCGTGATCGCCCGAATTCCATCGGCAACTGCGTTATACGTTTAATGAATATCTATTTATATATACTAAAAAGTGTCATGATTACTTTGGGAAACCGCATGATTATTGCCATTATTTCAATTGTTTAGGCAAACAAAAGGCTATCGACACATCCGTCCATCTTTGACAATAGCGTAGTCCCATTTGTGGTCCTATCGGATCATGCATACATCCATTTGAATGTTGCGGTCGAAAAAGCGGATCGGGATCTATGCTAGACCTACACGCTGAAACACCCTCGGAGGACGCCTGCACTTTCTTCTTCTTTGTAGCTCCTTTGCGTGCGGGTGCATCCTTTCGTTTCTTCGTTGGGCAGCCCACGTTCCGTTTCGCAGGGGGCACTATTACAAAACAGAACTTTTTAAGACATGGTGAATAGGACGCACGCTGGATCATCTTAACCTCATATTTGAAAAAAGGCAACCAGCTAAGGCAGGTGTACCCTTTGCGTGCATCTTCCTCATTTAAGGCGATAAGGGGTCCCATCTTTACAGGCATCTTAAAAAGAAGGGTTGGAAGGTCACCCACGTTGGCGTTACCGATTTGGTTTTGGCGGTTTGCCCGATGAGCAACCAACGGACGCTTTGATATGTGTCGAGTGGGCTGTTCAATCCAGCTCGGTTGTGGCCCATGAGAACACATCATCCAGCTGGCTCACCCTCCCTCGCCCAGTGCACGCTATTTCCAGAACGTGGAGTGACAAAACTTTCTTCGGTTCACGAAAGGGATTGTGCGTTGACGTGTGCACCATGGATGGGCGCTCTAATCGAGAAATTGGCGAGATTGCTTGTCCTTGCCAGTTGTCGCCCACCAACAAGCTTCAGGCGATATTTCTCGTGGCATGTCCGTTGTTTGCGGATACAAAATGAGGTGGCGTGCTCGCTTCTGATCATTGTTTGTGGAGTTTGTGGCGAGGCGAGGTCATGGTTTGACACTAATCCCTTTTCTGTGCGCAAAGGTCGGCGCCAACTTGATGCTTTGGCAAAGGCCGCCTCCGATATGTCCGGTATTGGGTGCCCCAGTGCCACCAATTCCACACCCGCCTCCAGCCGTGGTTCATGCCAGGCGCTTTCCCCCTCATTCCAACTCTAGACGGTGAGGAAATTTCCTCAAGAGTGTCTCCACATACGATGGATTCCTCTGACGAAGATGCCTCCACTACATCACACTATGATTTCTCTGCCTCGTTTGAGCTAGATTCTAATGAATTCGCATCAAGGGAGCTCACACGAGACTACGAGGCTCACGGACACAGGAAGATGGCTTGATTCGGATGTTGGGGTTTCGGTGGTGATGCAATTAAAGCCTGCAACATGCCCCTTTTTCCGGTCTTCCACGCGCTCGGTGCCGCGCGGACGCCACCACTCCTCTTTGGGAGGTCAACGAAGCTGAGAAGTCTTCCCATACTCGCCTATCTGCCACTCTATCTTTACTATTCATACAGGACCGCTTCAAAATTTCCGACTCCGGTATGATTGCCATCTTCGACATTATATCATCATGTTTTCCTGCCGAAGCAAAATTCCCTCCCCAGCAGCTGGCAGGATGCTCGTGTTGCCATGATGCAGATTGGTCAGTCCTCCGCCCGCATCCATGCCTGCGTCAACGACTGCTGCATTTATTGGGGACCTAGTGCCGGTGATGCCTTCTGCCACCGCTGTGGGGAGCCCCGCTATCGGGAAGGTGAAAACCCCAAAAAAGGTGAAAACCCCTCGCAAGTCCTTTTTTTATTTTCCTATTACTGAGCGCTTGGTGAGAATGTACACCAGCCCCAAAACGGCCGGTGAGCTTACTTGGTTCGCCACTCATAAAAGCAATGATGGGCACATGAGGATCATGGCTGACACACCAGCTTGGCAGCGATTGGATGCAACTTCTGGATTCGGGATGATGACCGGAATATACGACTTGGCATCAGCACCGATGGGTTCAACCCTTCTGGTCACCGATCGAGTTCGTATTCGATATGGCCTATTCTCCTCATCATTCACAACTTGCCCCCTGATGTGGCTACAAAGAAACATAAGGCTCCTAATGCCAATTATCATTCCTGGGCCAAAGCAAGTGAAGAACATGGACATATATTTGGAGCCGTTATTGGCAGAGCTCGCAACCCTCTTCACGGGTGTCCAAGCCTTTGATCATTCCAAACCTTTGGGAAGTCCTAGGCTTTACTCTCCGGGCTGCACTTTTGAATGCAACTTGTGACTATCCAGGTTTAGGAGCCCTTTTAGGCCTCCAGGTCCGAGGCTACAAATGTTGCATTGAGTGTGGCTCGAACCTGCAGCCTAGATGGTCACAGGCGATGGACAAGCTGGTATGCGATGGCCATCGCCACTGGACAACATCTCTCCATGACAAGCGGCGATTGGATAATCGAGAGTTCTTTAATAACAAAATAGAGCTTCGTGTCATGCCACCCTCTGCCTCTGTTCGGGAGGTGTACTCTGAAATGCAAAGGTGGGAAGCTGCTTCCGCCCAATCCCGTAATGATGTGCGGCAATGGGGAGTGAAACGGATGTCAACCTTCTTCCGGCATTTACCGTACCTTCTGGATATTCATAAAATATGGTTGAAGGACACTATGCATGTTGAACTGAACAACTGTCAGGCCTTGTGGAATGTGTTGACCGGTCAATGGGACACTCATAACGGACCGGTTGATATGGAGGATGCCGACTCAAAGCCGTGGTTGTGGCTTATTCATGAAAACAATGAGGCTCACCTTCCTCCCGCATCATATTCCTTATCGAGGGAGGCATTAGATGCTGTTAAAAATGAAATATGTAGGATGAGACCATAGTGATTCGGAGAACTTGGCAACGTGCTTAGGGAACCAAAGTCACTGGCCTAAAAGCCATGACTGCATTTACTACTGTACCTTATGATTGCATTGCGAGGTCTTAAGACCCAGTGTTACGAAATGGATAATGTCTCAGTAACCCTATCGACCCATTAGTAACCTTAGGCGTAACTAAGAGTAATTAGTAATTCGACGGTGTGCCTCTTGGAAGAGACACCCACAAACACTATTTAAGACGACTTGTATACATTTTTGACATAGAGAGAATACCACAAAATATCTTCGAGAATGTAGCATCTCAATCATGCTAGACTAGATGCAAGGGATGCACAATCCTACTGCTAGGATTTTAACATGGTATCAGAGCTTAGTCTCCTGACTGGGAGCCTAGTTTCTCTTCCTCTCTCGCCGATGTCAAATCCCGCGAGAGTGCCCTCGCCGCTTACCTGCACACAGCCGACTATTGCTGTTAGTTGCCTTTTCTTCCCCATAATTTAGATAGGGGGGGCAGGGACAGACTCTCATCCTAGCCAGGCTAGCATAGAGAGCAAAAAAAAAAAAAAAAACGGATCAAAATGAATCTAGAATGGGGAGGCCTGGTTGGCCCCATCTGAGTACTGATCTGACACCGGGGCACTTAACCCCGGAGTTCCAATGGCAGCCGGTCTACAGCCCCATCACCCTGTGTGGCTTATTAATTCAGGGTCCCGCGCCCTACAAATATAGCTGCAGGGGTGGAATGGCTTCAAACCAAAACACGAGGGAGAGGCACGGGGCCTCCCTCCTCCCCCTGCATCTGCTATTTTCTGCTCCCGCGCGTGTGGCGGCGTCGGCGAGCCTGAAACAAGATTGATCAGCAATCACAGGCACGGCGCCCACGAGGGACGCCCGGGAGGCGGGCGGAGGGCGATCTCCACCCGGCGTCTGCGACAGCGGTGAAGCGGCGCTTCCTCTACCAATCTAGTTCCGCAGACGCCTAATTCCACAGACTCGCAGGCCGATCCAAGCAAGCGTCGCCGGTGGATCCGGTGGGGCCGCCCGGCCCTAGCGTGAAGATTCCACCCAAAAAGGCACCGATCTCCGGAACCGCGCGACCAGCACCCAAAGGCGCATCTGGAGATTGCGTCGTGACTCGAAACGCTGACCCCAGCGGAGGATCTGCGCGCCCGGAGTACCGCGCACGGGCGGCGCACCCCATGCACGGCGCCCCCAGCGGCCGGTGCGGCCGCCCTGACGCGGACGGGCGCGCCCGTCCGAATCGGTGCCCCCGTTGCCGTTTCGGTAAGGAGGGGGACATTAATCCAAGGGCCCTCTATTATTCAAAAAAAAAAAAAAAACTCAAACAGACGCACCAACGGGGATCGAACCCGCGACCTGCAGGCCCCTACGGGAAACGACCAACCACTATACCGACTCACTTTGGTTCTAAGTATATGGTTTTCGTCTATAGTTAAATAATTCTGACAGAAGTATAAAGGCAAATCCCTCACCAAATAAAGAGAAGAATAAAGAGAGAAGCGAGCAAGGAAGCAAGCCCCAGTGGAACACAAATAAAAAGAAAACAAAGGGAGAGAAGAAAGTGGAGAGAAGTTAAAAGCCAGCAAGAGAGGGGATATTGTTTTCTTCAAGGATCTTTTAAGCACTCGTGGAGGAGAGATTCCTTTGTTCACCACACCAACAACCCATGACGAGGATTCAACTTGAAGTTTTATGACCACAACTTACGAGGCGTGGTGAATCAACTTATACAACACTTCAACTTCAACTCGCTCGCTCCATGGCTAGCGTACTTCCTCCCATGGGAGTGCAGTCTTCACCGACCAGATCAAAGAAAGATAGATTCAATGGCCAACATTACCGTGTGAGTTCGCATGTCCATCTTGATAGGTCGAGGTGTTTGGAAGATTGTTGGCACCCTTAGAAGCCTAACTCTTGACACCTCCCCATCGATTCTTGATATTGTGAGATGGGACTACTTGAATGGGATTGCAATTGCCCTCCTCATCGTGGACTCGACTCAAGCACGGTGCCTAGCGTGGAGTTCCTCACGGAGGCCTGTCAGGACCAGTTGTCTAACACCTACAATGTTAATAATGTTCTAACCTTTGCACGATTATGCGGCGAGAATTCAACTCCTTGAGGATGAAGGAGACCGTCGATTTACCACCTCGAAGTTCGGCGAGGGCAGCTCCCTTGGCTCAACCATGTCGGGAGGCGATGCCGCACACAGCTAATGAGCTTACCACCGTCTTACCACAACCGTGACCAGCGATGTTGGTATCGACCATGGTAAGTCGGTACACCTCCACCCTCACTGGAAGATATTATTGGTGCTCAGGGAGGCGAGCCGCCTCTGAGGGTCCAAGCCGATGCGACAGGCGCTCACCATTCAAGCCGGGAGGGTCGCAAGGCGAACTTCACTAAAGGTGACTCAACCTCTGCCCCTCCTCGCGAGCTGGTAGTGCGGGCCCTGCCATTAGCACGAGTGCCGCAAGAAAGAAGGAGAGCCGGGAATGACAGGCGTGACCCGCGTTGCGATTAAAGGGCCTTGACGGAGAGAAACCGTAAAGATACTTATGGTTTGCCTCAACACCGAGTTGCATAAGGATGCGGGTGGTATACGGGCGGTGGAGCCACGCCCGTGTCAGACAGTACTCACCTGCTGAATACTCATCCTCTCAAGGAAAGGGTGTTACTCGGTGATGAATTGAGTAGATCTAACATGATCATGGGACAAGGCACTTGAATTTCCTCTCAAGGATGGTTCGGTGCTTACCTTGGAGCTGTGCTCCTCGTCCATAAATGGGCAAGAACTTGATCTCGATGACTCATCTTTGAAGCAAAGGCGATCTTGAGATGCTTGTTTCAAGGGGTCATGCTACTTCTTCAGACCACAAGTCCACGACTTGCCTATTGGTCAGTACCCCAAGGCGGCTTTGGCTTTCCTTAGCCTTGAGGAGGAGGCGCAAAGAGGAGCATCGGCGCTCCATGGGAGATAGCTCCCATTCTGGGTTACGTCGTCCGACAGAGGAGTGTTACGAAAAATGGATAATCTGTCGTAACCCTCGACCGACTAGTAACCTTAGGCGTAACTAAGGTAATTAGTAATTCTGACGGGTGTGCCTCTTGGAAGAGACACCCACAAACACTATTTAAGGCGTACTTTGTATACATTTTGACATAGAGAGAATACCACAAAATATCTTCGAGAATGTAGCATCTCAATCATGCTAGACTAGATGCAAGGGATGCACAATCCTACTGCTAGGATTTTAACACAGAGTACGCGGCCTTATGTGAACTAAGTGCACTCTATCGATGGATATGTAAGAAATCCATACCTGTGGCCGACATTCCTCGAATGAAGTCCAAGGTTATAGACATCATGATTGAGCTTGAGAAATGCATGCCTTCGACATTCTGGAACCCGATGCAACATATGATCATCCATCTTCTTGGAAGTTGAAACCCATGGCCTTTGTGCAGCGGTGGATGTATCCCTTTGAAAGGCATATGCACGTCCTCAAAGCGATGCATGCGGCGAAAGCAAAGCCGGAGGGTAGCCTTGCGACAGGTTACTTATCAATGGAATGCATGTTTTTGGCAGCAGATTACCTTGCGGCGTACGGGCACCAATTCAAGTACATGACCTTGGACCACCTTCTAGAACGACCTATTGGGAAACCTAGACCGATAACTCTTAGCAGGGATGAGCAAAAACGCTTGCATTGGTATCTTGTCCAGAATTCAGATGCATTGCAGTCCCTCCGACTTGAGTTCAATGAAGCATATCAGGGGCGCCTTTCTTATCTTCAATGGCTTGAGGAAGGAGTTGCCGAGGGCCGCTGGACACATTTGCCAGCATTCTCGGATATTCGGGCTCTAGTGGCCGGCCCGCGAATATCATTGGATGCCTACCGTGGATTAGAACTAAGGGGCTACCATTTCAGGACAAGGGTTGCAGATCAACGCCGTCGGGCAACACAGGACTCTTGGGTGTATGGACGATTCGACATGGAAGAAGGCTCTAGAGAATTTTTTGGTCAAATTGAAGAAATTCTGGAAGCAATTACTGACGATGCCACAGTCCGCACAATTGTCTTTAATGTGAAGTGGTTCGAATGTGACACTTCACGACAGCCACCGTCCATGGAAGTGGATATGAGCGGGTTTATGTTTGTGGATACGCGAAGGCCGTATCGGTACCACCGCGATCACCAAACCGGTCCTTTTACTTTCCCTCGCCATGTGACTCAAGCATTTGCTCATCCAGATTGGAGAGAGGGGAAGCGACATTGGTATATATGCACACCCATTCCCTCCGCCTGGGATGCATTGCATGAAGTCTAAAGTTGGGCGTGGTGAACATATTAAAGTATGCAGTATTGGCAAGTGAATCTAGAACTTGAATTTCTTTCAAACATTCAGACCCTGATCTCAACTGTGTGCTCATTGAAATGGGAGAAAGCTAGTAGTCTCTGCAAACAAGAAAAGCAAATGAAAGAGCCTAGCTTGCTAGCCAAGCCCTGTCTTCACAAACGCGACAACCCCGAACAACCGTCAACATGGAGGCCAATGACGCTAACCAAAGAGGAAGTCTGTGCGTCTTAGTCCGCGCAAGACTTCCACTCTCAAAGGCACATCCATTGCTCGTGGTGCAAAGAGGAAGGCATAGGTGCGGCCCACAATAGCAGCAAACCCTCGCCGCGACCCGATGCAGTGACATGTCCTAACTACAAGGTCTAGTGCCTCCATAAGATGGAACATCCCATCGTCATTCATGCGGTAATCTGTGTAGGCTACAAAATGAAAATTGCTGAGGTAAACGAAAGGCACCCTGTGCAAGTGGCCTATGCTCCACATGTGATCCACCTCGCGCTTCAAAATCGCGATGTTGCCACCGGTCTTGCAAGGTAGAGCCAACATGTTCCGTAGAGACTCTTCTGGTCCTGTGTATAGATTCAAACGTTTCTTGCTCCATGGTGGCCCAACCGTCCTGAGACATATCCGGAGGCCATGTTTGGTGTCTCGTAAAAATTCCACCTCCGTCTCCACCTTCACGCTGAGGATGTCCTCCGAAAGCTTCCCCGTTTGCAAGGTTGCCTCTGCCGGGTCTTCCACAAACATGGGCTGGAGGTCAACAACCATTATGTCAAATCGGCCTTGGAAATGACTTGGCTTTGAAAACCATCTTCGACGCTGGCGTGCTCACTTCCACAACCAAGACCTTCTCCTTCAAGTGCGGCAAAGTACGCAATTCCTCTAGGACATCCGCCACATACCCTCCCAGGTCCTTCGCCCGTTCAAGGATTCCAAGGCCCCAACGCGAATGGCTGCCGACGAACCAGCCCCGAGGCGGAGGTAGAGGGGCACCAGGTTTGGGACGCATGCCACAGGACCATGGGCCAGCATCCTTGTTCGAAACTCGTGCGAAAATGAACTCCTCATGCAGGCCGCAAAGGCCCCACAACTCCATGAGTTGCATCATCCACCGGCCGGGACCAGGTATCCAGACTGCAGGGCACTCCACTGCGGACTCCTCAAAAGCCTGGGCACAAACATAGTCTCCATCCGTGAACACAGTCTTGTGATCCCACTGCCAAATAGGCTTCACGCCTGGCCAGCGTCGCTGATGTCCCTCCGGCGCTTGTTGAGCCTCCATACTACACTGTCATCAGAGGAATCGCTTCCCGCGCCTTTATCTCCATCTGACGATGCACCGAAACTGGCCAGAATTGACGGCATATACTGAGCCACACCATCTCCATTGGTGTCTCCCATTACAGACGATAAGGATTGAGCGAGAATTTCCCCGTCTTGGGGAGTGGAGAAAGGGAGAAGAATTACGACCCAACACTGTTCCCTATGAGTTGTGAAGTGATCAATACTGTACAAGACGGTGAGATGTGCCTATTACAGCATGCCTGACTGCAAGAACGTTTTCTTGAGACGGTGTCCAGTACGTTTGCGTTCACGATCGGGTGCTTCTTCTAGTATGTACGTTCTGGCCAATGAAAACATAGGAATCTCTGGAAGCCTATCGTACCCAATGAAAACACATCACATACAATGGCGCATCACACCCGGGGCATGCGCTATGCCCGCATGCCATGGAACCTTGCAAGCTGGCAAGGGTGCTGACAGGCTTGTCCTTCATCACTATGGCCCATCCTCATCCTGGAAAAGATGGCGAATTCCGAGCTTGGTAAGATGCCAAAGATGGCTAGTGTGTGAGCCATTGAATATGGGGAATGTTGAAGAAGGGGACCTGTGGCCTAAGCGTTCATCATGGAGGATTATGGATTTTCCAAAGATGGCACTAATTAAAGAGCTGGATAGAAGGGAAGCTACTACGGAGCTTTGTCTCTCCAAGACGCGAAAAGACCCCTTCACATCCAAGCATTGCCTTTCGCCGAACAGGCGCGGGCCAAGGGATCGCCCTGCGGCTGGACATCGCCCCGGAGACCCCGCCGTCCTCGCCGCCGACGCCGACCGGCTGCGGCAGGTGATCGTCAATCTGGTCGGCAACGCCGTCAAGTTCACCGACCACGGCGAAATCCGGGTGGCGGCCTCCTATCGCCCCGGCAGGACCGGCTGGACGTCGCCGTCTCCGACACCGGCGTCGGCGTGCCGCCGGACAAGCAGGCCCGGCTGCTGTTCCAGCGGTTCTCGCAGGTGGACGGCTCGGTCAGCCGCCGCCACGGCGGCACCGGCCTGGGCCTGTCGATCTGCAAGGGCCTGGTCGAGCTGATGGGCGGCGACATCGAGATGGCGCCTCGCCCGGCGGCGGCTCGACGTTCCGCTTCCATGTCCTGGCCCCGGCCGCGCTGGAGCCGTCGGCCGACGCCGCCGGCGCGGAGGCCGAGGCGCGGACGGACGTCGCGCGGGTGCTGGTGGTGGACGACCTCGCCGTGAACCGCGAACTGGTCCGCGCCATGCTCCAGGCGGTCGGCCACGAGGTCTTTGAGGCCGACAGCGGCGCGGAGGCCCTGCGCCTCGCCGCGGAACGGCGGTTCGACCTGATCCTCATGGACCTGCAGATGCCCGGCATGGACGGCTTCGCCGCCGCCCGGGCGATCCGGCCTGGCCGGCGGCAACCGGCGCACGCCGATCGTCGCCCTGAGCGCCGACGTGCTGCCCGAACACATCCTCGCCGCCGGCGACGCCGGCATGAACGGCCATATCTGCAAGCCGATCTCCGTCGCCGANTACTATTTGTGTAAATAGGCCCTTTATACCCTACTTTATAGCATCTTGGCATGCGGTTTGTCCTTCCACGTCAACAATAGCCATCGGCTTCACCAAGAAGATATTGTCCCCACCTATCATCATTCCTCGCCAAAGCAAGTGAAGAACATGGACATATTTGGAGCCGTTATATTGGCAGAGCTCTGCAGAACCTTCTTCACGGTGTCCAAGCCTTTGATCATTCCAAACCTTGGGAAGTCCTGAACAGCTTTTACTCCGGCCGCACTTTGAATGCAACTTGTGACTATCCGTGTTTAGGAGTTCTTTTAGTTCCTGCAGTGTCCGAGGCTACAAATGTTGCATCGAGTGTGGCTCAACCTCGAGCCTCAGATGGTCACAAAGGATGGACAAGCGTATATGGCGGCCATCGCTACCGACAACATCCTCCATGACAAGCGTATTGATAATCGAGAGTTCTTTAATAACAAAATAGAGCTTCAGGTCATGCCACCCTCACCGCTCGAGGTGTACTCAAATGCAAAGGTGGAAGCGCCCGCCCAATCCCGTAATGATGCAATGGGAGGAAACGGATGTCACCTTCTTCCGCATTTACCGTACTTTCCGGATATTCATAAAATATGGTTGAAGGACACTATGCATGTTGAATCAACAACCACAGCCTTGTGGAATGTGTTGACCGGGTCAATGGGACACTCATAACGGACCGGTTGATATGGAGGATGCCGACTCAAAGCCGTGGTTGTGGCTTATTCATGAAAACAATGAGGCTCACCTTCCTCCCGCATCATATTCCTTATCGAGGGAGGCATTAGATGCTGTTAAAAATGAAATATGTAGGATGAGACCACCGACAGGATTCGGAGCGAACTTGGCAACGTGCTTCCGAGGAACCAAAGTCACCGGCCTAAAAAGCCATGACTGGCATTTACTACTGCAATATTACCTTCCGATCGCATTGCGGGGTCGCCTTAAAGACCCAGAGTACTCGGCCTTATGTGAACTAAGTGCACTCTATCGATGGATATGTAAGAAATCCATACCTATGGCCGATATTCCTCGAATGAAGTCCAAGGTTATAGACATCATGATTGAGCTTGAGAAATGCATGCCTTCGACATTCTGGAACCCGATGCAACATATGATCATCCATCTTCTTGACGAAGTTGAAACCCATGGCACTGTACAATGCAGGTGGATGTATCCCTTTGAAAGGCATATGCACGTCCTCAAACAGTCTGTACGGCAGAAAGCAAAGCCGGAGGGTAGCCTTGCGACGGGTTACTTATCAATGGAATGCATGTTTGTTAGACATTTTGCGCGTCGGGCACCAATTCAAGTACATGACCTTGGACCACCTTACGTAAGCGCCTATTGGGAAACCTGCACCGATAACTCTTAGTGGATGAGCAAAACGCTTGCATTGGTATCTCGTCGTAATCGGATGCATTGCCCTCCACTTGAGTTCAATGAAGCATATCAGGCGCCTTTCTTATCTTCAATGGCTTGAGGAAGGAGTTGCCGAGGGCGGACACATTTGCCAGATTCTCGATATTCGGGCTCTAGTGGCCGCCCGCTAATATCATTGGATGCCTACCGTGGATTAGAACTAAGGCTACCATTGTGACAAGGGTTGCGATCAACGCTGGTGGCAACACAGACTCTTGGGTGTATGGACACATGGAAGAAGGCTCTAGAGAATTTTTTGGTCAAATTGAAGAAATTGAAGCAATTATCGATTTGATGCCACAATCAGACACAATTGTCTTTAATGTGAAGTGGTTGAATGTGACACTTCACGACAGCCACCGTCCATGGAAGTGGATATGAGCGGGTTTATGTTTGTGGATACGCTTGAAGCGTCAGACGGTACCACCGCGATCACCAAACCGGTCCTTTTACTTTCCCTCGCCATGTGACTCAAGCATTTGCTCATCCAGATTGGAGAGAGGGGAAGCGACATTGGTATATATGCACACCCATTCCCTCCGCCTGGGATGCATTGCAGGAAGTCTAAAGTTGGGCGTGGAACATATTAAAGTATGCGAGTATTGGCAAGTGAATCTAGAACTTGAATTTCTTTCAAACATTCGCATCGATCTCAATCTTTGGTGCTCTGGGAGAAAGCTAGTAGTCTCTGCAAACAAGAAAAGCAAATGAAATAGCCTAGCTTGCTAGCCAAGCTGCCTTCACTAACGCGACAAATTTTAACAACCGCGTCAACATGGAGGCCAATGACGCTAACTAAAGAGGAAGTGCATGTTAGTCAGTGAAGACTTCCACTCTCAAAGGCACATCCATTGCTCGTGGTGCAAAGAGGAAGGCATAGGTGCGCCCACAAGGCAGCAGCAAACCGCCACGACCCGATGCGTTGACATGTCCTAACTACAAGGTCTAGTGCCTCCATAAGATGGAACATCCCATCGCCATTCATGCGTGTAACTGTAGGCTACAAAATGAAAATTGCTGAGGTAAACGAAAGGCACCCTGTGCAAGTGGCCTATGCTCCACATGTGATCCACCTCGCGCTTCAAAATCGCGATGTTGCCGCCGGTCTTGCAAGGTAGAGCCAACATGTTCCGTAGAGACTCTTCTGGTCCTGTGTATAGATTCAAACGTTTCTTGCTCCATGGTGGCCCAACCGTCCTGAGACATATCCGGGGGCCATGTTTGGTGTCTCGTAAAAATTCCACCTCCGCTCCACCTTCACTGTGAGGATGTCCTCCAAAGCTTCCTGCTTGCAAGGTTGCTTCCGTCTTCCACAAACATGGGCTGGAGGTCAACAACCATTATGTCAAATCGGCCTTGAAATGATTGGCTTTGAAACCATCTTCGACACCGGGCGTGCTCACTTCACAACCAAGACCTTCTCCTTCTGCGCAAAGTACGCACTCCTCCAGACATCCGCCACATACCCTCCTCCCAGTCCTTCGCCTGAGTTCAAGGATTCCAAGGCCCCAACGCTGGATGGTCGCCGACGAACCCCCCGGGCGGGAGGTAGAGGGGCACCAGTTTGGGACGATGCCCAGGTGACCACGGGCCAGCATCCTTGTTCGAAACTCGTGCGAAAATGAACTCCTGCAGTCGCAGACAGCCCCTACAACTCCATGAGTTGCATCATCCACCCACGGGACCAGTATCTGGGATCAGGGCACTCATGGACTCCTCAAAAGCCCTGGCACAAACATAGTTCCATCCGTGAAACGCCTTGTGATCCCATCGCCAAGTAGGCTTCACGCCTGGCCACGCTTCGCTGATGTCCCTCCGGCGCTTGTTGAGCCTCCATATTGCATCACATCGAGGAATCGCTTCCGCGCTTTTATCTATCTCCATCGTAATCAAAATCGCCAGAATTGACGGCATATACTGAGCCACACCATCTCCATTGGTGTCTCCTAATATGCATTTATAAGGATTGAGCGAATTTCCGCCTCTTGGGGAGTGGAGAAAGGGAGAAGAATTACGACCCAACACTGTTCCCTATGAGTTGTGAAGTGATCAATACTGTACAAGACGGTGAGATGTGCCTATTACAGCATGCCTGACTGCAAGGACGTTTTCTTGAGGCGGTGTCCAGTACGTTTGCGTTCACGATCGGGTGCTTCTTCTAGTATGTACGTTCTGGCCAATGAAAACATAGGAATCTCTGGAAGCCTATTGTCCCCAACAAAAACACGGTCACATACAATGCCGCATCGCACCCGGGGCATGCGCTATGCCCGCATGCCATGGAACCTTGCAAGCTGGCAAGGGTGCTGACAGGCATGTCCTTCATCACTATGGCCCATCCTCATCCTGGAAAAGATGGCGAATTCCGAGCTTGGTAAGATGCCAAAGATGGCTAGTGTTGCAGAGCCATTGAATATGGGGAATGTTGAAGAAGGGGACCTCGCAGCACAAACAGCCCTCATCATGGAGGATTGTGGATTTTCCAAAGATGGCACTAAAGAGCTGGATAGAAGGGAAGCTACTATGGAGCTTTGTCCCTCCAAGACTGCGAAAAGACCCCCGCTTCCACATCCAAGCAGCTGTCTTTTGGGCTTCGACGGAATGATGTGGGAAAGCAATGTTATATTAGAACACGTCACGGAGTCAGCAGTCAGGCAGACCACTGCCGCAAAGACTTCTCCAACCTCAGCAGTGGAAGATGTCCTTGATTTTTAAGAGTATGGATATGGAGGCTGTAGGCGGAATGTGCGCCGAGGGGTCACGGGAACTCGCCCAAGAATCGCCACGGCCGAGCCAAGTAACTACTTGCGGGATACCGCGAACAAAGGAAAGGACGAGCTCACGCCTTCGACGGCAAAAGCAAGTACACTTTGAAGTTCGACCAGCGTGCCGTAATGGCAGAAGCTTACGCTGCTGCCATTCCCCGCCTCTTCCAACCTCGAATTTTTGCTTTCTCGCCCCTTTCCTTCTACATGCGCCTTTCCAACATGTCAAGAATCCATTCACTGACGCTCACTTGTTGAGTCACAGAGCACCCACCAGGTGGGAGAGCCTAGAATCTTGTATTGATCGTGAAATTTGGCCAAATGGTGAGATTGAGGCAAGGAGTCACCTCAGAATGGCGACCATCATGGAAGGAAGTAATGGGGTTTCAAGTGAGTCCTCATCATGAGCCTGTGCTCACGACGGAAGGAGGAGAGGAGGGGGACAATGCAAGTGCATGGAAGAATTGTGAGACAAATTTCGCGACTGCCACAATGAAATGCTTCAATGGTGTTTGTGGGAAAATCGCAGAGGCTATCTCCTGAAGAAGGCAAGCTATGTTTTCCCGAAATTAATATTTGCGCAGTCTCTTGCGCCCTCATGAAGCTACTGACATTGTGCGGTGTTTGATAAGCGCGCATGGGGCAGAAACTGTGCAAGGTATCACGAAGCTGATGTTAGAGGAGCACCCAAACCCGAACTGGGTCGGCCGAGGTGGACACCCTTGTCGGTGGCCTATCAGGTAGAGCGAAGTCAGACTTTCACAAGCGGACAAAGGAGCTTTGTGTCACAAGGTTGAAGTTGTTGAAGTCATGGACGAAACACCCTGTATCTCTGCGAACAGAGCTGATCGACTTGATAAAGGCACAGTTCCCAATGATCACGAACGTAGATATTATCAACACTCGTTTTTCTAAGTGTCAATTCCAACGTAACTTCACCAACCTGAAGAAGGTTAGGAGGGCTGCGAAAATGATGAGGAAGGGGAGGCCGAACACTGTGCCGAAGCCATCTGACGTTTGTGAGGAGGAATGGGCACAAGCAATTCAATGGGCATGTTCAGAGTATGAACGAGGGAACGGAAGATGGCCGAGGTGCCAGCAAATGACTGTGTCGAAGCACGAGTGGCAAGACACGGACGAGCGGCACAAATCCTTACGGGCGGGGTGGCGCTACAGAATTTAGAAGCGGTTCCTTATCCACTGGGGTAAGTATCCTAACCAAGAGGAGACCGATTGGGCCCTTAAACACGATATCAAAGACATGCAAAGGCTTTGGGATCGCAATTGCAATACAGGGGTAAGTCTTCGTCCATGTTCGTTAATGTACATGTATTGCATACCACTTGTTCTCCAGCAACTGTAATCATCATGTTATCCTCGTACGTGTTTTCTTCGTTTTCCTTTACAGTGCGTAATCCATTGCATCTTTAGCCTGATGCCTTGTGATGGGCTTGTGCATTCCAGGAATGGAAGTGATCAATCATGGAGACACCGATATCACAAATGGTCTTCAGGAGGAAGGAGGAGTGCAGCAGGGAGTGGAGTGTGGCAAGGGGGTTTCTGACGAAGAGTGCGCTTTGACGGGCGTGGACACAGTGCCCAGCATTCAAGCATTTCCACCTTCAACCACCAGGAGGGTCACCCGGAGCACAAAGAAGCGGGATAAGGTTAGTGTACATGCGAGAATGACATTGCAGACATTCACTCTAAACTCCTGGCAAACAAAGGCCTGACGTTGTGATTTGTTTCCACTTGCAGACGGCTGAACATGGTAAGGCGGATGGGGTGGAGACGATGTAGTTTAATCTGCAGTCTTTACGAGGGAAAAATTCAAGCGAAAACTGGAAGAAGAAGGATTGTATCCGTGGACGCTCCCACCGTAAGCCGAAGCGGGCGGCTGGGGTCCCAAGGAATCCGTTAAGTGCAGGTGCGTTTAGGAGTATTAATGCGGTATTGCGTAGAACACCGGGAGTATTTACGTTTACACTGGTTATCGTTAGAATTGGGAAAAGCTGGTCAATTTTGAATAGAGGTAAAAAATCTTGTGGCGAAACCATTGAGGTTAAAATCGTGCGGTTGCATCCTGTCGATGATCCAGAAGTCCCAGTTAATTCATGAAGTAAAATATCTCGTTATTTACTTACCTACTTGTGCAGTTTGAGAATCTGACACGCCTTGCTTGTGGCAGAAGAGACGACGATCAATGATTGCGAATGATTACGGAAGCACTCTACTCGATTCTCTCACAAACGGTATGGCAATGAGGCCGACATCCGCAGCATTAAATCTGCTGCTGCGGATCGCACCCGTGGTGAAGGTGACACGTGGGGGGCGCCATGATGGATCTCACCATCCGGAACCGATTCCGGATCAAGCTAGCCAGATGTGGGGCACGTGAGGCGAGATTTACCAATAGACCACTCGGCCGCCCCGGACGTACGTGGGCATGCGACAACCGGCCCTCGACTTTCACGACACCTATTCGAGCATTCGCACGAAGCATTCCACCACATTAAATTCGCCCTACACTTACCACTCGCACGTACCATTAGCATCCGGCGTCATTCAGCTGGGAAGCCCTAGCTACCTCTTGCCCGCCACATACATCTTAAGAAAGGGTAGGGACGCGCTGATTAAGACAACCATAAAGACAAACCTTGTCCCCGAAGTAGACATCTTAAGCTAGTCGTGAGCGTATTTTCCCCATCTTTGTTTCCATCTTAAAAGAACTCGCTGGTAGTAGTGTTGTGGGTTGGCTACACACCGATATACCGCGGCCATACGTGACCACTTCTTGCTCCTGGCCTCCACAAATCTCCATGCTTTGCGGTACTTGGCCCTCTTGAGAGGTGCAGCCATTTCTCAGATCTTTCCCTTCTCCTCCAGTTACATCGCATGACTTGTGGCGCACCTTCTTGCCAACGCTTGTGGTTTCTGTCATGAGCCCCGCTGAAACCGCAGCCATTTATATCCTCGCGATCTATACTAGGGAACTCATACTCTACCTTCCTCACCAACATGTCCCTCAAAAGACTCGGTCTATTGGCTCGACCATGGTACCATCAAGCTGCCATCGCGCACACTAGCTCTGCAGCATTTCTTGGAAGACCCGGTTGGGATCCTGTCCCTCGCCGGTGATGGCTCTTCCTCCTCATCTTCATTCTCCACCCACTCCTCCATCACATAGCTTGACTCACAAATGGCATATAACACCGACCATACGACTTGCACAACAGACAACAGCACATAATGTTGTCAAGTGGCTTACCGGCCAACTTTTACATCGGCCTCTCCTATCTCCTGTCATGCGTAATGTTGCTCAGGGTAGGTCCTCCTCCACCTCTTCTTCACCATGTTTCCGCCTCCCTGCCTCCCTCCCGCTTTCACCATCTTGTGTCGGTGTCCGGTGGTGTCCCTCGTCAGGCTTGCCTCTCGGGACTCAGAAGCAGCACATTTCGCGGGCCTCCTCCTCTTCCTCATGCTCCCCTGTAGCAATGTCACCCAAAGGTAGCAATTTGTCGCCCACTTGAGGCCCAGCCCTCACGCCCTTACTCCTTCGGAGGTCATGGCCATCAAACAAAGCTCTTCTAGAGCCCGATTCTCCATCCTTGCCTGTGTCGCCGGCTGTCGTCATAACACGACAACACCAGCGTGGGCGACTTTCGTTGATGGGCCCGGTAGTAGCGCGCACAATCCCGTGGTAAATTTGTAGGAAGAAGTCCGTTCCCTGGGAAACGAGGGAATGGCTAGGCCTCCGTTTACTGCGTTTGGGTGATTCCCTGTAGTCATTCGTTGACCTCAACACACATACTCTAACTTCTCTGCGTTCACGTCTGGGCCGGTATGGGCGTTTGAGACCCGTTAGCGTCCGTATCGTTCATCCGTCCATCGGTCCTTTCTCTCCCTCACGCTACACTCCTCGGTCTTAGAAAAAGGGGTTACCACGGACCTCCTCCGTTCCGGGCCTCTCCGTCCGCTCTGCGCCCTCCGGAGTTCCTCCGGCTCCACGTTCGATCCGTTCGGTCTTGGGCGCTCCGGACGAGCCTGTCACGATCACCACTGCACACACCACAACGTTAGGTCGTCACGGGACCTTGATCAATCTCCCGGGTATCGTGCACCTTTCGGTGACTCGGGACTCACGTTAGCGAAGACACACAAGGTGCAGAGCGGCATCAACACCAAGAAGATGATTTATTGAGCGGCCTTAGCCCTCTTATACTCGAAGGTCGGGCGCCTTTATTACACCTCTATTACGGTGAGGCCGGGGTACCTAACCGGCCGCCTACTACCACTATTCCACCTATCGCGCGGTCGGTGGTGGGGTGGGATAGCCCCTCATTCCTTCTTGCGCCGTGGCCACCCCCAGCGCAATCGGATGATCGCGGGACCCCTTCCTCTTCAGTGCAGCCATTGCGGTGCGGCGACAATGATCACCACGTCCTCTCTCTCCCTCTTCTCTCTCGGCGGGCCCTGCGATGGGCCCTCAAGGGATGGATCTGCTGGGGTTGGTGGTGATGGCTCTCCCCACTCCCGAGTTTGGACCTCGGGACCTGTCGACTCGGTCCGGACCTCTAGGTCAGTCTTCCCTCGGTCTCCTGGCCGGCCTTCTTTGAGTCGGTCCTCGGGGCCGGGCTCTGAGGTCCGGTCTTGGACCCAACCCTTCCACAGGGTCGGACCTCGGGGCCGGGACTCGTCAGAGTCTGGATCCCTAGGTCGAGACTTCCTTGAGGCGGACCTCGGGTCGGCCTTTCCTCAGTCAGGACAAAGTCCGGACCTCGAGCTCTGGGCATGCCTCCTCGCCCAGCTGTGCAGGTTCATCCATGAGCCCTCCCTTGGTTCCCGAATGCCCGGTTGCCCCTTTCCTTCAAGATCCTCCCTCGTCCTTCCATGCGAGGTCGAAACTTACCTCGGTGTGGCGCCCCTTCCTCCTCCGGTTCCTCCATTGCTCTCCTTCGCCCTGCTGCTGCGTCGTCAAGCGGCGCTCCTAGGACTCCAGCGGTTGTCGTCCCGGTCCGTCCTCCCTCGCTCCTCCTTGGTCCCTTACGGAGTCCACCCTCACCTGGGGTGGCGCGGGACCTCAGAGCCTTGAGGAGCTGCTGGTGGTAAGGCGGTCGGAATCGACTTCAGAATCGCCTCCTCCACATGAGCCGGGCACAGTACTCCCTCCTCAAGGTGCTCCCGTGGCAGGCGGATCGCCCACTTCTTGCTTTGTCCGTGGGCTCACACGGTTGTGGCGGACTCCCTTGAGGCCGTCAAGGCTGCCTCAGATTACCTCTTGCAACCTTGCTGCTCGGCGTTCTCCTCCTCCGTTGTTGCTTGACTCCGCCATTTGCGGGCCATGGTGAGCTCTCACTTCACCTGGCCGGGACGCTGTACCTTTTCCTCCAGTGCCTTCCTCCCTTCTTCTATTCTTTCCGGAGGTCCTCCACTTCCTTCTCCAGGGCGGGCGGTATCCCGTCAGGCTCACGGCCGCCACGTCCTGCTGCAACTGGCGGCGAACTCCTTGCCGCCCTTTGTTCTCCTCCGTCTTCAAGCGGGCTGGGCGTTCCACCTCTCGCTCGAAGTCTTGGATTCTCGTTGAGAACCCCTGCTTTCCGTCGTCTTGGGTTGCAACTCCAAGGTGTCCTTGTTGTCCTCCGGCTCCCCGCCTCGCCCCTTCTACCTCCTGCAGTGCACCACAGGTCCCCAATCTCCCGGGTGCTTGGCCTCAGCGCCTCCTCCTCCTGCTTGCTCCATGACCACTTGCTCGGCCTTGATTGGCGGCTCTCGGCGCCTCTCTCCACGGTTCGATCACGCCGATAGTGATCGCGATCGGCCGCCCGTGGCCTCCGCCTCCTTGGCCACCTTCACAGGCCTCTCCGGCTTGGCGGTCCGGTCAGGCTGCCTCCGCGAGATCCCGCGCCCGTTCGCGCCCGGGCGTCCTCGCTCTGTTCGCCTCACTGCGGAGGTCCTCCGCTTGGGCCTCCTTGGCTGCCCTTTATTCCTCCGGTGAAGGAATTTAGTCCGGTCCTTGCGGATGGACCAAACCTCCCTCTCCGCCTCCGGCGTTTTCCTTCCTCAATCCTGCCGAGCTTGGCCTTCTCGCCTCACGCTCCTCCAGCTGCTCACGGAGGAGCACCATGCGCCCTCGGGTGGCTTCCACCTCACAGGCCTTCTCGGCCATCCCATTGACCCAGGCATCATGGCCAGTAGCGGGAACCGTGTTTCCACGGCTGAGTGAGGCTCCCACAAAGTCCGTTGCGGGCCGGCATCTCCGGTCGTCGAGGACCTCCATACCGCGATCGGAGCAAGTCCGGTGGGTTCTCGGACAATCGGGACCCTTAGGTCACGAGTCTTGCTCGGGCTTCCCCTCCTTGGCCCTTTTGGCGCGAGCTCCTTCTCGCCCTTTTCTCCAGGGCTCGGCGGGTGATGGAGTCAAGCCTTTGCCCCTTCACATCGGCAGGGGCCGGCTGGATCTGCGGTGTCCTCCGCTCACAGGCGTCTCTTCTCCTCCTTCTTCCTTCTTGCCACTCAGTCGGCGGGGAAGAATCTTTGCCGGGTGCAGCGTTGGTGGCCGTGGTCTTGCGTTCTTGGCTCTCTCACAGTCGGCGGGGCTCCTCGGTAGGAGTGATGGCCGTGAGGGCTGCTGGGGTATTACGGTTGGGGCACGGAAGGAGGGAGTGCTTCCCTTCCACAGGTGGTGAGGGGTCCGCTCAGTGTATGGAGTCAGGAATCCTCAGTCATCCTCCTCCCTCCGTTTGGTTTTGGGCCTCCTCCGGCGCCCTTGCCGCTCCACTTGGGAGGCCTCAGTCCTTCCGGGCGCTCGCTCAAGCTCTCCTTCCACAGGAGTTGAAATGCCCCATACATGGATCGGTATGGGGGCGGCCCAGATGGCGGGCTTCTCGCTCCTGAGCTTGCGAGCTTCACAGCTGGCGAAGATAATCCTTCCCTCCGCCCTCTTCCCCGGCGCAGCGTGCGGGAACACTAATAGATTATCACCAAGGTGATCCACCTTAGTGGTAGGTTCGATGGGCGATGATCCGGGCCGCACGGCTCATTGTCCAGCAGGTGGATATCGACCGTTGGTGGTCGTTGCGTCGAGCCTTAGCAACTGCTGGCTGGACCTATCTTCCCTTCGCCTTGAGGGGCTCGGCACCCTCCCCTCTTCCTCCTTGGGCGGTTGTAGGGTAGGGACCTCAAGGTCCATCGCCTTGGGTCCTCTCGGAGGTTCTTGGACCGCACCTCCTTGTTGATGACATCTTCCGGGCAAACTCCGGACCCAGTGTCAAAGGTCGACCATTTGGAACACGTCCAAATGCCACTCACCAATTCCCCCGGGCAGGCCCAAAGTCCGGATAGCGCGGGTCACAATGTTGCGCTCCACAAGGTTCCATGGCTCCCAAACTTCCGCGGGCTTTTGGGTGCTTCTTCCCTTGGTTCTCAGCAGCTTGAGGCTGGCACGTTGAGCCTCCGCGCGTTCGCTCACCTCAGCGGTGAGCCGCGCAGGCGTCGAGTGTCCCGAGATACCGCCCGAGCGGTGCGGGCGCGAGATCGCGAAATTGTCGAGCCGCGGTAAGCCTTCTTCGCGACCACGCCGGGAGTAACGGCGGCGGGCGCCTCTTCCACATGTAGTGCGCCAACACTCGGCGCTCTGCGCGCGTACTCGGCCTTACTGTGCCGCGCGCCAGCGGCGTGAATACTGACCTCTGGCAAGGTTACGGTCTGACCGCGCATGCCGTCCTCCACTCGGGGTCGTCCACGTGGCGTCGCCCGTCAGTCCTACGCTCCAACTTCTAAGTTACCTTCCTGGCGTACTTATCACCTTTGGTCACAGGTGGGTCGGACTTCTTACCCGTGCCATCGCCGTCTAAATCGTTCCTCACTCGGTCGGGGTATACGTCCGAGTGCTAACGGCTTATTTCCTCCCGCCTCATTTTATCCTTCTCCCACAAAACAAAATCCTAATTTCTAACCCCGAAGTCCGTAGTCCACATACTCCCTTCTCACTGTTGGCGTCTCGCCAACACTAAGCGTGGTACTTTTCACCATCCGTTCACCAGTGGGCAGCGGTTCACCATCCAAGCGCCGGTGAGCGGACCCATTGGGGTATACTAAATGCGACTTGGTAAGGCCCCATCCATCGTAGGTGGAGTTTACAGGAAGTGCATATGTCGGTATCGTAAGGAGGCGGATCTCCCTCCTTCACATACTCACGATTCTAAGGCGCCTATCATGCCGGCTTGCGTTGATTACATTGCAATTGTTGCGCCTCTTCCGGTCCTCCGTGTCTTTGTACAAACCCTAGCAACCGCTCGTTGGCTCTCTTCATCCGTTAAGCGCCTTTCCATCATGACGGAGTGTTGGCACCTCAAACTCGACATACGGGTGAGTGCCCATAGTCGAATAATACGGAGTTCGTTGCGTGGTTACCTTCTGCGTTACGAGCCCATAGCGCCGATGGCGACTTTGTATCGATCGTGCGCATAGTTAACCGTCGGCTTATTGAGGATCGCGGCGTCCATTGGTCTTCTCTCGGTCGTTGGCCTTGGATTGTAGGGGCGTTTCGATGTGTGATGCGAAATAGTCCGTCATTGCGTTATCACATCATTGAGGAAATGGGTTTTCGCTACCGGTACAGCGGACACCCATACCTTGTGATGATGTTTTCGTAGGAATTTGGCCACCGTGCTCGCGGTCCGTTCGGTAGCGAGCTTCAACCCACACAGTGCGATGATCCGTTGCCACCAAGATGTACCGCTTACGTGTGTGCACTGTGGGTGGTATATGGGTCCAGAAGTCGATGCCCCATTTCTCAAAAGGCGCTAGTGCTAGTATGGGCACTAACGGCCATTGAGTTGTGCGTCGGCTTCCCTCGTGACAAGCATCACACTTCTTCACAATTGGTGTGTTTCCCCATACATGGTGGGCCACGATTACCCGACCTCAAGATTTTCTTGGTGGTGACTGTTGCATAATGTCCACCACCTAGTCCTTCGTGCATCCCCTTTATTACCACCTCCGTTTCACTTTGAGGTACCTTCGTTCCACCGTCCGGTCCTTAAAGATGCACCGTTGCTCTGGAAAGGCGGCGTAGTGCACAAACTGCGGCGATTCGATTCGTTGGGTAGCTCCATCTCCCATAGTGCTTCCAACTCCGCGTAAGAGGCCGCCCCTGCGTCGCCCTTCTCCGCTTTGTTGTCCGACTTGGGTTTGTCCGGTGTGTGCTCCTCTACCTCCTCCTCTATCCGCCAATTCCTCATCCTCAGGCGTCCTCTTGATCCTGGGGCGGGCTCCGTTTTAATGGATAAGTCGTGATTGGTGTTGCCGTCCTTGCCTAGTCTCCACCTCAAATGTGAACTCCAGCGAATCCACCTCATGATTCGTGGACAAGTGCCTTGTTCACCAAATGCTTGGCAGTGATCAACATAGAACACAAACTCATTGGGCGGGAAGGTAGTGTGAATTTCTTAGCGTATACCATACCAATGCCTCTCGCTCCGTAGTAGTGTACCTCCGTTCCGTCGTGGTGTCTTCAGCGTAGTAGATTGGGTGATCCCTCGTTTATCATCTTTTGGTGAGCACTACCCCGATGGCGGTGCGGCACATCCACGTATGGAATCGCTTCCCGGTCAGGTCCTTTGAGTCTTGGGGCGACAGTGGTGAGGTCTGAATCGCCTCCCTTTACGGCGTCGGTCCATTCCTCCTCCTTCTGAGTAGCTCAGTTAGCACAGGCCCGCTTTGCAAAATCTTGCCTATAGTAACCTACCATGCCCATGAATCCCGTAACTCCTTCAAGTTCGTTGGTGGGCTGCGGTGGATGACTTTCACCTTGTCTTGGTCCACCTCTATCCCTCTTGCACTCGGTGCCCCAACAAGATTCCCTCATGTCATAGCATTCTCTCGGGATGCGAGCAGTTGAGTCTACATCGTTCCAAACACTTCCAAATGTCCCGTGTTTGTCCTCCTCTCCGTGCACGAAGTCGTCCAAGAACACCTCCATGAAGTCCCTCAGAATTCCGGAAGACATTGGTGGTCACCATCGCATAAATGATCCGGGTGCTGTCATCCGAAGGCACTCCGTTTGTAGGCAAGCGTCCCCACTCCGTGGTGAATGTTGTCTTATCGGTCAGACTCCCTTATGGCGGTTGTGGCCGATGGCCGTCAAGAAGGAGTAGGTACTCGACGCCACCTTGTCGATGTATCGTCCACAAAGGGCATGGGAAATGGTCCTTTTGTGGCGTTGTTTCTCCAGTCTGTGGACCCGAATCTTCTTGCTTCTTGACGACCACAATGGCGCCACCCACTCCTTTTCACGATTGGGAAGATGATGTCGCTTCCGGATACTTATCAGGACTTCCTTGACCTTGAGCGAGTGCTTGGGATTGATACCGCCTAATCCGAACAGCACCGCCTCGGCTTAGATCTATCCGGTGTTCGCCCATCGCTTTGGAATGCCTTTCATATCCGTGACCTTGAAAGCAAACACCTCTGAATTCCCCAACAACCGTGTGAGGTCTCGTTTAACCCTCCGGCATGCCCTTGCGGAATTTGAGGAATTTCGGCGAACCTCCACGTCTTCCACATCGTCCGGTTGACTGCTCCCTTTCTCTTGCCGCTCGCCACGCCGTCGTCCTCCATCCGGGGTTCATCTTCACGCATTCCCCACTCCCGAAAGAGCTCGGTGAAACGGGTTACTTCTCGCCTACTTCTCCCCTCCGCTGGACCCTCCTCTTGATTGCCTTCCCGCTCTTGTCCGCCGCAGAGTCCACCTAAAACAATCGATGACCTCTCCACCTCCGCTCCAAAGGTCCCTCCTAATCCATCTCCTCCTCGACCACGTGATTTTGGGAAAGGGTAGTCCTCATTCGTATCCTCGCTCATCGCCTCCCTTGTCTTGGCGGAGGTGTACCCTCTGGTGCTGGTTTCACCACAAGACGTGTCCTTACTCCAGTCGCCCTTCCTCACCTTGGATCCCACCCACGCTTGAAGTGTATCTCTTCCGTCCGAAGTGTAGTTCGAGCGAGGCCAGCCAAGGCTAACAGGACCTCATACCCTGTGGTCCGGTCCGATGACGAAAAATCTAATGTATAGGGGCTCCGCTATGGTGGCTTGGACTCGGACAACTCACTGGCGCGACATGTCCGCCATCCCGAGGGTTTTGGTGGATGGCTCAAGGTGGTGAACCCCACCGCCTTGCGGTGGCCTCGGTGATGAGGTTCACTCGACCCGTGTCTAGAGGCACGTTTTGAATTACACACCCCGCAATTCCACCGCACCATCGGGCGCCTGTGGTCCGTATGAGATACACTTACCTCCACGTTCTTGCCCTTCCCACCAAGGAGTTCCGTGGTTGCGTTCCTGATGGCCTTCCGGACTTGCGATACTGGTTGTCCTTTAACCGCCTAAGGGACACCAAGTGTTGTTGGTCCATCATCAAGTCGGCCACCTTGAAAGGGCCGGGTGGTTCTCCCACGCGTCGCCTTGTCTCCTCCGGTTTGTTCTGTGGTGGCGGACTACTGGGTCCCGTCGGAGTTCTTCTTGAAGCATCTCGGTCACTTCCGAACCACATCCGGAAGCTGCGTTGGTGAGTCCGCTTCTCCCGAGACTCCGGTGCTTTGTTTCTTCTCTGGCGGCCCGGTTTAACTCGCCTCTTTGGCGGGTTCGGCTTCGGGTGTTCCGTCCTCCATCGGGTTCATCTTCACGCATTCCCCACTCCGGAAGAGCTCGTCAGTGGGAGGTTACTTCCTCGGTTCTACTTCCCGTCTCTGCTGGACCCTCCTCTTGATTGCCTTCCCGGCTCTTGGTCATGAGTCCACCTAAAACAATCGATGACCTCCTCGTCCACCTCGCTCCAAAGGCGTCCCTCATTAATCCATCTCCTCCTTGACCACGTGATTTTGGGAAAGGGTAGTCCTCATTCGTATCCTCGCGTTCATCGTCCCCTTGTCTTGGCGGAGGTGTACCCTACAGTCTTGTGGTTTCCACGATGTGTCCTTACTCAGTGTCGCTGCGTCCTTCCCTCACCTTGGATCCCAGTCCGGCAGTGTCTCCTTCCGTCCAAGTGTAGTTTTATGCAGCGAGGCCCGGCCGCCGCTAAGGACCTCATACCCCAGTCCGGGTCGATGTGACAAAATCTAATGTATAGGGGCTCCGCTATGGTGGCTTGGACTCGGGACAACTCCCTGGCTCGCTTGATATCCGCCATCACGAGGGTTTTGGTGGATGGCTCGAAGGTGGTGAACCCGGCCGTCTTGCGGTGGCCTCGGTGATGAGGTTCACTCGACCCGTGTCTAGAGGCACGTTTTAATTACACCGCAATTTCCACTGCTGGCGAGTCCGTATGAGATCGACCCTTACCTCCACGTTCTTGCCCTTGCCGGAGTTCCGGCGTGGTTGCGTTTCCACGATGGCCTTCGGACTTCACAGCCGATGCCGGGTTGTCCTTTAACTCGCTAAGGGACACCAAGTGTTGTTGGTCCATCATCAAGTCGGCCACCTTGAAAGGGCGGGTGGTTCTCTGCCCGCGTCCGCGTTCGCCTTGTCTCCTCCGGTTTGGCTCTTTGCTGTGGTGGCGGACTATCGGTCTGTCGGAGTTCTTCTTGAAGCATCTCGGTCACTTCGAACCACATCCGGTGGAAGCTGGCGTTGCCGTGGGTGAGTCCTTCTCGGAGACTCCGGTGGCTTTTGGTTTCTTCTCTGGCGGGCCCGGTTTAACTCGTCCTCTTTGGCGGGTTCGGCTTCAGCGGGTGTTAGTCCTCCGTGTCAGTGGGACTATCCTCATTTTCTTCCTCTTTGTCTCCGTTCCTTCGCTCCTTTGCGACTCGGGTTGACACTTCCGGTACCTCGGTCCGCCTTCTTCTCCTTGAACTTGGTACCACCTCGTTCGAGCTCCTCGGTGCCTCCTCCCTCCATGATTGTCGTCTTCAATTTATATACAGTTTAGGGCGTGGTGGTCTTGGCTCCCAGGGTGCGAGCGCATACCCTCGAGCGAGGATTCTCCTGAGTACCTCGGCATGTGCCCTTTGCTAATCTCCACACCGTTCAAAGTCTCCGTTATGCCTTGCGGTGGGGTATGGGACGCGTTGGAGTAGTGGGGGTTCCCAGTTCCAGCAGACCACGCCGCCAGAATTCACGGAGGGCTCCCATGCGTCTTTGCATCGGTCGATCGATGACGGACCAAGCCGTGTGTACATCACAGGATCTCGTGGTCCGGTTGTGCTTCTTGCACTTGGTATCGTCCTCCACTTTGTTCCTCGGACTCTTCCCGTAGTCGTACTCCACAGTTCACGTGCGGAGGCGGTTGGCCTTGAATGCCCATGTTGGTGACACGCACACCATAAATGCGGACCGTGGTGGTGGCCTTCGCCGTTCTTTATCCTTCACGGTTGATCGTCAACTCCTCCACCCTCTTCATTACCGTTCTAGATCTTCCCTCGGCTACTTCCTTCAAAGGGGCGGGTGGGACCTCTCGTCAGTGCGGGCATCATGACCTCCTTCTTTCCACCCTCACTCACGGGCTTCTTCTTCTTTATTTTGGGGTTCTTCTTCTTCCATGGCCTCCTCAGTTCTTCTGAGTCCTCTTCCTCTTCCTCCGTGCCTCGGTCTCATCGTCCTCCTCGGACTCTTCCCGTAGTCGTACTCCACGGTTCCACGTGCGGAGGCGGTTGGCCTTGAATGCCCATGTTGGTGACACACGCACCAGATGAGTCGGACCGTGGTGGCCGCCGCGTTCTTTATCCTTCACGGTTGATCGTCAACTCCTCCACCCTCTTCATTACCGTTCTAGATCTTCCCTCGGCCGCTACTTCCTTCAAAGGAGGGTGGCGGGACCTCTCTGGAGCGGGCATCATGACCTCCTTCTTTCCACCCTCACTACTCGGGCTTCTTCTTCTTTATTTTAGGTTCTTCTTCTTCCACTCCTCGGATTCTTCTTGAGTCCTCTTCCTCTTCCTCGTGCCTCGGTCTCATCATCCTCCGTCAGGGTTCTTCATCTTGATCCAGGCCCTTCTTCTTTTCTTCTTTCCTCCTGGAGTCCTCGGCCGTCGTTGGTGCATCGATTCTTCATAGTTCTCCGCCTTGCTCACATCTTTCTCTTAGCACGTGCTTTGGGCTTGGATAAGCCATTGCGAACCAACGTACCTTTGCATGGTAGTGTGAGTGGGGTGCGGTCCGGCGTAGAACCGTTCGATGTCTGATCCCAACTTCTCCGTCTTTCCTCGCTTGATTCTCGAGTTTGGACAACATAGCCTTCTTGATCGATTCGCGGAATCTTTCTGAAGGCATCCTTCAATCTTGAAGGTTGCGGTGCGTTACAGGCGGTCGTATTTCCTCCGATACCAGCCCGCGGGACCTTGGAGCAATTTGAATGAGGCGTCCAACCTTCTCCGTTGAAGTTTGCGAGACACAAAATCCTCCACGAAGGTTTGGTCTCTCTCCTTCTTACCTCAAGAGAGAATCGCTTGGTCGGCGTTATGCCATCGCGTGATTAAGGATGAGGAACCGCCCCTTACCGCACGACTTGGTCTTGCGTCCTCTCGATCGACTCCACACACTTACTGTTGGTGGTGTCCTCTCGAGCTCGTCGTCTCTCTGCTCGGGCGCTCGGGCGATCTGGCGTCCACTCTCGTAACTCTTCTACCTCCGTCCTCACGCATCCGCAGCTACGGAGCGATTTCATTCCCGGCGCCAAAATGTGGCGCGACTTTCGTGATGGCGGTAGGCGCGCACAATCCGTGTCGTTGTAGGAAGAAATCCGTTCCCAAAGGAATGATAGGCTCCGTTTGCGCGTTTGGTGATTCCTACTCTTAGCGCTCGTTCTCCACACACTCTAACTTCCAGCGTTCACCGTCACGGGCCGGTATGGCCAAGCGTTTGAGACCCGTTCGCGTCCGTATCGTTCACATCCGTCCTCACACATCCTTTCCTCTCTCTCACCTCGCTACACTCCTCGGTCTTAGAAAAAAGCCTTGCGGGTTACGATCCGGACCTCCTCTCGTTCGCGGGCCTCTCCGTCCGGGCTGCCGCCCTCCGGAGTTCCTCCGGCTCACGCGTTCGTCAGATTCGGTCGCGCGGCTCGGGCGAGCACCTGATCACCACACACACACGTTAGGTCGTCACGGGACCACGATCAATCTCCCGGGTATGGTACCTCGGTGACTCGGGACTCACGTTAGCAGAAGACACAGTGCAGCGGCATCAACACCAAGAAGATGATTTATTGAGCGGCCTTAGCCCTCTCGCCGAAGGTCGGCGCCTTTATTACACCTCTATTACGGTGAGGCCCGGCTCGGTATGCTAACCCGCCGCCTACCACCCTCCACTTCTCGCCGTCGGTGGTGGGATAGTCATTCCTTCTTGGCGGCGGTGCCACAGCCAGTGCAGGCGCCAATCGGATGATCCGGTAGGCCCCCTCTTCAGGGCATCGGTGCGCCACCGTGGCGGCGACAGATCACCAAGTCTTCCTCGTCCTCCCTCTTCTCTCTCGTGGCCCTGCATGGGCCCTCAAGGTGGATCTTGGGTTGGTGAGGTGGCTCTCCCCACTCCCGAGTTTGGACCTCGGGACCTGTCTCACTCGGTCCGGACCTCTAGGTCCGGTCTTCCCTCCAGTCAGGTCCTGGCCCGGCCTTCTGAGTCAGGTCCTCGGGGCCGGACTGAGTCCGGTCTTGGACCCTTCCACAGGGTCGGACCTCGGGGCCGGACTCGTCACTAGGTCTGGATCCTCGGACTTCCAGGAGGCGGACCTCGGGGGTCCTTCCGGACAAAGTCAGGACCCTCGACTCTGGGCATGCCTCCTCGCCCGGGCTAGGGGTTCATCCAGAGCCCTCCCTTGGTTCCCGAATGCCCGGTTGCCCCCCCCCCTTCAAGATCCTCCCTCGTCCTTCCATGCGAGGTCTTGAGCTTACCTCGGTGTGGCGCCCCTTCCTCTTCAGGGGCATCGTGCGCCACCGGTGCGGCGGTGACGCCACCAAGTCTCCTCGTCCTCCTCTTCTCTCTCGGCGGGCCCTGCGGTGGGCCCTCAAGGGGTTGGATCTGCTGGGGTTGGTGGATGGCTCTCCCCACTCCCGGGTTTGGACCTCGGGACCTGTCGACTCGGTCCGGACCTCTAGGTCAGTCTTCCCTCAGTCGGTCTCAGCCCGGCCTTCTTTGAGTCGGTCCTCGGGGCCGGGCCTCTAGGTCCGTCTTGGACCAACCCTTCCACAGGGTCCGGACCTCGGGGCCGGACTCGTCACTGTGGATCCCTAGGTCAGACTTCCTTGAGGGGACCTCATCCGGCCTTTCCTGGGAGTCGGGACAAGTCAGGACCTCGACTCTGGGCATGCCTCCTCGCCGGGCTAGCCAGGTTCATCCAGGCCCTCCCTTGGTTCCCGAATGCCCGGTTTTTCCCTTCAAGATCCTCCCTCGTCCTTCCATGCGAGGTCTGGCTTACCTCGGTGTGGCGCCCCTCCTCCTCCGGTTCCTCCATGCTCTCCCGCCTGCTGCCGTCGTCAAGCAGCTCCTAGGACTCCAGCGGTTGTCTGTCCGTCCGTCCTCCCTCGCTCCTCCTTGGTCCCAGGTCCACCCTCCTGGGGTGGCGCGGGACCTCAGGCCTTGAGGGCTCTGGTGGTAGGCGGTCGATCGACTTGCAGATCGCCTCCTCCACATGAGCCGGGCAGTCCCTCCTCCAGGTGCTCGTGGCCCAGGCGGATCGCCCTTTGCATCTCGTGGCCAAGCTCACGGTTGTGGGCGGACTCCCTTGAGGCCGTCAAGGCTGCCTCAGTTACCTCTTGCCTTGCTCGGCGTTCTCCTCCTCCGTTGTTGCTTGACTCACGGTTGCGGGCCATGGGGTGCTCCTTGCTTCTGGCAAGATGTACCTTTTCCTCCGATTGCCTTCCTCCTTCTTCTATTCTTTCCGGAGGTCCTCCACTTCCTTCTCCGGGCGGGCGGTATCCCGTCAGGCTCACAGCTTGCCGTCCTGCTGCAACTGGCGGTCGAACTCCTTGCCGCTGTTCTCCTCCGTCTTCAAGCCCGGGCTGGGCGTTCCACCTCTCTCGAAGTCTTGGATTCTCTCGTTGAGAACCCCTGCTTGCTCCGTCGTCTTGGGTTGCAACTCCAAAGTGTCCTTGTTCCTCCGGCTCCACCTCGCCCTTCTACCTCCTGCAGTGCACAGGGTCCCCAACCTCCCGGGTCTGGCCTCAGCGCCTCCTCACGGCTCGTGCTTGCTCCTTGACCACTTGCTCGGCCTTGATTGGCCGGCTCTCTCGCCTCTCTCCACCGGTTCGATCACTGGTGATCGCGATCGGCCCGCCGTGGCCTCCGCCTCCTTGGCCACCTTCACAGCCTCTCGGCTTGGCTCTGGTCGGTCGGGCTGCCTCGAGATCCGCGCCCGTTCGCTTGCCGGGCGTCCTCACCTTCTGCGCTCGCCCCTCACTGCGGAGGTCCTCCGCCCGCTTGGGCCTCCTTGGCACTTGCTGTTCCTCCTCGGTGAAGGAATTTAGTCGTCCTTGCGGATGGACGACCTCCCTCTCCGCCTCCGGCGTTTTCCTTCCTCAATCCTGCGAGGCTTGGCCTTCCCTCGCCTGGGCTCCCCAGCTGCTCACGGAGGACCCATGCGCCTCGGGTGGCTTCCACCTCCAGGCCTTCTCGGCCATCCCTTGAGACCCAGGCATCGTCCATGGCGGTGGCAGGACCCCGTGTTTCCTCCACGGCTGCTGAGTGAGGCTCCCACAAAGTCCGTGGGGCGGCATCTCCGTCAGTCGAGGACCCCTCCATGATCCGGGCGTCAGTCGGTTCTCGGACAATCGGGACCCTTAGGTCACAGTCTGGCTCGGGCTTCCCCTCCTTTTGGCGCATGACTCCTTCTCGCCCTTTTCTCCACGGGCTCGGCGGAGGTGATGGAGTCAGGGAGCCGCCCTTTGCCCCTTCACGCCGGCAGGACCCGGCTCGGATCAGGCTGCTGCCGGTGTCCTCCGCTCCACAGGCGTCCTTTACGCCTCCTCACTTCCTCACTTCTTGCCACTCGTCGGCGGGGAAGAGTCTTGTGGCCGGGGTACAGCGTTGGTAAGTCTTTCTTGGCTCTCTCACAGTGCAGCGGGGCTCCTCAGTGAGTGATGGCCATGAGGGTACACTTCTCTGTGGCATTATGCAGTTGGGGCACGGAAGGAGGGAGGGGTGCTTCCATACTTCCACAGGTGGTGAGGGTCCGCTCAGGCGTATGGAGTCAGGAATCCTCAGTCATCCTCCTCCGAGTCCGTTTGGTTTTGTCGGCCTCCTCCTCCGGCGCCCTTGCCGCTCCACTTGGGAGGCCTCAGTCCTTTCGGGCGCTCGCTCAAGCTCTCCTTCCACGAGGAGTTGAAATGCCCCATACATGGATCGGGTATGGGGCGGCCAGATGGCGAGGCTTCTCCGAGCTTGAGCTTCAGGCTAAGCCGGGCGAGTAATCCTTCCCAGTCGCCCTCTTCCCAGCGTGCGGGAACACTAATAGATTATCACCAAGGTGATCCACCTTGGTGGTAGAGTTCAGATGGGCGATGATCCGGGCCACCGCCACGACTCGGTCCAGCAGGTCGGATATCGACCAACGTTTGGTGGTCCGTTGCGTCGAGGCCGCTGCTGTGGGGACCTATCTTCCCCGCCTTGAGGGCTCGGCACCTCCCCTCTTCCTCCTTGGGCGGTTGTAGGCCGCCTTGGGACCTCAAGGTCCATCGCCTTGGGTCCTCTCGGAGGTTCTTGGACCGCACCTCCTTGTTGACCGCCGCCCGCATCTTGGGCAAACTCCGGACGGTGACCTGTCAAAGGTCGGACCATTTGGAACACGTCCAAATGCCACTCCTGCACCAATTCCCGCTTCACGGGCGAGCCCAAAGTCCGGATAGCGCGGGTCACAATGTTGCGCTCCAAGGTTCCATGGCTCCCAAACTTCGCGGGCTTTTGGGTGCCATCGCCTTCTTCTCCCTTGGTTCTTTTGCCGAGGCTGGCGCGTTGAGCCTCCTTCGCCGCGTTCGCTTCTCCGACCTCAGCGGTGAGCCGCGCAGGCGTCAGTGTCCCGAGATACCGCGAGCGGTTGCGGGCGCAGATCGCGAGGTCTCGAGCGCCTGATGACCTTCTTCGCGACCACGCCCGGGAAGCGGCGGGGCGCCTCTTCCATCCGTAGCCTTAGTGCACGCAGCCTGCAGCGCTACGCCCTGCCGTACTACGGCCCCCGCGCGCGCGCGGGCGTGAATAACTATGCGGCCTGGCAAAATTCACGGTCGACCTGCATGCCGTCCTCCACTCGAGTCGTCCCGTGGCGTCGCCCGGTCAGTCCTTACGCTCCAACTTCTAAGTTACCTTCCACAGCGTACTTATCACACGGTCACAGGTGGGTCGGTCTTACCCGTCGCCATCGTAGGTCTAAGTCGTTCCTCACTCCGGTCGGAGTATACTCGAGTGCGTCCAGTGCTAACGGGCTTATTTCCTCCTTTTAGCCTCTATCCTTGCTCACAAAAACAAAATCCTACCTAATTTCTAACCCCCAGTCAATCGCGATCCCACAACCACCATCATCACTCCACACGCACGCGGTCCTCATTCTTGCACTGCCTCGTGCAATTTCGTTACAATCTCCCGGTGTAACGGAGGCACTTTCATACTCCCACGTTTGCGCTAAACGGCGGGTCGTCCACTGCACCCTAGAAAACTGCCCACGATTGCCAGCTGCCCACATCTTGGAGACGGGGGGATGGAATGAGGAGGATTGTTGCGACTCCCCTCCTCCTCGCCCAGCCCAGCACCTTCCCGCAGCGTGATTTGCGTGCACCTCCCCTCCCCGAGGGCACCTCCCCTCTTCCTCCTTGGGCGGTTGTAGGCCGCCCGGACCTCAAGGTCCATCGCCTTGGGTCCTCTCGGAGGTTCTTGGACCGCACCTCCTTGTTGACCGCCTTGACATCTTAGGGCAAACTCCGGACGGTGACGTCAAAGGTCGACCATTTGGAACACGTCCAATGCCACTCCACCAATTCCCGCTTCACGGGCGAGCCCAAAGTCCGGATAGCGCGGGTCACAATGTTGCGCTCCACAGGTTCCATGGCTCCCAAACTTCGCGGGCTTTTGGGTGCCATCGCCTTCTTCTCCTTAGTTCTGTCGCGCTTGTGAGGCTGGCAAACCTCCGCGCGTTCGCTTCTCAGGCCTCAGCGGTGAGCCGCGCCGCGTCAGTGTCCCGAGATCTGCGAGCGGGGTTGCGGGCGCAAATCGAAAGTGTCTCGAGCCGCCTGGTAGCCTTCTTCGCGACCGCCGGGAGTAACCGGCAGGCGGGGCGCCTCTTCCACCATCATGGCGCAGAGCACTGCGCGGGCTTACTCTGGCTCTACCAGCGTACTGCGGCCTTACCGCCCGCGCGGCCAGGCGTGAATACACTGCTGCGGCCTGCTGGCGAATTCACAGTCTGACCCGCTGCATGCGTCCTCCACTCGAAATCGTCACGTGGCGTGTGATCGTCCTTACGCTCCAACTAAGTTACCTTCCTGGCGTACTGCTGGTCACGGTCACGAGTGGGTCGGTCTTACCCCGTCGCGCGCCATCGTGGGTCTAATGCGTTCCTCACTCACGGGTCGGTATACTCGGTAGTCCAGGATGCTGCTTGGGCTTATTTCCCTCCTTTTAGCCTCGTTCTATCCTTGGCTACCACCTGAAAAACAAAATCCTACCTAATTTCCTAACCCCAATCAGGCTGATCCCACAGCCACCATCATCCTCCACACGCGGTCCTCATTCTTGCACCTCGTGCAATTCATTCTGTTACAATCTCTAGGTGTGGGGAGGCCCCTTTCATACTCCCAGCGTTTTCGCTTGAAATTCGGGTAGTCCACTGCACCCTAGCTCCATGATTAGCGAAACATCTTGGAGACGGGGAGGATGGAGATGAGGAGGATTATGTTGCGACTCCCCTCTCCTCCTCGCCATGCAGCCCAGCACCTTCCCGCAGCGGTGCGTGCACCTCCCCTCCCCGAGGGCTTACCATGCCTTTCCCATCCAGGCTCCATGGAAGGACCCTCCCAGGCATCCACTCCGCCCCACCTCGTGCTGGGGAAGGCGGCAGATCGCCCACGCGCTTGCGCGCACTCGGTTTTGGCCCCGGTATGCCATGGCGGGCAGTTTCCACTAGCATGCAGGCGGCGGCTGGCTAGCCTTCCTCCTCGCCCTTTGGCACCGGTGACCGCCAGCTGGCGTGCACGCCATCGACGATGGCGCAAATAGATAATGAGCCCTCCTCCTCCCCATTTCTTATAGCGTCGACACTGCTCCCCGAACCATGAGCATCCAAGTCACGGGCAATGGGAGGTGTTGTAGGCTTGTCGAGCGGCCTCGGCCAAATCACCGAGAATACGATCCCAAACCATAGAGCTGCCAACCACGCCCAGCTGCAGCGCCTTTGGACTAGACCTAACCGCGACAAGACGAAGTGCAACTGCGAAGTTTCTTCCAACCCTAGGGTTGGGGAGTTGAAATTTGCCGGATAAGAGTCATTGAGGAGTCAGCAATGACCCCATTGTCAAGCTGTCATAGATGTAGGTAGCCTGTGGCCAGCGATGAGATCGGGCATTCCTCTTGCGTGTGCAGGTAGCTAGAAGTAGGGCCAACATTCGGGTTGTAATAAAGGCCACGCACCTTAGAAGCGATATAAGAAGGGAAATTCTTAGTGATCCCTCGAATGCGATTTTCCTTTTGAGGGTTGGTCCCGTGTTGTGCATCGCAGGCTCGCATGAATCGATGCTAATGCGATGCAGGAGAGGTCACCAAGTGGGCGGAACTACTCTGGAGAGGACCTCCGGTTGCCGGTGTGCCAGACCTAGCACGCATGGAGGGTGAATGCGGTGGCGGCGAGGAACCGCGACGCCTTGCTCCTCCAAGGGCCAGGAATATTGGTGTGAGATGGGCCGGGCGGACAAGGGAACGAGACGACCCGATGAGGGTGGGGAGGCTTTGGGGCCTGTTTGGACCATGTGGATATGGGCCAGGAAGTGCTGTGACTCGGCATTTCCCTATCGCGAGCGCAGTACCCTGGCCACACCTAGCAGTGCAAGAGCAGTGAAGAAAGGATGGGATAGAATTGCCCCTGAGGGCAAACACGAAAGGGCATGAACTGAGTCCTTAAGCGTTCGGCCCGGTATAAAGCACATTAGGTAGAGTTTGATATGGAACATGAAGTGGAGAGGTGAGCAGAGAGTGCAAAGTAGAGAGTTCGAGCGGTGGTATGGTTGGGCCGGCTACATAACTTCCGGCCAGGTGTGTTACGAAGGGTGGATTATTACTGCTTTCGATTCTTTGGAAGGGTCGGGAGGCACCTTGAGCATCGTTTACGGCCCCGCCTTCTACGTCGGCCCCAGCCCGATCGTCATAGTAGAACTGATTCAGAGGATGCGTGTTGCGTCGTGGGGAATTACGCTTTCTCACTCCTAAATGTCGAGGAATTCGGAAGTGTGGTCGGCATTGCTTGATAGCGGCTTAGACTAGCTAGGAGTATGGAGTAGTTAAAGAAGCAGTGAGCAGACGGAACCATTCCCTTAGAGTTAGACATCTCGACCGCGACATAGGATTGAGTATGTCGCCCGAATTTGTGGTCCGGAGTCCACAAAAGTCCGTTCCGTATAAATGCGTCGTTTTAGCATTTTTGTGATTATGAGGAAGAACAAAAAATGCTAGCGCTTGCACTCGGAGAGATGTGTTACGTACTTTGATCAAATAGTGTGGGCACTTACAAAAACCAGCACAGTGCAATGCCTGCAAGGTAGAATACTAGAGAAATTGTAGCAAGGGTAGTAGTTGGGAGGGACACTGACACTATGGTTACCACCATAGACAAGCACGAGCACATCACAAGAGCACGGCGATTGGCAAAGGTTACTGCGAGGTTTTTAGCTATTTCAAGGTGTGGTCGTATGCGTATCCGGTTCACGAGAAGATACCTTGATTTCCTGGTGTCCTTGGCCTATTAACATAGGATCTTCCTAACTATGGTCCGGCCGATGTGGTCTCTGCATCACGTATGGCAGCAAACAAGTCCTGAATGTACACTGTATTAGCTCGTAAAATAATAACACTTCTGGGTGTCGAGCAATTGCTCACTTGATGGAGAAGAGGCAAAAGAAGTGCCTTTCTTGCAGCCTGTCTAGTAGCTCGAGGCACTCTTCATCTTGAACTCAGAGAGTCAACCTAATAAAATCCCTACCGCGAAGGCCGTTGCATGTTCTTGGAGCGAGGAATCGCCTGGCTAACAATCAGAATAATATTGCACCGGCCCACTTACATGACTTCATACTTTTGCATCACCCACCTGGGAGATACCTATGAAACAAGTGACACACCCTCAATAAACATGTGAGCTTGCATCATAGTCCTGAACAATAACGCGTAGCGGCATATGGCGTAGTTGTATGGTTCATCTTTTTCCAACTGAGTAACCACCACTTGGAGATCGATCCTCATTATGAACTAGGGAGCCTACAATCCCTTAGTATGCTCCAAGGTATGGAAACCTGAAAGTATGCTGGAATGATCTTCACGGAAAGCTGTGGCTAGAGATGTAGGCGACGCACATGTCTAAGGATAACCTTGCATTGACATTGCTTGTTAAATTGCACTGGTGAAATTCATCTATGGCTAGAAATGTACGTGACGCACATGTCAAAGGATAACCTTGCATGGACATTGCTTGTTAAATTGCAATATGCCCATAGATGAAATTCTACGCAAACATAGAGTAATTATTATGGCTGAGGGCTGTCCATTGACTCCACATCTTCAAGCACTTATGTGAAGGTGATCAAAGATATTTTTTTAACGTATGAAGACATTGCATGAAATGTGGTAGTATGTGGAAATGACTAAAAATGTATAAATTATATAAAAATAATCATATTGTATTTCAAGATAAGATTTTAGTCCATATTATAAATTATAATTGATCATATAAATTTTATTTCAAAATTTAAATCAAAATAATTATATCCAATCAAATTACTTTATATTGGACTCTCATTTATGAAAAGTCTATTGATTTGAACATAGCAAACGATGTATGGTTGGCCCGAATTAATTTGTATACGGGGCATATGATACAGGCGCACAGCCAGGTTAAGCAAGCGCATTAGCCGCCTTGGCACCGACGGGGCCAGCCCACGGTGTGGGCAATTCTCAAAAGAGCACTCACGTCAATAGCAATATTTCGACATTGGTGGGCATCAGCCTCGCTTAAAAGCGACTTAATGGGTCACACACCTCCACCGAGAAAATCATGCAATCATTAGCCCCATGGTTTGAGATGCGATGGGGACCGGCATTTTATCGCCTCAAACTCATTGGAGTCAAGGCACATGCCGCAGGAATTTCAAACAAGATTGTAGCCTTGCACAATGTACTGTAGCTAGAAAACAACTCGCGGGGAAGAGCCCCTGCACAGCCATATTTTATTCATCAAGTTCCGCCTTCTCTTATAGTTGGGATGGCACGGAGATTGAGATACAACTTCAAAGTATCCAAGGGACATATTTCTTGAGGTCCTCACAACCCTTATCCTCAATCAAACATGTGGGATTCCATAGTTCGATCCTAAGCACCCCCTGGCTGGCGCCTGGCCCTCTCCCTTGATGAGGTCAGATGCCTTGGTACATAACACACACATAAATGGTCGTTGGTGGCGTGCGGCTTTTCGAAAATTCTCGAGCTCGATTTGTAAGCTTACTCTTAGCTGAGCCACCAGGATAGGAGCCCAGTAGCTCTCTTTACCCACTTTTCTAAGCCACAAATTGCACATCCTATGTAAGGTGGTAGCTCTCCCTCGTGGAGGAGGTGTAGAATTTGCGTGGGACGATTACGTGCACCCACAAAACTTACGCTCAATCACATGCCTCATGGGAGGATGCAGCAAGTATTAAAGAAGGTAGAATGGATAAACAAGTCTGTAGAAAGATTCACGCGAATCTCTGCATTAGTTTACGAAGGTTTTGATTAGTGACCAACTAGGTGAGAAGGGAGGCAGATAAAGGACGTTCTACAGAGAGGACATGAGAGATGTTAGAAGCTAAGCCTTTCACTCTTCAAGTTGGTCTCGCTGCGGGTGCCACGCTGATAAATAAAGTATTGTCACGTGTTCTCAAGTATGGGCAGCACACACACGAGTCAGTCTAGTGCACAGAGCGTACTCTAAATTATTACTAGGAAAAAAAGATCAAGATTCTAGGTCTCATATGAAAACGTATGGAATACCGATCTTGTCACCAAGCCCTTTAGGGTTTTTTTCGATGGTGACAAAAGAAGTTTTTCTATTGCATACGGCGGGAAAACTTCTGATGTCACACAGCCACTTTAGGGTTTTTTCGATGGTGACAAAAGTTTTTCTAACCCATGGTAAGCTGAAAACTTTCGATGTTCACACACTTGATGACATCGGCCGTGGTGCACGCCTCGTGTCCGATCTGCGTCAAGTGGTGTGTGTGAAGATTCTTTTAGGTTGTGACACACAAGGTTTTCTTTTAAACATCGGTCAACATGGGCCTTAGCACTGGCCTCATTAGCATGACCCCATCGCGTCGGTTCTTGGTAAAGAAACCGTCACCGAGCCTTTTGGCGAGATAGCGAGAGCCATCCACGCGGCGCCCGGCCTTTCTCGAGCCATCAGGCCTTTGCGTGCTGGGCGCCATCTACCTCGCCAGCGCGGCTTTTTCGACCATCGGGCCTTACGCGGTGCATTTGCGAAATAGAGCCTCATGCGATTGCCCACAATATCTTCCAGTCTGATGGACTTTACATTCGACTAGAAGAAAGCCACCTGGGCTCATGTCTCAAAAGGACAGAAGAGAGAAATCCACATTGTCAACGCTCCCATGTCATGTGGGAGCGCACAAAACACTTTTCTACAACCTACACCCCGCTCACTTCTGGAAGGGCCTCAAATCTGGGCCGCAAGCCCCTCACGCCTGGTGCACCACAGCCCGCAGCAGGGTGATCGCCGTCCACGCCCATGGGGTGGCTTCAGCCTACATCCACCGGTGGAGGTATTCGACAATCGTCCGTGTACTCCTGCACTCACAGCAGTGTTGTGATTGCCATGTGCGGCGATACATGTCGAGAGAAGTCCATGTCCTCCAAGCCCTTTGCATATGCATTGTCCCCGCCATCCGCAATGCCCCACGATTCGATTCCCCATGGCATATATGGCGGTGATGCAACCTTGCCCTCAACAATGCGCCACTGCGACAAAATGGACATGCGACTTGGGTTTCTCACCCGGTCGACAATTCAATGCCCGGTGGTGGCATCTCCGTACATTTGAGCATATTGCCAGTGAGGAACCGGGCACAGAGGATGGCGGGCCTGCTCTAAGGCTCTTCCGGGACTGATCGGGGCGTAGCGAGATGTGTTTTTTTGTTTGTGAGCCCTCCCACCATGAGGTGTGAGCGTAGACTATGTTCGACTCTTTTTTTTTCAATGGCAGCATGCAGCAATTCTTGCTGCTGTCTGGTAGGACTGGAAGTGGATTTGTAGGATGTTGTGACATTGCCCTGTTTGATGAGGTTGATAAGGGGGAGACTGTGAAGCATCTTCAGATCTGTAATGCCAGCTTTGCATGCAGTCGTGTTCGGTTTCATACGAGAAGTGGCGAGAGGGAGGAAGCTTTGCACGATTAGCATCCGTAGACATCACCTTGGTTGGCCACCTTGTTTGGCACGCATACCAGATGCACGATGGGGAAAACAGTTCAACGCACATGTTCCATGCTAACATCCAGGCCGCGGCGGTGAAAATGCGGTCTTGAGCATTAACATGCCCATAGTCGGGGCTTCCTGTGGCGAGACATGTCCGATCCGATATATATGTCCATGTGGTGCGGAAAACCCTAAACATGAGTATGTGTGTTTGACAAAACCCTAAATGGCGAGAAGAAAAGTAGATGACGAGATTAAATAATATCAGGGGCAAGTTGCGAGACAAAAAAACTTTGTGGTGCGTACGGCCCGTCATGCGTTGATGTGGCGCGTATGTGATGAAGGAATCTTGAAGATGCGTAGCATCTTCATGTAGAATACCGGAAGAGAAAAACTTGACACACACCCGGCTTAGTGACGAGATCGGTATTCCATAAACACGGGGGTTGGAATTATGAGAATTTGGGATTTGCGTGTGCACTCCAGCCAAGTTAGTATGCATCAACTGAGTTGCAGCTGGGTGCTCGATGCTTCCTATTATGACATTGTGGCCACGATTTCTGCATAACAAGTGAGTGAATGAGTTGCAGCTGAGTGCTCGATGCTTCCTATTATGACATTATGGCGACGATTGCTGCATAACAAGTGAATGAAACAGTATGGCAACGATTGCTACATGACAAGTGAATGAAACAATATCGTTACTGGATTACTACTAGTCAGCAAACAGCCGTACAAACTTAGTTGATGAGCAAAAGCAACAGCCGAACATTTCCAAAAGTTAAAACACCGATAAATAGTAACAAGAGCTTGTACTACAAACCAGCTTTCTGGTAGCACACATCTCAATGCTGGTTTCCCTAAACCGCTTTCATACCTTTCCCTAACAGTCCTTTCTGCGGATTTATACGTTCTTTCAGTGTTCGTGCAGGAATGGCATCGAGAATTGATGAGAAGTTCAAAACATTTCCTTAGGTGCCCAGTTAGGATGGGGAGCAACAATTAGCACAGGTTGTTTAGTGATGGGATGCTTGAAGGACAAGCGTTCCGCGTGCAGGCAATGGGCATCATACTTAGTGCCATCCCACTCATGAGGTCCACCGTATTTCACATCGCCTATCAAGGGCATTCCCAAGTAGCAGCAGTGCAGCCTTATTTGATGTGTTCTACCGGTTAAAGGGCTTGCACGAAGGATGATCTCAACATCTTCTGCAGGCTTGTAGTCGTTCTTGGTTGCATCCTCTGTCATGTCATTTCCAACGACCAGCACTTTCCTTGCTGGGACACTGCCATCCTCAATGCATGATTTCAACTTGAGAGCCTCAAAAGAAGCAACAAGTGCAGGAGCCCTGGGCCCAATCACCTGAAAGATTGTCTTCATGTCCTTTATAGAAGACCCTCCTTTGCCTGGAAGCTTTCTTCCAATGTCGTGGACCGAGTAGACCCGCCACGCACCGAACCTGGACCTTCCGTGCCCGGACTCAATCTGCATGCCCGTCCACTCTGGAAGTCTTCCAGCACACCGAGCCACGTACGCCTTCTCCACCTGCCTTTTTGTGAACATATTGGCCAGCTTCCCGCAAGCATCCTTGCACTTTGCCACCACCAGCACTCCACTGGTGTCACGATCTAGACGGTTCACCATGTGGGCGAAAGGTTGAAAATCCTCAGCTGCACAGAAAGCAGCAAGGGAATGAGCGCGTGCCAGCAACATACAAAAAAGCAAAACGAACACCCTGCACCTTGTTCACGAGTTTCCAAGTCCCCGTCCCGTAGCATGGACTTGACAGTGGCAAGCACATGCTCGGAGTAGATCCCCGAAGGCTTGTTGAACACTGTAAACCACTCATCCTCATAAACAATGTGCTGCTTGCTGACTCCCTCACTAGACTGCATGGCCGCTTCTGCCACCATCGCCCGCTCCAGCTCTACCGATCTGGCATATTCGGAGCTGAATGGAGTAAGGGGAACCGGAAGGTCCAGAACTTCGACAGAACCCTGCTGAAGCAAGGGAGATCCATCAAGGCACGCATCTGATGAGCACTGTTGAGCATTGCTTCGAGGAACAACGAGGGCTGCCAAGCTAGTGCCACAACCGTTGGTTGAGGCCACAACCATATTCCGGATCTGCCACTGCCAGGAGAAATACAGCTTGACCTCGGCTGAGCATATTTTCCAGCCAGCAATTGAACCAGACCCGCAGGATAGCGACCTGCTGCACATTCCCGAGGACGGCAAGTCACTAAGCGAACAAACCCTAAATCGCAAAGGGACCACTAGAATGGTAATTTAGCCCTTTGGCGTCCTGACCTGCGCAGCTTCTCCCCTCATTTGTCTCCGAATCCAGCTTTCGCACACGAAGTCGCCTGCCTCTAACGGCAATTGTCTGCTATCTCAAGGGACACTGCTGTGATTTTGTCCAGCAAGTCATTCTGTTTCTCATGCACGTTTGGTCCAGCGGGTGGGGTGGACCACAATGCGGAGGAACACTTGACACAGCAGGTGGGCTGAACACGGAATAAGGATGTGTGTGTCCATTGGCTCTTATATTCAGTTCAACGTGGGAGGGTGTGTGGAAGTGGCAGTTCATCCGACACTGCCGCTCTGGCGTAATTGTAGAGCAGGACTCGTTTGCGGAAGGAACGAGGTCTCGCTTCAGCTTCGCAGAACAGTTCTGCATGAGCAACACCATGGGATCAGAGTTGTCGAACTGAATGGTCTGAGTCCTCGTCATGGCAATGTAGGTTGAGCAGGGTCTGTCATGCAGCTTGTGCGATGTTAAACAAGATGACATCTCAACTTCGTCAGCTGGTTGTGGTGGTTGAAAGTACAGCTGCTTTGGGATATCAATGGCCTCATATACACAGGGAGTATGTTGAGAAAATTGTCCGAGCTTTCTATGGTCAGGATGTTAATGGGCAGAAAATTGTCAGTTACCCCAGGAGAAACTGGTTTGGTTTTGTGCAGCCATCATGCTAATCATGCAGGGTTGGTACAGCAGGTGGGCTGGACCAGCAATATGGATGTCTTCCTTCAATGGCTCTGTAACATTCAGTTCAGTGGGGGAGGGTTTGGGGAAGTGGGTATGGCCGAGGGGCTGGCAGAGGCTCTTCTCATGTGTATTCCAGGGCAAAGTGTGGCAAACGTAACTAGATCGGACAGGTAGAAGCACGTCCTACTGATCGCTACATCTGCTCCCTGCAGCATACCAAAGCCCGTTGTCACCCCACCCATTAGGTAGTCTCAATGGCGACTTTAATACCTCGGAGTCAGAGACACGGCCATGGCTCCTTGCAGATTCAGAGGATGTGGCCAAGTGGTTCCCTCACTGCTACGTCTCCTTGTCAGTGATACGCCCAAGAAGACTCTCCCCCAGCTGCGCTCGGTTTACATCCTGGCCAAGCGGAACTCAAGGTCAACTGACTTCCAAGCAGTACCCCTACCATACAGTCCTTTCTGATGGTTTCTGGGAGGCCCGTCGAAAGTTGAACTTCCCGAGCTTCCGATTACGTCAGTGCAAACTTCTGAGGGTAAAATGCATGACCGCTTCTGCCACGATCGCTATCTGGAGCGGCCGGGCATTAGACTGCAGAAGTTAACCCAGACCCCCACAGCATTAACTCGGCGAAAGTAACTGAGGTTAGACTCGCCAAACGACGAAACCCTAAGACAGCATTGTTCGTATAAATTGCTACGATGAGCAGTAAAATCCTCCACACATGCTGCTCTTTCCAGCGTCAAAGTCCTTACACACTGCGTCGTAGCCCTATGACTGAACCCATATATCGTGGAAGAAGTCATCCGACACTACCGCTTTGGCGGAATCATAGAGCAGGACTCGCTTGCGGAAGGAACGCAGGTCTCGTTTCTGCTTCGTGGAACAGTTCTGCATGAGCAACACCATGGGATCAGAGTTGTCTAACTGAATGGTCTGAGTCCTCGTCATGGCAATGTAGGTTGAGCAGGGTCTGTCATGCAGCTTGTGCGATGTTACACAAGATGACATCTCAACTTCGTCAGCTGGTTGTGGTGGTTGAAAGTACAGCTGCTTTAGGATATCAATGGCCTCATATACACAGGGAGTATGTTGAGAAAATTGTCCGAGCTTTCTATGGTCAGGATGTTAATGGGCAGAAATTGTCAGTTACCCCAGGAGAAACTGGTTTGGTTTTGTTCAACAGCCATCATGCTAATCATGCAGGGTTGGTACAGCAGGTGGGCTGGACCAGCAATATGGATATCTTCCTTCAATGGCTCTGTAACATTCAGTTCAGTGGGGGAGGGTTTGGGGAAGTGGGTATGGCTGAGGGGCTGGCAGAGGCTCTTCTCATGTGTATTCCAGGGCAAAGTGTGGCAAACGTAACTGGATCCGACAGGCAGAAGCACGTCCTCTTGATAGCTACATCTGCTCCCTGCAGCATACCAAAGCCTGTCGTCACCCCACCTATTAGTTTTAATGGCGACTCTAATACCTCAGAGTCAGAGACACGACAGTGGCGCCTTGCCGATTCCGAGGATGTGGCCAAGTGGTTCCCTCAATGCTACGTCTCCTTGTCAGTAATTTGCCCAAGAAGACTTCCCCAGCTGCGCGCGGTTTACAACTTGGCCAAGCGGAACTCAAGGTCAGCTGACCCAGAAGTCATTATCCCAAAGCAGTATCCCTACCATACAGTTCTTCTTTCTGATGGTTTCTGGGAGGCCCGTGCTGTTTTGGGCATCAATGGGAACAACTCCTCTCTGCCTCCAGTCTCGAAAGCTGAACTTCATGACATCCCGCTCACGTCAGGGCAAACGGCAAGTGTAATTGCAGGACATTCAGTCAGTGTTCCTACAGGCAAAGCTAAGATGGAGATTTCTTCAGGATTGCCACCTGTCTTGGTTACTAATACTAAGATGACGACTGGAACAGGTCTCGTTTCTGCTTCGTGGAACAGTTCTGCATGAGCAACACCATGGGATCAGAGTTGTCTAACTGAATGATCTGAGTCCTCGTCATGGCAATGTAGGTTGAGCAGGGTCTGTCATGCAGCCTGTGCGATGTTACACAAGATGGCATCTCAACTTCGTCAGCTGGTAGTGGTGGTTGAAAGTACAGCTGCTTTGGGATATCAATGGCCTCATACACAGGGAGTATGTTGAGAAAATTGTCCGAGCTTTCTATGGTCAGGATGTTAATGGGCAGAAATTGTCAGTTACCCCAGGAGAAACTGGTTTGGTTTTGTTCAACAGCCATCATGCTAATCATGCAGGGTTGGTACAGCAGGTGGGCTGGACCAGCAATATGGATATCTTCCTTCAATGGCTCTGTAACATTCAGTTCAGTGGGGAGGGTTTGGGGAAGTGGGTATGGCTGAGGGGCTGGCAGAGGCTCTTCTCATGTGTATTCCAGGGCAAAGTGTGGCAAACGTAACTGGATCCGACAGGCAGAAGCACGTCCTCTGATAGCTACATCTGCTCCTGCAGCATACCAAAGCCTGTCGTCACCCCACCTATTAGTTTTAATGGCGACTCTAACACCTCAGAGTCAGAGACACGACAGTGGCGCCCGATTCAGAGGATGTGGCCAAGTGGTTCCCTCAATGCTATGTCTCCTTGTCAGTGATTTGCCCAAGAAGACTTCCTCAGCTGCGCGCGGTTTACAACTTGGCCAAGCGGAACTCAAGGTCAACCCAGAAGTCATTATCCCAAGCAGTATCCCTACCATACAGTTCTTCTTTCTGATGGTTTCTGGGAGGCCCGTGCTGTTTTGGGCATCAATGGAACAACTCCTCTCTGCCTCCAGTCTCGAAAGCTGAACTTCATGACATCCCGCTCACGTCAGGGCAAACGGCAAGTGTAATTGCAGGACATTCAGTCAGCGTTCCTACGGGAAAAGCTAAGATGGAGATTTCTTCAGGATTGCCACCTGTCTTGGTTACTAATACTAAGATGACGACTGGAACAGGTGTACCTGTGATCAGCACTGGTATGGCCCCGTCCACCAATGCAGTACAGGATACCTTGAACTCTGTCTCAAATGTTGTGGTCAAGCAGGAGGATGTGACAAGCACCTCTCTCGTCTCCAACGCAAACGTGCTGTCAACCGGTTACCATGCAGTCACACAAGTATCGCGAGGGGCCAACAATGGTGCTTTGCAGGGTGCGGATGGAAGCTTCCAGGGAGTTGCAAATATCCTATCGTCTCAGGGAACTGGGGTAAACTCCTTCCCCGGAGTTACTATGGGCCAGGCGTCTATGGGAATTGGACCTAATACACTTGGAGGTCAAGTGGGTGTCAGTAGTCTGCAGGTAGACATTGCAGGACAGGGAAATGTTGCAAATGGGTTACGTCCCTTTGGAATGCAGCCAGCAAACTTGATGATGAGCAGGGCTGAGGTTACTGCTGTCAGTGTTCCGAATGGTCAGCTGGCTGGAGGACTTGGCCAGGTAAGGGGTCTAGGTACTGCAGCTATTGGCCAACCTAATTCACGGAGCGCAGGGGGTTTGACATCAGGAAGTAATCTTCCGAACAGAGCAGCAACTCAAGTTGGAGGAGTTGGTGCAAACAGATTACCAGGAGTTACTGGTACTCTCTCTAACATGGCACAGCCTACTCAAAGCTTGCAACCATCTTCGATCACACAAACTTCACAGCAGACTCTTCAACAGCCATTCCAACCTCAGCATACACTCGGCCAGCGAATCCACAGCAACTGGCTCCACAGTCTACTCAGGCAACTGGAGTAAAGTATGCAAAGCTGTGGGACGGCGTATTAGCAGGTCTCCGTCAAGGAAAACCTGTGCGTATTTGCAACTTAGAGTGTTACAGACCGAGTACGTCACCAGAAACACTTGCAGACTGGCCTTCTACAATTCAGATAATGAGGCTCATTGAACAGGAACTCATGAACAGCAAAGAGTTTCAGGGAAAAGCAGAGGTTTTGGCTTTAGGACGCCTGGGTCAACATGGATTCCTCGTTCAGCTGGCAGAAAAGAAAATTGTGTGCTGTGATTCAACTGCCAAGCCAGACATTACTGCTGGCAAGCACGTCCTCCTGATAGCTACATCTGCTCCTGCAGCATACCAAAGCCTGTCGTCACCCCACCTATTAGTTTTAATGGCGACTCTAACACCTCAGAGTCAGAGACACGACAGTGGCGCCTTGCTGATTCAGAGGATGTGGCCAAGTGGTTCCCTCAATGCTATGTCTCCTTGTCAGTGATTTGCCCAAGAAGACTCTCAGCTGCGCGCGGTTTACAACTTGGCCAAGCGAACTCAAGGTCAACTGACCCAAGAAGTCATTATCCCAAGCAGTATCCCTACCATACAGTTCTTCTTTCTGATGGTTTCTGGGAGGCCCGTGCTGTTTTGGGCATCAATGGGAACAACTCCTCTCTGCCTCCAGTCTCGAAAGCTGAACTTCATGACATCCCGCTCACGTCAGGGCAAACGGCAAGTGTAATTGCAGGACATTCAGTCAGTGTTCCTACAGGCAAAGCTAAGATGGAGATTTCTTCAGGATTGCCACCTGTCTTGGTTACTAATACTAAGGTGGCGACTGGAACAGGTGTACCTGTGATCAGCACTGGTATGGCCCCGTCCACCAATGCAGTACAGGATACCTTGAACTCTGTCTCAAATGTTGTGGTCAAGCAGGAGGATGTGACAAGTACCTCTCTCGTCTCCAACGCAAACGTGCTGTCAACCGGTTATCATGCAGTCACACAGCTATCGCGAGGGGCCAACAATGGTGCTTTGCAGGGTGCGGATGGAAGCTTCCAGGGAGTTGCAAATATCCTATCGTCTCAGGGAACTGGGGTAAACTCCTTCCCTGGAGTTACTATGGGCCAGGCGTCCATGGGAATTGGACCTAATACACTTGGAGGTCAAGTGGGTGTCAGTAGTCTGCAGGTAGACATTGCAGGACAGGGAAATGTTGCAAATGGGTTACGTCCCTTTGGAATGCAGCCAGCAAACTTGATGATGAGCAGGGCTGAGGTTACTGCTGTCAGCATTCCGAATGGTCAGCTGGCTGGAGGACTTGGCCAGGTAAGGGGTCTAGGTACTGCAGCTATTGGCCAACCTAATTCACGGAGCGCAGGGGGTTTGACATCAGGAAGTAATCTTCCGAACAGAGCAGCAACTCAAGTTGGAGGAGTTGGTGCAAACAGATTACCAGGAGTTACTGGTCCTCTCTCTAACATGGCACAGCCTACTCAAAGCTTGCAACCATCTTCGATCACACAAACTTCACAGCAGACTCTTCAACAGCCATTCCAACCTCAGCATACACTCGGCCAGCCCCCGGCGAATCCACAGCAACAGGCTCCACAGTCTACTCAGGCAACTGGAGTAAAGTATGCAAAGTTGTGGGACGGCGTATTAGCAGGTCTCCGTCAAGGAAAACCTGTGCGTATTTGCAACTTAGAGTGTTATAGACCGAGTACGTCACCAGAAACACTTGCCGCAGACTGGCCTTCTACAATTCAGATAATGAGGCTCATTGAACAGGAACTCATGAACAGCAAAGAGTTTCAGGGAAAAGCAGAGGTTTTGGCTTTCAGGCCGCTGGGTCAACATTTGTTCCTCGGCCAGCTGGCAGAAAAGAAATTGTGTGCTGTGATTCAACTGCCAAGCCAGACATTACTGCTGGCAAGCACCTCTATGGAAAAAAGAATGATCGGTATGTTATTTCCAGGCGACATGGTTGTCTTCAAGCCAAACAATGCAAATCCTCAGCAGTCAGAAGTTATCAACCCAGCAGCCTCAGCAGCGCCCTCAGGGTCATATGTAGGATCAAGTATAAATTAATGTCATTGGTATTTCAGTATTTAAACCGTTAGTAGCTTTTGGGAGCTGGTAGGTACTAAAGAAACACAACTTAAGGACAAGATCTGGGAAACGATTCACAAGGACCACAAACCAAAACGAAGTGCTCAAACATTTTTCTGTCATGCACTGGACGACCGCGGAAGATAACTTACAAAAGATTTCTTGTTGAGGACAATGCTGGCAAGGTAGTGGATCCACAGAACGTTTGTCTTGGGAAACCTGTTAGATCATTACATGTTACTGAGAACCGCATAGTGGTACACAGGGGTCGAGGCGATAAGAAGAAGGGTGTTGCTGTGTCCAAGGCCAACCTTCCCTCCCAATGTCCTTGTGTTATCTTCAACATCCCTCGGTACGTGTCTGCCTGCAATTAAGGCACTCTAATTAAATCAACTGCCCGCAACTCCGTACGCTCCTTTGAGAAAGCTGGGTACCTGAATATCTCTCGGTGGTCCATCGAAAATTGCAGGATCGGCTCCCAGATTGCAAAACAGAACTTGCCTTCCTGCGAGGAACATAAACGTGACGTTGTAGTCGTGGTCAGAAAGGGAGATTCTTTTCGGGTGGCTGGTGACTCAAGAAATGCCGGCACCTGTATTCACTCGTGAAAGGGTGAAGTCAATTATTGACAACGACAACCCACACGTCCTAGTCCGTAGCGCATTTCCATCCAAGCAATAAGCCTTTGCGTAGTCCTCAGTTCTAGCTAGCACAAGGTTCCCCCTGCATAACAGTGAAGTTGCACCTCATCGAAGTACTGACAGCCCTGGAACTGCCACTCCCACGATACCAGCAAGCTTAAGGAGATCATAACTGAGGGATAAGATGGATTACCAATGGAGATCCCGATGTTCAAATTCGCACGCATTTTCTGCAATAGCAAGAGAGAGAACAACCTGCGCCGAGGCATAAGAGTTGCAGAGCTGTGGATATGGCATGCATCAGACTGGAAAGAGTGCGCTGTGAACAATTAGCCCTACCTGAACAAGCAGGCTTTGAACTTCATCGAAGTCTGCGAGAACGAAGCTTTCCAAATCCTTCCCCCCATCTGCCAGGATAAAAATGACATATCGCTAATTCCCGCCAAAAGTTAGAAAAGTACTGGATGTACATCATCCAGAACAGTCGCCAGAGACACAGCATAGGAAACATCGTGAGTGATAGTCATGTAAGCAAGGCAAACCTGTTGTTCTGGAAAAGACATTGGATGATCATTCTCTGATGTGTGTTCGCTATCCCACTCCTCCCATGCTCGGATTAGGTCTTCGTCATACTTTCCTCGACAATACTTTATCCTGATAGCAGCAGTGGTGATCATTGCTTGCTATAATACACCACCTTGCCAGAAAGAGACGTCACCCACAGTTTTTTCCCTCTCAGCCAGACAAACGATTATTACCCCTTAGTGGTGATGAAGTTACTACAAAAGTTTGAACTTTTTGGCAGCTGCAACTTGTTCAAAGTGCTGGAGAGAAGCACCTCGTCGTAGAGTTCAGCAGAAGTCTGCAAAAATGTGGTGAGCAACGTCTGAATTTGACAAATTTCACCTGACACGAATGGGTCAAAGCACTGAACAGATTGCGTATACCTTTTGTATTTCCCCGTTAACGCGAAAGTTCCCATCAACAGGTACAATCTTCAGAACAGTGTCGCCTTCTTTGAAAGCTTCTCCATACGTTCCTTCTCCAATTTTGGTTATCTTGCTCATATCACTGCCACAGCAACAAAAATGTACAGCTATTACTGAAAGTGAGAGCCATCCACCAGACACATAACTTGGACTCCCGATGACAGTGAGGTCGTTGGGACATTACCAGTAAGCAGAAATGGCCTCCCTCTGGGTGGTTAGACGGGTTTGTCCACTTTCTCTCAGGAGCCCATGGAAAATCGACACTGTATCATCATCCACGCATGATACATTGCCATTCTCTTTGACTGTAATGTTCTCATTTGTTTCATCTTCCTCATCCTCTTCCAAAATTGCAGAGTACGGTTCAGCTCTGTCATGAAGTGAGAGGCGGTCCAGCGTCAATGCTCCAAGGCCTGATGCAAGAGATCCTGCTCTGGCCACTTGATGTAGATGTTGAGATGGGCTTGTCGAGAATATTTGTCGAGTGGCAAGCTCCTGAAATGTTGACTCTTCACTTTCAGCAGCAAGCCCGAAAGGTGCCCTGGAATGGCTGAAGGATAACCTTTTGGGACCAACCAACTCCCCGTCTTGGAAGTCATGAACAGAGGAGGCCCCCTGTTTATCACTGGAATGATCATTTGTCAGGTCAGCCGTCCTACAAACGTTAAGAAGTCCCATAGACTGCTCCTGGGCGGCAGATCTTGTTGGATTCCTCAGACTAGAACAGTTCTGTGAGTCGTTGTACTCGCTCTCTTGCATGAGGCCCCCACTATAGTGTGTCAGGCACAACTCTCTTGTTCGAAACAAATCTGGTAGTTCAGGAGGGGGTACAGACGAACTAGCCCTTGATTTGCGGCCAATTCTAGACCCCTTGGATCGACAAGTGCTTGACCCTGTAGCATCAGCATGTAGAGGTTCGACCAGAGAAGAAGCAGCAGTGCCACAAGGCTCAGCTTCGAAAATTCTTCGATCCTCCTCGGAATCAGTGACCCGGATGGAACGAGGGAACAGCTCCACAAGCGTTTCCACCTCATTCTGACATCCTGTAGAGTCTTGAGCACCATCCCGATGTCTTCCATAATCCCATGTCTGCTTGAATTGAGCAGATACAACGGAAGAGTCTGCTAAGCCATCAGGAGTTGAGAGCGCAGCAGCCAACATATGTCTGGTCCTTGAAAGAACATAGCTTGCGGGCGTTTGCTGAGAGATCTCCCCTGAGGCATCTTCTGGAACTGCTTCAAGAGGAGCATGCCGCGCATGGAACGACAACGTGATGTCCACAGCTGTTGCATCCGAATTTTCATCTTTCCAGCCTCTGATGTGAATAGGAGAGGGAACTGACTCTTCCAGCTGGAAGGCATCAATCTCAGCGAACATGGCCTGCTGCTCTTCGACAAATTCAATGGGTGCCTCTGCCTTTTTCCTTCTTTGCATCTGCTGAAGCACAACATCCACCAACACCGTCACTAATTGCCAGTTTACACACTACTAGTAGGAATGGCAGGACAGTTTCTTATTTGCACGTACCACTCCTCCGCAAGGGACGCCTACTTTTCCTCGTGCATTTCCTTGGTTTGCTGGGCAGCCATCGTCCAGGGCATGCACAATACTGCTCCTCCTCCGCCTGTCACGAGCAGGGGATGCGAATTACAGCCAATCCAGCACCACTCGGATCCAGCGCCGCTTGCAGGGACGAGCAGGAAATCAGACAAGCGTGGAAGAACTCGCCTGAGTGACAGAGAGCGGTCGATCCAGCTCTGCCGGTGTTGCTCCACGTTGCCAGCACCCCTCTGCGACCTGCCAGTTGTGTGTGAAAAATAGCTGAGTCACAACTGAGAGGGAAAGACCTCCAACCTCCCAGCAGACCGCGATTTTGATTGTTCTGGCAATTGAGTATCAGACTGTACTTCTTCTCCTTGTCTCTGGGGACAGCTTGCGGCGATTTGCTGACATCATTCTTGAGTGTTTCTTGCGAGGGCCGCCGGGGCCCAGCGTCCTTGTGGCGACGTGAATAGACCACTGTAACATGCTTGCCAGTTGCGGAAATAACTCTGTCTGCAATCCAACCCTCCTAAACATGAGAATCGAAATTGGCTCTTTGCGAGATGCAAACAGAACGCACACTCAAGAGTATGCTAGACAAGCTCATAGATCCTACCAAACAAGAGAGCGTCGTTCCGGGATCCTGTGTCCTCCATTGGCCTCCAGCCCCGAAGCCTACGAAAGCAGGGGAGCCAGCTTCAACACCGCCTGTGACACCTCAGAGGTGGGAACACCCGCATCCTCCCAGAAAATAGTCTGAGGAACTGGGGCTTCGACGTGGCTGGTGTCTGGAAGTCGTGGAGTGAAGCCAATTCTAATGCGAGGATCCGCCCTGGGCGCTGGGGAGGACGGTTTGAATTTGTGCATTGGCGGGACGTGACGAGTGAGACCCCTACGACTCGCGTCACACGTCCATTTCCTTTGCCTCGCTTTGCTGTTCGACTCATACTCACGATTTTACATCGTTTACCCAGCTGTCACACCACCAGGTCCTAACACAAACAAGATACCTATCTTAGTTATATGACTCATTTTAATTTTACTCATCATAGATATATACATATACATAGATTTATCACTTATAAGGTACCATATATATATATAATTCATATATATGGTTCAAAAAACATATATACCAAGACTTCACTTTGGGTCATCCATACCAATACTAATCCGACCTGAGGGTGAATTAGACTTCCCAGTGTCACCCATCTTAGAATTAGTTTGGCCCCACATATAGTGTATTGCAGAGTTTTAATAGAATTTGGATTATCCAAACCCAAAGCTTATTCGACCGAAGGGTGGATTATATTTCTCGGTGTCATCCGTCCTTGTACTAATTTGGTCTACGTGTAGTTTACTGCAAAGTTCTAATACAATCCAGGTCACCCAAACCCAAAACTATTCCAACCAAAGGTTGTATTAGACTTCTTGGTTTCACCCCTCCTCGGACTAATTTAGCCCCTCATGTAATTTAATGGAGAGTTTAAATGGAATCCGGAGTAATTATCGTGATATTGAATCCTTCCTCATAATTAACTTCTAATACGCCTTTACTTATTGGTCCTTGACTTCCATGTGCATTACTCATTGGCTTACATGTCATTTACTCATTGGTCTTAGGACTTTCTAGAAACCACTTATGTATTTTATTATTTTAATTTTATGTGGTGTGTTAATCACAATTAACTTCTACCACACATTTACTTATTGGTCCTTGACTTCCATGTCCTTCCCTCTAGAAGGTGTTAGGAGTTGAAATGCCTAGACGACGAATACAGCAATTCATGCACCTTGCTTACAAACTAAGCTATTGAATTTCCAGTCTTACCTACGTTTATTAGTTGGGCATTGGATTTTGGGCTTGCAAACTAAGACGTTGAATTTCCAAGTCTTATTGAGCTTGTTAATTGGGCATAGGATTTTGAACTTGCAAACTAAGTTGTTGAATTTCTTGTCTTACCCGGGCTTGTTAGTTGGGCATTGGATTTGTTACCTACGATGGCGACCAGCAATTTGTGCAAAGTTAAGTATAGTGCCATGGGTGAGCTATCACCACATGAAGAAAAAGACACGCCACAACGTGTTTGAATACCTCTCAACTAGGGAAAACAAGATGAGACTTGGGAACAAACACATCAACATTGTTGAAAGTAATAGATGGACACAATGAACTTGAAAAGCTCTTTGGATAAGCCGTAGATCGGGTAAGCATCACTGAATCTCAAAAGTAATGGATGGACACAATGAACTTCAAAAGTTCCTTGGATAAGCTGTACATCAAGTAAGTATTGCTGAATCTCAAACTCATCACACTCATGATCCAATTCACTATCCCAACTCATCAGCAAGCATATCATAGAGAAGCCTTTTTGATCTAAATCACGCTCTCAACTCATCAACAGCTAAACACAAGCTTGCAAGATTTACCATTCTAACAACACCTTAAATTTAAAGAAAAGCCTTCGGTGTCAGATCCCCGCCGTCAAGGGGCTTATCAAGTTCCCTCGTCCAAACCACGCCAGATCCCCGCCGTCACGGGGCTTATCAAGTTCCCTCATCCAAACCACGCCGTCTCTGGGCGGGTGCGTGCCAGTTCCCTTGTGCGAACCGCCAGTAGAGGTAATACCATGTAAAAGAGAGAAAATTGAAATTCCTAGCTATAAATTATGCCCTCGGTCCTCGCAGTGTGCAAGGCCCTCAAGATTTCAAAACTCTAGCCTACGAGGTTACTTTGGGCTAAAACTCCCAATGCGGGACTTCGATGTATACTTTGAAATGTCTATATAAAGTCTCCAAATTCTCTATAATATTTTATCATTGTTCGTATTAAGTGTAGAAATATTTCTATTTCTTGAGAACCCTAGTTCTTTATGTGCTGGATGAATCTACTCAAATTGTGTAGTTATCGGTTCTGTGTGTTTTGGGGTGTGGGATGTTTTTTATATCCATTCTTCATCTTGGACCTTTGAGGGGATGTGCTCGGCATAGAGGGGAGTATGTGAATTTTTATAGCAGAAAAGAAAAAACGGACACCATTCCCATGCCCCCACGATTGGCATGGAGGAGAGATTGATGAAAGATGCTATGATCCCATGCCCCCACGATTGGCATGGAGGAGAGATTGATGAAAGATGCTATGAACCAAGGCCAGATTACATGCGGAGAGATTCTTCAAAGATGTTGTGAACCAAGGCCAGATTACCAGCAAACGGAAGGCCTTAGTGTGAATGGCCGAATTTTTGTAAATTGGGATGGGCATGCTCGGACCTCCTATCGTAGTGATTTTTTCGTGAGGATGTCCATGGCCTTGTCTGAAATCCTTGTGATAAATTTTGCTTAACCCAATGCTCTCCCTTCGCACCGTGAGCATGAAGTGCCAGAGCGCATTGGAAATTTGTGGAAGGGGCGTATTAAGACCCTGTAGTTTTTAGAGACGGATGAGTGGATGCAACTCTGCATAATGGTAATTGTGGGAGTGAAAACCAGGTCACCCGATTTATTTCTGTATTTAAAATGTACATAAATAACTAAAATTCAGCCCGAAACCTAGAAAACAGGCTTCGTCCTCTAGGGGTTAATATAGTTTGCAGGCTTCGTCCTCTAGGGGTTAATATAGTATGCAGGCTTCGTCCTGCAGGGGTGATCTGGATCGGAATCCTCTGCAAAGATCTCTTTCGTTTGGTGCTCGCAGGATATCTCGTGGACTTCCAAGACCCTATACATCAGGACAACAGGCAACCAGCGAAGGACTAAACACCAACAGGCACCACTGGACACCACCAGCACAGTACATTTTGCCACAGTCTGGGGTTTCAGTACCATCTACGTGTCAAGCCCTAAAATCGTTTTTACCGGGCAGAACGGTTGCTGCTAATTTTGGAACAATTGCGCTCGATATGGAGCAGACACTTGATGACACACAGCACATGTGCTCTGATTCACTTCGAGCAGTTTCTGATTTCTTCGCATCAAACGGCAGAATATTCTGCAGCAAACAATAGCCCATATGCAGAACAAAAGTGAGCATGCAAGTGCTACACCGCAGGAAATAGTTAGTAAGACAAGGGGGGCCAATCATTCTCCTGATAAGTTAGTTCATGGTTGATGCATTGCGAAAGATGCTCCACTTCGTTCGGGGCTGCCACACCATGTCCTCATAAACCAGTGCAATCTGTGACCTGCACTCACCAACCAGTGAGTTGGAAAAACCAGGAGAACCCACCTCCTATGTCTTATGCAAGCTCTGTGCTGACATAAGGTGTGGTGGCACCGAGGTGCCAAACATCAGCAATGGATTTGCTTATGTCAATTTGCCTGGCACAAAAATGCATGAGATGGTACCACTGATGGAAGGTACAAGAAATGACTGAAACTGATGAGACTGCATGCAGAAAACGGGAAACCATCAAACCTCACCATCCGACTCTGAATTACAACATCAATGCGTCCACCAGTTTCTCCGTGGTTGCATTGCCGGATATAACCTTAACCAGTCATATGGGCAAGTGCTGCAAGTTAAGCAACAAGAATCATCTTCCTTGCAGGCATGCAAATTGACACGACGACCTAGTTGAGAAACAGCTGCAGGTTTGAATTCATCTTCAACGGAACCACGTTCTTGAGCTTCAAGCCTCCTCTCAGCAGTTTGAAGTTAAATCCCATGACACCACCTGACGACAGAGGTCCCTGCTCATCAGACTCAGCTGCTTTGTTGTGATCTGCTGCAGCGGAAAATCAATCAATTACTGATGTTTGTCCCAATCGCTCAAAGAAGCAATAGTATCAAACAGCACCCGAGCTCCAAGGCCCACATCACACTGCACACTACTGCAATAGAGGTTCTAGAAAATTTTCAACCTTTCGAGTCGGCAACACTGAGATCAACAAGAGTAGAGGCTGCGCAAGGCCAAAGACCGAAGAGAGGGTATAGCTAGTGAGAGGTCACACACTGAGTGGCTACAGTTGCAAACTCTCACATCGTACCAAAATAGATTCAGGTGAACGAGACATCAACTCTGACATGCAATTAAAAAAAAATTGTTATCATAAGAATTTGTGCAAACATGGACTGCCATGACCTCAGTCTTAGTCGGCAGTGAGCGTTCCAGCTAGTAGACCTCAACGTGCCATTGCTTTCTCTTCTTCAAAAGCGACAGTTTTTCTTCCCAGCTCTCTCCTCTTGCCTCCGCCACTCTCTGCAAGGTGTCCTGGATCCCAGGCATCATGCCTTTCAAGCCACAAAAGTAGATGTGTGCTCCCTTGTCCAGAAGCTGAAACAACTCCTCGCTGTACTCTTCAATCTTGTCCTGCACATACATCTTCCCACCTCTGGCGTTGCTCTGCTCACGGCTGAGCGCAACATCGTACCTGAAATTATCAGGAAACTTAGACTTGTAGCTCTTGAACTCATCATCATACAGGAGGCTGTCGCTGTTGGCCACTCCCAGGAACAACCAAGCCAGGCCCCCGAACTTATAGGACGACACATTCTCCAGAAACATCCGTCTCAAATATCCTCTATACGGCGCAATTCCCGTTCCAGTAGCCACCATAATATGCGTCGCGTTCGGATCCTCCTCTGGCAACAACATAACCTTCCCGCACGGCCCCGAGATGAGCACCTTGTCCCCGGGCTTGCTATCGCAGAGGTAATTACTGCACACGCCTTTCTTACTCGGATCCTCCTTCCCGGTCTCCGGGTCGTAGTACACGGCTCTCCGCACGCACAAACTGGCCGTGTTGCCATCAAACTCATCGCCATACCTGGTGGACGCGATAGAGTAGAGGCGCACTGCATGCGGAGTCCCGGGCTTCTTCGGATTCTCCCCGGGCGGGATGACGCCGTAGCTCTGCCCCTCCCAGTACGGCACATTCCCGCCGTGGTCGATCACAATGTGGCAGGTCTCCCCGGGCGCCTTAGCCCCGACAATCCGCTCCACCGACTTGATCGTCGCCTCAAACGGCTGCTTCGGCTTGAAGAGATTTACAGGCGGCTCTTTGGCTCCCTCCAGATCCGGCGCCCGCAGGGCCACCTTGCTGGTCCGCACCGCCAGCGGCCTCCTGCTCCTGCTGCTCCTCTCCGCCGGCCCGCCGGGTCTCCTCTTCACCTGCAGCCTGAGCGCGTCGAAGGAAGCCACCTGCATGCTGGGACATGCTGCCACCCTGGCCTCCAGGCCCCGACCTCGGCTCCGCCGGACACCGCAAAATGCAGGCTGCACAGCGTGCGCCTGGGTCTGCGCCTGGGCCGCCATCGTTGCTGAGGAGCTGGCCATCTTCCCCTTCAGCTCCCTGCGCACGGATGGTAGCAGCTCCCTCCACACCGGACCCTCAGTGCCTTTCTACTGCGCTAGCAGAGCCTTGACCGTTCGACCTGCCAAGTGGCGGGCGGTATCCTAAATGGTCGCGACCATTTACCGCCCGCCCAAGGCAGGTTCGCCGCGTCTGCTCTCCTACGCCTAACATGCTCCCCCACTCCCGTAAAAGGGGTTTATCAAGAGGTCTCCATTTGCAATACAAAGTACGTATGTACCTAGTTCTCTAAACAAACACAAACTATGAATATACTTTCTTTTTACAAAACTTCATAATATAACATAATAAAATATTAGTTAAAATATATTTATACAATATGAATGACTACCTATGAGATATGTATGGCATGCCATTTAGCCCATGATAACAATTAGAAAGAGTTATAATAATTTTGAGATTTAAACTTCATTTTACATCATTAATTAATTATGAGCAAAATTTTGCTAAACACTTTCTGAGAATCCTTCAAGCTAACACACTTTGTCTTCATGTTTACCAAACTGCTACATAAGTATTTACCTTTATGTTTACCAAATAACTGTATAATTGTCAAACTCTGCTGGTACATAAGCATTAGCTTGGTGTCCTCTAAAAACAGCGTCTGTTTAGAAAGGGGTTTCTCCTGTCAAAAGGGGTTTTGGAAAAAATCCCAACCCTATTTGAGCGAAGTTGGTTTGGTTTTGTTGGTTTTGTAGGTGTTCATCCATCGGTTTCGGGCATTCTCGGCTCGGCACTTCTTCAGTCATTTACACGCATTGGCGCCTTGTACTCGAGTTCATGGCGATTTAGTCGGTGTGATGAAGGGCTAGTGACCTCATTGTTCCATAATTTCGTCATGTCCGTAGTTTACGCATTTTGTGTGGTTTTGTATGTTTTGTATACCGGGGGCCTAGGCGCGCATAAGTGCGCGTCTAAACAACGCTATCGCAAACTTGTGCACGACCGCAAAAAGAACGCGAAAAATAATCTTCTAATGGGGAAACATGTCCTTTTGGAGGTCCGAGGATGTCTTGGAACTCCCAACAAAATAACAAGTAGTAGACATCGGCGGAGGTTCACCTAGACCGCTCTCATATATCTATCCTATGCCCTAATGCGACGAAGAACACCCTATCCCTTTTATCCTTTACGGTGTTTAGTCTCTTTCGTGATGACCTAATCCGGGTTATCATCAAACATGCTAGGGGGCCCGGTGGGTGAACAAGTGCATGTACCGGAGGGCAAGGGGCAGGAGGCCCGGTGCACGCACCCAAGGTCAAGAAGGGCCTAGGCGCATAAGTGCGCGCACAGGGGCAGGAGGCCCGGTGCACGCACCCAAGGTCAAGAAGGGCCTAGGAGCATGAACCCATATGGTTCATGCCTCCTAGTCATTCAGACAGTTCATCCAAAGAAAAAGAGCAAAAGTCTAAAAACCCTTAAAACCCTAAAAATCACAAAAAGTCCAGTTTTTGAGGCAAGTCGCACTTGCCCTAAAATTTTTGACAATTTTTGAATTATTTTGTATTTGTTTTGATATTTTGTTGTTTTAAAGGGTTCCTTTCGGCGTTTTCAACCTTTTTGTGCACCTCTCTAATGTGGATATGTTCTTATCTTTACTTAACCCTCATCTTTTTCTAGTGGTTAAAACTTTGAACTAGTAGTGAGAACCTTTTGCATCTTTTGAATCTTGAGGCGTTTGGCGTGGGCCCGGCTCAAGTGCGAGACCATGCCACTCTCATTCTCGCATGTGGATCAAGAATATCAGGTCAACGAAGATATTATTGTCCCAATGTCTAAGAAACAAAGTCTGTAAAATTCTCGGGCGAGTATAGTCTTAGGATTGGTGGTATGAATGAAAGGTTGGTGCGCAAACAAGTTTGCGCACGAGTCTAACAAGCCCTAAAAACTCTAAGCGTTTGTATCGTCCAACACGCAATGATTGCGGATGTTGGAAGCTATTTAGATGTAAGTGCGCGCATAAGTTTGTTGAATTACGTGTTTGAAAGAAAAAGCCGAACGAGAATGGGACTTTAGGTTTTGCCACGTACTTGCAATCTACAATCTCAAATAACGTGTATCAAAACAATTATTCAAAAGGTTGCGGGTGACATGTCCGCAGAGAAATACCAAAAAGGCTGATTATAGTGCGGATTTTTTCAAGTGCAAAAAGGGGTCCGGCCACATCCGTGTGCAAAAAGGGGTTTCAGGAGAAACCTCTTTCTAAACAGACGCTGTTTAAAACTCTATTGGTACATAAGCATTAGCTTGGTGTCTTCTAATCTGCATATGGAGCTGTTTCCCCTTCTCCAAATACCAGGGTGCCCACATTGGGGAAGGGCTTGCAGGAGGGCTAGGCCTAAATATCGGTTCGCCAAGGTACCGGCGAATCCACATGCCATGCCATGAGCATGGCCTTCCTCTCCTCTCTCTCTTATCCGTGCCAACCCGCAATCGAAGCACCGGCAACGGAAACTAATTCAAGTTCCGTCGCCACGATTGTCGTGGCACCCCGCGGCGACATCGCCGCCTTCGCTCGCTTCATTGAGAACGAGCGAGAGAGCGCCTCAAAGCAGGCACAGAAGAGTTGAAAGACCGGTGGAGGATGCACGATAATCGATTGTGCTCCAGTGATGGATGAGGTTGCAACGCATTGTCCTTTGCGCTTTAGAGGCCGGTGGAGGGAAATTTTCTTTCAATGACTTGGAATGGTAGCAATCCTCATACAAGCATCCATCTTGTCTGCCAAGACAAACAACGACTAGCTTACATCCCTTGGACCAGTGTGCAGGATTTCATAGAGGGCATGAACTCATTGCCACATGCTCCTACAACTTATTACAAGGCATCTCGTAGAGGGCCGGCCAGCAATACTTCAGCAGTAAGTTGTCTGAAGCTAGATGCAGCCATTGTCACAACACGGTATGTATAGACCCTAAGGATTCAATTACTTTCTCGCTTGTTGGTATCATTGAAAGATTTCATCTTGATGTTTTGCTTGCGATTATTGGTATGGATATGGGCCACGGACTTGCGGAATGTTCCCATGCCTCCACCTTTGCACCATCGTGGAGGGTGAGAAGAAGCGTAGACGGTCTCGGATTGCTAACGGTGAAAGCATCAAACACGTCTGTCAAGCTTTGTTTGCCATTGCACAGTTACGAAGATGGCCAGTAATTGCTCAAGTAACATTATACGAAACTATGCACGTGGATGTTTCTGGAAGAGTGTGTCATGGCCCAGAGTACGTAGGCATGCCAAGAGATGTCAGGGCTCCTCACTTGAGTGCTGACAAGAAGGCATGGGTGAAACATGGTTTATTGTAATGTTTATGTCGAGATTCTTAGACGACACCAGGGGCAGGTGCGGGCGAAATGTTGTGGGCTTTCAACAAGCTTGGAGCATGAGTCACGTATGTCCAGTTAGAGATGATTTCTTGACACGTGCATATCGACGACTTGCAAGGTGGTGTGGAAACATCATCGATGACAATATTAGTGTGGGTATATGGATGCGGCTCAATCTTGCATTTGTGTTTCACAAGTCCACCGATCATGCTTTTTTGGGGATGCACTGCTCATGCTTCGACTGCTTTGACACATGGTAAGAATAATGTACTCGAGATTGATTCCACGTTTGGTGTAAACCAGTACAAGTACCAGCTCTTCACAATTATGGCTTTCGACCTTCACATGAATGGTATTCCGGTAGCGTGGGTTTTGGCAAAGGACGATACAAGTGACACCATAGCCAGGTGGTTGACATCTTTTCATGAGGTTTTGTTAAGTAAGGATGCAACTTGGTTGCCCTCCGCAATATTGGTTGATGATTGTGCAGCTGAGATTGCTGCAATTCGAAGGTTTACAATTACAGTGTTCTGTTCTACTTTGCCTCTGGCATGTGCGTCGTGCTTGGCTCGTAATCTTATTAAGAAAGTCCAAAGCAGGTAGACAAGGAAGCCATATGGCGGGAATTAGGTGAACTGATGTACGTGAAGGGCTCCAGACATCAATTCGAGATACAATTCGGGAGGGTGAGCGGTTGCTATTTTCCTTCTATGCCAAGTGGGAGAAAGCGGCAACCGCGTTAGGGCTATTTCGAACAACACAGGGTGCACAACTAGGTTAGTCCATATCTCCGACCTCGTATTCTCCCTTTTCAAGCTTGTGCACATACACATCTTCACAAGGCTGTTTGATTGCGGGCATGTTCATAAAAATGCCGCATGCTTCCACATGCAGGCATGCCTCTGCTATAGAGGCATGGCATTTTAAGCGAAACTTAGTCTTACGAGGGCATCTCTTCTTTGGCGGGGCGACAGTGGGTTGTTACATCAATTGTGCTTCGTAATTGCGTCCCATTATTGGTATGTGAACCATTGCAAAGAAGGAGGGTATGTGGTTAACGGGAGAAAGCGGTGCACTGCTTGCAATAGATGGGGCAACTCGATTGAGATGATAATGTTACTTTGCCTTCCCACCTTGTACCACGCTTTATGCAGGAGTTCAACAGATGCCCATGTGACATATACAATTGAGAATCTGATTCCATGTGGGCTACATGTGAGTGTGCTCAAGGGAGGAAAGGCTTTGTTGTAAACACATCGTGAAAGTGCAGGATATGCTTGGAGTGCTCTCATACACACTCCGGATGAAGCGTCGATTATACAACGAATGGTAATTGTAATTTAGGAACTAGCGACTCTTGCTTTATGTGATAATAGAGAACAGGTGATGGAAAGCATTTCGTGCAACCTGCAACCCGTTGTGGAGGGTGTTTTATGTAACGAAAGCGGAACAGAAGATCAGATTCGCTTCCTGGAACAAGATTGCAATGCTATTGTGAATTTGATGCACAAGAATAAGGAAGTCGTGGGGGATGCAGCACTTTTGGTGAAACGTACACTCATGGATGTCCAGCGTTTGATTGCATATGAGCAGGAAATGCTTGCAGTACGGCAGCCTCTTCAAGCATTCACCACCAACGAGGGAGACAACAACATCGTCAGGACTAAGCCATTCTTCTCACCACCGAAGAAAAAGAAGAAGAGAGTGACTTGGAAGTTATCAGACAAAGAAAACTAGCGTAGGTGTAGGTGCGATGTAGGTGCGAATGTCTCCCTCGGATGTTTTGACCAATCGCAATTAATCAAAAACTCGTCTTGGTGATCGTCCTCTCATCGTCTTGGTGATCCTCCTCTCGCTTGCCTCGGTCGTCCCAGCGCATGCACAGCTGTGCGTCTTAACGAGTTGGACTTTGTGTCGTGCGAGTATCGCCGCGGTATTTAGGATGACGAACTTGAATTAGTTCCCCGCCCGATGGTCGGTTGGGGTTGAGAGAGAGGCGGGGAGAGGAAGACCATGCTCATGGCATGGCATGTCGGTTCGCCAGGTCGTACCCTGGCGAACCAATATTTAGGCCTAGCCCTGTAGGAGGCACACAAATGTCCCAGAATGCTTTCTTCAACCATTGGTATTATTGAGTATTAAGATATATATCATAACACCCTTTAATAACTTGGTCACCCAAATAGGTGGAAATCAATAAGGTGAATGAAATGACATTGTCAAATAATTAATAATTTAAATATTAAATTATATAGTTTTAAAACCTACAAATCTAATATGATAAATATGCTGCATAAGGATGGCAAAGTGCATCTTTCAAGAGGTTTTGTCCTCTTGTATGCTGCGGATATATAGTAAGGTGGGTGTCGGTATATTGGTAGTCAGGTGAACTATCGCTGTTCTTCTGGAAGCTTCCCAACCGTCCGGGGACTCGAAAACCAATGGCTCTTTGTTCTCTGGTACATGCTGTATGTTACATTCCAGGTCACCCGGAAAATCTACTCGGAAGCATCCAGCTGTCTGTATCCGATGTCAAATAACTCTCCGTAAATTTCTACACTACCGCACTTGATTCTCCTCGATTTAAAGCGAGTCTCTGTAAAGAATCAGAAATGCTGCCCACCTCCCAAATCACCACTCTCCCATCCAGCCCTATTAGAGATGGTCGAGGAAGTTACATATCATTCCAAACATCCATCCGTCAAATGTTACAATCACTGGTACACCACATGAGACGCACCTGAAGTACTGAAGCGAGTGACCGTGCTCTCTCCAGGTAACATCAGAGGCCATATCGTCCTGCATCAGAAAATTCACCTCCATCAGAAAGTTTACCTGCATGATGGCTACTCTGTAGAATGACTTAGCGCTGAAGAACTATCTGCAGGGGAGGGACATACGTAATGCAATTCTGATGCGATGTCTCAAGGCCTCCCGAATCGCTACCCTCAAGGCCTTCACCCCTCTTTGCTAGACCATGGAATTTGACGAGCGTGGCTGAAAACTTTGAGACACATAAAACAAATAAGACAAGTCAGCAAAATCTGTATTGGACGCGCACAGCTCATGATTCAGAAGCTCGGTACCGAGAACAGTAGATCACCTGACTGCCACGCTTGACTTCAGGCTTCAGTGATTTTGGCTCATCAAGAAACCTCTCAAATTTCCTGCAGAATGCTTCCAGCACTTCAGGATACTGGTTCCCATAACATCACTACTATGTGACTTTGTTTTCAGCAGCCAAATACTAACCATATACCATGTTCATCAACTAGGAAGAGCATGGGGTTGCAATCGTAGCCTCCAGCCACGAGCACCGTCTCTGAGAGAAACAGTACCTAATATCTCCAGAAGACCAAACCCTGAAATCAAAAGCATGTTCAAGGCCATCTAGCAGCGACTGAGTCAAGTAAGCCATTAGAAATACCAAGAGACAACTACTTCCTACTGCACAACGTTGAAAACTTGAAAAAGCTGACCTACATCACGTATAGGAAGATATCGCAAGCTCGTGGACTGTGCAGTTGCCGAAGGTCCAACGTTGGTCAAGATATGAATCGATGAATCATGACCTAACCTCAAGATCACGGTAAGTGTCCCTTGCCAGCTCAAGAGAGTGCAAACCAGCTTCATCTCCGAAGGTGATAATCGAGTTCAAGACTTACCCACGTAGGCCAAGTTCGTGCCACTAGGAGACCACTTCACCCCAAAAGCCCATCCCAGAGCAAGATCCAGCTGCACTAGTTGCTGCCAAACAAAGAGAAAAATAAGACCTTGTTATGGGGGTCGGCCAGCTCACATGATGTTGAGCAGAATCTGCACAAACCTCTCCAAATTTTAGTTCTCCAAAGGGGGTGTTTGCATCGCTTCTGCATACAATCAGCATTCATAATCAGACCCAAACTTGCACTAGGCTCACATGGCACCTAGACGATCTAGAAGAGTTGCACATGCACTCAGGTTCTCAAGTTAGGCCACTGCAAACCTTGCATCTACTCCTTTGATGTAGGCAGCGAAAACCCGGCATTTGCAGTCTGTTGACGTTGTGGCTAAAATAACCTGCAAGCCGAACTGTGATGAGGTAACTGCAACCCGTCGAGTCATGAGATCTGCAGAAAGATTCTATGATACCTAGCTCATCACGATACTTTGCCACCACCACTGGATGGGTTTTCATCTAGCCCTACAAGCTGGTCATTTACGTGCGGCAACTCTGAAATAAGCAAGAGGTAATCGTGCAGCAACTCTGAAATAACAAAGAGGCAACCTTACATTGTTTGGATGCCATGCTACACTCGTAACGGTTGAGCTATGTTTTTTTCTTATCAGCTTACTCACCCACCTGGCAATCTCAGCACACAGAGATGTGCAGACCAAAATGATAAGAGGCTGAACTTTCAGCGAAGAAAGAAGGAAGAGCACAACGGAGATGAAGATCATACCAGTTGTTATCTTGTTCATAATAGCACACACAGACGCTTTTCGCTGAGCTTCCAACAGCAAACTTGTTTTCTGCTTAAACATTTTTGTCAAACACTTAAAAGACCAACTTGGATACCTCAGGAAAGCCACAGTTCAATAGACGGCAGCTACTAGCACAGATAGTAGGCAACGAATTCTCATTCAACAGAGGCAGGGCTATGATTAACCTTTTGGACTCCACTTGACAGAAGTAGCTGCCCGATTAAGACGTAAGATGACGAGAGTTGGCTGCCAAGTATTTCCATCAAGACTCCACACATATCTGCAGAAGTATCATGCTGAGAGAGTTGGAGATAAACCCAGAAATTGCAGCCTTCCTCCGAAATTTCTACTTGGCACATGAATGCGTGAATATCCGCTGCAGTTCATAGAAAAGCAGACAGGAAAAAACACCTACGAATTTCGATCATGTGATGAGGTCACAATGAAGTTGGAAACAGGAGCCCAGTCGATGCCAGAAACAAGTTGATCATGCTGCCATTCAAAGAAGCGACGGCATCATGGTCAGCTTGGCTGCCATACAAGCAAGCCCTAAGCAGTCTACCCCACGAACTGATGCAAGGACAAACTTCAAGCATTTAACAAACCTTACTAAGGACGTACAGTCGTTCCCACACGGAATTTGCAGAAGGTGACGCTCTGTAGATATGGACTTCAGCTGTGTTTGGACACACGGCAACAACTGCGAGAAAAAAAGCCTGTATCATGCACTGACTACCAACAAGATTTGAGAAGACCCCACTTGACAAGCCGTATCATGGGCCACTCAATTCCCAGCACATGGTGCAGTTTAAGCAGTGGACAGTTTCAAATCCAATGTTGAACAACAGCTACAGGCATAGAGGACCAGTTCCAGTTTCAGGTGGGCAGCAAAATTCCAGCAAATCCGCGGTTTGTCAAGTTCCTCAGCCTCTGACGCCCATCCACCAGGACCAGCACAGGCGCAACAAATGACTACAATGCCGCTGAAACACAGTCTGCCAACGATACAGCTGCCAGATCCTGACACTAGCAGGACCAGATCCGAGCTCCGAAAAATATTCCCTCCTTCCAGTCTTGGGTTTCTCTGTCACCTGACATAATAACCAGAAACCCGCATCAAGGGATCGAATTGCAGCACTCACGTGTGAGATCGGCATTCCAGGCATGGCAGGTAATGCTCTGCGCCAGCTGATGCTTGGCGATCGCCGCCATCGCTCATACGCACGCCGGGAAGTCACATGTGTTGCAAATCCACCGTGGTGGTATTTGGTGGATGCTGGCGACAGATCCAAGGCGGATGGATTCCGTGTGCGAAGGCAGGCTGTCAAGCTGAGAAAGCGAAACCTAAAATTTCTCCACAGGAGTTTGGCGCATAAGCCATGAGAGGGCGACGAAGGCAATGGCATGGCGAGCTTTCGTGAGTTTCGCGGGGCGCAGACCGACTGGGGCGTGGAGACATGGAAGGCAGTGCTTCGCGTGCGGGAGAAGGTGCGGTGAAGACGAAGACTGTCTAGCATTGCATCGGATACTCGATTCTCTGAAGCGCGGATTGACTGACGATGTTGCTTGTCCCTTCCCTTCCAGGTCCCGCTGGTGCAATGCATCACCAACTACGTGAGCATGGACATCATGGCCAACACGCTGCTAGCTGCAGGCGCCAGTCCAGCCATGGTGCACGCGCTGGAGGAGATCCAGGAGTTTACGGCGCTCACCAGCGCGCTGTGCATCAACATCGGCACGCTGAGCCCCGACTGGATCTTCTCCATGAAGGTGGCGGCCACGCGCGCCAACGAGATGCGCAAGCCCTGGGTGCTGGATCCCGTCGGCGTCGGGGCTACGCAGTTCCGCACTGACAAGTGCGTGGAGCTCATCCGCCTCAAGCCTACAGTCATCCGCGGCAACGCCTCGGAGATCATGGCGCTCGTCGGATCCTCCATCAGCACGTCCAAGGTAACTCCTTCTCGGCATCTCCATCTCCATCCGCTTCCCGATTCAGTCCACTCCAATCCAGTCCACTCCGATCCAGGCTCACGCTCCTATGCTTCTTGCTCCCTCTCCCGCAGGGCGTGGACAGCACGCGCGGATCCCTGGACGCCATGGACGCGGCCAAGGAGCTGGCCCGGCTCTCGCAGTCCATCGTGGCGGTGACAGGAGCCGTGGATCTGGTGACGGACGGGAAGCGGGTGCTGGGAGTGAGCAACGGCGTGCAGCTGATGCAGCGCATCACGGCCACGGGGTGCGCGGTTACGTCCCTCATCGCCGCCTTCGTGGCGGTGCATCCCGGGCAGGCCCTGGAGGCGGTGGCATTCGCGCTGGCGTTTTTCGGGCTGGCCGGGGAGGCTGGCAACGAAAAGGCATCGGGGCCTGCTTCCCTGCGAATGCACATGCTAGACGCCTTGCACACTTTGGATGAGGTTACCGTCACTTCTCGGGTCAAGATTGCTCAGATGAGCCCATTTTGAACTTCATCCCGGCAGGGCCGTGAGTATTATCAGGTTCCATCTATGGTGTCCACATTTCTGCTGTGCAAACATGCGGCGTGGGGGGATGGAAGGAACCAGGTCGCCATGATCGGAGCGAGTCCCGGAGCGCTTGCCTGTTCCCATGCCTACGCCCTTCGCCGCTCTGCTCGTCTTGTGCATCTGCCCTTGCATGGAGCCTCTCGTTTGGGAGTCGGATGTCCGTCCCCAGCCGCCTCGCGCGGATCGCACCGCCGAGCACGACAGCGCACCTCGGCGGTTGCAGTCCTTGGCAGCGTGAAGAAATGGCTGCGGGTTGAGGACGAGCGAGCGTCCATTGGAGAGCGCATCGCAGCCATGGTTTTGGGGGCCAATGCTGCGCCGGTTGCGCAGTACGTGTCTTCCCCTATCACTGCCCTGCATCTGCTGGACGCCCGCGTGAAACAGGTGTGTTGCGGATGAGCAGGACTTCGTTACGTAGGTCTCGGGAAGGTTGCGACTTGGATTCGTGACAGCATGTGATTGCAATTACTGCAGGCGTGGTTGTTCGCTCTCGTCTTGCTTCCTTCAAGCTCCAGCTTGATCGTGCGGTCGAGCCTTGTTGGGTTCCTCGTACTTGCTACTATGTGGGCGCTCCCTCGGCAGATGTGGCAAGTATGGCCGCTCGCAGGTCAATGATGTTCTGGCAGGCTATGCGGTTCTGCTTTGATTTGGTTTGCTGTTTCCAAGCTCACTTCCTGCTGGGGGTCGGGCAACGGGATTCTGAGTTTTGACGGCTTGTATGTTTCGCTGAATCGTGCAGGATCAGCTGAGGCGCATGCTTCTGTTGTCGAGCCTGGTTATGGTTATGGTGATGCTGGGGACCGAGGGTGCACCCGCATCTGTCCAGGCTCGACGTTTACCACCTGCCATGGAGGCTATACCTAATCTGCCCCGGGCTCTCTCTGGATATTCTTACCTTCTCCTGAAGATCGGTCCTGTACAGCTGACACGGAGAGGTCTATCACTTGCTTCTTCAGCTGCCTTCTTGTCCTTCACTGTAAGTGGCGTTGCACGGTTGTTGTGCTTTTACTCGCGCTATCACAAGTCCACGAAGGATGACCGCCGTGTTGGCTTTGGACCAGGTGTTGCAGAGTGCCACTCTTTGTCTTACGACAACCACACCCGAACAATTGGCTGCCGCGCTGCGGTGGTATATGAAACCTTTATCCAAGATACGGGTCCCCGTGGATGAAGTTATTTTCACACTTCTGCTTTCCTTGAGATTTGTTGGTCTGGTTTTTGATGAGGTAAGTTGTTTTCAGTGAGCTTGCGATTTGAGTTCACACGATTTTCTTCCTCGGAGGTGCAGCCTGTACTTGCAAGCTTTCCAGTGGTTGAAGAATAGTACAATTTTTGCAGGTTCAGAATGTTGCGTTAGCTTTGGTTTCTCGAGGAATGCAGTCACACAGCATGAAAGCGATGGATACAGTAGATGGTGAGTTGCCGGGGCCTTTACAGTTCAGGTCTTTGGCTTGACATCGAGTATTACTGATACATCGCTTGTGGCAGGTCTGTTCACAGTGTGTGGGCGATTGTTTAAGAATCTCTTCATCCATGTTGAACAGATTTCAGAGGTTTGTAGTGCTCGTCCAACAGGACTTTATTTGAGCGCAAGAGTTGGTAACCACGTGGCTTACTGAAGTGCACCGTTATTTGGCAGGCAATGGTTGCACGAGGATACAAAGGAGTTGCCGCTGATCATGAAGTATACACCTTTAGAGAGTTTCACATGACAGCAGTTGACATAGGTGCTTCTGTTGGTCTGCTCGTCTTATTAGGGACCGTGCTGATCATGGAGGTGTCTATTTGAGCGCCACCTCCAGCAAATCTGAATCCTAACTGGATAATGCAAAGATGGATATTGTGGAATTGACCACCTAAACGATGCAGCATTTCTCGCATCATCTCTCTTGCATCACACTGGTATGAGGATGGTGCGGTAGGATTGGTGGGGACGAGCGGCACATGAGCCATGGCAAGTTCGATTAGACAGGACGATCCTAAGCAGCTGATTGTTGACATCAAAAAGAAACTCACGAGCATAACGAGAGAACTCTTGAGACGTCCCACAAATTCCTTTCGAACGAGCCCCGAAATAACACACCCAGCATGCGGAAACTCGATGACTTATCCCCAAGACCTTGCGTCCATAGTCATAGCCACCAACAATCTGCCAAGGAAACGCCGAAAGTGGCAAACACCACATCAACAAGACGTATTCATCAGTCCTCCATGCTGGATAAGGCCACCAAGCAGACCGAAGAAACCTGTACAACTTTACAGCAAACAAAAATCTTTCCTCTATCTGTAATATGAGACGATGAGGAGTATTCAACAAAGTAAATATGATCCCACAGTTCAGCAAGGTTGTTACAGGAACCAAAAGTTTTTTCGTCACTAATGTAATCATGGCTGCAACTTACATCTGTAACTAAATCAATAAGCTGTGCCACATGCCACCGAAAGGTCATATACCGTCGGCTACCTGCAGGCCAACATGCGCTCGAGCATCAACAGATTGCACAACCTCAGAGCAGCATGCATGATACAGTCCAAACAAGGGTTTAGAAAAGGGACTCGACAGGAGCATTGAGGAGTCGTGAAAGATACCTGCACAGCTCCCATGGCCGTTCAGTGGTTTAATGGCAGCCAGATCCATGCGGATGCCATTTCACGTCACCATGTATTCATCCAGACTGCATGATTATCTGTGCAGAACATTCTTCTTTGACGTCTTTGATCGCTTTGCATTTTGAGCATGATTGACCTAAGCCACAAAAACACATGAATGAGATTCTACAGATTTGGAACATGCAGCTCGATTCAGAAGACAATCACACATCCACCCATTATACCTTGTGTCTTTCAACCGCATCAACATCGGTCCTTTCTTTCCACGTACTCTTCCTCAGCTTTATTGGTCGATTTCCAACATATTTCCCTTCAGCATGCACAACAACCAACTCAATAACCTACATTTATATATTTGGTACTACTAGGCCACTGAGTCACAGAACTGAAGTAAGCTGAGTACTACTAGGCCACTGAGTCACGTAAGCTGAGGTATACCATTCATTTCCTTGAGGGCCAATGCAAGGTCCGATGGGTTTGCAAAGCTCACGAATCCATAGCCTTTTGTCTTCCCGGTCCGCTTGTCTCGAACAACCTGTGAACCACTAATAAGGAACCTCTAACAAATCAAACAGAACACACCTGATGCTGGATGTACTGGAACAGACTAGATCATCAGAAGGACCTACCAACAGCCAAATGTGTAAGACGGGGAGAACTTACTCTGGCCATATTGAAGGACGCAAATTTTGTGAACGCTTTGGTTAGAACCTCATCATTAACCTCATTCCCCAGATCTCCGCAGAAGAGACGATGATCATCTGCAAAGGGAAATCTAAAAAACATCAGCAGCATGTTTTCAATAGCGAAGCTTTTGCAAGTTCGTACACAATGACCCAAACACAGCCACAGAAAGAGAGGAAAAGAAAGGGCCTCACTTTCTGGCCAATCGGAAAGAGTTGGGTCCTCCCAGGATTGCCCTGCAGCTTTCCTGGGTATGGCTCTTTTCTTGGACTCTGATTTGTGCTCTCCATCTCCACTTGCAAGAGCTGCTTTCACAACTTCCAAAGCTTCAGGTGTGATAGTCTGGGCATCTCTTTGAAATAGTTGTTGAGCCTGCATGTCAGACAGCATCCACCATACCGACCTCAAAATCGCAAATCAACGTGGTGTTCGACCTCAAATCGCAAACAATGTAGTGTTGTACCCAACTATACTGTCCAAACTGGCAAATTATCTCACCTGCTGCTGCTGTGGCAAAGTATAGATGTCGGGAGCCGAAAGCGGTGGCTGATACATCGACTGGTACTGGTAGGGAGGACCTTGCGAACCGGAACCCTGACTACCCTGCTGCTGATAATTTTGGCCAGGAAGATACTGCTGCTGTTGCTGCAAGTGGAAAGGGACGGGAAAATACGAAGGTGGAGGAGGTGCTGAAGGCCGCGTAGGACCGTAGGAAGAGGATGCTGGCAGGTAGGAGAACTGAGGCGCCGTAGCAGGGGGTGGCGGAGGTTTAGACACTGAACCAGATGTCTGCGCTCCATTGCTAAGCCACGACATGTGATTGCCCGCTGATGTAGGAACCTGAACAGGAGGTGGCGCAACATTGGGTGATGAGAGCGACCGCATTCCTTGCGATACAGAAGGTGGTGAGGAGGGAGGAGGTGGCCTTTGACCTTTTACTGATGCAGATGACTGCGCACCAAAGGCACCATTACCAGCGGGAGACGCCGGGGGAGGGCTCTGCACCAAAAACCCAAATCCAACTCAGCACCGAACTCCACCACAGCATTCGCCATCTCCAGCCCTGTAGCCATTCAAAAACCCTCCAGCACAGCAGCATGACCACATACCTGAGGTGTGAAGAAACCTGAAGCCGCAGGAGAAGCCGGTGACGGGGCAGTGCTGGAGGCAGAAGGGCCTGCGAAGATGACTGCAGACGATGGTCGAGGTGGAGGAGGCGGTGGAGGCAATACAGCCGCGGGCATGCGAGCCAGATTGGGAGCTCCCGTTCGCGAAGGAGGAGGGGGAGGGGGAGGCAGCGGAGCCCTAGCCTTGCTGACCCCTTCCTGTCCAAGAACACTAAACGTATCCGCGCCTAGGTCCTTCAGTTCCTGCTCAAAGCGCTCCATCTCGCTGAGGAGACTAGCCATCTTGCCGTCGGTTTCCACCACGCTCCCGGTTGCTGCTTAGAAAACCCTACAACATTCGATGCACAAGATAGCCATAGAACTTGCACGATCTAGAAGTGGCGCGCTTCTGAACGATTCACAGCACTCTCAAGCTCATCCTTCCTGAATGGCGTTCACGTCCAGCCTCCTGCAGGAAAGCAAGCAACAACACTTCTAATAAAATCATACAGCTGAAGGTAAATCGATCCAACAGGTTTGTCCAATAAACCGCAGACAAGTTAGTGGCTGACCTTCCGAGCTCGTCCCTCTTTGTGGCCGCTACGATGCACTCGGGCATGGATTGATATGCATCACATATTGTGCTACAACTGCAGATATAGGTAGGTAATAAGAATGGGTACTACTTATTAATATTTTACCCCTTATACACATATTAGGTTGACCTATCAAATCATGTTGTAAAAGCCCTGTGAGGCTACTCTGAATTAAATCCACGATTAAAGTTCATTATGAAAAAACTATCATAATAAAATATAACAATACAAATAATATAAAAAAATATGAACAAAAAAAATCTATAGTATACATTTTTTAGTAAGAGATTTACATAGTCATTATTTACATGTATTGGCAGTTCACACTTCGGGAACCTCACTCATCCCGTGATGGCGGGGTTTGACCCATGGGGTTTTTGATGATATATAGTGTGTAAGTTGGTGTATTTTGTGAGATTGAATCTTGTTGTTGTCCAAGTTGGCTCTTAGTTTTTCTTCCCTCTGTGGCTTGTAAGTAGGCTACAAAGCTTTTGGGTGCTTTTTGCATTGGTTTTTGACTGGCCTTATAAGAGATTTGGAGGGAGTTTCGTTCTACGGTTGTGGAATGCCGAGCATGTGAAGATGAAATGGCATTCATCTTCAATCTCTCTTATGGAACATTGTTTACAAATTCGAAGAGCTCGTTCTTTGTGTTTCCTTTGAGTTACTACGCGCAGCTTGTAGTCTCTGCATCGGAATTTTGTCATGAATTGTCAGTGTTGTGTTTGTAGGTTCCGTGTCAACAGTGCTGAATTTTGGAAACTTTGTTCCAATGTGTCTTGTCGATGTGAAAAGCTTTGTCACCCTGTAATAGTTTGCTCCTCCATATTTTGTACACATAGGCCTTCTTGAAGTCTCGTTCAACAAAAATCATTTCCAAGAACAGCAAACATATAATAGTCTACCTTTTAAATGTCAAGCCTATCCAATCATAAGTATTAAAAACTCATCCGCGCATGAGTGTTATATAGATAAAAGAACGTCTCCAACAATGCTTCCGACATTTGTTGCAATATTTATTTTTCAAATTCATTTTGTCAGATTCACGAAGGAGCAAATCATTTGGGGACGAGGGTGGCTGTAGATCCCAAAGGGGAAATAGAAAAAGGATCCTAGAACGCTCCGGCATACACGAGCCATCTAAGCTGAACCAAGACTTGATGAGCAAGAAATTTTCTTTGAAATTGAATTAGTTCGGATGACCTTCTAACACTCACGCCCGTATGGTGTCATCATGATCAAGAGGGCCCAGGCTACATTGGTCACGTCACAAGTCGATAATCAAGCTAGATAAGCTCGCTGGAAAACTCTCAAGATGCATGTGCAACCTCCCATAGTAGAAGGATTCGACATGGTTCCAAAAAACGTCGCAGGGAGCCGGATGACACAAATGGAAATGGGCCGGGTGCTCCGCTTGTGTACAAGTTGGTGGGTTCTGGAAGACGGCACGGGCGCTCTCCAGAATGCTAGCCTTAGGACATGATGCGAGGCATAGGCGAGAGCATTCAGGAGCGGCACAGCCTTCTCGTTTGTACAATCTTCGTCTTGGCTGCATGTCTGGCCCTTGCCACGTTTTTATTATTTAATTATTACACTACAATATGTCTAAATTCCACAAAACATTGGACATTTCTTAAACATATTGAGATTCATATTAACTTTCACAAACATTGTATATTTCTCACTAAGGTTTCTTAAGCCTATCCAGATTCAGCATAACTTTGATTCGGCATAACTTTGTTTATCTCACGCATTGTTAGAATAACTTTGGTGGTCTCACGTATTGTTAGAAGTATTTGTGGCATGGTGCAAGCATCCTAGTTGCTCTACAAATGAGTGTGTTTGGGTCTCCAGTCTTTGTACCCTTGGTTGACACCCGCCACCAATGGTCTCCCCTCTAATGCTCTTCGTTCCCTAAGCCACTCTGAAACCTTAGTGTAACTACTTATCCTTGTAATGCTTTTTCTTTCTCACATTCACTCTTCAATCTCACCGTAACTATTTATGGTTTCTACCATAGACTCTTCTCAAGTTATCGGGAATAATTCTTTGAAAGTTTGATCTTTCTACCTCAATGATCTATATGTCCATACTTCTACAAGATATATAATTATTATTAGTACTCATTCTAATAATTATTCTTGAATATATAGAGCATTTTTTTCTACAGTGTACTTGTACGTTATTTTTATAATTATAATTTACGATTCCCCAAAAATACACCGGTTACCGTATGATACGGTAGCCGTGTACCTAATCCGCTGGATTAGCAGGGACAAAAAAAGGTAGGTCACAGGATATAAAACGTACCTCTTTTCACCACGGTGCTTGTTCTCCACATTGGCTTCCGGAACTTGCGAAACAGTTTCCTTTAGGAAGTCAAACTCGCTGTGGGACAGTACGCATTTCTTTCTGCAAACAAAAAGCCCACAAAGCAATTCACAACAAGAGTTCAGCAAAGCATTGCGAGTGGGGAACACGTATTACTAGAGCAGGCATCTGTTGAGCACAAAAGAGCAGCATCTGTACGAGAGGAGAAAGAGGCAATGCAGCTCACAAATCAAGCGCACTCACAGTCTTCACTCCCCTCTCCGAGATCATATCGGCCATCTTGTTACACAGGCTTTGCAAGAAGAGTTCCAGAGCCTTAGCTGCAGCGAGGAGGCCAATTAGCTGAAGATTCCCTCAAATGTTTCAGGATTCAGAAAGGCAAGAGACTCGGTGGACTTACAAATAAGGGAGGCAGTCTCCAAATCAATCTTCCCTACAATTTCCTCATTCGCCTCCATGATCTTCTTTATCCGAGCCTGTGCACAAGACAAGATGCAGATACACATCAAGCTTGACTGTCGGAAATTCCACTTTGAACCGTAGATGGACAGCAGAATGGGGAGTAATCTCTGCGCAACGCACAACTGGGAAACGGGTATCTACCTTCTTCTTCATCGTGCCCCGGGCTCCCACACTCACAACAGCCGTACTCCGTCGACTAGGAAAGCGTACGTTACCCCACAGCTTCGAGCATACGATGACTTTCAAGCCCCCCTCCGCGTTCACGCTCGGCTGTGATATTCGCTCTCCACATTCACCAAGACACCATGGACTACATCCTTGGGTCACGAACTGTGTCGATTCCTTTAATTTTTGATTTTGAAAGGTTTGGAGTCAAGTTCCAATAGGTCCACACCTAGCCCGAGCGGTGGTGCCAATTCGTGAGACTGGAAGCTGAAGGAGCAACGTCCTGGGAGGAGATGAAACCTAAGGCGAACGGTGGTGTTGCTGTTCATTCAGGTGGCGGGAAAAGCTGGAGTGAACGGACTTGGAGGCTGGAGAACTTGGATATGGAAGAAAACCCTCTTTGCCGGAGTTTCGTGCTCTTCTCAGATTCTCTACATATTTTAGGCTTGAAAAGACTGGAGTGAACAACGGCGAGATTTGGAACCTGAAATGCCGGCCTGTAGAGCACGGTTCCCCCCTGATCCTGCATAACTCTAATATTCGCCGATCCGATATCTCACTTCGGGGCACTCCCTCGAAAACGCACAGAAAAGGCTGGGGTAATGGCCAGAAAGTTGCAAATTTGCTTGATCAAGCAACTGGATGCTCCGACAGGTTGTGTTGGACAAAGAGCGAAGATTGGCCGAGGCACAGGGAACTGGTTATTTGCAACAGATTGAATCTGACGCTGAATTTGTACAGCCTCGCAAAACCTAAATGCTACTCGATACGCCTTCACGATGAAGGCACAAAGACCGCAGTTCACATGAATGAAGAAAAACGACGAAAAAGTCGGTTGGCAATACGGGAGGGCGATCGAAACAATGCGAGTCTCTAAACATGTAGTTACAGAGCTGCTAGGCTAACAAGGAGCTCTTCGAGCGTTCACAACCAACTATGACGGTCATCTAATTGGGCTGAGCCGATTTCAGCTCCTCTTCTCTGGGGAACTTCTTAAACATATCTTTCAGCTTGTCCATCGGAGCAGCGAGCAGTCCAGCCACGGTTTCAAACGGCGGCTTATCAGGGGCGTTGGGGTGAGCGCTGCCAGCAGACAGATGCACGGTCAATTAAAACAGTTAAACGCGTAGCGGATGGAAACATTCCAAACGCACAGAAACGAATTGCGGATGGAAACGTACTGCGTGGGAACGAACTTCTTGGTGATCTCAAACTCCCGACCGAGTTTGCGCGCCTCACTCGGGTCCAGAGCAGACCTGAGCTTGGGCAGGTCGTGCTGCTCTTCGTCGTCGATGTGAGTGGACAGAAGGCGCATACTGTCCTCCATGAGCACATCCATGCGCTCGTCCCCTGCGCTGCATCTCTCCATCTCGTCCAGCAGGTTCTTCACTTCCAGGTGCTGGGCGCGGTCCTTCTCGGCCATGTCGTGGCCGTCGGGAAGGTACTGCTCGAACGCAGGGTACACCACCAGTTCCTCGCCTGTGGAGTGACGCGCCACTTCCCACCTGTACTGGTTGCTCCATTTTGTCGCCTCGGTGGTGTCGCCCTTGTGGGCCTTGTATTGCTGCAGGCGGGACGGAGCCACAGGCGTATATCAGGGATTGCACATTTCGGAATCCGCATCAACCGTGATGGTTCTAGCTGGGCAGGTTACCTCGTAGTACGCTTTGATCTCCTTGTGGTCCTGGATGACGGCGTCCACCACGTCGCCCTTGTCCGCCATCCTGTTGGCGCTGGCGTGAATGGGCCGGAACCGACGAGCAAAGCAGCAGGAAACGGGAGCGTTGAGGGCAGCTAGCGGAAGGCGATGAACATGGAGAGCGTGCGTGAGAGACATGAGGTGAGCACAAGGTGGCACACGCTCGGTCTTTATACACGTCTAGCTCGGACAGGATTACTCTGGCTCTTCAACTTGGATCTACATATCTCACAGGCTGGAATCATCTTGAAGCATGTCACGAGAGCGGCATGCAAGCCGCAACGCGTCCAATCAGCTCACTGTTGACGCGTCTCCAGCGCACTAAGCGATCTGCAGTCCTGACGCTCTTCTCGAAGGAACGCTAGGCTTTCACAGTCTCTCTGGATATCTATCATCTAACTTATTTGTGTTCCCATATCCATATTGCCCACAAAAACGGCCAGCTCGCCACCTCGGGCGTTTCGTTTCCGAAAATACTGCCGCCATTTCAACAATACTGCGTGCAGTAGATTCCCTTGCCAGTGGCACTTCTCTGTCGAGAGTATTGGTGGTCTACTGGTAGAATGGATTATCTCTAGTGAACTCATTGCGGGTTTGTATGCCGTTGCCCCCCGCTCGAGGTATAATCTGTTTTGACAAATTCCTCACTGAAGTAGTATGGTACATCTGCTAGCAATGCAGTTCACAACTTTCTCCTCAGTGCTCTCAATGCAGTCCGGATATTAACTGTCAGGTACGTAGTTGGTTACGAGAGGACTGCCCAAGGTTATGAACGTATGCTCCGAGTTCAACTTGTTTGATCAAAGTTGGAAGTGAACAAGTGAACCACACACGGAGATGCGTATCTTGAAAGCTTGTATTTACAGCTTTAATTACAACGTCACTAAAATCTGGCACACCTTTGCATCAAAGGCATATACACATAAAACTTAATACACTAATTAGTGCTCTGAGTCTGAGCAGCCTTGATCTCTTCGTCTTTAGGGAACTTCTTGAACATGTCCCTGAGTTTGTCCACAGGAGCAGTCATCAACCCTGCAATGGTTTCAAAGGGTGGCTTGTTGGGCGCCTGCGGGTGAGCGCTGCAAGGAACATTTGTAACATCTGGTTAGTGCTGAAAATTCAAACCGACAGAATTCGAAATCAACGTGTTCTGAGCTGCAGAGGAAAATCAGAAGAAAGTGCGAGCAGAGAAGCAAAGCCATCCTTAAGCAAAAAATTGAGAGGCAAGATGTGGAGAGCGACGTGATGGTACCGTGTCGGCGCGAACTTTTTGGTCCTCTCGAATTTTTTAGATAGCTTGTGCGACTGTTCGCGAGGGATGGCCGCCCTCAGCTTTGGCAAGTCGAGCTCCTCTTCCTCCCTGATGTGCTCCTCCAACGCCCTCATCGTTTCGTGCATGAGCACGTCAAATTTGGGCTCGCCCACCGTCATCTTTTCCAGTTGCCGAAGGTTTTCCTTCACCATCTGGTGTTGGGCGCGGTCCTTTCCCGCTATTTCCTTGCCGTCGGGAAGATACTTCTCGAAGGCAGGGTACACCACCATCTCTTCCGCAACGGAGTGACGGGCCACTTCCCACATGTACTGATTCGCCCATTTCTTCTGCTCGTTAACGTTCCCTGCGTTGTGCTGGAATTCCTGTACGCGTACGGACAAACGGCCACTTCATACCGATCACTCTTTTGCAGCCTCGAATTCAACCGAATCGCAACAACATCAAAGCGTACGCGGCAGGCTGAGAACCATGCTGCATCCGATTCCTTACATTATAGAAAGTCCTGATATCGTTATGGTCGTGAATCACAGAGTCGACGATCTCCGTCATCTTGTCCTGCACGATACTAGCGTCTACGCACCACCACCAACAGGGCTGCCTGCAGAGAGGTCACCTGGAGGATTCGGAGGCAGCAGCTTAGCAGAGCTCGAGACACGCGAACCTCCCGAACAAGTGAATTATGCAGGCTCTGCAATCCGGGGAAGGATCACATCGGTGACGTGGGGGTCTCTTCAAGCCCTATCAGACATGCACGCGTTCCTCACGAGCTTACGAGACACGTCGTCACGAAGTCTCCCACTTCCTATATCCAGCAGGGAGTTCAACACGCTGTGACCAATGCGAGACCGCAAGCGAGGCTGAGTCCTGACTTCATTTCTACAACCCCAGCACGCTGTCTTATTTACGAAAATCAACGACAACCCTGCTCCAATGGCGACAGGACGTGAAGGGAGAGAGAGAAAAACTTCACTTCATTATGAACAACAACGATTAATTACAAGAACGGTCGCATTATGTCTTCTGACGGAACGACACTCATAAACCCTAGCTACGTTTTGTGTGCTAGGGGAGTGCCCCACTCTGAGTGGGAGTGCGAACGTTCCCACTCAACCTCTTTACCTACTTCGGTAATAGCCTTATATTCGGTCTCCGTGGACCTCAAAATAGAACGGATTGCATATTAAAAAGGGTTAAATTTTTTCGGACATATTTTTGTTGATGCATAAAAATCCGGCTATTGGGACGATCACGAAGGATTTCAATCCTAAGACACTAGCGAAGAATGCCAATATCCTTCATATCAAATTCAGCCTGTAGCATCTTTAACACGATTGATAAGGGCCATACTTGTGCCAAACTTATAAACGTCATCGATATATAAGGCTAAAGTGATAAAGTCAGAACCGTCAGCAAGATAATGAACATTGCTATCTGAATGGGTTTGAATAAACCCAATAAATTTAAGACCTGACCATCATACTTATAATACTAGACATGAGCACTTTGTTTTAAGCCATAGAGGCACTTTAGGAGCTTACAAATGAGCTCCGTATTAGCATCTTCGTAGTCCTCAGGGAGCCGCATATAAATTTCCTCCTTGATTTTTCCATATAAGAACGTAGTACAAACATCCATTTGATGGATTTCTAAATTCAACTTTGCGGCTAAGGCCAAAAGGACCTGCAAGGATTGGGTTTTAACCACCGGTGAGTGCAGAGCGAGATCCAAAGCATGCATTGGCATAGTGACTAGGTTACTATTCTTGTTCACGTTTGGTATGCGAGGACTGGTCTAATTATGGAGGAGGACCCATTTTGCAACATTCAGAAGTTCTACCATTTCTACATGAGTAGGCCATTTGTTCCTTTCACCGGTATAAAAAAACTTGATGGGGTTGATTTTGCATGTATCTAGCTATACCTAACCCTTCTAAAAGCAAGTTCCGGAGACTATATGTGAATAAGATGATTGGAATCAGGACTTGCGTCGAAGAGATGAATGAGAAGTTGTGCCCAATAAAATGAAAAAGAGGATGTTTAAGATTTATGAACAAGGTTTGGAATTGGGAGTTGTGCATATTGACATACAAGCAGAGACTGAATATTGTATGAGCATATGTCTGTATCCTTGAAGTAACCATAGTCAACACCTCTTGAAAACAGTTCTCATTAAAAATTAGTAGAAAAGTAACCATAAGCAACTCCTCCTGTAATCACAGACAAGAACCATAGGTAATACCTCTTGTAACCATAAACAATATCTACTGAGGGTAAGTTTTATCAAGAAGTAATTAAGACATAGTCCATAACAAGAAAAGGTTTTAATGAACTGAGCAAATTGTGGTACGCAACCAAATATTATTACCGTCTTCCCTTCAAGGAGTGACATCTAAATATAAGTTCATTGAGACTCCACACTTAAATATCCTTCACATCAGTTAGTTCCTGCACGTTCCCAGCTATAAATATCACGCCTGGCTTCGGTGTTAGTGGCCTACGGGGTTACTCTAGTTGTTAGTGCCCTAGGTTTACTCCACATCAAATTCCCAAATTCCAGCAAAGTATATCTGTAAAGTCTTCAAATTCACTAAAAAACAAATGTTTTAGTCGCTCCGCGTGTTGGGCACCCGGTGTTGGTTGTGAAGAGGGATCGCGAGGCAGGAGGTGCAGGACGCATCAGGCATGCGGATTTCGATGGAATGCTATGTGACAGCTGCGGGGAATCTTCCTTTGTCCGCCCTTAAGGTTTCATCTCAGCCCAGTACTAGATGGCATTGCATGGCTTTGCTCTAGCTCACATTGGGATTCCCAATGCTCCCTTCCTGTGGGTCGTTTGCAGGCAGCGAAAGTAAGGGGGCCAGAGATCTTCGAAGACATTGATGAGGAGCTGGAGGCATTGCTGTTGGATAACATACGAACTGTAAGTCGTGGATTTTGAAGAACTCGCGCGTGACGATCCCGTTTGTGGTAGGCTGCTGAAGTGTGCTTGCGCATGTTCAGGTGCGGCCTGTGGTGGAGACTGGGTATGAGAACCTCTTGCTTGTGAGGTTGTTGCTGGAGTTGAGACGTCCACAGATTCGGAGGTCGAAAGTAATGCGTGCATCCAGAGCGACTGCCTAGTCTTTCCTTCATTCGAAATCGTTTGCGGATGTCCCACCAGTGCTTCTCATTTGGGTTTGTTGGGAAGGCGGCAGAAGGGCTAAGAGTGGAAGATATCTTGGAAAAATGGGAGATTTTGAAAGCGTCCGTTATGAAGGACTGGAACGAGAATGATTTGGAGGAGTTAGTGGAACTGTTTGGAAATGTCAGAGACCAGTGGATGGCGGAAGACTTTAGCGGGTGGATTGGTGCCAACAGGTGACACATATTTCTCTTCAGATCACAGGGTGCACTTCGTACGGCTTTTTTTTCAGAAGATGGTGCAATGCCATGTAAGCCCGGCAGGTTCTATCCTGGTATTGCAGACTCCCTGAAGTTCTCAACGTCTGAGCTGTACATTGTCACGACCAAGCAGGTGGCTGCACTCTTCCTTCATAGGGGCTGCCCTGCTCGGTTACTGCCTGCTAAACTGGTTGATGCCCGCATGTCCAGACTCGGTTTGCTGCTGCTTTGCTTAGAGAATTGGCTGCTGTGGAGTTTCCAACTGAAAGGATATATGGACTGGGAGCCGGGTAACGACTTTACTCTGCGTCTCTTGTTAGTCTTCTTCTTGTTTCTGTTCCAAATCGCGCTCATGAGATGGTGCTTCTTATGCTCAGACCTAAGGTTGAGGTTTTGAAGCAGCTCCAAAGTCAACCTGAACATCAAGGATTGACATTGCAGTGAGTGGTTCTGTTGTTTCCCGAATTTGCTTTACGCGTCGGTTCCTCTTCCTTTCACTGTGTTCCATGTGTCAGCTGAGTTGGAGACTTCTCGTGTTTCACGATTGATGCTCTCCTAGTTTTCCTGACAAATTGGATTACTGGACTGTCGTTGTACCATGGCAAAGCAGTTTTGTGGAGGACCGACTTGCAACTTTGCGTAACGTTATCAAGGAACATGATCTAGACAAGTGGAATCTGTATTTAGGTAGAAACCTATGCTCCCGCCCCAAGTTTCAGGACTGTGTACTTGTGCTTACACTGACAGTTTCATTTTCTTGCAGGAGCTTGGGGTAATCATACAGAAAGCGAGAGAAAGGCAGCAGAGGATGTTCCTAGAATCCAGGTCATCGATCTTCCTAAATTCTGTATAAAGCTGAAGGGAGACTCTTCTCCAAGCTGTCCAAAGCTGAAGTGAGACTAATGCCTTCGTAACCTACAGAAGGTCAGATCGTTTCACTTCACAATGATCCTGGATCTGTGCCAAGAATGATTGGTTCTGGCTTTAGGGTGTGTACTTTTCCTCCAACCATGAAAAGTGTGCAGAGACGTGCACAATCAAAGCTATTGCCTCAGTGCTGATGCATCTCGTACATGGTAAGTGAAACAGTGGTGGTCAAGAGGGTTGCAAAAGCCGGGCTGTCGTGTATCTGCAGCAGCTGCTTCCTAGGTCATAGTCCCCTTCCGACGGACGGAACGATTGTTCGCATGAATAACACATCTCGTGCATCTCTCAGTATTAAGTGCCCACAATGCCACCCAGCCTCCTCAGCATGCCCCATATTTTTCATTGACCAAACAGACCCCTGGCCCAGGTTTGCCGTACACGCTGAGGGTACCCACCACTATTCAATGATCGTCAATTACTGAAGCGTGCCTTTTGGCTTGCTCCCACAACTGCTCCTCCTACAAACTATGCTATGCCATAGCTCCCAACCCTTTTATCTTCAGATGGAATTACAATATGATTTGCAAGCATGAATGACAAATCATGCATCTCTGATAACAAAGTGCCCACAACACTACTTGCCTCATTAGAAAGCGGCGGCCGAGTTGCAGGTGTAGTCTGCGAAAGATCAAGCCCCTCGAGTTGGTTGATAAAAAGATTGCCCTCCGTCGACGTATTACCCTTGACCCTCACACTGTTCCAAGACAACACCAGCCAAGCCTCGTGAGCCCATACTGCAATTGCAACCTGTCCAAGGCTAAATCAGAACACATGCAGATACTCCTGGACTTTCATCTTTAACAGATACCAACCTATCAACACCCCCGCTTGTTGCCGGGGGCCCATTACTGTCAGGCTGCTTCGCAAAAAAATCTCCGCTGTCAAAACCTGTGAAATCTCCCACCCCAGCAGCGGTCTTGCTCGCAACTGACTGATACTGATCGCCCTCACGAAAGTCCCCTAAACCAGTCGGCAACCCAGCTCCAGAAGTTGACGTCGGGGATAGAAAGAAATCATCGGAAAGCCTTGAGTTGAATGAGTCTAGCTGGCCTGTTGAACCACTGAAAGGCTCTGCCAGAAACATAGAACATAATTCGTATCACAAGCTCGAGGTGTAATGACTTTACAAGGAGAGGTCAAACTCCATCACTCAACTTTCATCACCTGAAAGTCGCTTAGGCAACACTGCTTGTGAAGATGAGGGCGCCTGACCTACAGGCACTGGCTGCCCTCCTTGTTGAAAGCTATTCTTCTTGCTAAACTGGGCATCAGAGCCGGTCACCGATCCTGACCTTCCTCCCGATACCTGTGGGCTTGCGGTCAGAGAACTCCTGCCAGTAAGCGTCCTCTCTGAAGGCTGTCCTCTCTGAAACGTGTTGTCCAAGATCCCAAATGCTCCTGATCCCCGCCGTGACTCTGCACCACTTTGCGCAGCACCTGACCCTGATCCCCTCCTCGACTCCGAACTACCAACAAATGCAGACCCACGTCGAGAATCAAGCCCATCACCGATCACCCACTGTCCTCCTTCCAACTTGTCAGGGCCTTCATCCTGCACATACACAGAAGCCAGCGCAAGCTCATTTCACCGAAGCTCCACTCACATTCCCAACCCCCAATCACGTCCAGAGGCAGGGAAATGCCCACCTTCAACCTCCCGGTAGCCAAGAGCCCATCCCCGTATCGTTTAAACGCAAGCGACAGGGTGAAGTCGATCTCCGGCGGGTTCTGCAATCCCAGCTCCGTCTTGGTGCCACACCCAACACAGATAACAGACTGGGCCCAGAGCAGATTAACCCCACACTTCTGGCAGCGCGGCTTCTGTGGGTCGGCCACAACGAGCATGTACTCCTTGAGTGTCTGCAACTTGGGCCACGGGCCCCCCACCCTAGGATCCAAATGCGCTACGGAAGCTGTGATCTTATCAAACCGCTCCTGCAACGTGGGCATAATGATCTCCAAAGCCTCCATGGTTGCCGCCCGATATTCGCTCCCCAGGATCAGCTTCAAACCCTACAATGCCGAGCAGCCCAGTCCTCGTTTGCGCGACAGGGACTAGAGTAACTGAAAGACTCATAATCTGCCTTCCCTTTTGGAAGCTTCGGTGGCCACTGTCCAACGCACTAGTGGCCCGGGTGCACCATCACCGTACGTATGTAGACCTAAGAGTTGTGCATCCGAGAACATAGTAAAATTTGCTTGCGGGGGAATTCTTCGGGTCTGATTTTCAATGCATTCAATGAACAAGTGCAACACCGAAAGCAAGACTTGGTGATGTATTGGGCAACATGGTCGAAGCATAGATTCATGCATCGTCTGTCCTGTGTACAGCAGCAGCAGGCCAGCAGAAACGTACTGGGGAGGACAGTACCAGGAAGGGAGTGATGAGAAAAGACAGATGCCATGCTGCGAGTTATGGCGCCCTGCTGCCAAGCGTGAAGCAGGGAGGTGCCGTCTCCATCCGTGGAAGTCCGTGGCAGAGGGCGGAAATCCCTGGCCCAGGCCCCCAGCCAACCCGGGGTTAAGCGCATTGAAGGAAGGCGAGGCACGGGCAGGCAGCGGTGGTTGGGAAGCATTAACTGGGCGTGTCCTGTGGTGAGTGGATCTGGGGCGGTCACGGATGGCGGATTAAAAAAGAGGAGAGGAGAGAGCGGGACGCGTGTGATGGAGCAAGAGAGATCGAGCAAGGTGGGGGAGCGGGTCGTATGTGAGTTGCGCATCCGCTGAATCCGGCACCGGGCCATCATTGGGGGGACGGCTGGGGCGGAGCTGCGGATGGGGAGAAACGCAGGGCGTTCGGACAGGGACAGGGACGGTGTGGGCAGCAGCGCAGGCGGGGGGCGCGCCGCCGTTGCTGAGAGCTCGGGTGGGGAGGAGCAGCTGCGGAGCCTGCAGCAGGAGAGGCAGCGGGAGGCGGAGGCAGCCTGGGGGCGGGAGCAGAGCCTGGAGCGGGCAGGAGCGGCTGCGGGAGGAGGCCTGGAACCGGCTCCGCAGCCTGGAGAGCGAGCAGGAGCGGGAGCGGGAGGCCTTCGGCAAACGCGAGCGCAGCCTGGAGCGGGAGCGGCAGAAGGAGCGCGAGGAGGCCTGCATCCAGCTCTGGAAGTTGGAGCGGGAGCGGGAGCGGGAGATCGAGAAGGCCCAGCTGCGGGCCAAGAAATTGGAGAAGGAGCGGGAGAAGGAGCGCCTCGCTGCGTGGAAGCGGGTCATGAATTTGGAGCGGGTGCGGGAAAGGGAGATGGATTCCGCCCACAATTTGCTGTTCAACCTCCCGTCCATGGACGCCTGAGTCGCGTTGCGGGCGTTGGGCGATTCGTAGGTGGGTAGCGAGGGGAAGGGGGTGTAGGTAGGGGCGGGGGAGAGTGTTCCAATTCTGCTTGCTTCTGTTTGTGGTTGCCTTTTGTGGGTTTCGGGTATGAACCCAGGCTGGGGAGGATTGGAAGATGGTGCTGCATCTCTGTGCTGAGAGGGGGTTGAGGTTAGGTGTGGGTATTTGTCGGGTTGGGGGAGGATGAGCTCGCAAGCGCATCCGGATCCTGGGTCGGGGTCCGATGATGGGAGGGTGTACGATTGGGAGAGTTACCAGGATGCCCTTGCTCGGCACTGCGGGCTCACCATTTGCCTGGCCCAGGAGCTGCGGCGGAAGAGGGCGTTGGGGCAGGAGATTACAAGCGCGTGTCAGGTAACGGGGGTTTGTGTTGTGTGAACGGGGAGGAAGGCGGTTGTGGTTGTGTCTGCTTGCTGAAAGTGGGTTCTGCCTGTGCAGGCCCGGTCCAAGGCGCTGGAGCAGCTGGATATTGTGGAAGGCTTGAGACGGCGGCTTGAGGGCAAGAGGCTGGAGCTGGAGGAGGCCGTTGGCGCTGGGCAGAAGGCTGCTCGTGACTTGTTGAAGGCCAATGAGGAGTTCTGGCCATCGGCGCAGAGCTTCTCTGCTGCTAAACAAGCACTTGAGGCTGCTCGTCGCAGGGTTGAGGTTAGTTGCCCCGTCAGGCAGAATGGGAGATTTTGAGACTCAAGTTCTGTGTGGGGGCGGCTCTGATTCTGAACCGGTTATTCTGTAATTTGCAGGATGCCAATACGCTCTTGGCTGGAGAGAAGGGGCGTGGTCGGCTTTCGCACCTGAATGTGTTGCTGGATGCCAGGCGGCGGATCATGATCAGTCAGGTTGCTGGACTGTACCCTCTCGCGGTTTGCACATCACCTGCCAGCCCTGGAGCTTTGCCTGTGCAATCACAGCCTCCGTCATCAGGTGCTTAGACACTAGTCTTGTTGCATTTTGTGTGCTCCTTGACACCCGTCTGTGAAATTTGGACGTCTGACAGACCAGTCCCCTCTTCGTCTGCTTCTGTACCAGAAAATGCATCCATGGCTATAGCAGGCCTGCAGTTGCTGGCTCCTCTGAAGAAGAAACCTGGGTTGTTTGATGAGAAGTACGACTACGAAGTTTCTGCAACAGCTCTCGGATATGTTGCACATGTAAGAAGCTTTGTCTGTCTGTAGGTGGGTGAGGGGAGTTCCACACTTTTTGCGGATGGTGACCTTGCGGATATCCATGTCCTGCGTAGGTTGTATCTCTGGTGGCAGCGTATCTGGATGTCCAACTGCGCTACCCCATACGGCTGAGGGCATCGCGCTCATATATCCAAGACCCTTCACCGGCTTTTGATGTCTCGGGGACTGATGTAGGGCCCATCGTGCCAATTCCAGCTGCTGAAGGGGTCTCAAGGGCTGTTGTGGAATTCCCTCTCTTCTCTGAAGGCCAGGACCTGACCAGGTCGGCCTATGCCGTCTTCCTGCTGAACAAGGTTTGCTCCGTCGCCTTCTCATCTACGGCCATGTTGAGATGCTCGCGGTTGCATGACTAAAACGGACATTTGCTCCTGCCTGTTTTCAGGACTTGGAGCAGTTGTTGAATTGGGTGGGGCTCGAAGCCGTTGGGCCACGACACACATTACCGAACCTGAACAGGCTGCTTACCAGATTGTTGTGGGAAGGAACATTGCCTAGAGATAAGGAATGACAGCAATTCTATAGATCAGACACTATTAATCAAGTGAACTCACTAGTAATCAGGACGGGTGGATTTTGTCTGCCAAAATCGGGATAAACTGATAAAGAGTTATGTAGAGTAAGACGGCATGACGTTGTAGCAGACATCTCTCCAACGCATACCGCAATTCTACGTGACGGAGGCGGCACAAGTGGGGAAGCAGGATTTTATTCGGATAAAAGCTCTTCTTATTTCATCGACGATTGCACTTCAGCTACAAAGAATGTACCTGGACGGCAGCGAATGAGAGGCGAGAGATTTCCTAATTGATGTGGTTGTATGACCTGCGATAAGCCTAGCTGTAGAGGTGAGGGAGACGTAAGGCCACACAACACAACAAGGTAACACACTTTAAGAGGCAGCTCTTGGTACACGAAGCAGACTGGTTGATGTATAGATTTGCATACATGAACCTGCCAATGTGAGTTCATCACATACAATGGTAATCCGAACTCCCTACAATGACAAATGGCGTCTCTCTAGCGCAGTCCCGCTTCCCAAAGGGTCCGCTCAAACAAACATCGAAGCGGAGCCGCGCAAGAACAAGCGCCTTGGCGTGTCGCTTGTAGGGCAAGGACACTGCACTGCCTGTTTTCACAAGGGAGATGTGCACCACACACACACAGAATGCGTGGCGCGAATACCCTCATCTTTTGCCCGTTCCCCTGTCCAACCTCGTTGGACAGTGCAATCAGTACCCACGCCATAGCAGAGGAGGAGGAGGAGAAAGCCGTCGTCCGTTTCAGAGCAAACATTTTGACACAGAAAGAATCGATTGAGGGAGGAGGATGAGATCCTGAGATCATGATGCGAGGCAGATGGAGGATGGGATCACCACCAGCCATACCTCATCTCAATGTACTTCTCCTTGATCCACCGGAAGCTGCTCCGGAACGAGTTCTTCACCTTGCCTTCCACGGCGAAAACCTTGTAGGACGCGACGCGTTTTTTGCGTTTCAACTCGGGGTCCTGCAGGCCCCACGAGTTGATGCTGTTGCTCTTGTGGTAGTAAGGCCGTTCCTTCTGCGCGGAGTCATATCTCACGCTGTAGCTCCGGTCCCCCATGGCTGAGCCTCCGTTCGAGACGAGATCCGGCGGTAACCGTGAGAGAGCAACGCGCGCCGCTGGCCTGCGATCTAGATCAGGCCACGTCGAGCCGCAGCAACATAGATCCGCCCCCGCCCGCGGCAGCTCCGAGGTGCCCGCTCGCTCCGGATCCCAATCCCTTCCGACTGCAGACACAGACGCATCAAACTAACCGCGAGCTCCGCTCCTGGCCAATGGCGGAAGCAGATGGCGCCGCCGGCGCGGGCAGCAGGCGAGGCTGAAAAGCGCGACTCGGCGGAGCGGGCGACGACGCGCAGGAGGGCGCGCGGTGAAGAGGCTCGAAAGGATGGGAAATGGGCGGGCACGGGCTACGAGAAGAAGGGAAGAGCTTGCGGTGAGGTGGGACAGGACGAGAGCGCGAGCGGAGGCTAAGGAGGAGGCGGTGGAAGCGCTCTCCGCTCCGTTTCACTCTTCACGGGGCTGCCACGACCAGCAAATCAGCGGCGACCGGCGACCGGGGTCGCCCGAACCTTCGCGTGAACGGATCAGCTGACAGCTTGGTGCTGTTGACCGGCTCACTCCGCCTGACAGACCGATTGACTGGAGACGACGCGCTAACGTGTGGCGTCACGCACCCACACGTTGGGATCACGTCAAGGCGGCAGATTCGTCCGCCGGCCAGCCGCTACAGGGCTGGCCCAGGGCCCTTCCCTCCTCGTCTATTGCCGGAAGAGCTCGTGATCCGCCAGCCTTGCAACAATTTGCTCTGTCGTCTCTTCTGTTCATCATCTCGCTCCAGGGCTTCTCCTGGCCACCACGTTGCATCAACAGGGGTGCCTAGAATTCTTCCACTCAAGCTCTACATCGCGTCCGCTCAGTACCGCCAAGGGCTAGGAGATGGAGAGCTCGAAACTCGGCTATAATATGATATAGTATGTTGATATGTATGTACATACAGCCGGTTGCAAGCGGAGATTTGAAGGCGGATGTGGTGGGCTCTTGAAGCTCGTCTATCCTCTGGTCCGCATCACCGTGATGGTTCCGTTTCCCTCTGTGACGATCGTGGTGAGAGCAAGCACGGACCGCCCAGATCCAGAGGCAGGCTGGTGGTGGTCGGGGGGAGAAACCGGGTGCGGATGCGGGGCTTCCTCGGGCTTGCTAGATCTCGAGCTGGGGGGCCCGGAGATTCGGCGGTTGATGTCGTGGAGGGTGACGTCTCCTTGGGCTCCGCAGGGCTTGAGCAGGGCGAACGGGTAAGCCACCGAAGACGGAGCAAGGCTGGATCTGGTGCGCGCCAGGGCCAGCCCCTTCCTCCCTGCAACTGCCAGAATGCCAAGTTCAGATGCTTGTCAGTCAATCCAATTCGATGCTTGCTCTTGTGTGTGTGAGTGGGTGTGTGGGGAGAAACGAGAGATACCAGGTGTGGAGGGTCGTGATGACAGGGGAGTGAGAGGGCCCAGAAACAGGTCACATTCGGAGTCGAGGGGGGGGAGATGGCCGGAGATTAGAGGTCTGGGTCTGCCAACAGGGAAGCCTTTCCTGCACCACCATGAGCATGCAATGCAACCAAACTGAGCTGATCAGCATCGTCCTAGTCAGGCGTCACCCGCAGCATAGCAACACACACGAGTACTAGTACTGGAGCTCACTTGATGCCATAGCAGTCTGCGGTGACCTGGTCACGCCAGTCTCTGCTCTCCTCACACAGCACGGCTTCACGGGACTCGAGAACCTGCTCCTGCGAGCCCTGAGACGGCTCCTGGGCTTGAGTAATGGAGCTGCGGGACAGCTCATGCTCCTGATCATGCTCCAGGAGCTCCCGCCCGTACGAGGACTCCTGCGTTTGCTCATGACTGCTGCCCTGGTCACCAAAGCCTTCACGGGGATGGTCCACATCCGCGTGCTCGCCTTCCGAGTTGTGGTACAGAAGCTGAATGGCATCACGATTGTCCTCGGCCTGGGACTCGTGGTCGTCAAAGAGGTTACGGGTTTGGTCGCAGGGGTCCCTCGGTTCTCGGTTTCCGAAGCACCTGTCCACCCATTTGTCAGACTGATCCACACTGGAGCACGGCTCATCTGCATCTCCTGGCCAGGTTAACATGTACCTCACTCATCAGTTGCCCACTGCTGCTACATGCACTGTGACAGAACTACAGACAGCTCTCGTCTACCAACTGGCTCTCGTTACCTGATCTTAGGTACCACGGAGAAGCAGAGGCAGAGGCTTCGTGCTCATCGGACACCTGACAGAGGTAGACACTCTAATGAGCATAGGGTCATCATGAGGCTTGGTCTCCAACATGCCACCAGATAAAAGCAGTAAGGTACCCCAAATTCTCCATTCCCGGGTTCACGCTGTGCTTCACACAGCACGTCAGACTCTGAGGTGCTACAGAAGCTCAGCATGCGTCGCCTCTTGAACCGGCTTCGGGGAGGACTGGATGCACCTTCTTCATGACCTACACCTCCGAACAGGATACTTAATCAGCAACTCCTGATCACACTGATACTTACACTTGCATCCGAACACCACAAAAAACTGCGCTGCAGCATCTCGCATGTCATCCACTCACCTCCACTGCTGGAAAGTTCATAAGACCACGACTGCACCCTCTCCGGCCCCGGAGTGCACCCAAACAGAGACTTGGACTGGGCTTCGGCTTGAGATAAGTCTTGCAGAAATGACTGAGAGATAGCTGCAGGATGCATTCAGAGAAGAGAATGAGCTCCCAGAGAAAGCGAATCACATTTTGCACACCAGGAATCAGCCACCAAAGAGACCAAACAGCAACATACCCAATGGAGACTCGGCATCAAGCTTGTATGCATCATCTTGCCAGTCCCAGGGCTCCATAATGTCCGATTCAGAACAACACACCCTCAGAAGCAGAAATCAATTCCGTCCGACCGGGATTCCGACCCCAGCACGCACAGACACATTTCTTGTTTCCCAAGACACTGGCGCATTAAGGCCCGCGGCTTGAAGAGGCGAAGCAATCGGAAATTGAAGGCGAGATGAAGAACCGGGCGCACTCCAAGCTACGCAGCAGCTGCGGCGGAGGTGGCGGCCAATTGGTGGGTGAGCAATGGTGCTGTCTTGCTCCCAAAGAAACCCAAGACGCGCAAAACCAAGACAGCCCACCCCTCAAAGGCTGCCTGCCGCCATGCGTACTTCCGGGTCCACAAACCGCACTGTCAGGTTCACGAGATGGGCGATAGACACCTCGGAACACCCCGGTGCATCGACAATCGCACCAGCTGCAGGTCGAAGCCTGAACCTGGACGGGGCGTGGAGTCGGCTCAAGAAACAAAGAAGGCCAGCAGCGGCAGAAGGAGACCGCCTTGGGACCAATCTTGCCGACGCCAATTGCTGTGAGTCTGCCTTGAAAGGCAACACTGCGCCAGCCCGATGATTCAAGGGAACGACAGGGACAGAGGCTCTGGCAGGGGCATGCCATCCAGGCCCCGGGACATTGGGGCATTAATTGCCTGCCGAGCTCAGTCTGATTTCACGCCCCGAGTGGCGCGGGCCTATAAAGAAGCGGCAGTTACGGGCCCGGGGGTAAAAGTGGGTCGTGACGCTCGCCCAGGCTTGGACACGTGTACCGCGCCGCTGTTGTGGGTGAAACGGAAACCGTTGAGGCAAGCGAATTAAGAATGGCGGCCACGTTTGTCGTGGCAACCATAAACAGCGGGGGCAGAGTATCGCGGGCTCGAGCGAATGCGAATGCGCTGGGCCACTCACAGTACAGCGCCATCATCGTTGCCCTCACACTTACGTGGCACTAATCAGAATTCGCGATTCGCGTTTCACCTAGGCAAGCAGCACCTTACCAGCAGCGGCTTTCCTGCCTGCCTGAAACTGAGTGCCGCTTGAAACGGCTGCAGCACCAACTTGTTTCAATAATGGTGGCCGGTGCGGAGGGGGGAGATGGAAGTGGGTATCATGTTCACAATTTTGGGATTGAGGGTATGCTACATACCCCGGCTCCCACCTTCCTGCACGACACGAGACTCTAGACAGACTCCTGTTGGACCCACCAAATACGAGACCCGATAAGAGGATATGCCAGACGGGCCCACCTGGTGATGCCCCGTCCGCTCCAGCGTGGCGACACATACGTACGTTTGACCTAAAGCTGGACTACAGTGACGGGCGAGGAGACTGACGGGGGATGGATGCAGCATTGCAGCTCTGATCTGATGTACACTACAAGGGAGCCTGGTCAACCTATTCCAAGGTTTTCAGGAGACGGAACAGGGCCGCTGCTTCCCTGATCTTGGAGAACTCGATGCAGAAGGCTTGGACTTCGATGAAAAGGTCTTGAACTGTGACACACCAACGTTACAGTCAGAAACTCCAGCTAGACACAGTGGGTGCCCTTTCGCTGTCTAAGAATAGGTGGGGGGAGTGCTTACCGTTGATGATCTTGTTCCTTATCAGACTCTGTAGAAAGACGCAGACTAGCCGAACCAGCCTGTTCTGCATATACTTATCCTGCGCCGCCTTCCCACGGGTCACCAGATACATCAAAGCCCAGTGAACTCCAGTGCAGGAAACGAGAAGGAACCCAGGAACCAGACTGACAGTAACGACAGTTCTTACCTTAATGCTCTCACATGATGATATACAGTTCGATATGTACATGTGCACAAACTCAGTGGGAAGCTCTGCGGCAGTAGTCAACCGGTTCACCACTTCCATGGAATGCAAACTCATGTCCATGTTGCCTAGCACTTTAAAATACCTGCCAAGGAAACCCGATGTAACCAGCAAAAGTCTAATGACGCTCCCGCGAGGATTGTTCAGCGTGGGTGCCCGGCCACAGCTCTGACAAACACAATCTCAGACATTCATACATTTTTAAGTCCACCCCTGCCTCTCCCCTCCACCCCACACCCACCCAATATGGGGCATAAACAGACAGCATCGCCACTTCATCTCCTAAGGACAGAAGGAGACTCACTCTGTGATGTGTGTGGAATTCATGAGCTTCACAAGCACCTCGACTGCAATGGCAGGATTGTTCTCCACCAGCTCCTGCAAGTATGTCAAGCATGTACGTAGTAAGGCGCCAGAGGGAAAAACCTAGCGCTAGCATGAGTACAGGGGCACAGTGCACCAAGTGCTTAAAGAGGAGACTTGCGAAATCATCAGATGCCAAGAAGCTTAAACAACAGTCCAAACAGAGATAGACCTCTATACATCAGAAACCTACTGGGAGTTTCTTTGGAGTTAAGCCACAGTGATACACCAACTTTGGATCTGCTTCCAGCTCAACAAGCACTTGCTGCACACAAGTTCCGAAAATGAATACGAACTCAAGGCATGAGGCATCTTCTCTTGAACAAGCCAGTCTTGTAACCTTTACAACACACACCTGCGTTTGGGCAGGCGGCAAAGCACCAATAAGAGCCCGCGAAATAAGCTCGCGGACAGCTGCACCTCGACTCATGTCCGCGCACATACCGTAGTCCCAAACCAGCTCATGCTTGTTGTCCATGTTGAGCCAAACCAACTGTTGTCAGGACAATGGTTTTCAGAAGGTGCTGCCTTCCAACGACAACGCAGCAACGCTGTCTGGATCTGACGACCCATTAAAAGCATGGATCTATTATCAAGACCATTTGGCAATGAGGCAGCACCTCTTCTTCCTGAGTGGGAAGTCTTGGAGGAGGGAGGCGCACCCACGGTGGTTCCAGCCCCGCCAGTGAGAATTCTTGCAACAACCCAGTTGCAGTGGCATCCCTATCCCCTGCACAAACCCGCTTGGGACCACCTGGCTGGCCAACATATCTGTTGCAAACAAAAAGCAGCACAGGTTGCACATTCATGCCTTCTACCATCCTGTATAAACCAGACACAAAGGCACAAGGCAGCAAGACATACTCTGGTGTATCAAGGTCGTAGCCGTCAGGGACATCTGGATCAGGAACCACATTCTTAATGGCCGCCTTTTTGAAGGCACTAAACGCAATATCCAGTCCCGGCTTGTTTCCAAATTGCTGTGTCAGCACCTCTTTTCGTGGAAAGGTCTGGTAGACATCTGGTCTGATTCAGAAACCTATCTCAAAAGCAACGGAAGAGCTTTCCAAATGCTAGTAGGCCACAACAAGTGTTGGGCAACACAACAGCTTACATGAACAGCAGGATCGAAACTCGAAATATATTCAGAGGCACTCCGTTTAGCAAGTTGCTGTTCACAGTGCAAAGAAGTAGGACTTCCACGTGAGAAACAGGAAGAAGGATGTCAACTGCCAATCTAAAGGAAAGACAAACCCTGTGCGAGAACAACCCTGCTGAAATTAAGAAAAGTTTGCTCTGCTTCATTAGAAAACGAAACACATGTTGGTGAAAGAGAAATTGTAGAAACCTCTCGTTTGCCATCAGAGGAGGAGTTCAGCAACTCCAACACGAACGCCCTTTCTATCTTGTCATAGCCTTCATTAGCAACCGCCTGCAGAGAAACCGACAGGTGAGACGATCCCTAACACAGGGCTGGCATTGCACTGCAAAACTCTTGTCATGGAGCTTACACCGATGAGAGTCTCTTTAAAGGGATTGTCCCTCGGCTCGGTTCCCCGATACAGATCATACAAGATGAAATAAGCAACCAAGCGAGCTGGAAGCCTCAAAACCCGCGGTTCCTGAACACACCCAGAGAGACTGTGACGTTAGCATCAAGTGATGCCTCACACAGAAGCCACCAACCGATTCGGGAGGGTTGAATGAAGTCGGAAATCTGAGTCCTTTAACCAGCTCTTGTAAAAAACGGATCCTCTTCCGAAGTACCACAGACCACTTCACAGCCTACAACGACAAAACCAGGCCTGACCAAACAAACAAAACACACAAAAAAACCGACAGCTCTCCAATTCCGCAAACCCCTCAGCTCCGGAACTGCATAAACCCAGCAGGACAATCTGGAGCTGGAGCTTTTGCAAGAATCAGACTCGATGAATTTAATGTCAAGCAGATGGGACCAAAACAGTGAAAAACAGCAGAATTTCGCCGAAGCGGGGAAGGAGCGACGCACGTCGAGAAGCAGCACAACGGAGCAGCAGATTTTGAAGTGGAGATGGCGCTGAAAGGTTTCGTTGAAGTTGATCACGAGGCTCTCCAATGAAGAAGCCTCAGCGTTGAGCACAGCCAGCAACGACGTGGTGTCTGCCAGGCTGAGCGCCATCTCTTAATATTCCAGCAACACGATGCCAAACACTTGCTCACTGGCTCGTCTCATGAAATCGCTCCTCGCTCAACCTCCATCCAAGCTGGGCTTTATAAGCGGATACATCGTGCGATAGAGTCGGGTAAACCTAAAGCCCTGATTGGAACTTGTCCGACACCCGTGGGTTTATGCACCAAGCTAAAATAGAGTAGAAAAGCTGCAGAACTTTCCGGTTCACGGACCAAATCGCAAAATGGCAACCATGGCGGCTGTGGCCGGGCTCGTCCATAAGGTCTGCCTTTTCTTTGAATCGTGCCTGAATCGCGCATCTCCGCCTCTGGCATCTCATGTGCCTTGGCGGTGCACGCACATTTCAGCATCGACATTGCTGTGGCTTGCGTTGATGTCCAGTGTGGTTGGCAGGATTTGTTGGGCAAAACCACCGCTTTGCCAGCTGGGAGCTCGCCGGTGGGACGATGTGGTGACGCGTTCCTGTGCGTTCGTCCCAGTCGTCGGCAACTGAATCCTGTTGTCGTTGCATCGGCCGCTGGGAGTCGAGCTGGTGGGGCTTCCAAGAGCTACCGCATTACGCTGCTACCAGGTGACGGGATCGGGCCGGAAATCATCCCCGTGGCTGTGGATGTTTTGAAGTTGGTGGGCTCTCAGGAAGGTGAGTTCTGGTGGTGAGCGGAACAGGGTTTTTTTTGGAAGGATTTGGTGTTTGTTTGGCCCCTCAATCTGGTAGCGAGCTCATCTTGGAGGTGACAGGAATCAGTTTCGAGTTCACTGAAGCATTGGTTGGAGGGGCAGCGATTGATGCCGTCGGGAATCCGTTGCCAGAGGAGACGCTGACTCAATGTCGCAATTCAGATGCTGTGCTGCTTGCAGCTATTGGCGGGTAACGGGAAATCCATGCTGATCGGTTGGCTTCGACCTGTGTGCACGCAGATTTGATTATGAAGAGTTGCATGCTTGCATGATGGGGATAAAGGGTGTGTTTCCCGTTCGTGTTCCTGGGTTTGGCAGGTACAAGTGGGACACCATCCCTCCGCACTTGCGGCCAGAGAGAGGCTTGCTTGGTCTGCGAGCTGGACTTGGGGTGTTTGCAAATCTAAGGCCAGCGACAGTGCTGCCTCAAGTATGTCCCCTTCTTGCAAGGAAGTTAGTGACAGTGTTCCGCTTGAAACTGGGACTGAACGTGACTGTGTGGCGTGATGATGCAGTTGATCGATGCATCCACTCTCAGACGAGATGTGGTTGAGGGTGTGGACATCATGGTGGTCCGTGAACTCACTGGCGGAATATATTTTGGTCAACCCAAAGGATTTAGCACAAGTGACAAGGGTCACCGCCAAGCATATAATACCATGGTGTACTCTGAGCCCGAGGTAGACCGAATTGCTCGCGTGGCCTTTGAAACAGCTCGAAAGAGGCGAGGGAAACTATGCTCTGTCGACAAGGCTAATGTCCTAGAGGTATGACTTGAAGGTGTCTGATGGCTTGCAGCATTCAACCAGGGCGTTAGTAAATGCTGCGGCATTGGATGATTGCTGATTTTTCCTTGTTCAGGTTTCACAATTCTGGCGAGAACGGGTCATCGAGATTGGCAAAGAGTACCCGGATGTGGAGCTTTCTCACATGTATGTGGATAATGCAGCCATGCAACTCATTCGGTACCCAAAGCAGGTATCTTTAGTCTGCAGTAGGATGGAACCGTCTTTCGTCTTTCCTCTTTCATCTTTCTGTTCCAGTCCCCGATTCCCATGCCCACCTTGGAAACTGGCCTGTGCAGTTTGACACAATAGTGACTGGAAACCTCTTCGGCGACATCCTTTCTGATGAGGCATCCATGATAACCGGAAGCATTGGAATGTTACCTTCAGCAAGTGTTGGTGAATCGGTATGTATGACTGTATCTATTGGATGTCCAAAGGAAGTACGCTATGCTAACCCTCATCTGTCTTTGAACATCCACAGGGACCAGGAGTCTTTGAACCAATCCATGGCTCGGCTCCGGACATCGCTGGACAGGTTACTCAGCTACCTCATCACTCCCTCACGTCTCCCATCCTAGTGTTCTCACCTGTAATCGCTTTTCTGCAATGATGCAGGACAAAGCCAATCCCTTGGCCCAGGTGCTTAGTGTGGCTATGCTGTTGAGATACGGCTTAGGTGAATCTAAGGCGGCGGACCGCGTCGAGGCTGCTGTCTCAGCTACCCTTGATGCTGGCTATCGTACTGGTGACATCATGTCCGCTGGCAAGGTACAAGAGTTGATCCTTTGATTCTGTGATCTGCTCTCCCCCATAACAATCCGTGCATCTCACTGCGGTTGTCCTGAACATCTTATGGCAGACACTTGTGGGGTGCAAAAAGATGGGAGACATGGTGTTGAAGTTGCTGGAATCTTCACAACCAGCGCTGGTGTAGCCAATGGAGGAACCAATGTAGCCAGAACTCAGGAAACCGCAACGGGAAAAAGAGGTGGAGTAACGGCTGTAGTCTAGGTGCTTAAGTCAACTGGGTTTCATGTGCAATTTTGATAATTATCAATTTTAACGGGCTCATTCAGAGAGTATTTGAAGAAAAATGGGAGGCATGAAATACCTTTTGCTAAGCGCTGTTCCTGTGCCTTATCGCCGTATTAGACAAAGTCTACTCTGTCGTTCTCGGCCAATTTCCTCACAGCCGAGTATCTCACAATGTGCAAGTCATCAGGCGTCATGTCTACAGTCTCGTCTCCCCTGCAGAAGATCACATGTCCAAAGTTATGGCACCCATGACATGTCTGTCACGCGAGGCCAGCGAACAGCAACGAAAGCAGCAAGAGTGTGTCTTACTTCTCATCCAGCTGGATGGATCCGATGTTGTCTTTACTCCGGCAGAACACATAGGTGTCGAGCTTTGGAGTTGGCACTGAAGTATAAGTTAAGCAGGAAGACAAAGAGGATGCCAAAACACAAACAGCAGAACCGCAATCACAAGCGTTGCAATAAGCTAATGCGGATACTCATGTCTACTTCTGCATTGGAGTCCGCCTGCCTGAGCATGCTCCTATATCCCTCTGGTAATCTGTTCAAAACCGAGTAGTGCAAGTGCTTCTCGAGAACATCACCATACCTGCCACCGACGTGCACAGTGGTTTCATGAACATCACAGCATGATGCTTCCACCACACGATCTCTCACGTGCTTGAACTTGGAAACTTCAAGCTCACCACAATGCAACATGGAAGGCTTCGAGCTGTGGTCATGCGAGGTGATGCTCACCTCTCCGCATACCGCTTCTCTTCTGCCGACAGCCTGTCGAAGGTCTCTGGACTACTTCCGATGTACAGCACATGTTTCTCAATCTGCAGGCAAAGAACAAAGCTATGAAGGAAATAAGCGGAGACGCAAATTGCTCACGAGGCTTGGCAGGGCAAACGAGCATACCTTAGAAAGCCGGGTACGCAGATATGATCTGAGCAGAAACTGGATCCTGTTCAGGTCCATGCGGTACATGGACAGAACCAGCTCCTGAGTACCTTCCTCCTCCAATTCCATTATACTCCGCTCCTGCACACCAACAACAAATGACTCTCAGCCAACGCAGCTGCTTTTCCAGAACCAACGTCACGGTAATAGAACCGCGCAGGATGCAAGGGCGTACCACTAGCTCAATTCGCTCCCGAATCCGCTGGACAAGCGGAGTTCGGACGGGCAAAATTTCAGGTGCCACCTTCTCATTGCGCCACACTGCATTGAGCAGCTCCGCATCGCTGCGAACATCCCCAAACTCGGTATCGTCCCAATCTCCTGCCGTAGATGCTCCCGAACTCTGGTCCATTGTGGGCGCCAGGCAGAAGGCGCAGCCAGACTAGGATAGCTGTGAACGGGAGTGCATTCAAATCTATGACGGAGGGAATCGGGGAGTGAAATCGTAGCCTGATTAGGGTCCGAAGGAGATTGAAAATACGTGAACAGAGCTGAAGCCCACGCAGTTGTGACGCGCATGAAGAGGAGAATGAAGAGAAGCGGTGGGGTGGGCTGGCGTTTCCTTCTGTCCTGCCTAATTGTGGACAGCGAGCAGACTGGAAGCAGAGGTTTCGAGGAATGTTGCAGGCATTTGTCGTCTTTGCAGGTCGCAGTGGAGCGACCTGGATTCGCTGCAGATCCACTGCAGTTCTGGGACAAGAGGTTGAACAAGGTAATTCATGTCACAGATTGGTGCCTTAAGCATGGCTACGAGGTAGATGTTGTTGGGGCATTTAATTGTTGCAACTTGCAGAAAATCCTGAACTCTTCGGACTCCCTGCACAGCGTGACGAGGAACGCCCTGCGGGTTCAGGTGCAGCCTTCCTGGGTCAAGGAACGAGGACAAGGAGTACAGCCTGGGATCGCGGTCAGAGCCCCTGGGAGGTCTGGTCTTCGACTTTGGATCCTTCGATTGGGGTCTTGTAGGCTTGGAATGAGCACTCACACTCCTGCCCGTTTTGCAGGGTGAGAACACGGGATGGAGGGGCTTTTGAGGTTGGACTCTGGACGAAAATATGTGAGGAGGGAAAGCTCTGTGAGGCAGTCCAGGTCTTGAACATCTTCGCGCAGGGAGGGTCGTATGTTGCAGGATCGCTCTTGTATCATGTTCTTAAAGGTTGCATTTCGAGGAAAGATTTGGTTGTTGGCAAACGTGTTCATGATCTTACTCTTGCAATCGGGTATGAGTCAAACACGTTTCTGGCCAACCACCTGATCCGCATGTATGCTTCTCATGGGAGACTCCAGGAAGCAATGCAGGTGTTCAGCAAGCTGGCTGCGCCAGATTCCTTTATGTGGGATTCCATCATCTGGGCGCATGCTGAGCGTCAGCAGCCTGCACAGGCTATAAGTTTGTATCAACGCATGCTAGAGTCCACGGTGAAGCCGAGTAACTATACATTTGTGGCAGTGCTGAAAGCTTGTGCTGGTGCAAAGGATTTGGCGTTTGGCAAGCGAGTTCATGCTGACGTTCTCAAGAGTGCTGAGGAGCCAGACAGACTTGTTTGCAACTCTTTGGTGGACATGTATGCCAAGTGTGGAAGCTTGGACAAAGCGCGGGAAGTGTTTGACACGTTGTCCACAAAAGATGTGGTGACATGGAATGCCATGTTTGGAGGGTATGCCCAACATGGATTTGGTCAAGAAGCTCTTATGCTTTACACCGAAGGGATGTCTCAGAAGTCCTTCACTCCGGATAATGTTACATTTGTATGTCTCCTTAAAGCGTGTGCCAGCATTGGAGCTCTAAGTGAGGGCAAACAGCTCCATCGTAAAATTCAGGAAAGAGGATTGGAAGCTGACGTGGTGGTTGGAAGCAGCCTTGTAGATATGTATGCAAAGTGTGGCAGCTTACCTGATGCTCGTGACGTATTTGACAGAATGTCTTCAAAGAATGTGGTGACTTGGACTTCTATGATTTCAGGATATGCTCAGAATGGTCTAGGTCACGAAGCTCTTAGCCTTTACAGAGGTATGCAACAAGAAGGCGTCACCCCAGCTAACCAAGTTACATTTGTTTGCCTCCTGAAAGCATGTGCCAGTATTGGAGCTCTAGCTGAGGGGAAGCAGCTTCATTTCCAGATTCAAGGAAGAGGGCTGGAATCCGATGTGGTTGTCGGCAGCTGCCTGGTGGACATGTATGCAAAATGCGGTGATATAGAGGAAGCAAAACGAGTGTTTGATGGATTGCCCTCAAGAAATGTGGTCACCTGGACTGCCATGATCACTGCATATTCTCAGAGTGGGCTTGTTCAAGAGGCCCTCATGCTTTATGAAAGTATGCAAAGTGAGGGCATCACTCTCGCAGACCCGTTTACATTCGTCTGCCTTCTGAAAGCATGTGCCAGTGTCGGAGCATTGCATCAAGGAAGGCAACTTCATTCTCAGATACAAGAAAGAGGCCTTGAAGCTGATATGGTCATTGGCAACAGCCTGGTAGACATGTATGCAAAATGTGGGAGTTTGGGCAGTGCCCGCCGAGTGCTTGACAGATTGCCCAGACCCGATGTCGTGACATGGACTGCTTTGTTGAATGGGCACGCCCAACAGAACGAAAGCCAAATGGCAAGGCAGTGTTTTCAAGAGATGCTACAGCATGGGGTTGAACCCGACCATGCTACTTTCACCTGCCTACTGGTGGCCTGCAGCCACGAGGGTCTCGTGAACGAGGGACAGCAGTATTTCAAGATGATGGTGGAAGATTATGGCATCACACCCAACCTGTATCACTATAACTCCATGGTTGATCTTCTTGGACGGTGTGGCCACCTAGCTGACGCAGAGCATATGTTGCAAACCATGCCATTTGATGGCGACGAGGTGGGCTGGACTTCCTTGCTTACAGCCTGCAAAACACATGGTGATGTAGACCGTGGAAGGCGATGCTTCGACCGTCTCATCAAGTTGAAACCCCAAAATTCAGCCGCATACGTACTCCTAACGGATTTGTACTCCAGTGCCGGGAGGTGGAGGGATGTAGACAGAATAGAACACTTGCGAAGATCGGCAGGTGCTAGCAAGATGCCTGCAAAGGCTTGGATTGAGGTGGACAGCAAGGTGCATTCCTTCAGCGTGGGTGAAGAAAGGGCTGACATCTCCTCGAAACTAAGGAGTGTGAATCTGCTGCTGAACCAGCCAGCAGAACTCACCAAGCCATCCCTGAAGCCAGCGTCTGAGAAAGAACAGGAGGATGCCTTGTGCGGACATGCTGAGAAACTTGCTCTAGCATACGGTCTCCTGAACACTCCAGATGGCACAACTTTACGTGTCACTAAGAATCTCCGGATGTGTGATGACTGTCACACCGGCACCAAAGTGATGTCCATGATTGAGCAGCGAGAGATCATAGTTAGAGATGCACACCGGGTTCACCACTTTGTAGATGGATTTTGCTCTTGTGGAGATCGCCATTAGTTTGTGTGTCTTTTAAGAGACGTGTGAAAAACGTGATTTAGGTGAAAGCCTTTGTCCTGATTCCTTCCGAGCTCCCCTTGTCACGGCTATGGCTGCCTTACAATGCTCCCATCTTCAGGCTGTGGCGCCTGCAGCGAACCAGCGGCCAAATAGCCCTGCGCTGGAGCGACCAGCTGTGGCGGCGACTACCTCTGGAAAGCTTTCATGGACGTCGGCAATGCAGGCCTGCCCTCTGGTGTCTTCGCTGGAATGTTGGCAACCTCGGGCCATCCAGGTTGGTAGCTGCTCCCTTATTCCCGAGAATTTGGGCTTGAGGGCGAGCCTCATTGTTTGACGTCCGGAGAATGGTGTGCAGGCCCCGTTCACTGTCCATGCTGCCTGGACCAGGCGTTCCAAGGGAGACCAGAGCGCTCCCAGCAAGAAGAGGTCTTGGGGTCAGCGGGCAGACAAGTACATGAAGCCCTTCATGCTGGACGTGTACATCTCAAAGAAGTACGTGAACGCCAAGGTCACTCACAGGGTAACAGGCAGGGTGGTGTCCGTGGCTACAAGCAACGCAAGGGACATGAGGGAATCCCTGCGCTCCCTTTCGGATGACTATGCCTGTAAAGTCATCTCCAGGCTCCTCGCCGAGCGGACAAAAGAGGCAGACGTTTACAGCGTCAAGTTCGAGCTTCGGAAGAACGAGAAATTTGAAGGCAAACTGGCACTGGTAGTCAACACTGTGGCCGAGGAGGGGATAACGGTCATGGTGTAAACATATCCGGGAGAGCAGCACTGGCTGAATGCAATCCTGCACGGTCCTAGGTTTGGGAATTCATGCAACGCCTTCCAGGTGCACCAGCCTTCCTTCTACTATCTTTGTATGTCTCACTCTGACTTCCAGTTGAAGTAAGGCTCACAGGCTTACAGAAACCACGCAGGTGAAGGTGCAGCAAGCTCACATGGCAGCCGGTTGTGCTGTTCCCTCGGCAGTGGTTTATCATTGTGATTCTCGTGAGGGTTGGAGTGGTTTATCCTTGTGATTCTCGTGAGGTTTGGGAACAGACGCTTGAATTTCTACATCCACTTGCATTATTTGGTGTGTAACTTGTAAACCCGTAGGAAATAACGATCCGCGAACACCCAAAACGTTGGACAGGTGACTTGTTTGGAATATCCTTGTTTAACGTTTCTCATGAAATTTTGAGTCTACAAGTTTTGTTGACAATCGATCATCTCAGTTTCTACCGATGGTCATTCTCCTGTGGCTGTCCTCCTCAATGTCATTCTCTCGCGAGGGTCCCTACTCCCTAGCCTGGTACTCTAGATCCACATGGGTGAGCATATCTTTCTTCCCTGTCAGTACCGCCATTGAAGAGCTCTTGGATTGGGTCGTCGAAATGTCTCTCACCCTACGTCTACACTTCGTCCACCTCCATCGGGGTTCTCGGGAGCCGCTTGGTGAAATCCCGGGTGTTATTCTGGCTGGTTGCTTAGGTGAGGATATGCATTGGCTAATTTTTTACTTGCTAGTCTCCTTCAAACAGGGGATTCTTACAACTGGCATCAGTCCTGCCATCAAGGCCCCACCCGGATAACATCGAAGAATCTTGCCAAGTGAGCAGCTGGAAGAGGATTTTCAGCCGTCATGAAGGAGCACATGGATGGCCCTGTTTTTCCAGGACTGCTGTGTCATTTCCGATCTGATCTGAATGTGTGTGCCTTTCCGGTGTAATCTTTTGTGAGCAGTCTTTTGTAAGGTCATTATTTAACGAAGTTGGAGAGCGTCCTTTGTGGAAACCTATACCTCCCAAGCACATATTATGCGTAGGTACCAGCGGACAGAAGAGAGCACCTATAGAAATCTACTTCCACTGTACGTTCATCCAGGCCGGTGACCTACATGTGTACTGGGTGTGACGTCGACTCATTTAGAACGTGCAAGGTTGCAGATAACTCCATCTACTTTAATCGTGATACCGGATACATATGCACTCGAAGCTATATTTTCTTTGATGTTCATGAACTTCAAGACTTCATAAATATGCAGAAATTGGAAGTCCCATCTACAACAGGCCGACAGGGGACAACCCACTATAGGGTCCCCAAGCGAAGAGGATTAGCTCCCCATCGTCTACCCTGAGACTACTTACGTCCAGAATAGGGAAGGGCTTACTTATCAACAGAATGTTGTATTTCTTGCGTTCGAAGCCGTCCTGAAAATTTCGTTTGCCAACACCTTTTGTAGGGCGATGGATACCCGGAAGGAAGCCACCATGTAAGATAGAGGGAGACTTAAATGTTCTTGCAGATGTGGTATGCTTTAGCACAAGCCTTGATAAACCTCGAAAAGTCTTTGCCCATGGCCCCGCGAGTCTTAATACCAAGGGAATGAAAGCTTGACCTTCTTGCATGGAGGTGTACTTGTCAACCTTGGCCGTAGCGCATCCCTCAACCGCCCAACCCAAAGGCTTGATAATGACATGCTCATAGACGGTGTCCCAAATAGGGTTTGTTACAACCGCATCTGTAATAGAGACTTGGTCCACCCTGTTAGCAATAGGTCAGCCCAGAGAGAAACGCTGCTAGCCAAAGTGTATGGGTGCTCTCTAAAAGGAAAGAATCCGCTTTCCTTAGCAATGGAGAACATTACGTCTCTGACTGCGTCATGTGTAGCAATGCGCTAGCCACCAATTGGACAGCGAGCTAAGTGGGTCCCAGAGTCGTTGAGGGGGCCCATAACTACAGGTCGTGAGAGAACAATGGTTAGCAATAGCTCAGTGGATAAGCTCAAGTAATATGCTTTGGCATATTCCTTGCATATTATAGTGTATTCTTAGGATACAATAGCTAAATGGATAAGCTCAAGTAATATCCTTTAGCATATTATTTGCATATTATAGTGTATTCTTAGGATATTTCCGGCATATGCTGATGCTAATAGTATATCTTAGGAATATGCTGATGGCAAGGGTTATTATATATAGACCCTTCCATTGAAGACAAGCTCAGATCATAGCTTGTCCTCTAGATATGCAATGCAAGGGTGTTGTGAGGAGGCCAAAGCTATGACTCCAAGAACGATGTGTGAAGAATTTGCGTGTTGTTATCGTAGGGAGAGTGTGTTTGTGCCACGACGTGCGAGCTACTCCTTCTTGTTGTTATTGGTTTGCACTTATATATCTGTGTATTAGATTTGTTTTGTTTGGTTGTTTGTCGAGGAAGTGCTTATATGAATTCAAGTGCTTACCTCGTGCGACACTGCCTTCCTAGGATAAGAGCGAAGGCAAGCTCGAGTAGGTCGAGGAATGGAGAAATCGAAAAGTAGGGCCTGCTGCGACTACCCATACTCCTTCTCCTGGAGAAAGGCTTGAAGCCTTTGGAAAACATCTGCAAGAAACGAGGAAAAAGGAGGCATAACCTCTCTAGCCTGAGAGAATAAAAGGGCCCTAGCTGACCTTAAACAAGGGCCTTACAAGGGAAAAACCCCCTCCTCTAAGCCTGAGACGAACTTGTCGCACGAGGTAAGCACATGAATTCATACAAGCACTTCCTCGACAAACAACCAAGCAAAACAAATCTAATATGCAGATATATGGGTGCAAACTAATAACAACAAGAGGGAGTAGCACGCACATCGTGGCACAAACACACTCTCCCCACAAAAACAACACGCAAATTCCTCACACATCACTCTCGGAGTCATAGCTTTGGCCTCGTCATTACACTCTTGCATTGCATATCTACAGGACAAGCTATGATCTGAGCTTGTCCTCAATGGAAGGGTCAATATATACTAGCCCTTGGCATCAGCATATTCCTAAGATTACCTATTGGCATCAGCATATGCCAGAAATATCCTAAGAATACACTAAAATATGTAAGGAATATGCTGAAGCATATTACTTGAGCTTATCCACTTAGCTATTGTATCCTAAGAATATACTATAATATGCAAGGAATATGCCAAAGCATATTACTTGAGCTTATCCCCTATTTACTTACTTAAAGATAAGTAATTAGATTAATTAATGCTAATAAAAAAACTAAACCCAAGTGCAGAGATTAGTATCACACAGCATGATAAACCCCTCCAAGATGCAAGAATTTTTTATCAGGAAGGCGAGGCCAAGTGTTAGGGTCAGAGAGGGCCCAGCTTCCCAGAAAGGCCTCTGGCGCAGAGGCCTTCGTGGCCAATAAACCTGTGCCCCCAAACGCGACAAGTGGGGACGATTGCCGCCGCACCACATCTCCAGCAGTACACTCAAAGGTACATGGGTCGATGACTTTCATGACCTGGTTGTCGAAGTTCCTCGCGCTATGTAGAAAAGCCGGAGAGGAAGGTGCAATTCGAATAAGGTACCCCGAACGACACATGAAGCGAAAAGAAAGGATATCAAATGCCACTTGTGGGTCCCCAATAGAGAAAGGCCACCAATGTAGGCCAAATCCTCCTTCCAAGCCGTGTCCACGGTCTCTTGCATAAAGTCAAGGAGCCCCACCGGAACACTAAATGCGAAGTCCCTACGAAGTGAAAATATCCCCCCATGATATTAAAGAGAGCCTACATAACACCTGAAGGGCTCCATACCTTGCACTTCAAGATCTTGACTTTCTAACTAAGGCGGGAGAGCTCTAAGGAGAAGAGTTTGAAAGCTTCCTTAACCTTATCCCCTGGCCGGCCCTAGAAGGTGAGTGTCATCCACTACTGACAGATAGAGAAACTCCCAAACCCAAAAGGTAGTGACTGACAGTGCCCTAAAGTGGCTTGAGTTGGCCTTGCTATCCTTCTCCTCCCAAATTGTATCTTGTTTTTGAAGTTCTCTAATTTTTATTGTATTTCATGGCGATGTTGCAGAGTGTGCTTGCAATATGGAAAATCTTGTTGAGTGCCAGATGCACTACTCATCTAATATGAAGGAGGAGTTTGCTTAACAGAATTTCAAGTTCCATAATTTTTCATAAACCTTTGTTTAGTGCTTGGTGCCGAGGTTCCCTTGTTTCAGGTGAGCCACTTGCATGTTTGAGGAATTGGTTTTTATTAAAGGAGAAGTGATGGGGTGAGCCCATCTACCTTTGAAAGGCCAACACAACGGACCCCAAAGGTTAATGTAAGAGGAAGCAACTAAGCTCCAAATCTAAAATTGTCTATAGTTCTTATAATATTCTGACTAAGCACTAGTTAAAAAGTTGAACAACAGAGATAGTGGAGATGGCATAACTTTTTATCGTTGTCACCTTGAGGATAGCTCGTGTATGTTGTCGTTAGAGAGAAATGAACACCCATTGAAGGAAAAAAAAAAGTGAATTCTACGAGAGAGAAAGCCCCGCACCATGTTTGTGAGCATGTGATAAGCATTACGGCAAGACTTGATAAATTTTTGAAGTCCTCGGCCAACTTGCCATACATTTCCAAGGCGAGCGGAACGAAGAGATGGCCTGCTTGCATCCCCTTGTACCTCTTGACCTTGAGCGCCGCCGCTCTAGCAGCCGCCCAACCTGAGCCGTTAGTGATGACCTGTGCAGAGGTGGTGTTGATGACTGTTTGAGAAGGTCTATCAACAGACTTGAGTCTGCAATTTTGTTCTTTCCATAAAGGTCTGGATCAGGTGAACACTTGGATAGTAAAACGAAGATACCATGTTGCTAACATAATTCCCCTCTTTGTCGCCTACTTCTCAAGACTTGAAGTAAAAGTTTTGTTAGTTGCAGTTTTTCACGTTCTTTTTCGCAGGTTGATAATTACGCTTCAAAAAGGCTACTAATAAATTAGAACTTGCAAGTGCCTGCAAAAAAAACCAATCTATATGACGACTAAGAACGCAAGATCAGTGGAATAACAATCATGGACGCGTACGAGAAGAGATTTGTACGCAAAAAAATTTAAAATTGAAGCTTTTCGAATCTAAAACATACCGCTAATACACGAATTTTGGATTGACTCTCCAGTCCAGGTATTCGATTATAATCCCGTTCTCAGAAAGGCGATTCCATTTTTTAGAAATGTACTGCATCCTCGAACCGAGGCCACTAAACCAAAACAAGATGATAAGAACCGAGTCCATTGTAATCTTTATTGACTATTATGCCGAGCGTGGAACTCATCACCACCTCGTAAGAGCTGGCCCCATTACAGAAGCCTATGGCCATGGGCAGTTTCCGGGAATCATTGGGCAACCGATTGCCTATAGGGACTTGAAGCTTGGCATCAAATGCGCCTAAGTAAAAACATGTAATATCAACTTTTAGCCACAAAGAAATACATGCAGAATGACATTTAAAAAACACATGCTCCCAAAATTTTTGAGTCCTAGTACACTTCTTTTTCGTCCAAAACTTTCACCCCTCGGATAAGCAATTTTGTGTAGAAAGGTGGATAGCACATAACTAGGATTGACGATAGATTATTGGTTTTGTTTTCCAAATTTTTCAAGAACAAACCATTTGTCCATGATGCATCCTTCATGCTCTCGTGTAGTGTCAGCGACCGCCACTTTTGCCATGGAGACTTGGTCACCACGGCTGAGGTACAGATTAGCCCTGATTGTGTTTCAGGGTAGGCTTTTATTAAATTGGTTGTTTATGTTTTCAAGCAGGGATTTGTTCATGTAAGTACTGATAAACATTTGCACAGTCCTCTTTAATACTAAAACCTTTGCACGAAGCAATTGAGTCTTATTCATTTGTGCCACTGATACGGCTTGACTCACGAATGAAGGAAAGCACACACAGTCGCCTAAGAAGGCACAAACTAATCTGCAAAATAAACCAACCAGCAACTAATTGAGAATTGATGTAAAAAAAAATGTTTCAATGTTAAAAAAGATCAATAAATAGAATCAAAGCTACCTATGGTATGCCCGACTAAGCCATATGCATTTCCAAGGGATGAAAAAGATGGTTTCCACGGGAGCAGCAAATACGATGAAACGAATTTCTTATTGATAAAAGGATCTTAAAAATAAAGAACTTTGGCTCCGCGACCTCCATAATAATGAGATTTTAATATCTTCAAGGAACTATATCCTATAATTATATATTCTGGAGCGCTATATGTATTACGTACATATGTACATACAATATCGGAGTGCAGAGAAAGTCCCGCGACTCCCGCGTTATTGGGGTGTCGGCAGGGTTCCCCTTGCTTTTGTCAGATTGATTGAATCCCATTCATGCGTCCCTCTTTATTGGTGAAAGGCATCTGGTTGTCTACGACCTGGGTCAAGCGAAGCCCAAAGTGGTCGCGAACATGTAATGCCTCGTGTCCACCCTGTTTCCTAAACACATGTACAATTCAGAAGTTTTTATGAACTGACAAAAGCCCGTGCGGTGGGCCGGGGGTCAGACTGCACTGCACTGGCCTCCTCCTGTCATAGCCGTATGGCGACCGCCCTATCCATACATACCATCCAACCTGGTGCGGCCGTGCGGTGTACCGTGCGCGAGTCCCTAGCTCCGCTCACACCGCCCCGGGTCACGGGGATCGCCTCCCGAGATGGACCACCGGCTCGGGAGGTGACCGCAGCAGGACGCTCCAGAGGAAGCGCACCGAGCGCGCGCTTCGTCGCGCCCGCATGCGGCTACGCCTACGGGTGAGGCTACGGAGAGAGGATCTTTCCCGCACGCTCTCGCGGTCAGTTCATAAAACGCGTGTGGGTGGGTAGGTTTAGAAGCGGGCTTTGTCCAAGCGTCCCTGTTGGGGAAACCGTCCCCTTCGCAAGCCACACATGTGAACACACAAAGCGCTCAATTAAGTCCGACGCGGTTCTGGCCGTGTGCATATCACGTATGCGGCAAGCGGCAAAGTGGGATGAAATGAAGGGAAGAAAGCCGGAACCCCGCTCACACCGCGATGGGAGTCGTGGGCGGGCTGGAGTGGTCAAATGGGGTGATGAGCCTCGGGACTGGAGTGGGGAGTTGCGTGGAAGTGATGGGGAGCATTGAATGACTGGGTCGTCGTGCGCAATTGTCGATACGGCTCTACCACAGACATTGAATGCGCCTCCGTGCATAGCCTTTGCCCCATTCTTGCCTCGCGTCCAGGCAGATTCGTGAGAATTTGTGCCGGGGCTAATTTTCACCACGACATGCTTCCGGGATGTTGGCTTCGTCTTGTGCTGCGATTATGATTATTGTATGGTCCTGCCGGGCGGTGTCTGCGTTCACGTAGTGAGGAGAGAAGACTCTGGAGTCTGGTGGACGGGAGTCCGGAATGTGCTTCGTGTGCCGGGGCCGGCGTCGCCATGCCTCGGGCGGCTCGTGAGTGAACATGCATGTGAGAATGCGGTCAGCCCCTCTCTGCTTGGGCTGTCACGACTTGGCTTGACTCTTGCCCGCATCGGCATCGGCTTTGCCCCTTCTTTATCCCCTTCTTCCTTGAAGTTGTGAGCTGAGTTGAAGGCTCGTGTCCCCCGATCGCGGAAGCATGCACTTGTGCCCCGTCAGCCCAGCACGAATAGTAATGGGTCCAGAACTCCACACTGCTGGCTGGCTGGCCACCATCTCGCTGCTTGCTTGGTAAGCTGTCGGTCTCGCCCGCACTGTTGCTTTACCGAGGTTATGTGTTGGAGTTTTACCCCGTCACGGTGTGGGCTGGATGGCGGGAGCGATTCCTGCTTGCTAGCGTAGCAGCTGGCTATATATAGCCTGGTGTGCGGAGGCCTGGGCTGTGGGGGAAGCGGAGGCAGAGGCTAGTCAAGGTGACCGGCGGGAATTGGAATGAGGTAGGCTGGTGGGTGGTACGTCAGCGGCGACGACACTGCTGCTGGGAATTCTGGGTTCGGGGGAACCTGGTTGCCCCAGCTTGCTGACGCATGCTTGACGTCTGACACAAGGAGTGCTTCCTTTTCCCGCCGGCCTTTGCTCGCCTCGTGGCCGGAGCTCGGGGTGGAGCTGCTCCTCAGGCGTTCGGTGCTGTTGGGAACAGGCGGCTGAGACCGGGAATCTGGAGGGACCGCCCGTCTCTGCTCAGTGCGTGCCGCAGGACGGGTTGCATAAGAGGGGGAAGTGGACAGGAGGGTGCTCCGTAGAGTCTAGAGGGGGTTGAGTGGGTGGTAGGCAAGGCAGGCACTGCAGGATTGGCATGTGCGGGGTATGCATGTTGCTGCGGGGGGATTATCGTTAGGACGGAGGGGCTTGAGCTGAAAATGCGGTTGACCAGTAGGGGGGAATTGAAGAGAGGCGAATACAGGGACGGCGGCAATTGTCCTCGTTTTGAGCGCGCTTTCGGACGTCAATTTTCCTGGTGACTGGTCTGTGGGGGCTATCCGGATGTGCGGGTTTGGGGATCAGCTAGGCTGGAGAGTTAGGGTACCGCAGCTGGGTGAGGCGATATGGTGGGTTAGGATCTGGTGTCCTTGGTTTGGAGAACTTGGTCTCAGTCTCTTCAGAGAGGGGTACGAGGTGTGAGGAGGACAGACTTGTTGCTTGAGATTGCAGGGGAGGGGGATGGTGCAGTAGTTGCCCAGTGAAGGTGTGTTTAGTTAGTGGTGACGTGATTTCAATGGGCTATTGGGTGCGTTGGCAAGGTTGTCTTGGCTCGAGGATGGCTTGGGTAAAGAATGAATTTTACTTCAATTTGCCAAGGCGTCGTGTGGCAGAGCTCAGCGACGGGTGTGTCACTTGCTTTCAGCTATAGCAGCTTGCAGTTTGAATGCCTATTTTATGGAAGCTGCAATCGGCAGTGTAGGATGCAAGAAGGGGCTACTGTTTTGAAGCTGGGGAATGTGTATCATGGGTTGAAGGTTTGTGGCTAGCGTCTTTGTTTCAACAGATTTGGCCTTGGTGTTAGGTGCTCAAAGGCACTACGACAATGGTGCCCAAGGGCTTGTTTGGGTGGTCACCACCCCACATTCAGCCCTTGACCCCTGTTTCCGAGGTGTCTGAGCCTCCGGAGTCACCCTCCCCATACTTGGAGATGACTGAAATGGTGGTTGCCCAAGAACCATCGGTGGAGGACACTGGGGATGGAGAGGTTGCACCAGCCTCAGTTCCTTTTTTCAGGCTCTTTTCCTATGCGGACAGCTTTGATTGGCTGCTTATGGTGGTAGGGTCGCTGGCTGCCATTGTCCATGGTGCAGCATTGCCATTGTACCTCCACTTGTTTGGACAGATCATAAGCTGGTTTGGTTCTCACAGGGACCACCCGCGACAGGAAGTTGCAGATGAAATGGCCAAGGTAGTCTCGGGGGTGGAGTCCCTAATTGCGTCTGCTACTCTTTCCTCAGCATTTCTTGAATCTCAGCACTAAATGTTTGCTCCTGTGCAGCATGTATTATATATTCTTTATATTGGAGGTGCTGTCCTGATCGCTGGTTATCTTGGTACGTTTTCTCATGTGGATAAAAGCCGAATCGTGACATCAATCCTGCATGCTGGTTGCCAATGCAAGTAGTAAGTCATTCCTGATTCGATTTTTTGGCTCGGCAGAGATCTCATGCTGGATTCTTACGGGTGAGCGGCAAGGAGTGGTTCTTAGGTCCAAATATGTGCAGGTCCTCTTAAAGCAAGAAATCTCGTTTTTTGACACATTTGGGAAGTCAGGAGAGGTTGTGAACCAGATTACCAATGATGCCCTTCTTCTTCAATATGCTATTGGTGAAAAGGTAGGGAATCAATTTCCACTTTATATCTGCCTTGCTATGAGATATGAGGCTGTTGAAACAGAGGAGTCACCCAGTTACAGGTTTTGCAGTGCCTCCCTCGTTTTGCCCTTCCTGTGTAGCTTCTTGACTGTCAATGGGGGAATGACATATTGGCAGGTGGGAAACTACACACACAACATGGCAACTTGCATAGGAGGGCTTGTCGTGGGCTTCATAAACTGCTGGGAGGTTTCATTGGTGACCTTGGCTTCTGCACCCTTTGTTGTCGCTGCTGGAGCAATATCAAATGTTTATTTGAACAAGTATGCTGAGTGTGTTCAGGATGCCTATGCTGATGCTGCAAGCATAGCAGACCAGGTACAATGTCCAGCCTGTAACCATACCTGCGGCACTTTCGTTGAGGGGTGGTTTTCCAGGCTGTTTGCTAGCTTGAGGATTTTGGGGTTTGTTTTCTGTGTCTTGTCCTCCGCAATTTCTTTCTGTGTCTCACAGTTGCTGTAATGTGTCAATTGCACTCATCCTGAAGCCCACTTCGGTTGGATGAGTGGTTGCAGGCTATAGCTTATGTTCGAGCTGTGTACTCGTTTGCAAACGAGACCTTGGTGAAATACACTTATGCAAATGCTCTCCAATCAACACTTAGATTTGGAGTTCAGATAAGCCTTGTACAGGGTCTGGGCCTTGGCTGCATATATGGGATTGTACTTTGCTCATGTGCTCTCCAACTGTGGGTTGGACGCATTCTTGTGAGACATGGGAAAGCAAACGGCGGTGAAATAATTGCAGCGATTTTTGCAGTCATCTTGTCAGGCTTGTGCGTACCCTTCTGGCTTCCAGTTGAATTTCAGACCTCTTAGGCGTCTGGAATTGTTGCTGAATATGGCATTACTTGATGGAACGAATACTGAAAAATTTTCTGTTGCTTCAGAGGCTTGAACAGAGCAGCCACGAACTTTCATGCTTTTGAGCAAGGGAGGATTGCAGCGCATCGGCTTTTTACAATGATCAACTACACACAAACAGGCAGCAGTCAAGAAGGAAGAACACTGAGGAATGTGCAAGGTCTAATTGATTTTCGGAACGTGTATTTCAGCTATCCCTCACGGCCCGACATACCTATTTTAACAGGTCTCCATCTCATACTTCCTGCAAAGAAAACCTTGGCGCTAGTTGGGACCCATGGTTCTGGCAAAAGCAGTGTCATTTCACTGATTCAGCGCTTCTACGATCCTACACTAGGTATTCTCAGCATTCTCTTGATCACAAGCCTCTTTGAATTTTTCTTTTTTTCAAACCTGTAAAAGAGAGTGACAAGATAGTTCTCACATCAGGTGAGGTTCTGCTGGATGGAGAAAACATCAAGAATTTGCAGCTGGACTGGCTAAGAAGCCAAATGGGGCTAGTAAGCCAGGAACCTGCATTATTCGCCGGCAGCATCAAGGAAAACATTCAACTTGGTCGAACGTCCGCTAGCATGGATGATATTGAAGAGGCAGCCAAAGTAGCACACGCTCACTCATTCATAAGCTCTCTTGAAAAGGGTTACAATACACAGGTGAACATGTCTTGCAGCTACTTATGCTGGGCTTTGCATTTTAGTTATGATCGATCTAACAGTTTATGTGTGCAACTTTTGTCCTCACACACATGTAGGTGGGGCATGATGGCTTAGTTCTGTCACCTGACAAGCAGTTGAAAGTGGCCTTAGCAAGAGCAGTGCTGAAGAACCCACCGATTCTCTTGCTGGATGAAGCTACAAGTACCCTAGATGTGGAGGCCGAAAGGGTTGTCCAAGAAGCTCTAGACATAATCATGCTAAACCGCTCAACTGTTGTTATTGCTCATCGCTTGGCAACTATCCGTAATGCAGACATTATAGCAGTGCTTGAAGAGGGTACACTGGTGGAATTTGGCACACATGAGGAGTTGTTGGGTTTCGATGGGCTCTATGCAGATTTAGTCAGACTTCAAGAGTCCTCCAAGCCACCAAGAAGGTATGTGGTGGAACGGCTTTTTTTGTGGTCACCCTACGGATGGTACACGGTTTTCCTTTGTTCCTGATGTTGTCTGTCTGTTGGCTCATGCAGGTCTAGGTCTTTTATACACCAACCAGTCCAGCCACCAGCACCAACAAGGGTCCAAGTAACAGAGATTCATCATTCTCCAAAGGGTTTAGCGAAATCACCCTCTCTAACACGACAAAATGGGGTACGTTTATCCGATCAAGCCTTCTTAGGTGAGACTGGGGCTCCCGATAGTGCAGCCTTGTCGAAAACTTCAAGTGTCTCATCTGTTAAGAAACAGGAGCATGACTTGCCTACTATCACCTCGGACAAACCTCCGTCTCTCAGGCGGCAGGACAGTATTGAGACCCAGTTCATGGCTAGTCTCCCAAAGCTCGAGATAGGCTCCAGGCAAACGTCACATAACTCCAACCCCGAGTCTCCTGTTTCTCCTCTTCTAACTACAGATCCCTTCAGTGACCGCTCCCATTCCAAGGTCTTCAACAGAACTATCTCTGATATCAGTGCAAGTAAGCAGCAGGACTACCAGCCCGGCACTAAACCAAGTCTGTGGAGGCTTGCAATGCTCAGCGCGCCAGAATGGCTGTATGCATTCCTCGGATGCATTGGAGCCTTCTTGTTTGGGTCCTTCAACCCTCTCTTTGTATTTGTGGTTGTGCAAGTGGCGGAGACCTACTATTACGCGGACAACAGACAAATGATTCATGCTGTGAACAAGTGGTCGCTGATCGTTCTAGGCATGGGTGTGGCCACAGTCTTTGTATCCTTTCTTCAGCATTTTTATTTCGGCATCATGGGAGAGAAAATGACTGAGCGGGTGCGCCGACTGCTTTTCTCAGGTAACTTTTTGGTTAGGCTGTATTTCTTCCAAACCTTTTCTCGTGGAATCTGGATGCAGCTTCTCAACCAAATTGTGGTGAAGATGGACACATGTTACCTGACGTGTGGAATTATTGTCGTTGCTTTTGCAGCAATATTGAGAAGCGAAGTAGCGTGGTTTGATGACCCAGCAAATAGCCCTGAAGTGCTTTCAATGAGGCTGGCAAATGATGCAACATATGTGCGGGCGGCTTTTAGCAACAGGTTGTCTGTGTGTGTGCAAGACATAACAGCAATTGCAGTTGCAACTGTTATTGGCCTGATTTTACATTGGCGAGTTGCTCTTGTTGCTGTAGCCACGGCTCCTTTATTGCTTTTTGCTGCTATATCTCAGGTTTTGTGCTACTCAACTCTTCTCCTCCAGGTGGCGTTTTACTTGTTTCGTTGTCAGTGCATTAGACAAAAGGGGCTGAATGTACTTAACTTTTTGTTTGAACAGCAACTTTGGATCAACGGTTTCTCAGGAGACATCAAGGAAGCGCATAAGACAGCTGGGGCATTGCTTGATGAGGCTGTGACTCATATCTACACAGTGGTATCTTTTTCTGCAGGGGAAAAAATGCTTGAACTCTATCAGAGGCAACTGGCTCAACCTTTGAGGGAAAGTGCTCTTCAAGGGCAAGCTAGTGGGTTGGCTTTCGGGCTATCTCAAGGTCTTCTCTTCGCTTGCAATGCGTTGGTTCTGTGGTATGCGTCTGAAGTCTTCAGGCATGGACACGGAAGCTTGTCCAATGTTCTCAAGCTGTTCATCGTCTTCTCTTTTACAATCTTTGCGCTTGTGGGAGCTTTTGGTTTGGCCCCTTTTATTCTGAAGCGACGGAAATCCATCATACCAGTCTTCGATATTATAAATCGGCGGCCAAAGACAGATGGAGATGAACATGCGGGATTTAAGCCAGCTGCTACAAAAGGCGAGGTTGAGTTCAAGAATGTGGAGTTCCGCTATCCTTCAAGACTGGATGTTCCCGTGCTGAGGAACTTCAATCTGAGAATCCCATCTGGAAAAACCGTTGCTATTGTAGGCACGGCTGGATCCGGTAAGAGCACTATTTTCGCTCTCGTTGAGAGGTTCTACGACCCCCTATCCGGGTGCATTCTTCTGGATGGGAAGGACATCAAAGCCTACAGCTTGAGATGGCTTCGGGATCATGTCGGATATGTGCCACAAACTCCGGTTATGTTCTCCACCACGATCCGGGAAAATATTATGTATGCGCGCACTAAAGCCACGGAGTCTGAGATGATTGAGGCGGCGAGGATTGCTAACGCCCATCATTTTATATCTAGTCTGCCGCATGGATATGACACTCACCTAGGGATGCGAGGTGTGCAGCTATCTACAGGGCAAAAGCAACGCCTTGCGATTGCGAGAATTGTGCTGAAGAACCCGCCAATCCTTCTTTTAGATGAGATTGCTGCGGAGGTGGAAACCGAGTCATACCGAGTAGTACAGGAGGCATTGGAGCAGCTCATTATGGGCAACAGAACGACCATCGTTGTGGCACATAGGTTGGCCATGATGCGCCGCGTGGATTCTGTGGCAGTATTGCACAATGGGAAAATTGTGGAGGAGGGGTCTCACGATGGGCTCATGTCCAAATGTGGACTTTATGCAAGATTCATGCAGCCTCATTTCAACAAGTCCTTGAGACATCCGAGGCTTGTGTAATATAGGCGCCGGCAGCTCACACTTATTGTTGTGTGTATCCTATACTAACTGGAGGTCTGGAAATGTTGACAAAGGCCGCTGCTTGTCAGTACTTGGGTTTCCTGTTCATCATGGGAGAGGACAGGTGACTGAATGATGCCAGGTTGCAGCTGGAAGATGACACTCCACACACCTCTTTGCATGCTGGCTTCTCTACCTGACGACTGAAGAGATGCTCACAGCCAACCTGTACACTATGCGGCTGCAGCAGAATGTGCAGCCCGCATCAAAGTCTTGGAAAGGTGCAAGCTCTCCTCTCCATAATATTATGGACTAACGGTAAGCTTCAGTAGGACGACGGGACAGTTGAGGCGCACATGAGCACCGTGACAGGCATTCTTAGCTGCCCCGACAACGTGTCGCAGCTTCAGGGTTGTGCGTTTATTCTCCCTCCTTCCCTCGCTTGATTGAGGGTGTGCTAGATACTCAACGAGCTTAACTGGTCCGAGCACGACATATGCCAGATCTGCGGTTGCCCTCAGCCCCTGGCCCAGCGGGCAAGACACAAGCGGTGTGGAGGACAAGCAGTCCTCTCCTTACGCCGCGCCAGTGCTGTACGCAGTTAATGCCCTGTATTAGATGTACAAGTGAAACCATCTGCTGTGTTATGTTCTCTCATGGACCCTGAGAAGCAGCCCGCGCGGCGGTGAAGATTTCTGTGAAATATGTTGAATTGTAGACTACTTCACAAGGGAGATCGCAATTGAGCCCGGAAGAGCTGGCACGACAGAACATGACGGTCGAGCTCCAACCGACAGTAGTCGGACTCGTACGGTTCCCACAGCCTTACCTGGTATCCATTTTAAAAACAGCGGACAGACCTCGAAAAGCGGACCGAGCCAGACAAGGGCTATCGAAAAGTATGCATGCCGCAGGCGTAATATGACTAAACAAAGAGGCGAGCCCCTGCTGCTTGAGCGTGTTCTGCCTTCTCCCCGCCCCCTGAGGGCAAGTACACTTGAATGCACTAACAGGCACGGCAGCAACTTGCAGGCCGCAATCAGTACTGGACTGGACGGTTCTCACCCGGCGCGAGGATAGTGCCTCGAGATGTCGCTTGTGCGAAGAGCCCTGACAATGGCAGCCCTGCGCTGGTCAGACTTGTGTCAACACTGCAGAAGCAAGGCTGCCAAGGCACGCGGAGAATGGAGAAGAAACAAGAAATCAAAAAGAGGTCGCAAAGAGATTAGTGAAAATGCCATGGTACAGGAACATTTTGGAGGGAAAAGATAATAATGTAGCAGCGAGTGACAAATTCAGCTACGCGATTGAATGGAGAAGCAGCAACACTTGCTTGCGCTGCCGGTCACTCAACTCGTTCCACCTAAGAAGAGAAGCAGAAGAAATTACAAACAATGAGACTACGCGAAGGCTGTCAAGAGATGGACGGGGGAGACGTGCGCTGATTGCCACACCTGTGACGCAGTAAGGCCCCTCAAGCACGCAAAAGGTGGCGAACAAATTTTTTGGAAGCACATCAGGGCCAGGAGCAGGAGCAGGAGCAGGACGCCAAATTAACTCAGCCGAAACACTGCTCACCGGGCACGGGCCCGGGAATGTAGCCGAAGTCCAGATACTGCAAACCGAACACCACAGCGATGGCCAGCAGCGCAAGGTAGGAGAGGCCCTCCGCAGCTCCCAGGAGGCCGAAGGGCCCGGCAGGCAGGCCGCTGCCGGTGCGCACCTTGGTGGCCACAGACCAGCCGATGATTCCAAGCACAGCCAGGTAGCTGACGCCTTCCAGCGCGCCGATGGCACCCCGGGCCCGGCGGAGCCTGCACCCGTGGTCTTGAGAGTGTAGAGCGACCAGGCCACCACGGGCACAGCCAGGAGCCCCGCTGCCGCCGCGGCCGCGCCTGCCGCCCCGCCTCCTCCTCCGCAGCGTCCGAATCCGCCATGGCCACCGCGGGCCGCGCCTGCCGCTCCTCCCGCCCTGCTGCTCCCCGCGGGCCGCGCCGGCCATGGCACCGCCAGCGCCCGCCCGAGGGAGCGCGAAGAAGAGGGACAGGGCGCGCTGCCGGCGGAGCCTGGGATGATAGAGCCGCTCTCGGGCAAATGCGAGCCGCGGCGGCTGTGGCAATGGCGGGGCTGCCGCAGGCTGGCAGCCATCGCCATCGCCGTCACCATCGCTCTGCTGCCGCTGCTGAGGCCGCTGCAGTCGTCGCTGCCTTCGGTGCGTGCGAGCTGCGCATTTGCAGCTCGGGCCTCGCGCTTCCAGGTGCTCTTCAGGCGCCTCTCCTAGCATGCACGACCGGCGGTCGCCCGCGCCTCGGTCGCGCGCGCCGCCGGTCGCCCGCCACCCGACTTTGTGTGGCTCAAGTCCCCTGTCCCGCCTCACCGCCTCACCTTGATGTATGTATGTAACTGTAGAGATCCAGCGGGAAGGGAAGTTTGACTGCGCTGCGCAAGTTCGAGCAATCTCGTCTGCAATCTTGCATTCCTACTCTTGTGTGTTCCACACACATGTTGCCGTGTGTTGCCATGATTGGCCCGCCCGCATCAATGTTGTGATGTGTGATGCGTCTACGCCAGGCGCTGCACTCTGCAGGCCGCCAGCCGAATGCCAGTGGTGGGCGAGCCGGAGCCACCACCAGCCGTTGGAACTGTCCTGGCTCCTGACACCGAGCCTCCCTGAATTGGCCAGCCTCCGGAGCGGACTCGCTTCCCCAGGCCCGCCATCATCTTACGGATGGGCTTGGCTTGGCTACCTCACCTGCTTGGAAGGAACAGGGAAATCGAGGAGTGATACCAAACCCCATATCCCAACATATGTGCAGGAGTCGGCCTCGTGCTGCGATAGTATGTAGAAATCCTATGGGGCATCCCACACGCTGCCACGAACCGGGAGCTTGCATGTCAGGGTCGCTTCGCTTCGGCAACAGTTCCAAGGGGGAACGTAATAGAAAATAGTCCTGGATAACTGCTACCTGTCCCCTTGGAGATACTCACCAGTCCTTGCCCACCCTTTGATCTGTACCGCCAAGTGCAGCAGAAAGAATCCATGGCCAGCAGGATCTTCATCGAGCCGATGTGCAACTAAGACGCAAGGTGAACAGTTCCCCATTCAGAGGGAAGCCAGCAGCAACGGCTTCAGACTATTTGTACATCACCATCAGCAGCTCAATCTGGGCCTTGGACTTGTGTCCCCGCCCTGGCGCCCTGGCCGCTGGGAGCCTGGAGGAAGGCTACACAAGGAAATCCACGGAGCCTGGAATAACTGAGAAAGTGGCTTGCAGATACCCTAAATATTCACCATCCGCTTGCACAAACGTCTCGCTTAGGTTTTCACGGTCACTAGCCTCCTCTATCTCGATGGTATGGACACTGCAGGCAACAAGAAGACGGTTGAGAGAAGGGCATACACCTCAAGCTGTACAGCAGTAGTGCTAAGGACCGGATTCCACATACCTCTGCACAGACACGTTTCTCAGTTCAACATGCGTTCCTTGGTACAGCTTGTACAGCCGAAGCACGAAATCGTACCACTTGAAATTCCGCAACGTAACCACCTTGAGAATCCATTACAGCGCACAGATGAGTAAACAACCATTCCGATCCACCGTCTTTCATGTAGGAAAAGAAGTCTGGAGTCTTGAAGAGATTATAGTACCTCTAAGGAACCACTGAAAGGATCAGCAGTGGGAGTGATTTTCATCCCTCCTCCAAAGAATCGTGCGTTGCCTATTGCTATCGCTGTTACCTTGGGGACCACGTGCCACTCCCCACCATTTATCTGTTGTCAGCACGAAAAGCAAGCTATCAGAATTTGTTTGTCGAGGAAGGGTATTCAATCAGCCTTCACGGAGCGGGGCCTTACTCTGACGTTCAGGTCCCGGTTCTGATGGCCAACAAACCCTTGCAAAGCACCAATCACGTAGCAAAAATTGCCAAACCTTTTCCATTTCGCAGCATAGAATCCAGCCTTTGCACTCCTGCACACGATATTGTTATGGAAGCTGTCACTCTCCAGCCGCCAACCAACATTAAGAAGCATTCATTCACGATATGACAGCAACTCTCCAGCCACACGACTATCATAAAGAAACCTTTTTTCATGGGGGAAGAGAACAGCTCCAACTTACAAATGCACGTCAGCAACATTCAGAAAGTAACGGGCAAGATTATCGCCATATACAACACGACCTACATCTATTTTGCGCCGCTGACCTGCAAAGCAGGATCCAACAGCTCAGCAACTGGCAAAGTTTGAAATCGTTTCTATTGCAAGAGGTTTCAGTATCGTCAGGAACAACGGCCCTTGTGCTGACAGAAGAAGCACGTTGGAGAAACCTGGCCTGATCGGCACACCAATCTATCATACTTTCCATACCTTTTGCTATACGGTCAATGGCCTGATAGGGATCATTCTTCCTGTTAGACAGAATCAAACAATGTCGACAAATCCTTGGCATCAAGAGCTTGCCCAGATTCTAGAGATCCAACACCTCAAAAAGGCACATGGGCGCCGTCCCAAGAGGAACAGCCAGGGGAAGGATACACACCAGCCAAAGGTTCTTGCAAAGTCAGAGCCAGTACCCAATGGGATAAGCTGCAGTGTAAAATCCTGGAATTAGTTTTCCACATTGAACCAAACACATCCCATGGTTTCACGTCTTAGGATTGCATGCAGCTAACGATTTGCGAGCCTTACCCCAAGAGCAGTCCTAGGCTGAGATAGCTCTTTAGGTTGAACCAGCTTTCCATCCGCAAAAAAACCGTTGAGAACCTGATCAAGAAGCAGAGGGTAGGTCCACATGTCTACTCATTGCCACTCTGCAAGCCCTGAAAACCTTGCAGAAGGGGAAACGAGCACTCCTGCCTGCTGTGTTAGATGGAACTTTTAACAGCTGGATTCTTAGGTTTACAACAAACCTCATGCAGTGTTCCATCACCTCCTACAGCAATCACTGCAGCTGCTCCATCTTGTACTGCCTGCGATGAGCAATGCAGCAAGGAAGTGGCCAGAAGCAACGTAGTCAGTCATCAGTACTCGTCGGGTAAGAAAGTTGAAAGAGAGGGGACGCCCTTACCTCTCGAGCAATCTCAACAGCATGAGAAGGGCCGGACGTGAAAGCTTGACACACCTGAATCCAGTACAGGGGACAAAGGTTAGGTGCCATGCAGCAAGAACTTCAAGCTCGGCTACAGGTAAAAGGAATTGGGTCTGCCAGAGCTCACATTCCAGTCACTCCCCAACCGGGACTGGAGCTTGGGGAAAATGCGCTTCCATTCTTTCCCAGTATACCCGTTGGCACCTACATGCATACAGTCGACGATCAGCCCAGCACAAAACTTGGGATTCTGGAACACGGATCCAGCCCAATTCATTCCGTGCGAAAATTCCCTGAAGCAACGAAGAGACCTTGGGAGCTAAAAGCACGCATGAGGTGGGTTTGCATTTTGAGCAGGAGGAGGAAGCGCTGGGGCAAGGAGGAGATGGGCAAGACATCAAAGAGGAGAAGACGGGCACCTACCGTTGGGATTGACGATGAAAAGGTAGTCCCGTTTGGTACTGGTTTCCTGCGCAGGCATCGGGCCAGAAGGGTTGATTGTCACAGCTGCCACCACGGGCTGAGGAGTCCTGTGAGGAAGGTATGTCAAGCCCATCACAGTGCTGTTTTCTGAGCTGCAGTTCGGACTCCACCATCCATTGCCCACTGGCTCGGTGTGGAGATGCGCAGCTTCCTCCCACTTCGGCACCCGATCGGAGATCAGTAAAACTCCAGACTTGCCGGTCGACTACCCATCGAAGCCACAGCCCGGGATCTGTTGTGGGCTGTGCAAAACCTGATCAAGTCACCTGCACAGTTCCCAGCAGGGAGCGGGAGCGGGAGCAGTGGTGCTCATAAACCTTAGGTTTAAATCCACCCTTAGACTTGTTTGCCAGCATCGAACGCTCAATTTCAATCCAAGCTGGTCTGGAAGGCTTCGCGCTTGGCGGAAAATCATAGCACATCGTCCACTAATGCTGCTACTACAGTTGCAATACACGATTCGCGGTGGAGGAGTTCGAGTTTGTGCGGTACTTGTGACCTGGCTTTCGGCTCTCGGCTACCCAAGACCTAGACGCAGCGAGAGCTTTCCTTCCTCAGCGTAAGTATCGCAGTCTTATTACTCGGGATCAGGCTCGTGACGGACGTGGAAGTTGGGGCAAGTAGTGGAGAGGAGCACATTCCACGAAGCCTGTGTCTGTCTCTCACAGTTTTGCACCACCGGAGCCGTGGAAGGACGTTCTTTACCTCAGGGAAAGAGTGACCAGCAGGCAGCAGAACTCACACGAGTCTAGGATGAGGGAATGGCAGCGGTTGAGGTGCATCCGAAGTGGATGGCAATACCCAAGAAGCCACCATCTTCGGGATCATTCGAAGATCTTGCTGTGACATACCACCCAACGCATAAACACCGGCCTTTTTGCGTGGGCTTCGAGACTTGGCAGTGATGACAGCATGAGGAGCCTCGGTAATAGGCAGCGCCCAGGGTGGACCATTTTAGACGTGAGGGGCCAAGTCAGCGACATTGCCGTCACCTTGACATCACCATGGACAATGGCTGACCTACAGCCGTGATGCAAATGCATCTCACCCAGAAGCTGCCCAGCAATGCATCGCCGAGGTTGACAAATCAGGGTGTCAGGCAGGCAATGCATCGCAACGTCAACACGCTAACCTTGCACTCAAATTGCATTCCTATATGCCCTTGTGTGGTGAGTCGACTCCACTAATTCGACCTAGCATCAACTCGTCCACCGACCTGGGTTGAAGCTGAAGTCGATTTATGAGGGCTGGGCTGAGAGGCTGAGGTGTGCATCTATCCTTTGGAGCCTGGCCCAGGCGAAATATCAGCGCAGGCGCTGTACAGTCTAGCTGTCTCTGGTACGGCACGTCCCACGTTGGAAACTCAGAAAACAGAAGCTTCATCCTCAAGTCTGCCAGCCCAAGATCGCCACATTGCAAGGAAGGAAACCCAAAGCAGCACATGTCTGTGCGTGTAGACATATGTAGTTTGTACGTGTCCGTCCGTGACTGTGGCCCCGTGCTTTTGTAAAATGTCCTTCACCTTCACCGTGTGGGGACAAGCATGTAGCGAGGCCATGGATCCTCGGCGTGCCGAGCACGCCCAGGACGACTAGGTGGTGCCCAAGAACCAGCGTGGCAAGAAACCAGAAAAAGCTGCCGCCAACCGGTAGGACTGGGGGGAGAGGAACTGTGGTGCGCGTTGAGGCTGAGCAGCACACGTGGGCTCCGGGCAGTCCTGGGTGCTACTCGGACCGAGAGTACTGTCTCCGTATTCGGCCGGCAGCAGATCAGCCTGATCGGAAAGTTCGTTTGTCGTTCCTGGCTCCTCGTTTGAGTCGTCTCGACGATCGTCTCACCCTTCAAGCTACCTGCAGCGGGCAGCCTTCCCAAAGTGCATGCCTCCAGACTGCCGAGGCCCCCATGCGTCGGTGAGACTGCCGGACTGGGTCGGCCGGCCTCTGCCCGGGACCCCGCGATGTCAGAACGCAGCAAGGTGTGACTCTGTTTGGTGCTCGTTCCCAGCCGCGATCTAGCATGCGAGTGCCTGTGAGGGCAGCAGCAGCAGCAGGGGCTGCAGGGAGCCTGCTGCTGCTGCTGCTGCTGCTGCTGGGGCTGCTGGGGCTGCAGGGAGCAGTGGTGGGGGTGCGGGGGATGAGCATTCTCGGCTGCCTCAACACCCTGGACAGCACCCACTACCTGCAGGCGGGGAACTACACCCTGGTGGTGCAGGAGGACTGCAACCTGGTGCTGTATGAGGGGACGCGGACCAAGGTCTGGGAGACCGGGACAGGGGGGCAGGGAACGGGCTGCATAGCAAAGCTGCAGGGCAGCGGGAACCTGGACCTCTACAACCAGAGCTCGGGAGGCTCGGTGATATGGGAGTCCAAAGGGGATACGGGGAACGGGAATTTCCTCATGCTCGACGCCACCGGCAAGCTGAGCATCAAGCTGCTGGCCAAGACCGGCCAAGACCTCTATTCCGTGGTCCCGAATGAGTCGTTGCCTGGGCCGGGATTCAATTCTGTCCCGATCCAGGACTGGGTGACGCAGAGCTCGGTGATATACATGCTTGCTGGGTACCAGCTGCCTGTGGGTAATACCTTGAGCTACGGGGATTTCAGCCTGGCGCTCAATTCCAGCTGCTTCCTGGAGCTCTCGCTGTCGAACTCGGTCGTGTGGTCCAGCAACTATAGCAGGCTGCCGGAAGGGGAGGCTTGCCAGGCCGTTGTGTTGCGGGAGAACGGGAATCTGGAGGCACTAGGGAGCGCGGGCGGGGTGGCGTGGGCCAGCAATGCGAGTGGCCCGCCTTCCGTTGATAGCTATGTGCTGTATATGGACGTGAAGGGGAATGTGTCCATCTTCAACAGCCTGCAGCTGGAGGAGGCCATTTGGACTACGCACCCTGCGGAAGATCATGGCTCACGCTCCTCCCTGGTTTTGCTCGCTGGGGTGCTTACTGGTGTCGTCATCATTTGTGTTGCGGTCGGGGCGCTGGTGTGGGGATTGGCCTTGTATTATGGTTGTTGTTTAGGTGAGGACAACCCATCACCAAATGCTCCTCGCCTTACAACGTCCCGACTGATTGTGCTGATGTAGCACATGGTGGGATGCTGTCGATCTTGTAGGTGTTTTTAATCCAGCAGGCAAGCATCTATCGATTGAGTTGATTGAAGATGGAGGGAGATGCCTGTCGTTGTCGCTAGCTATGATTCGGCAAGCTACAAACAGATTTGCGAAGAAGCTCGGTAAAGGTGGCTTTGGGCCGGTGTATTATGGGAAGCTGGCAGATGGGCGCGAAGTTGCTGTCAAGGTGTTATCAGCGATTTCTAGCCAAGGCAACGATGAGTTTTACAATGAGGTGAGCCTCGTGTACCATGAATGCTCTTTGCAGGAAGTTGCTTTTGAAGTTCTAAAGGGACCGCTGTACGTACGGGGTCCGATTCAAACACAGATACCGACATGGATGTGCAGATCAAGCTGCTGTCTGTGGTGCATCACCAGTACCTTGTCTCCCTTGTGGGTTACTGCGTCGCACGGAAAACTAAGATACTCGTGTACGAATACATGAGCGGAGGGGACCTCCAACAGAGACTACATGGTAACTTGATTTGCAGAAACATATATGGGGTTAGTGTTGAAGAAGGCAAGACGGCATGTCTAACCATCGCAACTTGTTTCTCAGGAGATACTGCTGTGTCCCAACCATTGAGCTGGAACGATAGGACAAGGATACTGATGCAAGTTGCAGAAGGTAGGTACAGTTGCGGGCAGGTGACTTGGTCGTGTGGAAACGCAAGGCACGGGCTGGATGGACATGGTGATGTGATGTACTGTCGGCTCATAGATGTATGTAATCATGTACAGGTCTGGAGTATCTACATCACGGATGTAGGCCAGCCATTTTCCATCGTGATGTGAAGAGTAACAACATTCTTCTGGATGACAAGCTGTGTGCCAAAGTGGCAGACTTCGGCGTCTCCAAACTGGTAGCAGTCGAACCAGATGCTACTCATATTACAACTGCAGTGAAAGGGACCTTCGGGTATCTGGATCCAGAGTAAGCTTCGCCTTCCACCGTTGCAGACTAGTGGTAAAATCGCCATACGTTACCCTGCTTCCGCATTTTGATCATTATCCTGCCTACAGGTACTCCCAAACAAGAATGCTCACAGACAAAAGCGATGTGTATGCGTTTGGTGTTCTGCTTATGGAGATACTCACAGCAAGACACCCGACTGACCCAAAGGATCATGTGTTCATCGGCCAACTGGTAAGCCTCTAGTCGCTCGTATAACAGCTAGCGATTTCTTGGACATGCTCCCAATCAGAGCCCTAACAATTCGGTAGCCCTATCCAGGTTCGGCAAGCCTCGAAAGCAGGACAGATCCTACAGCTGTGTGATCCTAATTTGAGGGATTCGTGTAACGACTACGAATTTACCGAGCTGATCAAGCTTTCTTTGTGGTGCGTCAAGACTAGTGGTCAAGGCAGACCGTCCATGGCCCAGGTAGTGCAACAACTCAGGGACTTGGGCCTGATGCAATTGGGTCCTCTTCGTTCTATGAAGGATCGAACATTTCACGATTCCCAAGATTACTCAGTGGAGGACCTTGAGTCAGGAAGTTTGGAAACAGATGGAACAGATGCCTCGGCCTCTGAGACAGAATGGCATGATTCCAGATCGGGTAGCCTAAGGTCTTGTGTGGAGATAGAAAACTTGAAGTCAGATTCATCTCAATCGTGAGGACGTTTGCTCCGAACGCCCTCACGATAGTCGGGATGCTATAATCTGCAGAGTCTGATGCTTCTTTGTTGCTGCTTCAACTAGCCAGGAACACAATGCAAGTTTGCTACGGATTCATCAGTATTCTCTTGCCTGCACACTATAACATAATGTTGCTAGATTATTCAATCCGATTTGCAAGACCTAGAATCAACGGACAACCATTGCACACTACATATATAACATTTCAGCCTCAGCACAAAGATCAGTGTGCTCAGCAAGATCTACCCAGTAAGGAAGTGCAACCGACATAGCTCTGTGCACAACGCAAAGGAACGGATGAACTAAACAGCGGTCTGACCGCAACAAGTCATACAGCGAACTAGCAGCATCCAACCTAATTGACTACCACCTGAAAGTACTGACAAGGAAGAGATCTTCCACGCATGCGCCAGAACCTTGCGACAAGCTTGCTCTGCTGCAATCCTGCGAAACGAATTAAATGTGTTTAGTTTGCTCAAAGGTTCTTACTACAATAGCACTCAGTGCAAGCAAACTTGCCCGTGCACATAGCTGTCGCAGTATAATGGATCAAAGCGAAGTCTCCTGCGGTATTCCAACGACTCAACCCAGGGCTTACAGGTTTCCACAGTTATCTGGCTTGACCAAGATTTCGTGTCCTGAATTGGACAGTGAGAGAGGAGCTTGGCATGCGCGGCCTAGACCATGTGTAGTCGGGCATGTATATGCAGGAGGAACGAAGTTAGGATGATCCATTGTTAGATTGCATAGAAGCGAGATGCCATGGCGGGACTTTTTGTGAAGTGCTATGTCGTCTCTCTCAGAATGTCTCTTGCATTGTGCTTTGGATTTCCTTGGTTTCTGAATGGGGACTAGTAGTCTTGCTCCTGTATCGTTGTATGTGATTTGTGACTGAAGATGTGCCGAGAACATTGCAACCAGGCCCAAGAAGGCCATCCCGAGAGAAACTCCAGGCAGGTTTCTTCAGGACTCGGAACTGCAGTTGTGCTCCGCTGAAAGTAACTAGACCCTTGTTGGAAAGCCGACCAAGAGCTTGCCACTACCCTATTTTCTCAGCATTTATGGCTGACAACAGCGCTTACAAAAAAAATAAAAAACCTGAACACCCGAATTTTTCGAAAAATAGGGGTGAAAATATAGGCGTGAAGCTTAGCAGGAACATCCTTGTTCATAAAGTTATCTAGATCTACTTAAGTTTAGTAGGAATAAATGTTCCAGTTCATAAAGTCATCTAGATCTACTTAAGCTTAGTAGGAACAAATGTTCCAATTCATAAAGGCTTCTGGATCTACTACTTAAACTTAATAGGAATATTCCAAACGAAGGATGTCATAACATCTTTGATGGAAACATCATTATGGTACTTGGAGATGTATTCTGCTAAGGCCTTCTTGCTCCTTATCACTTCATGCTTTCCTCCATAGATTTCCAGAAAATCTTTGGTAGGTTGTAGATAACGGTCTTTCCAAAGTGTATTGTTGGTATTCGTCCTAGAACCGGTTGCCCACTTCCATCCCATAGGAGCAAAAGGTGCCCCTTCTCCTTTCGCTAAAGCGTATTGAGGGGCAAGAACAATGTTAAGGTCACGAGGAACAGGAACCCAAATCTCGCGAGCAGGAAAAACTTCAGATGCTTTCTTCATCAATGATCTTTGTTCTGATTTCTTCTCTTCTCCCCTTCTGGCTTCTTCATTGCTCCTAGCTTCAATTGTTGCATCTATGAAAGTAACATTTGAGTTCAAATCAAACTTCAATTTCATTCAATTTATGATAGAGGCACAATACAGTATATAACGTTTACCATACCTTCCTTAAGCTTTGATTGCCTAGATTCGATCAAATCCTTGGCCTAAAAGAAAGAAAAAGACTTTGACATCACGTTTTGCTGTAATATGAAGCTAAAGCAAAATCAAAGAAGTATAAAAAAAATTGTATTTGTGTCATATTCAAAGAGATCATGTTTACTCACCCTTCCCAAAGGAGCCTTGGAATACACCTTCTGCACTTTGTTGGTGTGTGGAAGAAGACCATATGATCTCTGTCTCTTTATAGCTCCAGTCGTTGCTTCTTCCCTCCTCCAAGCTACAATTGCTTTCGAGTGGTACGTCTTGTCTTCTGTAGTTGCTTTAGAATCATAATCAGTACTAGTTGCTTCAAAATCATAGTTAGACTTGGTTTTCTCCAGGTCCATATTGGAACTATTTTTATATATAACTTTCACCGTTATCCATCCATAGTTTAACGAGTTTAAATCTTTGTCCTGAAACAAAAGAGGGTCACATTCTAATCAAGATTTAGATACCTAAAACCTTAAGGCAAATTGCTCAAGTAACAAATGTATACTCAAATAAGAAAAAATGCAATAAGTTAAAAATCTTGCACAACACATATTTCAATTAGTCAAGGACACTCACTGGGTGTGAATTTGCTTTGTGGTATTTGATAGCTTGATCTTGGCACTTGGGACATGGAGTCCCACAAGTAGGACAGCTTGTATGCAATATTCTGTTATCGTCTCCTTGTTCCAAACTCTTCGCCTCCATCTTGAATGCTAGCACATCAAATCATAAGATATTATAAGTAAATACAATAAAATATAAAATATAAAAACTAACTAATTCTAATTTCAAATATGCAAACAATACTCTTACTATGAATGTCTAAGTGAAAGGCGTAATGAGCATAGAAGATTTCAAGATTACTTTGTCTTTGCATACATATATAGAAGTTTTATTGGTTACAAAATTATTTAACTTCGATAATGATAAATATAACTAAAAACATATTGAGAAAAACCAAGCACTAGGAGAGGAGTACTTAGATATATAAAAAAATATGCAGTGAGAAAAATTGAGCATTTTGGAGATCCAATATCCAAGCCGGGAAGGTCATGTCTCTTTTTTCATCTTTCATCTTTCATATCTTTGTTGTCATCTATTCCTACCTTTGGATGAAAATTTTATGATATATTTACATTATCAATACCATAGAAAAAAAATGAAGCTTTAAGATGACTCATTATTTATGTACTAGACTTATTTATTATTGTTATCTTGTTAGTTACTAATTTTGTTATCTTCATTTTCTTATGGAAGGGGTTAGGGGTTGAAAAACGCTAATGTAGAGACTCAAACGCAAATAGTAGAAAGGCAATAACTAACACGACTGGAGGGATGGGGAACCATAAGTGCGGTGAATGAATGGTGGTGTTGCGAGGTGACCAGTGTTGATGCTTGGTGACGTGCTTGGGTTACCTTAGGGAGCTACAGATGTAGCAACGTTAAAGTGGATATAGAAACTGCCACCGGAACCCCAGACAGCGAAGCAGATAATGTGTTCAGATGCCATACACACGCAATCCCGAGGGCTCTCGCGAGCCTACGAGGGAATGACCACGGGAAGACCAACTCAAAGACGGGCTGCTGCAACATATATGCATCCTTTGGCGCCACGCTTGTTTTATCTACAAGTGAAGTTTGTTTGACATTTAGCTATGGTTGAATGGAAGTTTGAAGACAGAGTCACAGCAGGATATCCACTCAAGCTCGATACGCAGTGTTAACACCCTTGTCATGGAACGCAATAAACCACATGAGATCCTCACCTTCGTTCGCCCCTGGTTGAGGAACACCTCCTTGTACGGATACCAGTCGTGCTTCTTTCATCATGTCATCCCATTCTCATCTTATTTAAAAATTGCAAGTTCAGCTTGGCAGTCAGGATGGTTAGAATGGGCGTGACCTACATCTTCCCAGCAGCTCTCGTCGATCTGGCCACACCTCTTGACCCCAATGCCCGTCTCGATATCCTCGTTCATAGCTCGAAGCACCTATACAAGAAAGTCTCGAGTCGCTTACACCACAGGCATGCTAAAGGAAAACGCCAGCCTCCAAGCAGATATTCAAACTTAACAGACAGAGACATCTAAGGTCTCTTACCTTCGCTGCTGCTTCCTTGGCATCAGACAGTTCGTCTCCTGACTGACGATACGGCGCAGCCAAGTCGTAAACCGTTTCGAATGCCCCCTCTTTCTCTTCTTCAAGGTCCTTCAGTTTCTCCAGGTGTTGGGTCAGTGTCAGCAGCTTTCAGTTCCTATCATCTCCTGGAGGTGCTATCGTTCGACCTCGATCTGTTGGTGCTTGGTAGGATTCAGCTTTAGTTGCTCAATTTCGTTCTCCAGGTTCTTGTGCTGATTCTGCAATTTTCGCAAGACAAGATTCCCTATGTCACTCTAAAAACGTTTGTACGCACAGTGCTCGAAAGCCACAAGAATTGCAATTTTGTGGAAGCATGATCTAACCTCGTGCATGCTTCTCTGTTAGGCTTAGCTGCTCCTCGGGAAACCTGTACCGAACTTCCACTTCTTTGGTGACAGGTTCCAGGTGCTCATGATTCTCTCCAAACCAGGCCTGGGTTAGTGAAAAAACTTGAAAGCCCAAACCTTGTCTATGCTTCTCGTCCAGCAGCTGCACTAGTCTCCAGATTTTTTACTTGCCTTCTCGGCAGCCTCCATCCTTGTTAGTCATCTCGGATTTCTCGACGTCTGCCTTTGCCAGCAACTGCATTTGCTGATGAATGGTTTCGTGCAGTCGGAATTTCTCGGTGTCCGCCCTGAACAGCATCTCCTTCTGCTGCTCCACCACCTCCTGCAGCTGCTTGCTGTCCATCATCTCCGCCTCCACCAGCTCATCCCGAATCTCAACAAGAAGCAGGTGCTTGCTGATCTTCATTTCCTCCTCCACCAGCTCATGATCATCCATAATCTCATCCACACGCACGGCCTGATTCAGGCTCGCCACGCCCTCGCACTGGATTGATAAACGAAGCAGCACGATTGTCTCACAATCTGCTCGGAGGCGACTTAAGTCGAATTCATGGCTGTGGAAAGTCGGATCATGGAAGCGCCTCTCTCCATCCAATCTTTAATGTTCCACCTCAAACACAGGCCAATCCGGTATCCTTTATCATACATTTCCGCAGCAGCATAGGCAAGGGACATCTTATTTGATCACGACAAGAGCAGAAATTGCCCTGCCTGTACGTGCCAAGCAGGAAGTTCACGTGCGCCAAAGCCAATGCGCTCGCAAGTTCACCGGCTGTCCAGTGCGCCCTGGTCAGGGATGTTTCTACAGTCCACCCCCCCTAATTGAGACTGGTTCGGAGTGCCCTTAGAGGTCCCATTAAGGGAGGTGTCCCGAATATATTTTCCCTATTTAACAATAATAAAAATATTCATATTATGTGTGTCCATTTCAAATTATGTTCTTATAGATGTGTGTCCATTTGGCGACACACATAGGGCACTTGGAATCGTAGAACAGCTCGCTTCTCTAGCACAACAACTTCAGCGAAGGAGAGGAGTGCAAGACTCTTGCATTGTAGGAAGGTGAGAATCTAGAGATTTGCAGCGTCAGGGGCGAGGTGGTGTCGGCCAGGAATGTGCGAGGGTCGTAGCTCCCGTGGATAGCTATGTATTGTATTTAAGTGATACGAGCAATTTATTCGTCTTCAATAGCCTGCAGCTCCCGTGGATAGCTATGTGTTATATTTGAGTAATACGGGCAATTTGTTCCTCTTCAATAGCCTGCGCCTGGACCAAGCCATTGAGACTTGGCACCTTGGTAAAAAATCATGGCTCACGCTTTGGTCTAAGGCTATAATTGTTGGTTTGGATTGTAGACTTGCTTGCTAGATCGTGGTCTTCGTGGTCATCGTGGATTGTAGATAGTTGTCATCGTTCTTGTTGCATCGAGGGTGTTGGTCAAGGGATTGTCATTGTATTATGGTTGTTGTTTAGGTAAGGTCTAGGACAACAACCCATCATTACACTCCTCTCCCAAAAATTGAGGCCTAGCTGATTGTGCTGATGTTTGAGAAGAAGCTCGGTACTGTCAAGGTGGCTTTGGGAAAGTATCTCATGGGAAGCTGGTAGATGAGCGCCAAGTTGCTATCAAGGTAATTTTATCAATAATTTCTAGCCTAAGTAAAGATGAGTTTTATAATGAGGTGAGCTTTGTCTACCATTAATTAATGCTCATTGCATCCCATTGTTAAAGGCACCATTATGCTGTATCCAATTCAAATACAGATACAAAAATCGACATGGATATCGATATGCAGATAAAACTGTTGTCTGTGAAGCATCACTATGGTATGTCTGTGATGCATCACTATGGTACCTTGTCTCCCTCATGGATTACTGCCTTGCGTGTAAAACTAAGATGCTCGTATATGTATACATGAGCTGAGGGGTTCTTCAACAAAGACTCCATGGTACTTTGACTTGGCAATGCATAGATATTTCGAGGGATAGTATTGTGAAAGGACATGACGGCATATCTAACGATAGGAAGTTGTTTCTCAAAGATGTTGTTGTGTCTTTTTCTTGTTCTTCTATTGTACAAGCTATCCAGACTCTTATATTCTATCCTACAAACTGCTAAAGAACCTAGTTTAGGCATTGATGGTTTGGTTAACGACAAGAGCCATGATTTAATAATTTAATTCATATGCTCTAGTCAAGACATCATAAAATGGTCGTCCAACCTCATCCATAGGGACCACGGTTCGCTATGATTCTACATACATATGTCCGGATATGGACCATACTTTGTGACCAGAGACTCATGCATGATTGAAGTTGTCGCAAGAGGCTCGGATATGGACCATACTTTGTGACCAGAGACTCATGCATGATTGAAGTTGTCGCAAGAGGCTGAACGTATGTACATTATGACAAATAACGCCAGTGGAATTGTGTTGCGCCACCAAAAGGACTAAGTGTAGCAACTTACGAGCTCATCGTCTCCGACGAATTTGGCCTTAAGCTTAGCAGGCACTTAAGCTTAGCAAGCGCATTCCTGTTTATGAAGTCATCTAGATCTACTTGAGCTTAGTTCATAAAGTCGTCTAGATCTACTACTTGAACTTAATACGAATATTCTAGATCTACTACCTAAACTTAATAGGAATATTCCAAACGAAGGATGTCATGACATCTTTGATGGAAACACTACTGTGGTACTTGGAGATGTATTCTGCTAAGGCCTTCTTACTCCTTATCACTTCACGCTTTCCTCCATAGATTTCCAGAAAATCTTTGGTAGGTTGTAGATAACGGTCCTTCCAAAGTGTATTGTTGGTATTTGTCCTAGAACCAGTAGTCCACTTCCATCCCCCAGGGGCAAAAGGTGCCCCTTCTCCTTTCGCTAAAGCATACTGAGGAGCAAGAACAATGTTAAGGTCATGAGGAATAGGTACCCAAATCTCGCGCGCAGGAAAAACTTCAGATGCTTTCTTCATCAATGATCTTTGTTCTGATTTCTTCTCTTCCCCCCTTTTGGCTTCTTCATCGCTCCTAGTTGTGTCTATGAAAGTTACATTGGAATTCAAATCAAACTTTAATTTAATTCAATCTATGATAAAGTCATAATAAAGTATTAAACCTTTACTATACCTTCCTCAAATTTTGAAAGCCCAGATTCGATCAAATCCTTATCCTGAAAGAAAGAAAATGAATTCAACATTACGTTCTATTGTAACATGAAAATAAAGCATATTCAAAGAAGTACAAAAATCTCGTATTTGTATCATATTCCAAGAGATCATGGTTACTCACCCCTCCCAAAAGAGCCTCGGAACACACCTTTTGCACTTTGTTGGCGTTTTGAAGAAGGCCATCTGATCTTTGTCTCTTTACAACTCCATTCATAGTTTCTTCCTTCCTCCAAGCTACAATTGCTTTCGAGTAATACTCTTTGTCTTCGATGGTTGCTTCAGAATCATAGTCATCATTAGTTGCTCCAATATCATGGTTAGGCTTGGTTTTCACCATCTCCATACTGGAGCTATGTTGATACATAACTTTCACTGTTATCCATTCATACTGTGACGAGTTGAAATCTTCGTGCTGAAACAAAAAAAGGGTCATATTTTAATAAAAAAAATATAGATATATAGACAGTTAAACAAATTGGTCAAGTATACGTATTCTGCAAACTTGCAATGATTTGTAAAGCTTGTACAAAACATATTCCAATTAGTCAAGGACACTCACTGGCTCTGAATCTTCTGGCTTGTGGTGTTTGACAGTTAGATCTTGGCACTTGGGACAAGCACTTCCACAAGTAGGACAACTTACGTGCAATATTTTGTTATCGTCTCCTTGTTCTAAGCTCGTTGCTTCCATCTTGAATGCTAGCACATCAAATCATAAAATATTATAAGAAAAAATAAAGAACTAAACAACTCAATTCTAATATTCAAATATGCAAATAATGTTCTTACTATGAATGTAAGGCTTCATGAACATAGAAGAGTTCAAGATTCCTATGCGCTTGCACACATATATAGAAGTTTTAATAAAAACACATCGATAAGTTGTAAATATAGTTAAACATGCATTGAGAAAAACCGAGCATTGGAAGAGGAGTACTAAATATAATTAAATATATAATTAAATATTCATTGAAAACTCCCTGAGATCCAATATTAAAGCCAAGTAATGTCTCTTTTATCATCTATCATATCTTGTTTTGCGATCTATTCCAATCTTTGCATGAAGTTTGTATAGTAGATTTACGTCATCAATTGATACCATAGAAAAACAATATTAATTTAAGCTTTAAGATGACTTATGATATGACCTAGATGATATACATCAAATCTATAGGACTACAATTGCTTTCTCAAAGGCATATTGAAGGCGTTCTCGACCATCGGGTGACACGGTGCAGGGCTGTCCCTCTCGTACTTCACATCATACTTCTGACAACGGGTTTCAATTACCCTTCATTGGGCGCTTTCAACGGCGATCCTCCACAAGGCGGCAACAGTAGGTGACGCATCTTCCTCTACCTCCGTGGTTTGCAGGCTGCAACAGTAGGTGACGCATCTTCCTCTACCTCCGTGGTTTGCAGGCTGTTTATTCTTTCTGCATATGACATTGTGGGTGCAGTAGGTGAATTTAGGTAGGAAGCTTAGTTGCTCCTCTCCACCTCGACCCCCTGGTTCCCTTTGGTTGTCCCCTCTTTGATGGGCTTTTCCCATTGGTTTTTCACCTCAATAAAAAATCCCTCCTACAATTGCTTTTGAGTACATGTCATATCAAACATCGCATGATAATATTTATCTAATCCTCATGGTGATATCGATGCATTTATTTTTATTATTGGTCATGTCTCTTTCCAATTTATGCAGTAAGTCTCCTTTTATTGAAGACAAGGCAGACATATATCCAATCCTGCATGGTGATATTGATGTGTTTATTTTTATTATTGGTCATGTCTATCTACAATTTATGCTGTAAGTCTCCTTTTATCGAAGACCAGGCCCTTTCATGACTTTCTTAGAATGTGGAGCCATCATGGACCTTTAAATAAGGGAAAAACTTTTCCATTAGAATAATAATTATCTAAGTTAGAATAATTATCTAAGTTATTTCACGATTCCCGCTAGGTATCTATCCTAGCGCCGAGCGCTTGGGCATTAGTGATTCTGCCCAACAACAAGAATGAGATTAAGAGTATATGATTTAATTTATATACTTCGCAAGAATGTCTTTCAACTCTCCCCCTCAGCAATTGGCTAAGAGGACCTACGAATGATTTGATTTTCGTACAAATGTGATCTCTTTGCTGTACATTACTGTATATTATATGTTCTTTTTTTATACCAAAAAATCAATATACTCTAGTCAAAATCTAATGTTGCCCAAGTCAATAGAGTGGCTTCGCAGGGACCACCCACTGTGATTTTATATACATATGTGGGGGTGATGATCCCGAGGGGACTCTTTGACTCGTGTCGCAAAAGGTGCTGCCATAGGGTGGGGATATGTATTATCATAATGTCAAGAGGTGAAGAGGAACTGAGTTGCGCCACCACAAGGATTGAAGATTGAAGTGTAGCGACTTAGGAAATGGAGGAGTTTGCCCTCCTGAGCAGCCGATTTTGGTAAATGGCTATACGAGATCGTACCCGGTGCCATATGCGTGAACGCGTTCACCGTACCGTTGGACCGGAACTGGTTCTACGTCCTGCTTGGACCGACTGCACTTGGCCGGCAGCTGATGAGCGTGTCGAGAGGATTGTTATCGCTCCTGGCTGCTTGTTTGAGTCGTCTCAATCGGCTTCACAATTGGAGCCACCTCCTCCAGGCACGCAGCAATCCCCTGTCCAGAGCTCCAGACTCTCGCGTCCCCTATGCGGCTTCTCGTCACTGGATCGGTGCCCGCGGCGAGACTGTGGGAGCAGGTCGGCCGGCCCCGGCCCCGGCCTCTGTCCGGGACCCTGCAACGTCAGGACGTGGCGAGGTGTAAATCTGTGCTCCTAGCATGGGAGTGCCTCTCAGGGCTGTAGCAGCAATGCCCAGAATGCTGCTGCTGCTGCTGCTGGGGCTGGGGCTGCAGGGAGCAGTCCTGGGGGTGCGGGGGATGAGCATTCTGGGCTGCCTCAGTTACCTGGACAGTAGCAACTACCTGCAGGCGGGGAACTACAGCCTGGTGATGCAGAGCGACTGCAACCTGGTGCTGTATGAGGGGACGCGGAGCAAGGTCTGGGAGACCGGGACGGGGGGGAAGGGAACGGGCTGCATAGCAAAGCTGCAGGGCAACGGGTACCTGAACATTTACGACCAGACGGGGAGCTCGCTCATCTGGGAGTCTAACGGGGTTACTGGGGACGAGAATTACCTCCTGCTGGAGGCCAGCGGCAAGGTGAGCATCAAGCTGTTGAAGAATACCGAACGCGCCATCTGGTCCCAGCTCCCGACTCAGTCGTCGCTGGGGCCGGGGCCGGGGTTCGCCGATAGGCCTGACAGCCGGAACCAGGAATGGTTGACGCCTGCCAATTTGATATACATGGTGGCTGGCTACCAGCTGCCTGTGGGTACTCCCTTGAGAAACGGGAAATTCAGCCTGACGCTAAATTCCAGCTGCTACCTGGAGCTGTGGCACATCGAATCCCAGAACAGCTGGCTTCTCTGGCACAGCAACTTCAGCAGGCTGGAAGGAGAGGAATGCAAGGCCGTCGCGTTGCAGGAGGACGGGAATCTGGAGATTGTCGGGAGGAGGGGCGGGGTGGCGTGGGCCAGCGATGTGCGAGGGCCGCGTCCCTCGGATAGCTATGTGCTGTATTTGAGCGATAGGGGCAATCTGTCCATCTTCAACAGCCTGCAGATGGACCAGGCCATTTGGACTTCGCACCTGGCGGAAGATCCTGGCTCACGCTCCGGTTTAAGGTTGCGATCGTGGGTTTGGATTGTAGGGGTGCTGGCTGGCGTGGTTATGGTTACTGGTGCATTCGGGGCGCTGGTCGGGGGATTGTCATTGTATTATGGTTGTTGTTTAGGTGAGGACAAGCAATCCACGCCACGATCGTCGCCTGAAAATTAGGGCCCGAATGATTGTGCTGATGTACTACATTCTGGGATGCTTTGGATTTGTAGGTGTCTTCAATCCAGCGGGGAAGCATCTGTCAAATGAGTTGCTGAAAGATGGAGGGCGATGTCTGCCGTTGTCGCTAGCCATGATTCGGCGAGCTACGAACAGATTTGAGAAGAAGCTCGGTCAAGGTGGCTTTGGGAAAGTTTATCATGGCAAGCTGGCAGACGGGCGACAAGTTGCTGTCAAGGTCTTATCAGCAATTTCTAGCCAAGGCAAAGATGAGTTTTACAATGAGGTGAGCCTGGTGTACCATGAATGCTCTTTGCACCAAATTGCTGTTGAAGTTCTCAAGGCACCACTCTACTGTATCCGATTCAAAAACAGATGCCGACTTGGATGTGCAGATTAAGCTGCTGTCTGTGGTGCATCACCAGTACCTTGTCTGCCTTGTGGGTTACTGCCTCGCATGGAAAACTAAGATACTCGTGTATGAATACATGAGCGGAGGGGACCTCCATCAGAGACTCCATGGTAACTTGACTTGCCTAAACATATATGCGGATAGTCGTGTGGAAAGGCAAGACGGCATGTCTGACGGCGTTGGAACTTGTTTCTCAGGCGATAACGCTGTGTCCCAACCATTGAGCTGGAACGAAAGGACAAGGATAGTGATGCAAGTTGCAGAAGGTAGGTATACCTGTGGACAGGTGGTTGGGGAAACACAGGGCACAGGCTGGACGAGGTGACACGATGTACTGTGGACAGGCTCATAAATGTACGTACTGTTCTACAGGTCTGGAGTACCTACATCACGGATGCAGGCCAGCCATTTTCCATCGTGATGTGAAGAGTAACAACATTCTTCTGGATGACATGATGTGTGCCAAAGTGGCAGACTTCGGCCTCTCCAAAATGGTAGCAGTCGAACCAGATGCTACTCATATTACAACTGTGGTAAAAGGAACCTTCGGCTATCTGGATCCAGAGTAAGCTTCGCCTTCTACCGTAGGATACTACAAGTGAATTGTCAATACGGGACCCTGCTTCCCCAGTTTGATTACTATCCTTCCTGTAGGTACTACCAAACAAGAAAACTCACAGAGAAGAGCGATGTGTATGCGTTTGGAGTTCTGCTTATGGAGATACTCACAGCAAGACACCCGACTGACCCACAGGATCATATTTTCATCGGCCAGCGGGTAAGCCTCAAGTCATTTGTACACCAGCTAGTTATTTCTGGGACATGCTCCCAATCAGACCCTTAACACCTTGGTAGCCATTTTCAGGTTCGGCAAGCCTGGAAAGCAGGACAGATCCTAGAGCTGTGTGATCCGAATTTGGGGGATGCGTATGACGACTTCGAATTTATTGAGCTGATCAAGCTTTCTTTGTGGTGCGTCAAGACCAGTGGTCGACACAGACCGTCCATGGCCCAGATTGTGCAACAACTTAGGGACTTAGGCTTGCTGCAAGTGGGCCCTCTGCGAAGTTGTGCGAAGGGTCGACGATTTGGAGATTCCCAAAGCAAGTCGGTGGAAGCCTTTATGTCGGGAGGTCTCGAAACAGATGGAACAGATGCCTGCTCGGTCTCCAACACAGAATGGCTTAGTTCTAGATCGGGCAGCCTGTGGTCTTCCGAGCACATGGAAAACTTGACGTCATCGTCATTTCAGTCGTGAGGAACTTTCCTTTGCTGTGCACACAGCAAAACTGGACGGAGCTATCTCCTTCCACAGAGCCCACAGCAGCAATCTACAGTGCTGCTCGCTTTCAGAGAAGCTGGATAACAAGAGCTTCGTTCAACCAAGCAGAAGCTCATTGGCAGAAAACGTGGACACACCAGCCATCCAGAGTACAAGATATGACCCCCAGTGCTCCCACCCAGCTTTTCTCATGCCCCGTTAGAACCTAGAGCACAAAGTTCTGGTAACACAGGTTGCCTACACAGTGGCATTTACGACATATCATCATTCATACTAGCCATACAGGCACAGTTGCAGGCAGCTAGGCTGGTCCGCATGTAATTACTGGCATGCTCCCAGCTTCTATCAAAATCACCACACAGTTGTGCACCCTGGCGTAGGATGATGTTTGCACATGAAAAATCTTGAGCATGGTCCAACACCTCAAGAACTACAACGAGGTATGCAGCCTTCTCCTGGAGAGAGATATCACAGACAGGTGAACTGGCTACGCCTCCCCGTACAGCTCTCTCTGCAGCTGACAACAACACTGAGACCCTAAGCAATTCGACACCGAGGCATGCTTCGTGCTTACCTTCGCCTGTATCACTTCAATTTGCCTCTCAGCTTCACCCCAAGGATGCGCTCCATCTTGGCCAAAACCTGCTGGTTAGGCACCGCCTTGCCCGCCTCGTACTCCTGCACAACCTGGGGCCTCTCATTGATCTGCTGCGCTAGCTGAGCTTGCGTCAGCTTTTTGTCGATTCTGGCCTTCTGGATGGCATGCCGCACTTCGCTGGCCACCTTCTCCAGAGTCCCCGGTTCCGTTTCCTCATCGAGCTTCCGCGCGTTGACGGAGGTGGAGGCCTCCTTCTTGTTGGTGCCGGCATCGAACTTCTTCAATGTGAGCACATCGGCCCCAGACCTGATGGCAGCATTCACCGCTTTGGGATCCCGAGCCGCGGACGCATTTGCAGCCCTTTTGTGGACCACAACAGGAGCCCAATCCTGGTCCAAGGGCCCGCTGGACCTGTTTGGCATCCCTGCTTCTTGCTGGATCTGCCTGCCTGCAACCCTGGTGTCTCGCCAACGCGCTCCTCGCCTAGCGCACGGTTACAATTCCACGGGTGCCCTAGAGGGTCGCCACAAAAATCGCTGCCAGGACAACCTCTAGGTCTTTCACGGAATGGCTGCTGCTGCTGCTCCGGGAGCGCCAACTGTCTACCGGGATTTTATGGCACTGTCAGCAGTGGAATCGCTTTTTATCTTCTCTACTTGGTAGCCAGGGTTGGAGCTTGCTGACCATATGAGCAGGGTGATGGAGTTGGCAGGCCTGCGAAGGACAGACGGGCAGGTGTTGCGAAAGTTTCAGCAGGAGCTAGGTTTGAACAACCTCGTCTGTGAGTGTGCTGTAGGAGTCGCTGAGAAGCTTCTCACCGTAGAGTGTTATTCCAGAGCTGTTTCGGCGGCCAGCATTAAACAAAGGAATTATATGTGGGGGGCTCCCAGTCCCCGACTTGCGAGATAGGTGGAAGCTGGTTGTCGTGACACTCATGCAGAGAGGCTTAACGTGACACGGTTTAAGCAGCCTCTTCTTGCCCCAGATGGCTGACCATGGCCCGGTGCCATACTTGAGCTGTTATGTTGTTTTGTACTGGCATGTGAAAAGAAGTGGATGCTGCAATGGAGGGAGGGTCTCCTGAGGCACAAAGAACATGCCAAGGCACTTCTGGAAGCAATATCAAGACCCGAACAAATCCCAGCGACAGATCCATTCGATGACGTCACAGAAGGGTATGTCCTGAAGACGATGTCAAGCATCGTTTCTTGGCCCCCCTCCACCAGAATGCTCTTGCCCTGTAACCTGGCATTGTTGATGAAGTGTCACAGTGTCTGCAATATAGGACTCCAATCGCTCCGCGAAGCAATTATAACTATCAAGCTCTGCATCCAACAACCCACAAAGAAACCCTCTTAGCTACAGACAGTGCAGAGAGTGTGAAAGGGCAAGGTCTATCTGCGGCAGACTCCAGGGCTCCAACGGCCTCAGAATTCTTCCCCTGCTGGCATAACATGCGCACAGTCCCAGCCACCAATCCCGATCCTGCCAGGTGCTGGCTTTTCCGGAGAGCTCGACTTGGGAGGAGGGGCAGCATGACCCATTTCCATTTCAGAAAAGGAACTGCTCATCAACCCCAGCTAGGCCGGGGCACTGTGATATGGAAGTGAACGTCCTTACGGGCTTTTGCGACCAGGGTGAGGACGGAGGCAGGGCAGAAGCGGGCGGAGATGGCCAAGAGCAAGTATGCTTATGTGAAGGACTTTGAGGACAACAACTCACTGCTACCTTATACTTGGGTTGTCATTCGGATCGACGGGCATGCTTTCACAAGGTGTGAGCCGTTGCAGTGGTCTCTACTGGAATAACGTGTAAAGTGCCACCTCTGAAGGCGTTCCTCTTCTGTAGGTTCAGCGATGTGCACGGATTTCAGAAGCCAAATGACGAGCCTGCGTTGCAGCTCATGAACGAGTGCGCGAAGAGGGTACTCCAAGAGATGCCTGACCTCGTGTTTGCATACGGAGAAAGCGATGAATACAGGTCCCTATCCCTACACCAATGCTCAAGTTCTCCGCATCCTCTACCTGGCCGAGCATGACAGGTCCCTGTGCCATGGCAGTTTCGTGTTGAAGAAATCCAGCACACTCTACAAACGGCGCAGCAGGTACCGGAGGTATCTCTGTTTACTGGTACTCCGGAGATAGCACATGACTAACGCGCTTCCGTTTGTACAGTAAACTGGTGTCTCTTGTTGTGTCGCTGTTTTCAGCCACTTACGTGCTGAAATGGCCCTTGTTTTTCCCGGAGAAGCCTTTGCAGTACGCCCCGTCCTTTGACGGAAGGGCCGTCTGCTACCCTTCGGATGCAATTCTTCGAGATTACCTGTCTTGGCGGCAGGTTGACTGTAAGCCGACTGCGGTTCTGCTTCATCGCTGATCGGAACGGAAGCTCGTCTTGCTGGAGCTTGGGGACCTAAGTGTTGTTCCTCTCTCTCTCGTCGTATTGTTTTAGGTCATATTAACAACCAATACAACACCTGCTACTGGCTGTTGGTCCAATCGGGGAGGTCCAGAGCCGAGGCACAGGAGACGATCAAGGTAAATTGTCATGCTTCCTTCCCTGAACAGATGTGCTGCAGGCAAGCTTCTTACCGCACAAACCCTAAACCCACTTGCTTGCTTCGGCAGGGGACGTCAGCGAGCTTCAAAAATGACCTCCTGTTCAATGAGTTCGGAGTGAACTACAACAACTTACCACTAATTTTCCGCAAGGGTTCCATGGTCTACAGGAAGGTGATATGCTACTCTGCCTTGCATGTGCTTTCTCCTCGGCATGTAACGGAAGCCTGATATGCTTGCGCGACAGGTCGTGGACGTGTTCACATCGAACGACGGGGAAACGCACAAGGCGACACTGGTGGTCGAGCATAATGATATTATTCAAGACAAGTTTTGGAATGAGAACCTCCACATTTTGGGAACAAGATAGAAATCATCGAACAGGGATATGGCAGACCAAAGAGGACAGAGGGGACGGGCTCTTTCTCTTTTAACACCAAATTTTTCTACACACCAAATTTTGCATCGGATTTTCGTGGCTTCGGGCTCACCAGGAACCGTCACGGGAGTGACCAGCTCTCCGTCATTGAGGTTGTTGGTGTCCTGGTCGGCCTCATACCGGCCAGCCACAGGTGCAACGCTCTTCTCCTGCCGCACACTTCGCTCAATGTCTGTCACATTCTCAGCGTAGTGAAGCTCAGCTGGCCGTGTGCTTGCAAATGGCCATTCGATGGTCATCTGGCCGCTCATGACATGGGAGTCGTGGTAGGATTCACTCTTTGCTGAATCAGACCGGATTTAGTGAAAGGTTATGTATCTCTCGGCTTCCCGTTCATCTGACGGAATCACATCCCGACGGCGGGTTCTGAGTCTGCCATACCAGTAAGATTCTATATCATCCGCTTTTCGGTACCTCCCCTTCTTCTCCCCCAGTGCATATAATGGCAATGTCCTACCGCTGTGAGAGGATATCCACTAGCTTTCCCTGGCCTTTATCTCCCACTGCCTCCCCAGAACGCACAAATCTGGCTCAATTTGCTCAAAGAACCACTCCGCTTCCTCATCGAGCTTCCGCGCGTTGACGGCCCCAGACCTGATGGCGGCATTCACCGCCTTGGGATCCCGAGCCGCCAACGCATTTGTAGCCTTCTTGTGGACTACAATAGGAGCCCAATCCAGGTCCAAGAGCCCGCTGGACCTGTTTGGCGTCTTGCTTCCTGCTAAATCTGCCTGCCTGCAACCTTGGTAGAAGAAGCAAGCTCCTTCTCTAGAGACCGTTAAGCCTTTTCTACGCTCTGCGTGCAGGTGAGCTTCCCCCCCAACTTCCTTTTTCGATCCCTGATTTGCTGCTGTCTTTATTGCTTCCTGTCCAAAGGACCTCCTCCCTGGTGTCTGGCCAAGGCGCTCTCTCGCCCATCGCACGGTCAAGTTTCACGAGTGCCCTAGAGTGTGGCGTAAAAAATCGCTACCAGGACAAGCTCTAGGTCTCATGCTATGGCTGCTGCTGCTGCTGCTGCGGGGGCGCCAGCTGTCTACCGAGATTTTATGGCACTGTAAGTAGTTGGGTCGGTTTTATACTGTCTACTTGGTGGTCTGGGGTGGTGGTTGCTGACCATATTTGCAGGGTGATCGAGTTGGAAGGCCTGCAAAGGACAGGCGGGCAGATATTGCGAAACTTTCAGCAGGAGCTAGGTTTGAACAACCTTGTCTGTCAGTGACCTGTAACAGTTGCTGAGAAGCTGCTCACCGTGGCACCGTGGAGTGTCCTTCCAGAGCTGTTTCGGCGGCCAGCATTAAACAAGGAATCAGATGTGCTGGCCAAAGTCTTAGAGGGGGCTCCCAGTCCCCGACTTGCAAGATATCTGGAAGCTGGTTGTCGTGACACTCATGCAGATAGGCTTAACGTGACAAGGTGTAAGCAGCCTCTCCTTGCCCCAGATGGCTGACCATGGCCCTTTGCCATAGTCGAGCTAACTTGTGGTTTTGTACTGGCATGTGAAAAGAAGTGGATGCTGCAATGGAGGGTCTCCTGAGGCACAAAGAACATGGTGAGTCACTTCTGTGCCTATGCTGCTTCGGATGCATCACGTGTGCAATGCACCGTCGAATGTACATGTATGTGTTGAAACGTTTGCTGTCTTAAATCAAATCAGCAGGAAAGCTTATTCAGGAGCTGGAAAGCAAACTTGAGCCTGCTACACTTGCAGCTACTCAGGAGTGTGATGCGCACCTCAGCAAGGCTATTGCACTAGCCTGTGAGCTTGACTCAGAAGAGGAAGCTCAAAATCGGGTAGGAATGTCCTTTCACACACAAACACCGTGCGCTGTTTTGGCGTCTTGCTGTCGTGTGTTATAGGCTCTTTGAGAACTCGACCTGTGTGATGCAGTCACCCGAAGGCCCTCAGAGTCCCGATTATGCCACAATGATGGCATTGCTGCTAGGCATGCTCCGAAAGGACTTCACGATGCAGGTGGGTACCCGTGAGCGAGTGGTTGCCTGTATTGCAGCTTGCATCCTCCTGTGTTTGTGACAACCAGGTCTGGCTTCTTTTGGCAGGCTAAGATTATAGATGCGCTGGGATTGCACACCCCTGGTGAACAACTGGACAGCTATTGCTCAATGTGGACACTGAGGCCATTCATTGACGATGAGATACTTGTCCAAACTTATAAGTTAACTGAATACTGAATTGAAGTCTGTGTACTTTTGTCTGGCTTCGCAGTCTTAGCGAGCCCATCTGTCAAAACTCCACATCACATTGGCAGGCTGATCACACTTGAACAGATAGTCCGAACCGGACCGTCAAAAAAATGTCTACATCAGACAGCATTCTGATGCACAAGATTGACCAAGATGACCTCGAGGGCAGCATGGCACCTGAGACGCAAAACTCGGGATGGCAAACCTTAAGTCCAACCAAGCTCCTGCAGAGACCCAAATCACCCTACTGGACCGGTCCCACGCTACTCTTTCACAATCAGAGCGTCGCGGCCTGGCCCAACACCTATATACTGAATTGGCACCCTGGTGAACAACTGGACAGCTATTGCTCAATGTGGACACTGAGGCCATTCATTGACGATGAGATACTTGTCCAAACTTATAAGTTAACTGAATACTGAATTGAAGTCTGTGTACTTTTGTCTGGCTTCGCAGTCTTAGCGAGCCCATCTGTCAAAACTCCACATCACATTGGCAGGCTGATCACACTTGAACAGATAGTCCGAACCGGACCGTCAAAAAAATGTCTACATCAGACAGCATTCTGATGCACAAGATTGACCAAGATGACCTCGAGGGCAGCATGGCACCTGAGACGCAAAACTCGGGATGGCAAACCTTAAGTCCAACCAAGCTCCTGCAGAGACCCAAATCACCCTACTGGACCGGTCCCACGCTACTCTTTCACAATCAGAGCGTCGCGGCCTGGCCCAACACCTATATACTGAATTGGCACCCCTGTGGCGTCTTCTATTCTTTCCACGTAGTCTCTAGCAGCAGAAGGAAGATCCTTGTACTTCCTTATTGAGCTGATGTCTGAGCTCCACCCCCGGGTTTCTTCATAAACAACCTGCTCAAAAATACAAACAAAATCCTCAGAATTTCGCTTCGCATGACACAGGCAAAGGATTCCTGCGTAAATGAATGTTACCTCCACTTCTTCGAGTGTGTGCAGGTCAGAAGGAAAGGACGGCAGAACTGTCCCGTCTGGTTTTTTGTACGCAATGCCCAACTTCAGTTTTGGGAAAATGGACAGGACATCAAGCTTCGTGAGGTTGAGACTGGAAAAGCCGTTGATGTCGCATACATATTTGAGAGCAGGGACATCTAGCCACCCACATCTCCTGGGCCTTCCAGTGGTTGTTCCAAATTCATGCCCCGCAGTCCGAAGATCAGCAGCAAGCTGATCGAAAAGCTCCGTGGGAAAAGGCCCCGATCCTACACGCGTTGCATAAGCCTTAGCCTGCATAAAGAGCCAACAATCCTCTTAAGTCCCAAAAAACCTTCAGATCATGACCACAACAAAAGCACCCAGGTGAATCACAAACACTTACCACCCCAATAATATCACCCAGATATCTGGGAGCAATACCAAGACCCGAACAAATCCCAGCAGCAGATGCATTTGATGACGTGACGAAAGGGTATGTCCCGAAGTCGATGTCAAGCATCGTTGCTTGCCCTCCCTCTACCAGAATTCTCTTGCCCTGTAACCTGGCATTGTTGATGAGGTGCACAGTGTCCGCAATATAGGGCTCCAATCGCTCCGCGAAGCGCTTATAATTATCAAGCTCTGTATCCAACAAGCTTTTGCTGTACTCAAAGCCATCAAACCGCTGAGCTGCATCCTGCAGAAGGATGTCCAGCTTTTGCCTGAATGTATCCGGTCGACGCAAGTCCCCAACTCGGAGGCCATTCCGAAGTGCTTTATTGGCATAGCAGGGCCCGATTCCCCGCTTTGTGGTCCCAATCATGGAATCTGCCAGTTCAGCTTCCCTCAAACCATCCACCGTTTGGTGCATGTCAAAAAGGAGATGAGCACGGTCAGACACAAAGACCCTGCCTTTGCATGAGACACCACTTGCCTCCAGCCCCTCGATCTCCTTGAAAAACCCGGGCAAGTGAACAACGACACCATTGCCAATTACGCAGGTTGCGTTCGCGTTCAGAATGCCAGACGGCACAAGGTGAAGCGAGAACTTTTTGCCCTCACTGTCGTAGATGGTATGACCAGCATTTGCTCCCCCCTGCAAAAACGGACCGAAAGTTTATCACCACCCAAGAGGCCAAGGCCACTGCAAGCAATGTACATACACCCTAATTCTGCCCTAAGCATACCTGGCAACGCGCAACAATGTCGTACCGCTGTGAGAGGATATCCACAAGCTTCCCCTTGCCCTCATCTCCCCACTGCGTCCCCAGAACGGCACAAATCTGGCTCAATTCGCTGAAAGAATCACTCCCCTGCGCCTCCGCGACAGGCTTCTCCGCCACCACCTGGCACTTGACATTCCTACTCCGATCCCTACCCTCGAACGGGGAGCTCGCAACTGAAACGCATCCGGCAAAAGCGATTTTTTCGTGCGAGCGCGCACCTAGGCAGACGGGGCTACCGTCCCGACCACTTCTCCACTGCCAAGGAAGGCCGATCTGAACACTGTGATCCAATCCCGCAAGCCCAGCCTGGCCGGAGAAGTATCCAGCAGACGAGAGCCCGTGCTGCTGCTGCTGCCACACACTACGCCCCCCCGAGACCCCTGCCGCAAATGCAGGCGAGGGGGACGTGCATTGCTGATTCCAGCAGGGAGCCATGGTCGACACCATGGCTGGAGAACGCAAATGGCGGCCTCCCAAAAACCATGCACCGGCCTGCAATTTTACCAGGCTATCCAGACACCTATCTCCCTAGTAGGTACCTAGTCTACCTGGCTGGCTACTTCGCCGGGCTCGAGCTGGAAATTGGGATAGGTACCCGATAGCAGTGATAAAGTAACGGAGAGCACAAAGCTTTGTAATATCTGATGAGTAACAACGAGCACAGAGCTTTATAATATGCATGAGCGAACATTTGTTTTTTTCGCGAGGAGAGCCAACTTTATAGTATGAGCAATGGACAAAACAATTACCTACTTAGCTACAATACGGAGATTTTAGCCATGACTTCAATCAAACTCCTTGGTTAAGGTATTTTTGGTTTGATTAATATTGGGATAAGTTATTATATATCCCAGTTATTTTTGGTCCTTGGTGGCCTTGTGCTAAGGTGCAATCTTTGTCCTCAATAGGCCGCTCTTGTAAAGTTCTCCGCTTTTTAGGTGGCTATCTCAATGAGTTGTTGTTGTAAGGTTCCCCAAAGCCTAGTTGTAAAGTTCCTCAAAGCCTAGTTGTAAAGTTCCCCAAAGCCTCGTTGTAAAGTTCTGTGGCCTCTTAGTGCTTATCTCCACTATTGTAAGATCATGTGGGGCTTTTAAAATTAAGTGCAATACAATATACTTGGCAAATTCACTAACAAATGAAGATGTTAGAATGAGTTCTAAGTCATGTATAATTTTTATCATTTACATATATTTAACTTAATTTGGAGAATGCAAAGAGTCTCATCCTCCCGCCTCCTCGCAACCGCCTCCTCAACATCTTAACATACCAAGCTTCTTAACATCTATCATATATATGATATCACCACACAAACTATCAAGTCCTCTATACATACTCTTCTAGACTATTTGTTTTAATACAAGAATAATTGATGCTCGCCCAAATTGCTAGGAGACTCTTCATTGGTATCCTAGCTCAAGCTTAGGTTACACCTAAATGGTAGTTTGCTATTGCCTTTCCGGCTAGCCAATAGGTGCAATGGTAGATTGTCACCGTGAATTCATGACATGTCTCGCCTCGCACTATTCTACCGGCCTTTTCTTTGCCTCTTCCTTGACCTCCACCAGTCCTAGTTGCAATTCCTAAATCAATCAAAGGATAAGAGTAAGGACAAACCAACCCAACCACCGAGAAATGAAGTGTTCTCACGAATTGCATACTTGCAGGCCCTCGACAAATCTCTATGATGTCGGCCCGAATCCCTACGTGCTCAAGCAACCTTTTCCATCAAAAGGTGCGTCATATCAAAACGCATTGGCATTCCGCACAAACTATTAGCCTATGAGATTCGGGACTCATGATTTTGGTCGCTTAATGCCTTCTCCTCCTCGCTATCTAATTTTGGCTGTTGAACAAACTCCTTTTCCTTTTCCTCGCTATCATTAACATCTACGCTTTCGCAACCATGTCCAACAAGTCACGAGCAAACATAATTACTCCGAGAATTACCAATCATGGATCATCACGAGGCAATTGCTAGGTTACATTACGTAAAATGTACCTTTTTTCCAAAGGCTCTTCTTCTCAACCACAATGTCCGAACTTCCAAATAAAATCTCGTAAGAAGTCGAACACATTAATTGATTAGATGCATTGCTTCGCAAATAGAAAGCCCACAAAGCATTCACAATGAGACCTCAAGAAGCATCAATTGTCGAGTTGGGAACATAGTCCTAAAGGTGCACTTGATCATGAGCACAAAAGAGACAAGAGAATAAAAATTGCTTACAAATGAGGTGCACGCATAGTCTTGGATCCTATCTCATGAGGTGATCTCGGGCCGCCTTACTACACAGTCTTGTAAGAAAACCTCCACAAATTCAGCAACAAAAAAGTTAGTAATTGAAAATTCTCTTGTCTAAGATTTGCAGTGTTTACCTATCTATCTATCTCGCTCATCCGCTCATCTATCTATTTATTGAAGGTATATGCTCAAATGATTCTTAACTTAACCTTAGTTTGCTTAACTTATCTTAAGGAAAAGTTAAGATTTAGAAAAGAAAGAGGGTGGACTTACAAATAAGGATGGGAGTCGCAAATGCAATCTTCCCTACTTGGCCATTCGTGCATCATCTTCTTTATGCAGTCTGTGCACAAAACACATGTTGAATAATGGATAGTAAAATAAGTCTTGCACCACAAGATTTTGTACATGGGAAATCGTGTATGGACAACATAATCGGAAAACATCTCTTAATCTTAACTCACCGCCGAAAAAGGGTTCATTGATTTCTCCTCCATCGCAAGACGCATAATAGTCAGATTCGCTGATGCCGCGAGCTAGGAATGCGTTACACCACGCCAACTTGGAGCATATAATGACTTATAAACTTAATCGACGCCTTCACGTCCTTGATCTCGCCAATGCGTTCTCACGAATGGCATACTTGCAGGCCCTCGACAAATCTCTATGATGTCGGCCCGAATCCCTACGTGCTCAAGCAACCTTTTCCATCAAAAGGTGCGTCATATCAAAACGCATTGGCATTCCGCACAAACTATTAGCCTATGAGATTCGGGACTCATGATTTTGGTCGCTTAATGCCTTCTCCTCCTCGCTATCTAATTTTGGCTGTTGAACAAACTCCTTTTCCTTTTCCTCGCTATCATTAACATCTACGCTTTCGCAACCATGTCCAACAAGTCACGAGCAAACATAATTACTCCGAGAATTACCAATCATGGATCATCACGAGGCAATTGCTAGGTTACATTACGTAAAATGTACCTTTTTTCCAAAGGCTCTTCTTCTCAACCACAATGTCCGAACTTCCAAATAAAATCTCGTAAGAAGTCGAACACATTAATTGATTAGATGCATTGCTTCGCAAATGAAGCCCACAAAGCATTCACAATGAGACCTCAAGAAGCATCAATTGTCGAGTTGGGAACATAGTCCTAAAGGTGCACTTGATCATGAGCACAAAAGAGACAAGAGAATAAAAATTGCTTACAAATGAGGTGCACGCATAGTCTTGGATCCTATCTCATGAGGTGATCTCGGGCCGCCTTACTACACAGTCTTGTAAGAAAACCTCCACAAATTCAGCAACAAAAAAGTTAGTAATTGAAAATTCTCTTGTCTAAGATTTGCAGTGTTTACCTATCTATCTATCTCGCTCATCCGCTCATCTATCTATTTATTGAAGGTATATGCTCAAATGATTCTTAACTTAACCTTAGTTTGCTTAACTTATCTTAAGGAAAAGTTAAGATTTAGAAAAGAAAGAGGGTGGACTTACAAATAAGGATGGGAGTCGCAATGCAATCTTCCTACTGTCATTCGTGCATCATCTTCTTTATGCAGTCTGCACAAAACACATGTTGAATAATGGATAGTAAAATAAGTCTTGCACCACAAGATTTTGTACATGGAAATCGTGTATGGACAACATAATCGGAAAACATCTCTTAATCTTAACTCACCGAAAAAGGGTTCATTGATTTCTCCTCCATCGCAAGACGCATAATAGTCAGATTCGCTGATGCCGCGAGCTAGGAATGCGTTACACCACGACTTGGAGCATATAATGACTTATAAACTTAACTTAACCTTAGTTTGCTTAACTTATCTTAAGGAAAAGTTAAGATTTAGAAAAGAAAGAGGGTGGACTTACAAATAAGGATGGGAGTCAAATGCAATCTTCCCTACTTGGCCATTCGTCGTGCATCATCTTCTTTATGCAGTCTGTGCACAAAACACATGTTGAATAATGGATAGTAAAATAAGTCTTGCACCACAAGATTTTGTACATGGGAAATCGTGTATGGACAACATAATCGGAAAACATCTCTTAATCTTAACTCACCGAAAAAGGGTTCATTGATTTCTCCTCCATCGCGCAATAGTCAGATTCGCTGATGCCGCGAGCTAGGAATGCGTTACACCACGGCCAGCCTTGGAGCATATAATGACTTATAAACTTAATCGACGCCTTCACGTCCTTGATCTCGCCAATGCGTTCTATTATTTGCTCTCTACTTTAAGCAAAACAAACCACCTATAAGGTGACTTCTATCCTTATGTGACTAACCTAATTGAATTTACATTCTTGAGTAACAACTCAAGATTGGACTTATTATATACTAGGTGACGAAACCCAAATTAGTATTTCTTAATATATAATTTCTAATTTGAAACTTGTCATTTGATAATAGTTTTATTTTTTAATGCATTTGTACTATTTCTTAATATGTAATATTCTAACTGAGACTTACTATTTAGTAATAATTTCATATTTTGCACTGCAATTTTTTTTATAAAACCATAGGTTCTTAACTCAACTTAGCAAAAGTTTGGGAGGGGTGAGGAGGAGGTATAAGGATGTGCATCCGGCAAGAACCGTAGAAGGGAAGGTCGAACAAAAGTGGGAAAAGAAGCAGGCGAAGGGGCAAGGGAAGAAAGGCTCCAGGGAGAAAGGGAAAAGTTTGTTGTGCAAGCGGAAAGCAACACAGAGAAAGCAAGGAGAAGACGAAAAAGATGTGGATTCTTGCATAATTTGAAAACGAAAATATGTGATTCACCATGTACATTTATAGTGGTCTTTCATGGGGATAATTCCATATTGTCTACTCATAGCCTCAAAGCACACCCGCCTTTTCCACTAGACCCGCATGACTACAAATTGTGAGCACACCGAGGAACTTATGTGATGTCATCCGCCGCATACACTATCCTCTCTCATTGTCTCGAACCAAGTCAAAGACTACTTCACCGCTATCTTGATGTATAGCGCAATATGTACATTCCAAGCGATAATCTCTCTCTCGCAATGGGTCAAACGATTGTCGTGCACCAAGGTGCAAAGAGGAGAGGAGGAACAACATTGTTACATGCACTACTAGAAAATGGGTGGTTTTACTACGGACATCACAATGATTTTTACTATCTTTACTACGCGTAGTAAAACACCCATAATAAGCACCCTATGTTTGTGTCCGTAGGAAAAGACTCTCGTGCATACAATGTAAAATTCATATTGGGTATGGTCCATGGTATACGCTTCCTTCCCTAATTGTCGCTCAACGATGGCCTCTAACTTATCGACACAACAAAAATCCTCCCACGAGTACACATACCACCAACAACACAAGTATCCTCCAGTAATCTAACATGCATCCTTCAACTAAACATGAGATAATCGATACACGTAAACAACATTCTATTAAGGGCAGCATCCCGACTACCATCACATCTACAGATACCCTCCATCCTAGCCTACTCCAAGATTGCATCCAAGACAAAAATCACCCTACCGATTGTGCATCGCAAGTAGGGACTTTGCTCCTTAGCCACCGGTTGGTGTGGTTGTGAGCAATGAGTCCGTAGTAGCCTCACATCGCTGTTCCTCACGAGAATGTTGGATTCGAGCTTCAGTCACGCCCTCTATCGCTTTTGATCTGCGGTGATGGCCATGAGCATAGTTGTGTGCTCACGAGTTGTGCTCACGAGTTGTGCTCACTCATGCTCATGAGCATCCGCCGATTTGTGGCATGCCACCACAGAGTACACATACCACCAACAACACAAGTATCCTCCATGTAATCTAACATGCATCCTTCAACTAAACATGAGATAATCGATACACGTAAACAACATTCTATTAAGGGTGATCCCGACTACCATCACATCTACAGATACCCTCCATCCTAGCCTACTCCAAGATTGCATCGGCATAAAAATCACCCTACCGATTGTGCATACGCAGCAAGTAGGGACTTTGCTCCTTAGCCACCGGTTGGTGTGGTTGTGAGCAATGAGTCCGTAGTAGCCTCACATCGCTGTTCCTCACGAGAATGTTGGATTCGAGCTTCAGTCACGCCCTCTATCGCTTTTGATCTGCGGTGATGGCCATGAGCATAGTTGTGTGCTCACGAGTTGTGCTCACGAGTTGTGCTCACTCATGCTCATGAGCATCCGCCGATTTGTGGCATGCCACCACAGAGTACACATACCACCAACAACACAAGTATCCTCCATGTAATCTAACATGCATCCTTCAACTAAACATGAGATAATCGATACACGTAAACAACATTCTATTAAGGGTGATCCCGACTACCATCACATCTACAGATACCCTCCATCCTAGCCTACTCCAAGATTGCATCGCAAAAAATCACCCTACCGATTGTGCATACGCAGCAAGTAGGGACTTTGCTCCTTAGCCACCGGTTGGTGTGGTTGTGAGCAATGAGTCCGTAGTAGCCTCACATCGCTGTTCCTCACGAGAATGTTGGATTCGAGCTTGTTGCCTCTATCGCTTTTGATCTGCGTGATGGCCATGAGCATAGTTGTGTGCTCACGAGTTGTGCTCACTCATGCTCATGAGCATCCGCCGATTTGTGGCATGCCACCACAGAGTTCCGAGAAACCCGCCATCTCCGTGGCCGAGTCGGGTGCATCTAGGCGTGGAGCCGATCGGCCACGAGTCTTGTAAGTGAGTTAGTATAGTGAAAATACAATAAAGTCTTCATTAGTATTATCCAAATTTGAATGGTCTTGTTGGCATCAAATTTGGGTAAAACCTCGACTACACCCCAAAGAACTAGTGTTGCGATGGGGTCAATTGAATCTATATTTTTGGATAAAAATTAGAATTGAATAAATTTTAGTAGGGGCACTGCGAGGCCTCCTCCGACTTGCCCTTTGAGTATATGCTCATGTTGTGGACTTAAGCACAAAGTCATATGTCGGTCTCATCTAGAAAAGCGCATGTAGAGAAGGGATGCGTTGCAAACGGGATCCGCCGCCACCGTATTCGCCTCGACCTCATAGAAGAGCACGTGTAGAGAGGGGACGATTACAAACAGGACTTGGCGCCGCCACCGCTCGAATCGAGCTCATGTATGAGAGCGCATGTAAAGAAAGGACACAGAACGGGGACCCACCGCCACCGTGATCCGGCTTGATCTCATGTAGGAGCACATGTAAAGAGGGGTAGCGCCACAAACGGGATCCGCCCACCACCGTGATCCGGCCGACCTCATGTAGGAGAGTACATGTAGAGAAGGGTACCGCCACAAATGGAGATCCGACCACCACCGCATCCGGCTCAACCATCGGTCGATGCATATAGAGTCTGCTTTGGGTAGGGCTCGATGTTCGATGGCATGTTGCATATAGGCCGGTAGCTAGGGACCGACCGATACATGTGGCCCATATATGAATCAATAAAGCGGCCATGAGGAGGAAACCCTCACCTTGAAAAGCCTCACAGAACCCCCATTGCACACAACTCTAATTAATACATAATGACATTGTTGTTAAGTCCATAGCATCGTGGTAAATTCGGTCATTGTGAATGACCATATTGTAAATCACGAGCTCGCATCCTCAGTAAAGGCAAGCGTTGTGAAATACCAAACCTCATTGTAACTTCTCGATGCGTAGGAAAAGACCCGTGGACCATTGTAAAGATCCTCACGCAAATCCACGCTTGTTGTAAATCGCTTATGCCCGCATGGTAATAACAATTGGTCCACGTCATCACAATATTTAACCTATGGCGAAATACACCTTGGTAGTAGAACCCCTAGCCTCATGTTGTAAAGTCATGGGCTATACTTGAAAATAATAAATGGACCCAAAACTCGTAGTAAAACAAACCGACGACAAAATCTCTCTCTACAAAAGTGCCATTAGTAAAAGGACCCGCTTCCTAGTCTATATAACTTGGGGCAAACGACGATCTCATCCCAATGACGATCTTTTGTGCGAAGGCCGCACCTAGGCACGGGGCTTCAGTCCCGACCACTTCTCCACCGCCAAGGAAGGTCGATCCGAACACCGTGATCCAATCCCGCAAGCCCGCGGCCGAAGAAGTATCCAGACGAGGCCGCCGCCACACCACGCCCGAGACCGCCAAGAATGTGGGAGGGGACGTGCATCGAGTGGAGGACCACATGTACACTAACCCCCGGACTGTTGGTTTGAATGTTTTTTGTTTTTCTTATGTTTTGTATGATGGAGTGCTTAGGAAATGTCCGAGGCAAGGCCTCTTATACTAAAAGAGGTCCTTGGCCCATGACAATATTACTTTTAGTCCTTGGACCTCGAACCTGAATGTCGTTAGGCTAGAAGGTCCTTGGACCTTGGGATTTTAGGAATAAAAATTGTCTATATAAGTTGGGGATCCTTCATTCAAAGCGGGCGCAGGAAGTGGGAGGTGGCTAGTTCCACAACGGTGGCCGATATGGAACGATAGATACAGCCGGGGGAGATAACAACCCTAGTTGCGGAGCCGGGGTTGACAAAGGAGTGAGCACCAGCGAGTTGGAGCGCAATTGGAAGAAGACCGCACCTGGTACCGTGGACTGAGAGCCAAAGTGGCAAGTTCGCAACCGGGCGGACCGCAGTGAAGTTAAGTGAAGGAGGCGCATGCGACGAATGAGGAGCCCAATGAAATTTCACAAGCCTGGAACAAGTGGAGACGCCACCTCCGAGAAGTTCAAGAAGCTAGCGGAGAGGTATAAGTGGAAGAGAGATGAGACTTGAGTGTGGATGGAGGAACGCAATGTTTGGTTGTCCAGTGATGAAGGGCGAGGCAACGTGCGCGGGGCAGTAGACGGGCGGCACCTCCTTGCAGGAGTGAGAGGACCTCGGATAGCGGAAGTGAGGTGGAGGTATTAAGGGAGAATCTTTCGGATCGAGGCGTGGTAGGAGAGCGAGGGAACACCCATGGGCCGCAGGGCTAGGCGAGGAGGCGGGCGCTGATTTTAGAGGGGCGGCATCATAGGTCGGGCTTTCACTTGCATTAGAGGATAATGAGCTAGGAAAGCTGTGAACTCAGATACCGAATTGGTAGGCGCGCTTGTGGTAGGTTAGCCATCTTTAGATACTGGAGGTAGGTTAGCCATCTTTAGACACTGGAAAAGTGAGTTCTGGCGCTCCGTAGTCGGATGTACAAGAGACCCCTTCGCGTCTCTCTCGTTAGACAATTTCAGGTGTGAGCTCCCGTGTGTCGAATTTGTGCGCGTGGTTGGTTGGAGGCATCCGATCCATGACGGGCTGATTCGATCCCCTCTCGCCACAAGAGGGCCGGGAGATCCTGGATGGTCGAGAGCCGAGTGACCAAGCTCCGTCTGGGGTGACTAGTGGTAAAGGGTGCTCAACGCATGCAGGAGAGGGAAATTCTCAGGGGACCGGGTGAGATCGCAGATGCGAATCGCCTATGGAACCGACCAGCTATTTTTCCTTTCCCAACCACTGCCTGTCCACAGTCCCTAATGAGGGGGTCTGTGGCCCAAGGAGGGGTCCGTGTGGCCCAAGGAGGGGTCTGTGTGGCCCAAGGAGGGGTCTGTGTGGCCTAAGGAGGGTCCGTGTGGCCCAAGGAGGGGTCTGTGGCCCAAGTGAGGCCTGTGGTGGCCCAAGAGAGGTCTGTGTGTGGCCCGAGAGAGGAGGATCTGGGAACATCTTGTGCGCGGTGGTGTATGAGGTCCTAGAAGAAAGGGGTGAGTGAGTCGCCAGTGAAGGGAGTTTAGGAAGTGGTGAGCGCGAGAGTCTAGAAAACGCGAACGCCGAGGAAGGTTGGGAATAAATTGTGGGGTCGAGGAAATCGACGGAGAGTGAGGTGCCGCGCGTGGCCATGGTGTGCATCCACCGTGAGCTCGGTGTGAATCCACATGAGTGTGACTCGGTGTACATGTGAACTGTGTGCATAGGACCATAGCCCTTAACGAGCGTAGCAATGGAACCGGGCGCCAAATCGTTGATCGCGATGCGCTACCGGCCGGGTGGGTCCCACCACGGTGGTGAATCACCACCACGGCGGTGGCGGAATCCACCACGGCGGTGGCGGAATCCACCACGGCGGTGGCGGAATCCACCACGGCGGTGGCCGAATCCACCACGGCGGTGGCCGAACCCACCACATCGGTGGCCGAACCCACCATGGTCCTGGGCTCGGACACGGTAGTTGATTATGGCTGGGTAGGAATTGATTGTAGGAGGACTAGAATCCATAGTTTTGGAACATCTTGACACAAAACCATTCCCTTGGGATCGAATCCTAGGACTATAACGACATAGAGGGTAAATGTGGCCTCCTTGCGTCTTTGGACACAAAACCCATTCCACACATTGCCGATTCCACAGGGAGCCATGGTCGACACCATGGTGGAGAACGCAAATGGCGGCCTCCCAAAACCATGCACGGCCTGCAATTTTACCAGTTATCCATACACCTATCTCCCTAGTAGGTACCTAGTCTACATGGCTGGCTACTTGGCCGGCTCGAGCTGGAAATTGGAATAGGTACGATAGCGTGATAAAGTAACGGAGAGCACAAAGCTTTGTAATATCCGATGAGTAACAACGAGCACGAGCTTTATAATATGCATGAGCGAACATTTGTTTTTTTCGAGGAGAGCCAACTTTATAGTATGAGCAATGGACAAAACAATTACCTACTTAGCTACACGGAGATTTTAGCCATGACTTCAATCAAACTCCTTGGTTAAGGTATTTTTGGTTTGATTAATATTGGGATAAGTTATTATATATCCCAGTTATTTTTGGTCCTTGGTGGCCTTGTGCTAAGGTGCAATCTTTGTCCTCAATAGGCCGCTCTTGTAAAGTTCTCCATCTTTTTAGGTGGCTATCTCAATGAGTTGTTGTTGTAAGGTTCCCCAAAGCCTAGTTGTAAAGTTCCTCAAAGCCTAGTTGTAAAGTTCCCCAAAGCCTCGTAAAGTTCCCCTGTGGCCTCTTAGTCGCTTATCTCCACTATTGTAAGATCATGGGGCTTTTAAAATTAAGTGCAATACAATATACTTGGCAAATTCACTAACAAATGAAGATGTTAGAATGAGTTCTAAGTCATGTATAATTTTTATCATTTACATATATTTAACTTAATTTGGAGAATGCAAAGAGTCTCATCCCTCTCGCCTCCTCAACCGCTCCTCAACATCTTAACATACCAAGCTTCTTAACATCTATCATATATATGATATCACTCACACAAACTATCAAGTCCTCTATACATACTCTTCTAGACTATTTGTTTTAATACAAGAATAATTGATGCTCGCCCAAATTGCTAGGAGACTCTTCATTGGTATCCTAGCTCAAGCTTAGGTTACACCTAAAAGGTAGTTTGCTACTGCCTTTTCCGGGCTAGCCAATAGGTGCAATGGTAGATTGTCACTGTGAATTCATGACATGTCTCTCTCTCGCACTATTCCTCCGCCGGCCTTTTTCATTGCCTCTTTCTTGACCTCCACCAGGTCCTAGTTGCAATTCCTGAATCAATCAAAGGATAAGAGTAAGGACAAACCAACCCAACCACCGAGAAATGAAGTGTTCTCACGAATTGCATACTTGCAGGCCCTCTGACAAATCTCTATGATGTCGGCCCCGCTGAATCCCTACGTGCTCTAGCAACCTTTTCCATCAAAAGGTGCGTCAGATCAAAAACGCATTGGCATTCCGCACAAACTATTAGTCTATGAGATTCGGGACTCACAGATTTTGGTCGTTTAACAGTCTTCTCCTCCTCGCTATCTAATTTTGGCTGTTGAACAAACTCCTTTTCCTTTTCCTCGCTATCATTAACATCTACGCTTTCGCAACCATGTCCAACAAGTCCTGAGCAAACATAATTACTCGAGAATTACCAATCATGGATCATCACGAGGCAATTGCTAGGTTACATTACGTAAAATGTACCTTTTTTCCGGTGCTCTTCTTCTCAACCACAATGTCCGAACTTCAAATAAAATCTCGTAAGAAGTCGAACACATTAATTGATTAGATGCATTGCTTTTAAAAAAAGCCCACAAAGCATTCACAATGAGACCTCAAAGAAGCATCAATTGTCGAGTTGGGAACATAGTCCTAAAGGTGCACTGCTGATCATGAGCACAAAAGAGACAAGAGAATAAAAATTGCTTACAAATGAGGTGCACGCATAGTCTTGGATCCTATCTGCGAGGTGATCCGGGCCGTCTTACTACACTCTTCTTGTAAGAAAACCTCCACAAATTCAAATGCAACAAAAAAGTTAGTAATTGAAAATTCTCTTGTCTAAGATTTGCAGTGTTTACCTATCTATCTATCTGCTCATCTGTCTATCTATTTATTGAAGGTATATGCTCAAATGATTCTTAACTTAACCTTAGTTTGCTTAACTTATCTTAAGGAAAAGTTAAGATTTAGAAAAGAAAGAGGGTGGACTTACAAATAAGGATGGGAGTCGCAAATGCAATCTTCCCTACTTCGTCATTCGTCTGCATCATCTTCTTTATGCTAGTCTGCACAAAACACATGTTGAATAATGGATAGTAAAATAAGTCTTGCACCACAAGATTTTGTACATGGAAATCGTGTATGGACAACATAATCTAAAACATCTCTTAATCTTAACTCACCGCCGAAAAAGGGTTCATTGATTTCTCCTCCATCGCGCACGTACAATAGCCGTACTTCGTTGATGCTGCGAGCTAGGAATGCGTTACACCACGGCCAACAGCTTAGAGCATATAATGACTTATAAACTTAACTGACGCCCCTTCACGTCCTTGATCTCGGCCAATGCGTTCTATTATTTGCTCTCTACTTTAAGCAAAACAAACCACCTATAAGGTGACTTCTATCCTTATGTGAATATCCTAATTCGAATTGACATTCTTGAGTAACAACTCAAGATTGAACTTATTATATACTAGGTGACGAAACCCAAATTAGTATTTCTTAATATATAATTTCTAATTTGAAACTTGTCATTTGATAATAGTTTTATTTCTTTTAATGCATTTGTACTATTTCTTAATATGTAATATTCTAACTGAGACTTACTATTTAGTAATAATTTCATATTTTGCACTGCAATTTTTTTATAAAACCATAGGTTCTTAACTCAACTTAGCAAAAGTTTGGGAGGGGTGAGGAGGAGGTATAAGGATGTGCATCCGCAAGAACCTAGAAGGGAAGGTCGGGAACAAAAGTGGGAAAAGAACGCAAGGGGGGCAAGGGAAGAAAGGCTCCGTGGAGAAAGGGAAAAGTTTGTTGTGCAAGCGGAAAGCAACACAGAGAAAGCAAGGAGAAGACGAAAAAGATGTGGATTCTTGCATAATTTGAAATCGAAAATATGTGATTCACCATGTACATTTATAGTGGTCTTTCATGGGGATAATTCCATATTGTCTACTCATAGCCTCAAAGCACACCCGCCTTTTCCACTAGACCCGCATGACTACAAATTGTGAGCACACCGAGGAACTTATGTGATGTCATCCGCCGTACACTATCCTCTCTCATTGTCTCGAACCAAGTCAAAGACTACTTCACCGTCATCTTGATGTATAGCAATATGTACATTCCAAGCGATAATCTCTCTGCAATGGGTCAAACGATTGTCGGCACCAAGCAAAGAGGAGAGGAGGAACAACATTGTTACATGCACTACTAGAAAATGGGTGGTTTTACTACGGACATCACAATGATTTTTACTATCTTTACTACGCCCGTAGTAAAACACCCATAATAAGCACCCTATGTTTGTGTCCGTAGGAAAAGACTCTCGTGCATACAATGTAAAATTCATATTGGGTATGGTCCATGGTATACGCTTCCTTCCCTAATTGTCGCTTCAATGATGGCCTCTAACTTATCAACACACAACAAAAATCCTCCCACGAGTACACATACCACCAACAACACAAGTATCCTCCGTAATCTAACATGCATCCTTCAACTAAACATGAGATAATCGGATACACGTAAACAACATTCTATTAAGGCGATCGACTACCATCACATCTACAGATACCCTCCATCCTAGCCTACTCCAAGATTGCATCGCATAAAAATCAGCCTACAGTTGTGCATACCGCAGCAAGTAGGGACTTTGCTCCTTAGCCGCCGGTTGGTGTGGTTGGCGCGAGTCCGTAGTAGCCTCACATCGCTGTTCCTCACGAGAATGTTGGATTCGAGAGTTGGCTGCCCTCTATCGCTTTTGATCTGCGTGATGGCCATGAGCATAGTTGTGTGCTCACGAGTTGTGCTCACTCATGCTCATGAGCATCCGCCGATTTGTGGCATGCCACTCCACGAGTTCCGAGCGCGAAACCCGCCATCTCCGTGGCCGAGTCGGTCGGGTGCATCTAGGCGTGGAGCCGATCGGCCACGAGTCTTGTAAGTGAGTTAGTATAGTGAAAATACAATAAAGTCTTCATTAGTATTATCCAAATTTGAATGGTCTTGTTGGCATCAAATTTGGGTAAAACCTCGACTACAATTTCTAACTAGTGTTGCGATGGGGTCAATTGAATCTATATTTTGGATAAAAATTAGAATTGTAACAAATTTTAGTAGGGGCACTGCTGAGGCCTCTCCTCGACTTGCCCTTTGAGTATATGCTCATGTTGTGGACTTAAGCACAAAGTCATATGTCGGTCTCATCTAGAAAAGCGCATGTAAAGAGGGGTAGCGCCACAAACGGGATCCGCCGCCACCGTATTCGGCTCGACCTCATGTAGGAGAGCACATGTAAAGAGGGGTAGCGCCACAAGCAGGGACTTTGCTCCTTAGCCAGCCGGTTGGTGTGGTTGTGAGCGGAGTCCGTAGTAGCCTCTCACATCGCTGTTCCTCACGAATGTTGGATTCGAGCTTGAGTTGGCTGCCCTCTATCGCTTTTGATCCGCGGTGATGGCCATGAGCATAGTTGTGTGCTCACGAGTTGTGCTCACTCATGCTCATGAGCATCCGCCGATTTGTGGCATGCCACTCACGAGTTCCGAGCCAAACCCGCCATCTCCGTGGCCGAGTCGGTCGGGTGCATCTAGGCGTGGAGCCGATCGCCACGAGTCTTGTAAGTGAGTTAGTATAGTGAAAATACAATAAAGTCTTCATTAGTATTATCCAAATTTGAATGGTCTTGTTGGCATCAAATTTGGGTAAAACTCAATTAAGCACCCCATCGAACTAGTGTTGCGATGGGGTCAATTGAATCTATATTTTGGATAAAAATTAGAATTGTAACAAATTTTAGTAGGGGCACACAAGCAGGGCCTCTCCTCGACTTGCCCTTTGAGTATATGCTCATGTTGTGGACTTAAGCACAAAGTCATATGTCGGTCTCATCTAGAAAAGCGCATGTAGAGAGGGACAGTGCCACAACGGGATCCGGCCGCCACCGTATTCGGCTCGACCTCATAGAAGAGCACGTGTAGAGAGGGACAGTGCCACAAAGCAGGGACTTGGCGCTGCCGCTCGAATCGAGCTCATGTGAGAGCGCATGTAAAGAAAGGACACAGAACGGGGACCCACCGCATCGGCTTGATCTCATGTAGGAGAGCACATGTAAAGAGGGGTAGCGCCACAACGGGATCCGCCCACCACCGCATCCTCCGACCTCATGTAGGAGAGTACATGTAGAGAAGTACCGCCACAAATGGAGATCCGACCACCACCGCATCCGGCTCAACCATCGGTCGATGCGACATAGAGTCTGCTTTTGGGTAGGGCTCGGCGTATTACGATGGCATGTTGCATATAGGCTGGTAGCTAGGGACCGACCGATACATGTGGCCCATATATGAATCAATAAAGCGGCCATGAGGAGGAAACCCTCACCTTGAAAAAGCCTCACTGTAACCCCCATTGCACACAACTCTAATTAATACATAATGACATTGTTGTTAAGTCCATAGCATCGTGGTAAATTCAGTGTCATTGTGAATGACCATATTGTAAATCACGAGCTCGCATCCTGCTGTAAAGGCAAGCGTTGTGAAAATACCAAACCTCATTGTAACTTCTCGATGCGTAGGAAAAGACCGTGGACCATTGTAAAGATCCCCGCAAATCCACGCTTGTTGTAAAGCTTATGCCCGCATGGTAAATAACAATTGGCTGTGCCACGTCATCACAATATTTAACCTATGGCGAAATACACCTTGGTAGTAGAACCCTAGCCTCATGTTGTAAAGTCATGGGCTATACTTGAAAATAATAAATGGACCCAAAACTCAGTAAAACAAACCGACGACAAAATCTCTCCTCTCTACAAAAGTGCCATTAGTAAAAGGACCCGCTTCCTAGTCTATATAACTTGGGGCAAACGACGATCTCATCCCAATGACGATCTTTTCGTGCGGCGCACCTAAGCGACGGGCTTCCGTCCGACCACTTCTCCACCGCCAAGGAAGGTCGATCGAACACCGTGATCCAATCCCGCAAGCCCACTGGCCGAAGAAGTATCCAGCAGACGAGCTCGGCCGCCGCCACACACTACGCCCCCGAGACCCCGCAAGAATGGGGAGGGGACGTGCATCGAGTGGAGGACCACATGTACACTAACCCCCTCGACTGTTGGTTTGAATGTTTTTCTGTTTTTCTTATGTTTTGTATGATGGAGTGCTTAGGAAATGTCCGAGGCAAGGCCTCTTATACTAAAAGAGGTCCTTGGCCCATGACAATATTACTTTTAGTCCTTGGACCTCGAACTGTGAATGTCGCTAGGCTAGAAGGTCCTTGGACCTTGGGATTTTAGGAATAAATTGTCTATATAAGTTGGGGATCCTTCATTCAAAGAGCAGGGGAAGTGGGAGGTGGCTAGTTCCACAACGGGCCGATATGGAACGATAGATACAGCTGGGGGAGATAACAACCCTAGTTGCGGGCCGGGGTTGTGAGTGAGCACTAGCGAGTTGGAGCGCAATTGGAAGAAGACCGCACCTTGCACGTGACTGCGAGATTTCAAGGCCGCGATAAGTTCGCAACAAGGGACTGCAGTGAAGTTAAGTGAAGGAGGCGCATGCGACGAATGAGGAGCTCCAGAATGAAATTTCACAAGCCCAGGAACAAGTGGAGACGCTGCCACCTCTGGAGAAGTTCAAGAAGCTAGCGGAGAGGTATAAGTGGAAGAGAGATGAGACTTGAGTGTGGATGGAGGAACGCAATGTTTGGTTGTCCAGTGATGAAGGGCGAGGCAACGTGCGCGGGGCAGTAGACGGCCGGCACCTCCTTGCAGGAGTGAGAGGACCTCGGATAGCCAAGTGAGGTGGAGGTATTAAGGGAGAATCTTTCGGATCAGAGGCGAGGTAGGAGAGCGAGGAACACCCATGGGCCGGTGGCTGGGCGAGCGGAGGCGCTGATTTTAGAGGGGGCATCATAGGTCGCGCTTTCACTTGCATTAGAGGATAATGAGCTAGGAAAGCCTGTGAACTCAGATACCCGAATTGGTAGGCGCGCTGGTAGGTTAACCATCTTAGACACCGGAGGTAGGTTAGCCATCTTTAGACACCGGAAAAGTGAGTTCGCGCCTGTAGCCGGATGTACAAGAGACCCTTCGGCCTCTCGTTAGACAATTTCGTGTGAGCTCCTGTGTCGAATTTGTGCGCGTGGTTGGTTGGAGGCATCCGATCCATGACGGGCTGATTCGGTGTGCCCTCTCGTCACAAGAGGGCCGGAGATCCTGGATGGTCGAGAGCCGAGTGACCAAGCTCCGTCTGGGTGACTAGTGGTAAAGGGTGCTCAACGATGCCGTGAGAGGGAAATTCAGGGGACCGGGGTGAGATCGCAGATGCGAATCGCCTATGGAACCGACCAGCTATTTTTCCTTTTCCTACCCTGCCTAACCAGATTGTGTCTAATGAATCAGTGGCCCAAGGAGGGGTCTGTGGCCTAAGGAGGGGTCTGTGTGGCCCAAGGAGGGGTCTGTGTGGCCCAAGTGAGGCCTGTGTGGCCCAAGAGAGGTCTGTGTGGCCTGAGAGAGGAGGATCTGTGGGAACATCTTGTGCGCGGTGGTGTATGAGGTCCTAGAAGAAAGGGGTGAGTGAGTCGTTGTATGAAGGGAGTTTAGGAAGTGGTGAGCGCGAGAGTTCAGAAAACGCGAACCGAGGAAGGTTGGGAATAAATTGTGGGGTCGAGGAAATCGACGGAGTGAGGCTGCGGGCCATGGTGTGCATCCACCGGTGAGCTCGGTGTGAATCCACATGAGTGTGACTCGGTGTACATGTGAACTGTGCATAGGACCATAGCCCTTAACGAGCGTAGCAATGGAACCGGGCGCCAAATCGTTGATCGCGACGTGCGCGCGCGCCGGTCGGGTGGGTCCCACCACAGTGGCTGAATCAGCCACCACGGTGGCCGAACCCACCACGGCGGTGGCCGAATCCACCACGGCGGTGGCCGAATCCACCACGGCGGTGGCCGAATCTACCACGGCGGTGGCCGAATCCACCACGGCGGTGGCCGAACCCACCACGGCGGTGGGTTCGGACACGGTAGTTGATTATGGCTGGGTAGGAACTGATTGTAGGAAGACTAGAATCCATAGTTTTGGAACATCTTGACACAAAACCATTCCCTTGGGATCGAATCCTAGGACTATAGCGACATAGAGGGTAAATGTGGCCTCCTTGCGTCTTTGGACACAAAACCCATTCCACATTGATTCCAGGGGAGCCATGGTCGACACCATGGTCGGAGAACGCAAATGGCGGCCTCCCAAAACCATGCACTGCAATTTTACCAGGCTATCCATACACCTATCTCCCTAGTAGGTACCTAGTCTACATGGCTGGCTACTGGCTCGAGCTGGAAATTGGAATAGGTACAAGCAGCGTGATAAAGTAACGGAGAGCACAAAGCTTTGTAATATCGATGAGTAACAACGAGCAGAGCTTTATAATATGCATGAGCGAACATTTGTTTTTCATGAGGAGAGCCAACTTTATAGTATGAGCAATGGACAAAACAATTACCTACTTAGCTACACACGGAGATTTTAGCCATGACTTCAATCAAACTCCTTGGTTAAGGTATTTTTGGTTTGATTAATATTGGGATAAGTTATTATATATCCCGATTATTTTTGGTCCTTGGTGGCCTTGTGCTAAGGTGCAATCTTTGTCCTCAATAGGCCGCTCTTGTAAAGTTCTCCATGATCTTTTTAGGTGGCTATCTCAATGAGTTGTTGTTGTAAGGTTCCCCAAAGCCTAGTTGTAAAGTTCCTCAAAGCCTAGTTGTAAAGTTCCCCAAAGCCTCGTTGTAAAGTTCCCTGTGGCCTCTTAGTCGCTTATCTCCACTATTGTAAGATCATGTGGGGCTTTTAAAATTAAGTGCAATACAATATACTTGACAAATTCACTAACAAATGAAGATGTTAGAATGAGTTCTAAGTCATGTATAATTTTTATCATTTACATATATTTAACTTAATTTGAGAATGCAAAGAGTCTCATCCTCCCGCCTCTCGTGCACCGCCTCAACATCTTAACATACCAAGCTTCTTAACATCTATCATATATATGATATCACTCACACAAACTATCAAGTCCTCTATACATACTCTTCTAGACTATTTGTTTTAATACAAGAATAATTGATGCACCCAAATTGCTAGGAGACTCTTCATTGGTATCCTAGCTCAAGCTTAGGTTATACCTAAATGGTAGTTTATCGCCTTTTCCGGCTAGCCAATAGGTGCAATGGTAGATTGTCACCGTGAATTCATGACATGTCTCTCTCGCACTATTCTGCGCCGGCCTTTTCTTTGCCTCTTCCTTGACCTCCACCAGTCCTAGTTGCAATTCCTAAATCAATCAAAGGATAAGAGTAAGGACAAACCAACCCAACCATCGAGAAATGAAGTGTTCTCACAAATGGCATACTTGCAGCCCTTTGACAAATCTCTATGATGTCATTGAATCCCTACGTGCTCTAGCAACCTTTTCCATCAAAAGGTGCGTCGGATCAAAACGATTGGCATTCCGACAAACTATTAGTCTATGAGATTCGGGACTCGATTTTGGTCGCTTAATGCCTTCTCCTCCTCGCTATCCGATTTTGTTGAACAAACTCCTTTTCCTTTTCCTCGCTATCATTAACATCTTCGCTTTCGCAACCATGTCCAACAAGCGCTGAGCAAACATAATTACTCGAGAATTACCAATCATGGATCATCACGAGGCAATTGCTAGGTTACATTACGTAAAATGTACCTTTTTTCCAAAGGCTCTTCTTCTCAACCACAATGTCCGAACTTCCAAATAAAATCTCGTAAGAAGTCGAACACATTATTTGATTGTATGCATTGCTTTCGCAAATAGAAAGCCCACAAAGCATTCACAATGAGATCTCAAAGCATCAATTGTCGAGTTGGGAACATAGTCCCAAAGGTGCACTGCTGATCATGAGCACAAAAGAGACAAGAGAATAAAAAAATTGCTTACAAATGAGGTGCACGCATAGTCTTGGATCCTATCTCCGAGGTGATCTGGGCCGTCTTACTACACCAGTCTTGTAAGAAAACCTCCACAACTTCAGCTGCAACAAAAAAAGTTACTAATTGAAAATTCTCTTGTCTAAGATTTGCAGAGTGTTTACCTATCTATCTATCTGTCTATTTGTCTATCTATTTATTGAAGGTATATGCTCAAATGATTCTTAACTTAACCTTAGTTTGCTTAACTTATCTTAAGGAAAAGTTAAGATTTAGAAAAGAAAGAGGGTGGACTTACAAATAAGGATGGAGTCGCATGCAATCTTCCCTACTGTCATTCGTCGCATCATCTTCTTTATGCAGTGTGCACAAAACACATGTTGAATAATGGATAGTAAAATAAGTCTTGCACCACAAGATTTTGCACATGGGAAATCGTGTATGGACAACATAATCGGAAAACATCTCTTAATCTTAACTCACCGAAAAAGGGTTCATTGATTTCTCCTCCATCGCGACGCATAATAGTCAGATTCGCTGATCTGAGCTAGGAATGCGTTACACCACGCCAGACTTGGAGCATATAATGACTTATAAACTTAATCGACGCCTTCACGTCCTTGATCTCGCCAATGCGTTCTATTTGTTTTGCTCTCTACTTTAAGCAAAACAAACCACCTATAAGGTGACTTCTATCCTTATGTGAATATCCTAATTCGAATTGACATTCTTGAGTAACAACTCAAGATTGAACTTATTATATACTAGGTGACGAAACCCAAATTAGTATTTCTTAATATATAATTTCTAATTTGAAACTTGTCATTTGATAATAGTTTTATTTTTTAATGCATTTGTACTATTTCTTAATATGTAATATTCTAATCGAGAGACTTACTATTTAGTAATAATTTCATATTTTGGACTGCAATTTTTTTATAAAACCATAGGTTCTTAACTCAACTTAGCAAAAGTTTGGGAGGGGTGAGGAGGAGGTATAAGGATGTGCATCCGCAAGAACCGTAGAAGGGAAGGTCAAAAAAGTGGGAAAAGAAAGAAGGGGGCAAGGGAAGAAAGGCTCCAGGGAGAAAGGGAAAAAGTTTGTTGTGCAAGCGGAAAGCAACAGAGAGAAAGCAAGGAGAAAAAAAAAGATGTGGATTCTTGCATAATTTGAAATCGAAAATATGTGATTCACCATGTACATTTATAGTGGTCTTTCATGGGGATAATTCCATATTGTCTACTCATAGCCTCAAAGCACACCCGCCTTTTCCACTAGACCCGCATGACTACAAATTGTGAGCACACTGAGGAACTTATGTGATGTCATCCGCCGTACACTATCCTCTCTCATTGTCTCGAACCAAGTCAAAGACTACTTCACCGTCATCTTGATGTATAGCCTGCAATATGTACATTCCAAGCGATAATCTCTCTCTCGCAACGGGTCAAACGATTGTCGTGCACCAAGCGAGCAAAGAGGAGAGGAGGAACAACATTGTTACATGCACTACTAGAAAATGGGTGGTTTTACTACGGACATCACAATGATTTTTACTATCTTTACTACGCCCGTAGTAAAACACCCATAATAAGCACCCTATGTTTGTGTCCGTAGGAAAAGACTCTCGTGCATACAATGTAAAATTCATATTGGGTATGGTCCATGGTATACGCTTCCTTCCCTAATTGTCGCCCAATGATGGCCTCTAACTTATCATGACACAACAAAAAATCCTCCCACACGAGTACACATACCAACAACACAAGTATCCTCCAATGTAATCTAACATGCATCCTTCAACTAAACATGAGATAATCGGATACACGTAAACAACATTCTATTAAGGGCAGCATCCTCGACTACCATCACATCTGATACCCTCCATCCTAGCCTACTCCAAGATTGCATCGGCATAAAAATCACCTACGGATGTGCATCGCAGCAAGTAGGGACTTTGCTCCTTAGCCAGGCGGTTGGTGTGGTTGTGAGCGGAGTCCGTAGTAGCCTCTCACATCGTTGCTCCTCACGAGAATGTTGGATTCGAGCTTCAGGTTGGCTGCCCTCTATCGCTTTTGATGCGGTGATGGCCATGAGCATAGTTGTGTGCTCACGAGTTGTGCTCACTCATGCTCATGAGCATCTGCCGATTTGTGGCATGCCACCACAGAGTTCCGAGCGAAACCCGCCATCTCCGTGGCGGGGTCGGTCGGGTGCATCTAGGCGTGGAGCGATCGGCCACGAGTCTTGTAAGTGAGTTAGTATAGTGAAAATACAATAAAGTCTTCATTAGTATTATCCAAATTTGAATGGTCTTGTTGGCATCAAATTTGGGTAAAACTCGACTACACTCAAAACTAGTGTTGCGATGGGGTCAATTGAATCTATATTTTTGGATAAAAAATTAGAAGTCGTAACAAATTTTAGTAGGGCACCACGTGCGAGGCCTCTCCTCTGACTTGCCCTTTGAGTATATGCTCATGTTGTGGACTTAAGCACAAAGTCATATGTCGGTCTCATCTAGAAAAGCGCATGTAGAGAAGGGACAAAACGGGATCCGTCCACCACCGCATCCGGCTCGACCTCATAGAAGAGCACGTGTAGAGAGGGACAAGCACAGGACTTGGCGCATCGCTTCGAATCGAGCTCATGTATGAGAGCGCATGTAAAAGGACAACAGAACGGGGACCCAGCCACGTGATCCGGCTTGATCTCATGTAGGAGCACATGTAAAGAGGGGTAGCGCCACAACGGGATCCGCCCACCACCGCATCCGGCTCGACCTCATGTAGGAGAGTACATGTAGAGAAGGGTACCGCCACAAATGGAGATCCGACCACCACCGCATCCGGCTCAACCATCGGTCGGATGCATATAGAGTCTGTTTTGGGTAGGGCTCGATGTTCGATGGCATGTTGCATATAGGTGGTAGCTAGGGACCGACCGATACATGTGGCCCATATATGAATCAATAAAGCGGCCATGAGGAGGAAACCCTCACCTTGAAAAGCCTCACCGTAACCCCCCATCGAACTAGTGTTGCGATGGGGTCAATTGAATCTATATTTTTGGATAAAAATTAGAATTGTAACAAATTTTAGTAGGGCACTGCGAGGCCTCTCCTCCGACTTGCCCTTTGAGTATATGCTCATGTTGTGGACTTAAGCACAAAGTCATATGTCGGTCTCATCTAGAAAAGCGCATGTAGAGAAGGGACGGTGCAAAGCGGGATCCGGCCGCCACCGTATTCTCGACCTCATATAGAAGAGCACGTGTAGAGAGGGACAGTGCCACAAATGGGACTTGGCGCCGCTGGTCAATCGAGCTCATGTGAGCGCATGTAAAGAAAGGACACAGAACGGGGACCCACCGCCACGTGATCCGGCTTGATCTCATGTAGGAGAGCACATGTAAAGAGGGGTAGCGCCACAAGCGGGATCCGTCCACCACCGCATCGGCTCGACCTCATGTAGGAGAGTACATGTAGAGAGGGTACCGCCACAAATGGAGATCCGACCACCACCGCATCCGGCTCAACCATCGATTGTCGGATGCGACATAGAGTCTGTTTTGGGTAGGGCTCGATGTTCGATGGCATGTTGCATATAGGGTGGTAGCTAGGGACCGACCGATACATGTGGCCCATATGAATCAATAAAGCGGCCATGAGGAGGAAACCCTCACCTTGAAAAGCCTCATGTAACCCCCCATTGCACACAACTCTAATTAATACATAATGACATTGTTGTTAAGTCCATAGCATCGTGGTAAATTCGGTCATTGTGAATGACCATATTGTAAATCACGAGCTCGCATCCTGCGTAAAGGCAAGCGTTGTGAAATACCAAACCTCATTGTAACTTCTCGATGCGTAGGAAAAGACCCGTGGACCATTGTAAAGATCCCCGTCGCAAATCCACGCTTGTTATAAACTGTTTAAGTGCCCGCATGGTAAATAACAATTGGCTGTGCCACGTCATCACAATATTTAACCTATGGCGAAATACACCTTGGTAGTAGAACCCCTAGCCTCATGTTGTAAAGTCATGGGCTATACTTGAAAATAATAAATGGACCCAAAACTCACTGTAGTAAAACAAACCGACGACAAAATCTCTCCTCTCTCTACAAAAGTGCCATTAGTAAAAGGACCCGTTTCCTAGTCTATATAACTTGGGGAACAGCGATCTCATCCCAATGACGATCTTTTCGCGTGGCCAAGAGCACGGGCTTAGTCCCGACCACTTCCACCGCCAAGGAAGGTCGATCGAACACCTGATCCAATCCGCAAGCCCGGCTGGCAAGAAGTATCCAGACGAGAGCTCGTCCGCCGCCGCCACACACCACGCCCGAGACCGCCGAATGCAGGGAGGGGACGTGCATCAGTGGAGGACCACATGTACACTAACCCTCTGGTTTGAATGTTTTTTTGTTTTCTTATGTTTTGTATGATGGAGTGCTTAGGAAATGTCCGAGGCAAGGCCTCTTATACTAAAAGGGGTCCTTGGCCCATGACAATATTACTTTTTAGTCCTTGGACCTCGAACCTGTGAATGTCATGCTAGGCTAGAAGGTCCTTGGACCTTGGGATTTTTAGGAATAAAAATTGTCTATATAAGTTGGGGGATCCTTCATTCAGCAACAGTGGCGCAGGGAAGTGGGGAGGTGGCTAGTTCCACAACGGTGGCCGAATATGGAACGTATAGATACAGGCCAGGGGGGAGATAACAACCCTAGTTGCGAGCCGGGGTTGACAGTGAGCTGAGCACTAGCAGAGTTGGAGCGCAATTGGAAGAAGACCGCACCTTGGTACTGTGACTCTGCGAGATTTCAAGGGGCAGGCGAGCTGAAGTTCGGCAACCGGCGGGGAGTGAAGTTAAGTGAAGGAGGCGCATGCGACGAATGAGGAGCTCGAATGAAATTTCACAAGCCGGGAACAAGTGGAGACCGCCACCTGGAGAAGTTCAAGAAGCTAGCGGAGAGGTATAAGTGGAAGAGAGATGAGACTTGAGTGTGGATGGAGGAACGCAATGTTTGGCTGTCCAGTTGATGAAGGGGCGGGCGAGGCAACGACGCAAGAGAGCACCTCCTTGCGGGAGTGAGAGGACCTGATAGCCAAGTGAGGTGGAGGTATTAAGGAGAATCTTTCGGATCGAGGCGTGGTAGGAGAGCGGGGAACACCATGGGCCGTAGGCTGGGCAGACAGCGGAGGCGCTGATTTTAGAGGGGCATCATAGGTCGGCTTTCACTTGCATTAGAGGATAATGAGCTAGGAAGCTGGAACTCAGAGATACCAATTGGTAGGCGCCGTGGTAGGTTAACCATCTTTAGAATCGGAGGTAGGTTAGCCATCTTTAGACACCGGAAAAGTGAGTTCGCGCCCGTAGCCGGATGTACAAGAGACCCCTTCGTCTCTCGTTAGACAATTTCGTGTGAGCTCCTGTGTCGAATTTGTGCGCGTGGTTGGTTGGAGGCATCCGATCCATGACGGGCTGATTCGGCCGCCCTCTCGTCACAAGAGGGCCGGGAGATCCTGGATGGTCGAGAGTCGTGACCAAGCGGCCCGGGGTGACTAGTGGTAAAGGGTGCTCAACGCATGCTGGAGAGGGAAATTCAGGGGACCGGGTGAGATCGCATGTGCGAATCGCCTATGGAACCGACCAGCTATTTTTCCTTTCCCTACCCGCCTAACCGATTGTGTCTAATTAGGGGGGTCTGGGGTGGCCCAAGGGCGGGTCTGTGGCCCAAGGAGGGGTGCATGTGGCCCAAGGAGGGGTCTGTGAGGCCCAAGTGAGGCCTGTGTGGCCCAAGAGAGGAGAGAGAGGAGGATCCGTGGGAACATCTTGTGCGGTGGTGTATGAGGTCCTAGAAGAAAGGGGTGAGTGAGTCGTTGTGAAGGGAGTTTAGGAAGTGGTGAGCGAGAGTCAGAAAACGCGAACGCCGAGGAAGGTTGGGAATAAATCAGGTCGAGGAAATCGACGGAGTGAGGTGCCGCAGCGCTGCGGGCCATGGTGTGCATCCACCGAGCTGGGTGTGAATCCACATGAGTGTGACTCGGTGTACATGTGAACTGTGCATAGGACCATAGCCCCAACGTAGCAATGGAACCGGGCGCCAAATCGTTGATCGCGACGCGTGCGCGGTCGGGTGGGTCCCACCACGGTGGTAATCCACCACGGTGGCCGAACCCACCACGGTGGCGAATCCACCACGGCGGTGGCAATCCACCACGCGGTGGCGAATCTACCACTTGGCGGTACAATCCACCACGGCGTGGGAACCCACCACGGTGGGTTCTCGACAGTAGCTGATTATGGCTGGGTAGGAACCGATTGTAGGAAGACTAGAATCCATAGTTTTGGAACATCTTGACACAAAACCATTCCCTTGGGATCAAATCCTAGGACTATAGCGACATAGAGGGTAAATGTGGCCTCCTTGCGTCTTTGGACACAAAACCCCATTCCACACATTCTTTGATTCCAAGAGGGAGCCATGGTCGACACCATGGTGGAGAACGCAATGTTTGGCTGTCCGATGAAGGGCGAGGCAACGTCGCGGGGGCGAGACGGGCGGCACCTCCTTGGGAGTGAGAGGACCTCGGATAGCGGAGTGAGGTGGAGGTATTAAGGGAGAATCTTCGGATCGAGGCGTGGTAGGAGAGCGAGGGAACACCCATGGGCCGCAGGGCTAGGCGGCCACAGAAGGGCGCTGATTTTAGAGGGGGGGCATCATAGGTCGCGGCTTTCACTTGCATTAGAGGATAATGAGCTAGGAAAGCTGAACTGTAGATACCCGAATTGGTGGCGGCCGTGGTAGGTTAACCATCTTTAGATCTGGAGGTAGGTTAGCCATCTTTAGACACTGGAGGTAGGTTAGCCATCTTTGAACCTTTGGAAAAGTGAGTTCGCGCCCGTGGGATGTACAAGAGACCCCTTCGCTCTCTCGTTAGACAATTTCGGTGTGAGCTCCCGGTGTCGAATTTGTGCGCGTGGTTGGTTGGAGGCATCCGATCCATGACGGGCTGATTGATGTCCTCTCGTCACAAGAGGGCCGGGAGATCCTGGATGGTCGAGAGCGAGTGACCAAGCTCCGTGGGGTGACTAGTGGTAAAGGGTGCTCAACGCATGCGAGAGGGAAATTCTGAGGGGACCGGGTGAGATCGCATGTGCGAATCGCCTATGGAACCGACCACTATTTTTCCTTTCCCTACCCTGCCTAACCAGTTGTGTCTAATCGAGGGGGGTCTGTGTGGCCCAAGGGGCGGGTCTGTGGCCTAAGGAGGGGTCTGTGTGGCCCAAGGAGGGGTCTGTGAGGCCCAAGTGAGGCCTGTGGCCCAAGAGAGGTCTATGTGGCTGAGAGAGGAGGATCTGTGGGAACATCTTGGGTGGTGTATGAGGTCCTAGAAGAAAGGGGTGAGTGAGTCGTTGTATGAAGGGAGTTTAGGAAGTGGTGAGCGAGAGTCTAAAACGCGAACCGAGGAAGGTTGGGAATAAATTGTGGGGTCGAGGAAATCGGCGGAGTGAGGTGCCGCTGCCATGGTGTGCATCCACCGGTGAGCTGGGTGTGAATCCACATGAGTGTGACTTGGTGTACATGTGAACTTGTGTGCATAGGACCATAGCCCTTAACGAGCGTAGCAATGGAACCGGGCGCCAAATAGTCGATCGCGACGCGTGCGCGGTCGGGTGGGTCCCACCACATTGGCTGAATCGGCCACCACGGTGGCGAACCCACCACGCGTGGTGGCAATCCACCACGGCGTGGCAATCCACCACCACGGTGGCGAATCTACCACGGCGTGGCAATCCACCACGCGGTGGCCGAACCCACCAGCGGTGGGTTTACACGGTAGTTGATTATGGCTGGGTAGGCCGATTGTGAAGACTAGAATCCATAGTTTTGGAACATCTTGACACAAAACCATTCCCTTGGGATCAAATCCTAGGACTATAGCGACATAGAGGGTAAATGTGGCCTCCTTGCGTCTTTGGACACAAAACCCCATTCCACACATTGCGATTCCAGAGGAGCCATGGTCGACACCATGGCCGGAGAACGCAAATGGCGGCCTCCCAAAACCATGCAGCCTGCAATTTTACCAGCTATCCAGACACCTATCTCCTAGTAGGTACCTAGTCTACATGGCTGGCTACTTCGCGGCTCGATGGAAATTGGAATAGGTACGATAGCGGTGATAAAGTAACGGAGAGCACAAAGCTTTGTAATATCGATGAGTAACAACGAGCAGAGCTTTATAATATGCATGAGCGAACATTTGTTTTTTCGCGAGGAGAGCCAACTTTATAGTATGAGCAATGGACAAAACAATTACCTACTTAGCTACACACGGAGATTTTAGCCATGACTTCAATCAAACTCCTTGGTTAAGGTATTTTTGGTTTGATTAATATTGGGATAAGTTATTATATATCCGTTATTTTTGGTCCTTGGTGGCCTTGTGCTAAGGTGCAATCTTTGTCCTCAATAGGCCGCTCTTGTAAAGTTCTCCATGATCTTTTTAGGTGGCTATCTCAATGAGTTGTTGTTGTAAGGTTCCCCAAAGCCTAGTTGTAAAGTTCCTCAAAGCCTAGTTGTAAAGTTCCCCAAAGCCTCGTTGTAAAGTTCCCCTGGGCCTCTTAGCTTATCTCCACTATTGTAAGATCATGTGGGGCTTTTAAAATTAAGTGCAATACAATATACTTGACAAATTCACTAACAAATGAAGATGTTAGAATGAGTTCTAAGTCATGTATAATTTTTATCATTTACATATATTTAACTTAATTTGGAGAATGCAAAGAGTCTCATCCTCCTCGCCTCTCGCGCGCTCCTCAACATCTTAACATACCAAGCTTCTTAACATCTATCATATATATGATATCACTCACACAAACTATCAAGTCCTCTATACATACTCTTCTAGACTATTTGTTTTAATACAAGAATAATTGATGCAAATTGCTAGGAGACTCTTCATTGGTATCCTAGCTCAAGCTTAGGTTATACCTAAATGGTAGTTTGACTTTTCCGCCAGCTAATAGGTGCAATGGTAGATTGTCACCGTGAATTCATGACATGTCTCTCTCGCACTATTCCTGCGGCCTTTTCTTTGCCTCTTCCTTGACCTCCACGGTCCTAGTTGCAATTCTAAATCAATCAAAGGATAAGAGTAAGGACAAACCAACCCAACCATCGAGAAATGAAGTGTTCTCACAAATGGCATACTTGGGGCCCTTTGACAAATCTCTATGATGTCACCCAGAATCCTACGTGCTCTAGCAACCTTTTCCATCAAAGGTGCGTCGGATCAAAAAGCAGTTGGCATTCGCACAAACTATTAGTCTATGAGATTCGGGACTCACGATTTTGGTCGAATGCCTTCTCCTCCTCGCTATCCGATTTTGGTTGAACAAACTCCTTTTCCTTTTCCTCGCTATCATTAACATCTTCTCGCTCAACCATGTCCAACAAGCCGAGCAAACATAATTACTCGAGAATTACCAATCATGGATCATCACGAGGCAATTGCTAGGTTACATTACGTAAAATGTACCTTTTTTTCCGGTTTTCTTCTCAACCATAATGTCCGAACTTCCAAATAAAATCGTAAGAAGTCGAACACATTATTTGATTGTATGCTTTCTTCGCAAATAGAAAGCCCACAAAGCATTCACAATGAGATCTCGAAAAGCATCAATTGTCGAGTTGGGAACATAGTCCTAAAGGTGCACTGTTGATCATGAGCACAAAAGAGACAAGAGAATAAAAATTGCTTACAAATGAGGTGCACGCATAGTCTTGGATCCTATCTCCGAGGTGATCCGGGCGTCTTACTACACGGTCTTGTAAGAAAACCTCCACAAATTCAGCTACAACAAAAGTTACTAATTGAAAATTCTCTTGTCTAAGATTTTGCAGTGTTTACCTATCTATCTATCCGCTCATTGTCTATCTATTTATTGAAGGTATATGCTCAAATGATTCTTAACTTAACCTTAGTTTGCTTAACTTATCTTAAGGAAAAGTTAAGATTTAGAAAAGAAAGAGGTGGACTTACAAATAAGGATGGGAGTCGCAGATGCAATCTTCCCTACTTATTCGTTCTGCATCATCTTCTTTATGCGAGTCTGCACAAAACACATGTTGAATAATGGATAGTAAAATAAGTCTTGCACCACAAGATTTTGCACATGGGAAATCGTGTATGGACAACATAATCGGAAAACATCTCTTAATCTTAACTCACTGAAAAAGGGTTCATTGATTTCTCCTCCATCCGCACGCATACAGTATTCGTGATCCGCGAGCTAGGAATGCGTTACACCACGTATGACTTGGAGCATATAATGACTTATAAACTTAATCGACGCCTTCACGTCCTTGATCTGCCAATCGTTCTATTATTTGCTCTCTACTTTAAGCAAAACAAACCACCTATAAGGTGACTTCTATCCTTATGTGACTAACCTAATTGAATTTACATTCTTGAGTAACAACTCAAGATTGGACTTATTATATACTAGGTGAAACCCAAATTAGTATTTCTTAATATATAATTTCTAATTTGAAACTTGTCATTTGATAATAGTTTTATTTTTTAATGCATTTGTACTATTTCTTAATATGTAATATTCTAACTGAGACTTACTATTTAGTAATAATTTCATATTTTGGACTGCAATTTTTTTATAAAACCATAGGTTCTTAACTCAACTTAGCAAAAGTTTGGGAGGGTGAGGAGGAGGTATAAGGATGTGCATCCGCAAGAACCGTAGAAGGGAAGGTCGGAACAAAAGTGGGAAAAGAGCAGGCGAAGGGGCAAGGAAGAAAGGCTCAGGAGAAAGGGAAAAGTTTGTTGTGCAAGCGGAAAGCAACACAGAGAAAGCAAGGAGAAGACGAAAAAGATGTGGATTCTTGCATAATTTGAAATCAAAATATGTGATTCACCATGTACATTTATAGTGGTCTTTCATGGGGATAATTCCATATTGTCTACTCATAGCCTCAAAGCACACCGCCTTTTCCACTAGACCCGCATGACTACAAATTGTGAGCACGAGGAACTTATGTGATGTCATCGGCCGTACACTATCCTCTCTCATTGTCTCGAACCAAGTCAAAGACTACTTCATCATCTTGATGTATAGCCTGCAATATGTACATTCCAAGCGATAATCTCTCTCGCAACGGGTCAAACGATTGTCGTGCACCAAGGTGCAAAGAGGAGAGGAGGAACAACATTGTTACATGCACTACTAGAAAATGGGTGGTTTTACTACGGACATCACAATGATGATTTTACTATCTTACGCGTAGTAAAACACCCATAATAAGCACCCTATGTTTGTGTCCGTAGGAAAAGACTCTCGTGCATACAATGTAAAATTCATATTGGTATGGTCCATGGTATACGCCTTCCCCTAATTGTCGCTTCAACTATGGCCTCCTAACTTATCGACACAAAAAATCCTCCCATACCGAGTACACATACACCAACAACACAAGTATCCTCCGGTGTAATCTAACATGCATCCTTCAACTAAACATGAGATAATCGGATACACGTAAACAACATTCTATTAAAGATCTCGACTACCATCACATCTACAGATACCTCCATCCTAGCCTACTCCAAGATTGCATCGGCATAAAAAAATCACCTACTACCAGTTGTGTGTGCCACACTGCAGCAAGTAGGGACTTTGCTCCCCAGGGTGTGGTTGTGAGCGGTAGTCTAGTAGCCTCTCACATCGTTGCTCCTCACGAGAATGTTGGATTCGAGCTTGAGTTGGTTGCCCTCTATCGCTTTTGATCTGAGTGATGGCCATGAGCATAGTTGTGTGCTCACGAGTTGTGCTCACTCATGCTCATGAGCATCCGCCGATTTGTGGCATGCCACTCACAGAGTTCAAGCGAAACCCGCCATCTCCGTGAGCCGAGTGGTCGGGTGCATCTAGGCGTGGAGCCGATCGGCCTGAGTCTTGTAAGTGAGTTAGTATAGTGAAAATACAATAAAGTCTTCATTAGTATTATCCAAATTTGAATGGTCTTGTTGGCATCAAATTTGGGTAAAACCTCGACTACACCCAGAACTAGTGTTGCGATGGGGTCAATTGAATCTATATTTTGGATAAAAATTAGAATTGTAATAAATTTTAGTAGGGGCACTGCGTGCGAGGCCTCTCCTCGACTTGCCCTTTGAGTATATGCTCATGTTGTGGACTTAAGCACAAAGTCATATGTCGGTCTCATCTAGAAAAGCGATGTAGAGAAGGGACGTTGCAAGGGATCCGGCCGTACACTATCCTCTCTCATTGTCTCGAACCAAGTCAAAGACTACTTCATCATCTTGATGTATAGCCTGCAATATGTACATTCCAAGCGATAATCTCTCTCGCAACGGGTCAAACGATTGTCCGTGCACCAAGGTGCAAAGAGGAGAGGAGGAACAACATTGTTACATGCACTACTAGAAAATGGGTGGTTTTACTACGGACATCACAATGATTTTACTATCTTTACTACGCGTAGTAAAACACCCATAATAAGCACCCTATGTTTGTGTCCGTAGGAAAAGACTCTCGTGCATACAATGTAAAATTCATATTCGGTATGGTCCATGGTATCGCTTCCTTCCCTAATTGTCGCTTCAACTATGGCCTCTAACTTATCGACAAAAAAATCCTCCACCGAGTACACATACCAACAACACAAGTATCCTCCATGTAATCTAACATGCATCCTTCAACTAAACATGAGATAATCGATACGTAAACAACATTCTATTAAGGCAGCATCGACTACCATCACATCTACAGATACCTCCATCCTAGCCTACTCCAAGATTGCATCGGCAAAATCACCACTACAGCCACTGCAAAAGTAGGGACTTTGCTCCTTAGCCACCGGTTGGTGTGGTTGTGAGCGTGAGTCCGTAGTAGCCTCACATCGTTGCTCCTCACGAGAATGTTGGATTCGAGCTTGTTGGTCGCCCTCTATCGCTTGATGCAGGTGATGGCCATGAGCATAGTTGTGTGCTCACGAGTTGTGCTCACTCATGCTCATGAGCATCCGCCGATTTGTGGCATGCCACTCACAGAGTTCAGCGCGAAACCCGCCATCTCCGTGGCCGGGTCGGTCGGGTGCATCTAGGCGTGAGCCGATCGGCCTGAGTCTTGTAAGTGAGTTAGTATAGTGAAAATACAATAAAGTCTTCATTAGTATTATCCAAATTTGAATGGTCTTGTTGGCATCAAATTTGGGTAAAACCTCAGACTACACCCCACAACTAGTGTTGCGATGGGGTCAATTGAATCTATATTTTGGATAAAAATTAGAACGTAACAAATTTTAGTAGGGGCACCTCGCGAGGCCTCTCCTCGACTTGCCCTTTGAGTATATGCTCATGTTGTGGACTTAAGCACAAAGTCATATGTCGGTCTCATCTAGAAAAGCGATGTAGAGAAGGGACGTTGCAAGCGGGATCCGGCCGCCACCGTGATTCGGCTCGACCTCATAGAAGAGCACGTGTAGAGAGGGACACACAAACAGGACTTCGCATCGCATTCAATCGAGCTCATGTGAGAGCGCATGTAGAGAAGGGACGTTGCAAGCGGGATCCGCCCACCACCGCATCCGGCTTGATCTCATGTAGGAGAGCACATGTAAAGAGGGGTAGCGCCACAAGGGATCCGCCCACCACCGCATCCGGCTCGACCTCATGTAGGAGAGTACATGTAGAGAAGGCACACAAATGGAGATCCGACCACCACCGCATCCGGCTCAACCATCGGTGTCGATGCGACATAGAGTCTGTTTTGGGTAGGGCTCGATGTTCCGATGGCATGTTGCATATAGGTCGGTAGCTAGGACCGACCGATACATGTGGCCCATATATGAATCAATAAAGCGGCCATGAGGAGGAAACCCTCACCTTGAAAAGCCTCACCGTAACCCCCATTGCACACAACTCTAATTAATACATAATGACATTGTTGTTAAGTCCATAGCATCGTGGTAAATTCGGTCATTGTGAATGACCATATTGTAAATCACGAGCTGCATCCTGTGTAAAGGCAAGCGTTGTGAAATACCAAACCTCATTGTAACTTCTCGATGCGAGGAAAAGACCCGTGGACCATTGTAAAGATCCTCCGCAAATCCACGCTTGTTGTAAATCGGTTTAAGTGCCGCATGGTAATAACAATTGGGCTGCCACGTCATCACAATATTTAACCTATGGCGAAATACACCTTGGTAGTAGAACCCCTAGCCTCATGTTGTAAAGTCATGGGCTATACTTGAAAATAATAAATGGACCCAAAACTCAGTAAAACAAACCGACGACAAAATCTCTCCTCTCTACAAAAGTGCCATTAGTAAAAGGACCCGCTTCTAGTCTATATAACTTGGGGCAAGCGACGATCTCATCCCAATGACGATCTTTCGCATGAAGCGCGAGGCAGGGCTTCCGCCCACTCTTCCACCGCCAAGGAAGGTCGATCCAACATGTGATCCAATCCAAGCGCACTGGCCAAGAAGTATCCAGCGAGAGCTCGTGCTGCTGCCACACACTACGCCCGAGACCCCAAGAATGTGGAGGGGACGTGCATCGAGTGGAGGACCACATGTACACTAACCCCCGGACTGTTGGTTTGAATGTTTTTTTTTGTTTTTCTTATGTTTTGTATGATGGAGTGCTTAGGAAATGTCTGAGGCAAGGCCTCTTATACTAAAAGAGGTCCTTGGCCCATGACAATATTACTTTTTAGTCCTTGGACCTCGAACCTGTGAATGTCAGGCTAGGCTAGAAGGTCCTTGGACCTTGGGATTTTTAGGAATAAAAATTGTCTATATAAGTTGGGGGATCCTTCATTCAAGAATAGTGGCAGGAAGTGGGAGGTGGCTAGTTCCACAACGGTGGCCGATATGGAACGATAGATACGGGCTGGGGGAGATAACAACCCTAGTTGCGAGCCGGGGTTGATAAAGGAGCCGAGCACCAGCGAGTTGGAGCGCAATTGGAAGAAGACCGCACCTTGGTACCGTGACTCTGCGAGATTTCAAGGCCAAAGTGAAGTTCGCAACCGGTGACCGCAGAAGTTAAGGAAGGAGGCGCATGCGACGAATGAGGAGCTCGAATGAAATTTCACAAGCCCAGAACAAGTGGAGATCTGCCACCTGGAGAAGTTCAAGAAGCTAGCGGAGAGGTATAAGTGGAAGAGAGATGAGACTTGAGTGTGGATGGAGGAGCGCAATGTTTGGCTGTCCGGTGATGAAGGGCGAGGCAGCGTCACGGGGCGGTGGGGCACCTCCTTGCGAGGAGTGAGAGGACCTCGGATAGCGGAAGTGAGGTGGAGGTATTAAGGGAGAATCTTTCGGATCGGGCGTGGTAGGAGGCGAAGCGACGAATGAGGAGCTCGAATGAAATTTCACAAGCCCAGAACAAGTGGAGATGCCACCTGGAGAAGTTCAAGAAGCTAGCGGAGAGGTATAAGTGGAAGAGAGATGAGACTTGAGTGTGGATGGAGGAACGCACTGTTTGGCTGTCCAGTGATGAAGGGCGAGGCAACGAGCGCAGGGCAGTAGACGGGCGGCACCTTCTGGCAGGAGTGAGAGGACCTCGGATAGCGGAAGTGAGGTGGAGGTATTAAGGGAGAATCTTTCGGATCAGAGGCGTGGTAGGAGAGCGAGGAACACCCATGGGCCGCAGGGCTAGGCAGCACATGAGGCGGGCGCGCGCTGATTTTAGAGGCGGATCATAGGTCGTGCCACTTGCATTAGAGGATAATGAGCTAGGAAAGCTGTGAACTCATAGATACCCGAATTGGTAGGCGCGTGGTAGGTTAACCATCTTTAGATACTGGAGGTAGGTTAGCCATCTTTAGACACTGGAAAAGTGAGTTCTGGCGCTCCGCAGCCGGATGTACAAGAGACCCCTTCGCGTCTCTCTCGTTAGACAATTTCAGGTGTGAGCTCCCGTGTGTCGAATTTGTGCGCGTGGTTGGTTGGAGGCATCCGATCGATGACGGGCTGATTCGGTGTGCTGTCCTCTCGTCACAAGAGGGCCGGGGAGATCCCTGGATGGTCGAGAGCTGAGTGACCAAGCTCCGCGTCTGGGGTGACTAGTGGTGAAGGGTGCTCAACGCATGCCAGGAGAGGGAAATTCCCGTAGGGGACCGGGGTGAGATCGCAGATGTGCGAATCGCCTATGGAACCGACCAGCTATTTTTCCTTTTCCCTACCCACTGCCTAACCAGATTGTGTCTAATTAGAAGTGCACAGGGGGGGTCTGTGTGGCCTAAGGAGGTCTGTGTGGCCCAAGGGGGGGTCCGTGTGGCCCAAGGAGGGGTCTGTGGCCCAGGGGTCTGTGAGGCCCAAGTGAGGCCGTGGTGGCCCAAGAGAGGTCTGTGGCCCGAGAGAGGAGGATCCGTGGGAACATCTTGTGCGGTGGTGTATGAGGTCCTAGAAGAAAGGGGGTGAGTGAGTCGTTGTATGAAGGGAGTTTAGGAAGTGGTGAGCGAGAGTCTAGAAACGCGAACGCCGAGGAAGGTTGGGAATAAATTGTGGGGTCGGGACGGAGTGAGGTGCCGCGCGTGGCCATGGTGTGCATCCACCGGTGAGCTCGGTGTGAATCCACATGAGTGTGACTCGGTGTACATGTGAACTGTGTGCATAGGACCATAGCCCTTAGCGTAGCAATGGAACCGGCGCCAAATCGTTGATCGCGACGCGCGCGCGCGGTCGGGTGGGTCCCACCACGTTGGTCCCACCACCACGGTGGCGAACCCACCACGGCGGTGGCCGAATCCACCACGGCGGCCGAATCCACCACGGCGTGGCCAATCCACCACGGCGTGGCCGAATCCACCACGGCGGTGGCGAACCCACCACGCGGGTCTTGGACACGGTAGTTGATTATGGGTAGGAACCGATTGTAGGAAGACTAGAATCCATAGTTTTGGAACATCTTGACACAAAACCATTCCCTTGGGATCAAATCCTAGGACTATAGCGACATAGAGGGTAAATGTGGCCTCCTTGGCCTTTTGGACACAAAACCCCATTCCACACATTGATTCCAGTAGGGAGCCATGGTCGACACCATGGTCGGAGAACGCAAATGGCGGCCTCCCAAAACCATGCACTGGCCGCAATTTTACCAGGCTATCCATACACCTATCTCCTAGTAGGTACCTAGTCTACATGGCTGGCTACCGGCTCGAGCTGGAAATTGGAATAGGTACGATAGCGGATAAAGTAACGGAGAGCACAAAGCTTTGTAATATCCGATGAGTAACAACGAGCCAGAGCTTTATAATATGCATGAGCGAACATTTGTTTTTTCATGAGGAGAGCCAACTTTATAGTATGAGCAATGGACAAAACAATTACCTACTTAGCTACACGGAGATTTTAGCCATGACTTCAATCAAACTCCTTGGTTAAGGTATTTTTGGTTTGATTAATATTGGGATAAGTTATTATATATCCCAGTTATTTTTGGTCCTTGGTGGCCTTGTGCTAAGGTGCAATCTTTGTCCTCAATAGGCCGCTCTTGTAAAGTTCTCCGCCTTTTTTAGGTGGCTATCTCAATGAGTTGTTGTTGTAAGGTTCCCCAAAGCCTAGTTGTAAAGTTCCTCAAAGCCTAGTTGTAAAGTTCCCCAAAGCCTCACAAAGTTCCTGTGGCCTCTTAGGCTTATCTCCACTATTGTAAGATCATGTGGGGCTTTTAAAATTAAGTGCAATACAATATACTTGACAAATTCACTAACAAATGAAGATGTTAGAATGAGTTCTAAGTCATGTATAATTTTTATCATTTACATATATTTAACTTAATTTGAGAATGCAAAGAGTCTCATCCTCCTCGCCTCTCGTCCGCCTCAACATCTTAACATACCAAGCTTCTTAACATCTATCATATATATGATATCACTCACACAAACTATCAAGTCCTCTATACATACTCTTCTAGACTATTTGTTTTAATACAAGAATAATTGATGCCCCGAAATTGCTAGGAGACTCTTCATTGGTATCCTAGCTCAAGCTTAGGTTATACCTAAATGGTAGTTTCTACGCCTTTTCCGGCTAGCCAATAGGTGCAATGGTAGATTGTCACCGTGAATTCATGACATGTCTCTCTCTACTATTCTCGCTACCGGCCTTTTCTTTGCCTCTTCCTTGACCTCCACCAGTCCTAGTTGCAATTCCTAAATCAATCAAAGGATAAGAGTAAGGACAAACCAACCCAACCATCGAGAAATGAAGTGTTCTCACAAATGGCATACTTGCAGCCCTTTGACAAATCTCTATGATGTCGCCCACGAATCCCTACGTGCTCTAGCAACCTTTTCCATCAAAAGGTGCGTCGATCAAAACGATTGGCATTCCGCACAAACTATTAGTCTATGAGATTCGGGACTCATGATTTTGGTCGCTTAATGCCTTCTCCTCCTCGCTATCCGATTTTGGCGTTGAACAAACTCCTTTTCCTTTTCCTCGCTATCATTAACATCTTCGCTTCCCCGCAACCATGTCCAACAAGTGAGCAAACATAATTACTCAGAATTACCAATCATGGATCATCACGAGGCAATTGCTAGGTTACATTACGTAAAATGTACCTTTTTTCCAAAGGCTCTTCTTCTCAACCACAAGAACTTCCGAAATAAAATCGTAAGAAGTCGAACACATTATTTGATTGTATGCATTGCTTTCGCAACCATGTCCAAGTCATGAGCAAACATAATTACTCCGAGAATTACCAATCATGGATCATCACGAGGCAATTGCTAGGTTACATTACGTAAAATGTACCTTTTTTCCAAAGGTTTCTTCTCAACCACAATGTCCGAACTTCCAAATAAAATCTCGTAAGAAGTCGAACACATTATTTGATTGTATGCATTGCTTTCGCAAATAGAAAGCCCACAAAGCATTCACAATGAGATCTCAAAGAAGCATCAATTGTCGAGTTGGGAACATAGTCCCAAAGGTGCACTGCTGATCATGAGCACAAAAGAGACAAGAGAATAAAAATTGCTTACAAATGAGGTGCATAGTCTTGGATCCTATCTCGAGGTGATGGGCCGTCTTACTACACCGTCTTGTAAGAAAACCTCCACAAATTCAGCTACAACAAAAAGTTACTAATTGAAAATTCTCTTGTCTAAGATTTTGCAGTGTTTACCTATCTATCTATCCTATTTGTCTATCTATTTATTGAAGGTATATGCTCAAATGATTCTTAACTTAACCTTAGTTTGCTTAACTTATCTTAAGGAAAAGTTAAGATTTAGAAAAGAAAGAGGGTGGACTTACAAATAAGGATGGGAGTCGCAGATGCAATCTTCCCTACTATTCGTCTCGCATCATCTTCTTTATGCGAGTCGCACAAAACACATGTTGAATAATGGATAGTAAAATAAGTCTTGCACCACAAGATTTTGCACATGGAAATCGTGTATGGACAACATAATCGGAAAACATCTCTTAATCTTAACTCACCAAAAAAAGGGTTCATTGATTTCTCTCCATCACGCATAATAGTACTCGTTGATGCGAGCTAGGAATGCGTTACACCACGCTGACTTGGAGCATATAATGACTTATAAACTTAAGACGCCTTCACGTCCTTGATCTCGCCAATGCGTTCTATTATTTGCTCTCTACTTTAAGCAAAACAAACCACCTATAAGGTGACTTCTATCCTTATGTGACTAACCTAATTGAATTTACATTCTTGAGTAACAACTCAAGATTGGACTTATTATATACTAGGTGACAAACCCAAATTAGTATTTCTTAATATATAATTTCTAATTTGAAACTTGTCATTTGATAATAGTTTTATTTCTTTTAATGCATTTGTACTATTTCTTAATATGTAATATTCTAATCTGAGACTTACTATTTAATAATAATTTCATATTTTAGACTGCAATTTTTTTTTTATAAAAACCATAGGTTCTTAACTCAACTTAGCAAAAGTTTGGGAGGGGTGAGGAGGAGGTAAAAGGATGTGCATCTGGCAAGAACCGGTAGAAGGGAAGGTCAGGAACAAAAAGTGGGAAAAGAACGGGGCGAAGGGGGGCAAGGGAAGAAAGGCTCCAGGGAGAAAGGGAAAAAGTTTGTTGTGCAAGCGAGAAAGCAACACAGAGAGAAAGCAAGGAGAAGACGAAAAAAGATGTGGATTCTTGCATAATTTGAAAACTGAAAATATGTGATTCACCATGTACATTTATAGCGGTCTTTCATGGGGATAATTCCATATTGTCTACTCATAGCCTCAAAGCACACCCGCCCCTTTTCCACTAGACCCGCATGACTACAAATTGTGAGCACACTGAGGAACTTATGTGATGCCATCTGGCCGTACACTATCCTCTCTCATTGTCTGAACCAAGTCAAAGACTACTTCACCGTCATCTTGATGTATAGCCGCAATATGTACATTCCAAGCGATAATCTCTCTCGCAACGGGTCAAACGATTGTCGTGCACCAAGGTGCAAAGAGGAGAGGAGGAACAACATTGTTACATGCACTACTAGAAAATGGGTGGTTTTACTACGGACATCACAATGATTTTTACTATCTTTACTACGCACGTAGTAAAACACCCATAATAAGCACCCTATGTTTGTGTCCGTAGGAAAAGACTCTCTCGTGCATACAATGTAAAATTCATATTCGGTATGGTCCATGGTATACGCTTCCTTCCCCTAATTGTCGCTTCAACGATGGCCTCTAACTTATCAGCGACACAACAAAAAATCCTCCCACAGTCAGAGTACACATACCAGCCAACAACACAAGTATCCTCCAGCTGTAATCTAACATGCATCCTTCAACTAAACATGAGATAATCGATACACGTAAACAACATTCTATTAAGGGCAGCATCCGACTACCATCACATCTCTGATACCCTCCATCCTAGCCTACTCCAAGATTGCATCGGCATAAAAATCAGCCTACCAGATTGTGTGCATACTGCAGCAAGTAGGGACTTTGCTCCTTAGCCAGCCGGTTGGTGTGGTTGTGAGCAGCGGGGTCTGTAGTAGCCTCTCACATCGTTGCTCCTCACGAGAATGTTGGATTCGAGCTTCAGGTTGGCTGCCCTCTATCGCTTTTGATCTGCAGTGATGGCCATGAGCATAGTTGTGTGCTCACGAGCTGTGCTCACTCATGCTCATGAGCATCCGCCAATTTGTGGCATGCCACTCCAGAGTTCAGCCGAAACCCGCCATCTCCGTGGAGTCGAGTCGGGTGCATCTAGGCGTGGAGTCGATCGTCTTAGTTGTGAGTTAGTATAGTGAAAATACAATAAAGTCTTCATTAGTATTATCCAAATTTGAATGGTCTTGTTGGCATCAAATTTGGGTAAAACTCGACTACACCCTCAACTAGTGTTGCGATGGGGTCAATTGAATCTATATTTTTGGATAAAAATTAGAACAAATTTTAGTAGGGGCACTGCGAGGCCTCTCCTCGACTTGCCCTTTGAGTATATGCTCATGTTGTGGACTTAAGCACAAAGTCATATGTCGGTCTCATCTAGAAAAGCGCATGTAGAGAAGGGACAAACGGGATCCGCCGCCGTCAGATTCTGCCCGACCTCATATAGAAGAGCACGTAGAGAGGGACTGCCACAAACAGGACTTGGCCGCCATCGCAATCGAGCTCATGAGAGCGCATGTAAAGAAAGGACGGTAAGAACGGGGACCCATTACACCGTGATCCGGCTTGATCTCATGTAGGAGAGCACATGTAAAGAGGGGTAGCGCCACAACGGGATCCGTCCACCACCGCATCCGGCTCGACCTCATGTAGGAGAGTACATGTAGAGAAGGGTACCGCCACAAATGGAGATCCGACCACCACCGCATCCGGCTCAACCATCGTGTCGATGCATAGAGTCTGCTTTGGGTAGGGCTCGATGTTCGATGATGGCATGTTGCATATAGGTGGTAGCTAGGGACCGACCGATACATGTGGCCCATATATGAATCAATAAAGCGGCCATGAGGAGGAAACCCTCACCTTGAAAAGCCTCACTCAGAACCCCCATTGCACACAACTCTAATTAATACATAATGACATTGTTAAGTCCATAGCATCGTGGTAAATTCGGTCATTGTGAATGACCATATGTAAATCACGAGCTCGCATCATGAAACCCGGTATGTTGTATTTCATGTATTTCGGCGTTGTAAAACGTGTGTTGTAAAACACCACGCCCGCTGTAAACATGCTCCGTTCTAAATGTTCATTGTCTCTAAAGCGTTGTGAAATACCAAACCTCATTGTAACTTCTCGATGGAAAAGACCCGTGGACCATTGTAAAGATCCCCGCAAATCCACGCTTGTTATAAAGCTGTTTAAGTGCCCGCATGGTAAATAACAATTGCACGTCATCACAATATTTAACCTATGGCGAAATACACCTTGGTAGTAGAACCCTAGCCTCATGTTGTAAAGTCATGGCTATACTTGAAAATAATAAATGGACCCAAAACTCAGACTACACCTCCAACTAGTGTTGCGATGGGGTCAATTGAATCTATATTTTGGATAAAAATTAGAATTGTAACAAATTTTAGTAGGGGCACTGCGAGGCCTCTCCTCGACTTGCCCTTTGAGTATATGCTCATGTTGTGGACTTAAGCACAAAGTCATATGTCGGTCTCATCTAGAAAAGCGCATGTAGAGAAGGGACAAACGGGATCCGTCCACCACCGCATCCGGCTCGACCTCATATAGAAGAGCACGTGTAGAGAGGGTACCGCCACAAACAGGACTTGGCCACTTGCATTCGAATCGAGCTCATGTATGAGAGCGCATGTAAAGAAAGGACAACAGAACGGGGACCCACCGCCATCGTGATCCGGCTTGATCTCATGTAGGAGAGCACATGTAAAGAGGGGTAGCGCCACAACGGGATCCGCCCACCACCGTGATCCTCCGACCTCATGTAGGAGAGTACATGTAGAGAGGGTACCGCCACAAATGGAGATCCGACCACCACCGCATCCGGCTCAACCATCGTCGATGCATATAGAGTCTGCTTTGGGTAGGGCTCGATGTTACGATGGCATGTTGCATATAGGTGGTAGCTAGGGACCGACCGATACATGTGGCCCATATATGAATCAATAAAGCGCCATGAGGAGGAAACCCTCACCTTGAAAAGCCTCACCGTAACCCCCCATTGCACACAACTCTAATTAATACATAATGACATTGTTGTTAAGTCCATAGCATCGTGGTAAATTCAGTGTCATTGTGAATGACCATATTGTAAATCACGAGCTCGCATCATGAAACCCGGTATGTTGTATTTCATGTATTTCGGCGTTGTAAAAACGTGTGTTGTAAAACACCACGTCCCGTTGTAAAACATGCTCCGTTCTAAATGTTCATTGTCCTGCTGTAAAGGCAAGCGTTGTGAAATACCAAACCTCATTGTAACTTCTCGATGCGTAGGAAAAGACCCGTGGACCATTGTAAAGATCCCCGTCGCAAATCCACGCTTGTTATAAAGCATGCATGGTAAATAACAATTGGCTGTGCCACGTCATCACAATATTTAACCTATGGCGAAATACACCTTGGTAGTAGAACCCTAGCCTCATGTTGTAAAGTCATGGGCTATACTTGAAAATAATAAATGGACCCAAAACTCGTAGTAAAACAAACCGACGACAAAATCTCTCCTCTCTACAAAAGTGCCATTAGTAAAAGGACCCGCTTCCTAGTCTATATAACTTGGGGCAAACGACGATCTCATCCCAATGACGATCTTTTCGGCGCACCTGGGGCAGGGCTCCCACCACTTCCACCGCCAAGGAAGGTCGATCCAACACCGTGATCCAATCCCAAGCCCACTGGCCGAAGAAGTATCCAGCAGACGAGCTCGTCCCCGCCGCCACACACTACGCCCGAGACCCTCGCCGAAATCGGGGGGACGTGCATCAGTGGAGGACCACATGTACACTAACCCCCGGACCGTTGGTTTGAATGTTTTTTGTTTTCTTATGTTTTGTATGATGGAGTGCTTAGGAAATGTCCGAGGCAAGGCCTCTTATACTAAAAGAGGTCCTTGGCCCATGACAATATTACTTTTAGTCCTTGGACCTCGAACTGTGAATGTCATGTTAGGCTAGAAGGTCCTTGGACCTTGGGATTTTAGGAATAAAATTGTCTATATAAGTTGGGGATCCTTCATTCAAGAATGGCGCAGGAAGTGGGAGGTGGCTAGTTCCACAACGGTGGCCGATATGGAACGATAGATACAGCTGGGGGAGATAACAACCCTAGTTGAGTCGGTTGATAAAGTGAGAGCACCAGCAGAGTTGGAGCGCAATTGGAAGAAGACCGCACCTTGGTACCGTGACTGCGAGATTTCTGGGGCCAAAATAAGTTCGCAACCGCGGATCAGTGAAGTTAAGTGAAGGAGGCGATGCGACGAATGAGGAGCTCGAATGAAATTTCACAAGCCAGAACAAGTGGAGATCTGCCACCTCGAGAAGTTCAAGAAGCTAGCGGAGAGGTATAAGTGGAAGAGATGAGACTTGAGTGTGGATGGAGGAACGCAATGTTTGGCTGTCCGTGATGAAGGGCGAGGCAACGTGCGCGGGGCGAGGCGGCACCTCCTTGCAGGTGAGAGGACCTCGGATAGCGGAAGTGAGGTGGAGGTATTAAGGAGAATCTTCGGATCGAGGCGTGGTAGGAGGCGGGGAACACCCATGGGCCGCAGGGCTAGGCGGCAATGGAGGCGGGCGCTGATTTTAGAGGCGGCATCATAGGTCGTGCTTTCACTTGCATTAGAGGATAATGAGCTAGGAAAGCCTGTGAACAAGTGGAGATGCCACCTGAGAAGTTCAAGAAGCTAGCGGAGAGGTATAAGTGAAGAGAGATGAGACTTGAGTGTGGATGGAGGAACGCAATGTTTGGCTGTCCGGATGAAGGGCGAGGCAACGTGCGCGGGGCAGTAGACGGGCGGCACCTCCTTGCAGGAGTGAGAGGACCTCGGATAGCGGAAGTGAGGTGGAGGTATTAAGGGAGAATCTTTCGGATCAGAGGCGTGGTAGGAGAGCGAGGGGAACACCCATGGGCCGCAGGGCTAGGCGAATAAATGAGGCGGGCGCTGATTTTAGAGGGGGGGCGGCATCATAGGTCAGCGGCTTTCACTTGCATTAGAGGATAATGAGCTAGGAAAGCTGTGAACCTGTAGATACCCGAATTGGTAGGCGCGCTGTGGTAGGTTAACCATCTTTAGACACCGGAGGTAGGTTAGCCATCTTTAGACACCGGAAAAGTGAGTTCGCGCTCCGTGGCGGATGTACAAGAGACCCTTCGGCCTCTCTCGTTAGACAATTTCTGTGTGAGCTCCGTGTGTCGAATTGGTGCTGGTTGGTTGGAGGCATCCGATCCATGACGGGCTGATTCGTGGCCCCTCTCACAAGAGGGCCGGGAGATCCTGGATGGTCGAGAGCCGAGTGACCAAGCTCCGCCCTGGGGTGACTAGTGGTAAAGGGTGCTCAACGCATGTGAGAGGGAAATTCTGAGGGGACCGGGTGAGATCGATGCGAATCGCCTATGGAACCGCTTTTTTTTCCTTTCCCACTGCCTAACCGATTGTGTCTAATTAGGGGGTCTGTGTGGCCCAAGGGGGGTCTGTGGCCTAAGGAGGGGTCTGTGGCCCAAGGAGGGGTCTGGTGGCCCAAGTGAGGCCTGTGGCCCAAGAGAGGTCTGGTGGCCCGAGAGAGGAGGATCTGTGGGAACATCTTGTGCGCGGTGGTGTATGAGGTCCTAGAAGAAAGGGGTGAGTGAGTCGTTGTATGAAGGGAGTTTAGGAAGTGGTGAGCGAGAGTCTAGAAAACGCGAACGCCGAGGAAGGTTGGGAATAAATTGTGGGGTCGAGGAAATCGACGGAGTGAGGTGCCGCCACGTGGCCATGGTGTGCATCCACCGTGAGCTCGTGTGAATCCACATGAGTGTGACTCGGTGTACATGTGAACTGCAGTATAGGACCATAGCCCTTAACGAGCGAATGGAACCGGGCGCCAAATCGTTGATCGCGACGCGCGCGTGGCCGGCCTGGGTGGGTCCCACCACGGTGGTGAATCAGCCACCACGGTGGCGAACCCACCACGGTGGCCGAATCCACCACGGGCCGAATCCACCACGGTGGCCGAACCCACCACGCGGTCTTACACGTAGTTGATTATGGCCGGGTAGGAACCGATTGTAGGAAGACTAGAATCCATAGTTTTGGAACATCTTGACACAAAACCATTCCCTTGGGATCAAATCCTAGGACTATAGCGACATAGAGGGTAAATGTGGCCTCCTTGCGTCTTTGGACACAAAACCCCATTCCACACATTGCGATTCCAGGAGCCATGGTCGACACCATGGCTGGAGAACGCAAATGGCGGCCTCCCAAAACCATGCACGGCCTGCAATTTTACCAGGCTATCCAGACACCTATCTCCCTAGTAGGTACCTAGTCTATGGTGGTCATTTGCCGCTCGATGGAAATTGGAATAGGTACGATAGCGTGATAAAGTAACGGAGAGCACAAAGCTTTGTAATATCGATGAGTAACAACGAGCAGAGCTTTATAATATGCATGAGCGAACATTTGTTTTTTCGCGAGGAGAGCCAACTTTATAGTATGAGCAATGGACAAAACAATTACCTACTTAGCTACAATACGGAGATTTTAGCCATGACTTCAATCAAACTCCTTGGTTAAGGTATTTTTGGTTTGATTAATATTGGGATAAGTTATTATATATCCCAGTTATTTTTGGTCCTTGGTGGCCTTGTGCTAAGGTGCAATCTTTGTCCTCAATAGGCGCTCTTGTAAAGTTCTCCAGTCTTTTTAGGTGGCTATCTCAATGAGTTGTTGTTGTAAGGTTCCCCAAAGCCTAGTTGTAAAGTTCCTCAAAGCCTAGTTGTAAAGTTCCCCAAAGCCTCGTTGTAAAGTTCCCCAGGGCCTCTTAGTGCTTATCTCCACTATTGTAAGATCATGTGGGGCTTTTAAAATTAAGTGCAATACAATATACTTGACAAATTCACTAACAAATGAAGATGTTAGAATGAGTTCTAAGTCATGTATAATTTTTATCATTTACATATATTTAACTTAATTTGAGAATGCAAAGAGTCTCATCCTCCCCGCCTCTGCAGCCGCTCCTCAACATCTTAACATACCAAGCTTCTTAACATCTATCATATATATGATATCACTCACACAAACTATCAAGTCCTCTATACATACTCTTCTAGACTATTTGTTTTAATACAAGAATAATTGATGCCTGCCCAAATTGCTAGGAGACTCTTCATTGTGATGAAATATGACCTATTTAGGGCACTCTTCACTAGGGCACTTAAGACTATTAATTAATTTAGTTCTTAGGGCTTTAGGTAGTCTATTGAGTAGTTAGTTGTTACAACCACCTAGAGGTTAGAACTACTTATGGTTACAACCACCTTATGGTTATAACCACCTAGCCTATATAAAGGCTTTGTACTTTCTATTATAATCAATGCATACAACTCTTTTGTGCAAAGCTTTTTACTATCTGCCTTCTATGTTTTGCTACCTAGAGCAGCCATGATTCTCATCATGGTATCAAAGCATTGCTGCTCTCTATTTGCATTGGGCAACTTGACATGCTGATCTACTCTTCTTCTTCATCTTCTTCTTCATTTCTTTTTAGAAGATGTATAGATTCTTTAGATTGCATGTCATAGATTGCTGTCATGTTTGCAGGTTCCTAATCTTCAATAATGCACACTCAGTGCATCCAATCCTTGCTTCAATGCGATGGATTCTTCAATCCTCGCAAGCAAGGCTATTGGAAGAAGATTAAGGCTGCAAGACAAGATATAGAATATAGGAATGCAAAGATTAGAATTGCTAGGAAGTCTAGTCAGATAGTAGGAGATTCCATACTTATTGCTAACTTCATTGGCTCTATTCTAATCAAAGTAGAAGATCAAGGGAGGCAAATAGAAATTGCTAGAAGAAACTTGCTTACTATCTTTAGTTTAAGTCAAGTAAAAGCAATTGAACTCGCTCTTGATCATATCCCAAATCTACAAGCAGGTCCTTTTCCTTCTGTCTCCAATGCAGGTTCACAACAATGCAAGCAAGAAACCTTCAGTTCGATAAAGACTCTCGCCAGAGAACCACGCCATCAACACACCCTACGCAGAACAAGCATAGAGGAGTTAGCAAGAGAAGTGCGTGATCTCAATAAGCGCCTCCTTGAGCATACTGATCCACACATGCTGAGCTGTCTTCATCACAAACTTTCCCTTACTGCTGCTTGTCATCCTGACAAACACGCCAGTATAGAAAAGGTTTCTCCTTGCCTTGCTCCTTGCGCCCAGTATTTCATGCATGATGATGAGGAAATGCGTAGGCGCTTCGCAGCTCTCTAAGCTGCAGTAGTGACCACCTGCAATGGCTGGTTCCGACGTGGACGAACGAGAGGAGAAACAACAACATGACGAGAGAGAGAGGAGAGGAAGGATCCACCCAAAGATGAAGTACGACCTTCCGTGGTGAATCACAACTATGGTGACAGTTTTAAGGAGAAGGACGATTCAATGGGCAGGCGTACGACGTTTGGCGCTTGCGAATGCGTGCACTTTTCCGCAATCGAGATCTATGGGACGTTGTAAGTGGGTCCACACCCAGACCACAATGGGGCTCCGAGAGCAAAGAAACCTGGGACGCCAGGGATGAAAAAGCTCAAGACCTCCTGATCAGTGGACTAGCACTGAACATGGTAAGACAATGCAGTCAAGCAAAAACTTCTAAACAGATGTGGGATCACCTTGCTCAATTATATTCTTCAAGAGATGTGATGAGTATGATGACCGCGATGCGCAACCTCTTCAATCTAAAGATGAAGGAATCTGACTGTCGAACACCATATCAACACTTTCCAGCAAGCTAGATCTCAATATGAAGCTGCCACCAACACCTCCGTTTCCGAACTTGTTGCATTCCTTGTTCTCTTGATATCCCTCCCACCCTCCTACAGACCATTTCTCACCACACAGAACGCTGTGGTTCGACAAGCCCAAAAGAATTCGGGCGGCTTCGATGCAGACGACAACCTCGACATCAGTGTCGCCGAACTCATCGGAGCCATGATTTAGCAGGAGTCCAGTCGACGCCATGAGCCCAAGTCCAACCGACAGCAGGTGATGTACGCTGGAAGAGGCAGAGGAAGAGGACGCGGCAAAAGTTCTCTTTCCAATAGACTTGCTTATTCCACACCAAACAAATCTCATGGCGAATCCAGCTTTTCCACACCTTCCAGGGGTAACAAAAAGAGTGGAATTATTTGTAAATGGTGCAGAATTCCTAATCACATGGAAAAGGACTGTAGAAAGAAAAAGAATGGGGAACCAAGATCAGAGGCCCCGCCTGCCGCTCATGTTGCTTCGAAGAAACACTCTTCCTCAACAACACGTGTGCTCACTATTTGCCTTGCCTCCTCGAAGCCGGCCACCGCTTATTGGTACCTGGACAGTGGAGCAACATCACATATCTGCTACAACAAAGACTCCTTCGAGTCATACACCCCAGCCACAGGACATCCGATTGTTCTCCTGGGCGATGATCATAACCTTCCCATAGCCGGCCTAGGTTCTGTTGTACTCAGATGTGATTCAGGTCAGACTCTTCATCTTCACCAAGTCCTCCATGTTCCTGCCATGTGCAAAAACCTAGTGTCCGCCACTAGTCTTTGCAAAGAACACAACATGTGTCCTTTTATATGCAGATAGCTGTTTCCTTTCCTACCTCAAGAATAGAACACACAATATCTGCACTGGCATCTTAGACGATGGTCTCTACCGCTTGTCAGTTAAAGTAGGAGCCACACATTCCGTCAATATAGCCTCCCAACATTCTGCACAACCAACACACACGATGCTCTGGCATTGTATGTTTATTTTGCGAGGAGCGAAAAACAGACTTTGTAAAAATGATTAAACAAAATGTGTGTTGAACAAATACATATGGCCTCACTATATATGCAACTCAAAAACGGTTCACATGACCAACCCTAACTAGCCGCACTTTTATATTTAACACTCCCTCTAAAGGTAAGCTAGGTTAGGTTAAACGCGTTCACACCGCTCTGAAAACGTTACGCCCGACTTCACGCTGTCAGTGTACCAGTACGCGGGAGCCTAGCGTAAACTCCCGCCGCCATAAGAATCCTGCAGACCATCCTCTTTACCATTTCTGTACTCAGCTTCGTTTGCGTCTTCATCCTCGAGCACTGCTCCACGCAGATAACTAAGAGCATGAGGACTCGAAGGGGAACGAGCTATGAGTGCCCTGAAGTGTATCAGAGAAGGAAAAAAGGAAGGATAATCCGTGAGAAGGATTCGACTGTCGGCTCGCAATCACCACCAGGGACACCATGTCCCACATCGAACAAATTGGTAGCGTGTAAGCCACACGCCTAAACATGGTCCTTGCCGGGTCGAGGGCGAAGGACTAAGAGCAAGAGCATCAAACGGGGATGCGCTACTCCATACATGCGGCCCCAATCTTGGCTGCCAAGCTAAAGACGGCCATGGAAAGAATAACAGAGCTGGAGCTTATGCTGGCGGACAGCAGGGCACCACCGCCGGGTGACAAAGAGCAGGATGTGAAGCTTGCTATATGAGAGAAGTATCGCGTTGCCAGGAGATTAGGTCTTAAGGTAAGCTTCATCCTCCACGCAAGGCTGTCCATCTCCCTCTTTCGTTTCACTAACAGGAAATGTGTGCAGTGTCAGCAGCTCCTGTGTTCCTCCAAGGAAGACTGAGAACACAACAGGGTGCAAGCATGCTTTGGTGCTCACTTAAGTGAGGAACGGACGAAACACTCTTAATTTGTCCTCTCTATGTTCATATAAATATATGTAATTCATATCGTCCCGGATGTATCTAATTTTTTTACAGCTTATAGCACAGGAGTTTTTGTATTTGGCGTTAATATATAAAAATATATAGATTATTAAAATATCTATTTCACATAAACAAAATGTTGAGTTCACTCGACGGGTTTGTCCAGACACAAAGTTCATTTAGCCACAATTGTGATGAACGCCATGGCTGGCCGGTTTATGGCGGAATTTGAATTGGATTATTTACCTAGTGGATCGGGTTGCGTACCACCGCTCAACTCGCATTAACAAGTCAACCTCAAAACCGCCAAGGCCGAGGAAATCGGTGGTTGGGGACTCACGCCCAAAGAAAGGTCGGTGACATGAGCGGACTTGTGCACTTGTCATTTGTCCGATGTGGAGAAGGAGTAGGAACTTGTGGGTGATGACACCAAGAACTGGCGTGGTTGCTCTCCGCAGCCACACTATGTTGCAACCAAACCAAGATTCACCGGATCCGCCACCGGAGTGGAGGAGATCGCCAGTTTCGGCCGGATGGATGTTGATGCTAGTGCACTGTGGATGATGAGTCAGACCGATCCGGTGGTTGATGCGGTATGCTAGGTTTGCTAGGATATTGGCGCGTTACGCTTCGCCGATGCGTCGTAACGCTTTTCAAGCTTGCGGTGATGTGTCGGTGGTAACTGCAAGAAGCGGATCTTGGCGGTGGAGGTAATGCCATCGTGCCATTCGTGTATCGTGTGGGGCCTTGTTAATGGGTGCTTGTGTCGCTCTTAACTCAAGCCTTTTGGTAAAGTGCGAGTCATGAGGGCGAGCGAGCATGCCGATGATGGTATTGTGGCATGGCCTGCTTCACCAAGCCCGAGCATGGGAAGGCGTCGAGGGAAAAGCAGCCCAAACAATGCATCCGCAAACATCCGGGTGCGGGTTATCGAGGAGGAAGATGAACAACAAGGGCTAGATGCTCGCGAGGGAGGAGACATGAGGGTGGTGGCTGGCAAAACGGTCATGTAAAGCGTCCAAAGTGGAGAGCTGAGCGGGCTATGGCGCCTGTGGGGAGTCGAGTGCTCTCTCCGTAAAACAACGAGTAGCTCGCCAACTTGGGCAACATTTTTTGTCCCTCACCTGCGTACACATCATCATGCGGAAGGACATCTTGGCACTTTTGGCCACTTGCCATTGCTAAAGGAGTACCGTCAGATATTGCATGACTACAAAGGATAGCCACCTTGCGCCTTGATATTGAAGAATGTGAAGGATGCATGTACACGTCTAAAGGATGTGCAATTTGGAGACCACCCGAGGCCGTGAACACACTATTCAACATCATTCGGGAGGACATCCATGGAAGCCATCTGGTGTCCTCTCTGTCTCGGCAGATAGGAGTCAGTAGGAGGCAGCTATATCGCGCACTAAACTCTCGGCAAGGGCATGAACGTGGTGAATTGTGGTCATGGTGTGGTGCAGGTAGGAAGACACGGAATGACATTGTTTCAGGGTATGTCAAGGACAGCATTGTGCAGTTCTGGGAGCTTGCTTCGCGCCCCTCATCAAACACAAAGGACACAAAACGGTTGAGAACAGCTCCAAAGACGTTTACCAAGCATATCACTCACTTCCTTGATATGTCTCAGGTTGATCTTTCATTCTTCCGGTTTTATCTGCGTAGTTGTGGTGGACATGTTGTTTGTGATGTGGTGATTGGTGACAGGTCTGGCTATTGGTGATGTTTGAGTGATGTCTCCAGGTTCGTACGCTGGATCGTTATTGTTTTCTCTCCTGTTGTTTTTATGAGAATTCGTTGTTCGATGTTTGCTTTCATGTCCGTGTGAGGCATTCAAGGAAGACGAATGCATGCTTGGTGCAAACGCTTGATGGCTCTCACGTAAGGGTGATGTACATGGTGGTTGCTATTTATGCAGCTGACACCGCATTGCCGTGCCATTGTGGATGTCTGGTGCCATTGACTTATTGTGGTCTTCCCATGTGCTCACCATGGCCACTGCGCTGAGACCACAAGATTGGTCTCAGGGCCTCTTGCCACATTGTGTCACCCATGGTGACAAGTAGTGCTTGTGGTCACATGGTTGGTGGACTCATTGGCCACAATTGTGGCGACGGCCACGGGCAACTGGTGACCACAAGTTCCCATTCCTTATGGTCACATGGTTGCTTGACTCCACATGGTTGCACCACCGTGGTCACAAGGTTGCTTCACCAAGCCCGAGCATGGGAAGGCGTCGAGGGAAAAGCAGCCCAAACAATGCATCCGCAAACATCCGGGTGCGGGTTATCGAGGAGGAAGATGAACAACAAGGGCTAGATGCTCGCGAGGGAGGAGACATGAGGGTGGTGGCTGGCAAAACGGTCATGTAAAGCGTCCAAAGTGGAGAGCCGAGCGGGCTATGGCGCCTGTGGGGAGTCGAGTGCTCTCTCCGTAAAACAACGAGTAGCTCGCCAACTTGGGCAACATTTTTTGTCCCTCACCTCTGCGTACACATCATCATGCGGAAGGACATCTTGGCACTTTTGGCCACTTGCCATTGCTAAAGGAGTACCGTCAGATATTGCATGACTACAAAGGATAGCCACCTTGCGCCTTGATATTGAAGAATGTGAAGGATGCATGTACACGTCTAAAGGATGTGCAATTTGGAGACCACCCGAGGCCGTGAACACACTATTCAACATCATTCGGGAGGACATCCATGGAAGCCATCCGGTGTCCTCTCGTCTCGGCAGATAGGAGTCGAGGAGGCGCTATATCGCACTAAACTCTCGGCAAGGGCATGAACGTGGTGAATTGTGGTCATGGTGTGGTGCGGTAGGAAGACACGGAATGACATTGTTTGGGTATGTCAAGGACGATTGTGCGCTCGAGCTTGCTTCCCTCATCAAACACAAAGGACACAAAACGGTTGAGAACGGCTCCAAAGACGTTTACCAAGCATATCACTCACTTCCTTGATATGTCTCAGTTGATCTTTCATTCTTCGGTTTTATCTGCGTAGTTGTGGTGGACATGTTGTTTGTGATGTGGTGATTGGTGAGTCCGCTATTGGTGATGTTTGAGTGATGTCTCCAGTCGTGCAGCTGGATTATTGTTTTCCTCCGCTCGTGTTTTTATGAGAATTCGTTGTTCGATGTTTGCTTTCATGTCCGTGTGAGGCATTCAAGGAAGACGAATGCATGCTTGGTGCAAACGCCGTTGATGTTGTCTCACATAAGGGTGATGTACATGGTGGTTGCTATTTATGCAGCTCGATGTACCGTATACATTGTGCCATTGTGGATGTTTGGTGCCATTGACTTATTGTGGTCTTCCCATGTGCTCACCAGCTGCTCGGATGGCCACCTGCGCCTGAGACCACAAGATTGGTCTGTGGGCCTCTTGCCACATTGTGTCACCCCATGGTGACCACAAGTAGTGCTTGTGGTCACGTGGTTGGTGGACTCATTGGCCACAATTGTGGCCAGCGGCGACGGCCACGGGGCAACCCTGGGTGACCACAAGTTCCCATTCCTTATGGTCACATGGTTGCTTGACCCAGTGGGCACATGGTTGCTTGACCCTGTGGTCACAAGGTTGCTTCACTCTGGTCACATGGTTGCTTGACTTGGTGGTCACATGGTCGCTTCACTCGGTTGCACATGTGTGGCCGAGTTGTCACCCTCACCGTCCCTTTGTCCATGCCCAAGGATGATTGTATTGAGCAACCTCTTTTTTGGATGAGCATGTGGCTTCCTGGTCATGTACACTTGGTCACGTTCTTTGCCACGGGCCTTTGCCACCGTTTTTGGGTCATCTGGTAACTTGGGCATGTGTCCACTTGTCTTGCCTTTTGGTACCTTAAGCTTGTTGGCTCGGACACATAGGGTTGTGTATACATTCAGCCGCACTGATTCATACGATGCTACCATGTGCAGACGGAATTCTACCTTCGCTTCTGTCATGAACACCCTGATATTCAAGTAGGCCAGCGTACATTCGAGAAATTGAAGCCCTTCTATGTAAAGAGCCTACAAGAGCGCAATCTATGCTGTTGTAGGTACCATGTTGAGATGGCATTCCTAAAGGATGCTTTCAATGGCCTTAGGGGAACGGTTTCGTGGTTCACCCGTGGCCACCGTGGAATGCTCTTGCCTTGTTTGTAATCCTCCTTTAGGGTCATCGGATCTTGCATGTAATGCTTCCCGCTTGCCGCCGTGAGGGTGCTTTGTGAGCGTGTCCTTTGTGCAAAGGAACCAGATCTTGATTGGCATGCTCTTGCATGCTTGCAAGGAACTTGTTCGTGTGGTGTTAGTACACTTGCCTTTTGTCCATCGGAGGTAGATGCAACTATCCAACCTGACTCTGTTCTCAAGTGGCGATGTTTTCAGTACCAAGTTGTTGGCAAAGATTCAGATGGCCATGATAAAAATCGCATCAAGTTAGTCTTCATGGAAACACACCCATCAGAGTTTGTGGAGCACCTGAAGATCAAGCTGAAGGAGTTTGTGCTCCATGATTTTGTTCAGCGCTGGCAAGGGATAGAGTTCGCAAAGGCCTAGAATGGTTTCCCAAGATGTTGTAGTATCGTGATGGACTTTTCGCGAACTATGCTTTGGCGTGCGTAACAAAATCCAATCTATGCACCGCAAAAGCGACTGTATCCATTCCGGTTCTCGTGTTTTCGCAATGGCCCTCTTGATGCGAAGACCCTTCATCAACCATAGAGAAGTATTACCATTTTATATTAGTGACGATATGGTTCATGACACTCTTTTGTGCAACATTGTTTGCTGCATCAATGGCGCTGGATGCAGGATTCGGATTCCCACTACCTGGAACACCGTGCTGGTCGATGGGGCAAGCCAATTCAAGGCATGTCGACCAAGCTACTTCATTGCTCGCATCCAAGCCTCACGGGAGGGTGTAACATGCTTTGGTCATATTTTGGTAGTGGGCACGGTAAGGGAGAACATGACGGTGTTGGTGCAATCCTGAAGCGAGCTCTTCGTGCAGCCGAGTCCTCTCCAACAGCTGGTTGGCTGCAGAATGCTCAAGATGTGGTGGAGTACCTTTGCAACAACATCTCAGGTGGCGCATCAACCTCCTATGCATCTGGAGAACATGGCGTGCATAGGAGTTTTTGGCTGATAGGGAAAAATGAGGTGAACAGGAGGAACAAGCATGCATGTGACCCCATTCCGTGCTCTAAGTTGATGCATAGCTGTATGGTTGCAATGTGGATGACCCTACGCAGCTTGAGGATGCGGAGCTTGGCATGCATGCCTTGAGTGCCTTGAGAGCAACCATGCCGATTGTCCCACGGTCCCTCACCGGATATTGGAAGCGTGTTACGATCGGACCTCATGCGATACAGGTTGCTCGAATTACAGGCATGCAACCAGCAGCAAGAATGGTGGAGGGTCACTGCATTGGGCGATCGTGAAGATGAGGATGTTGTTGACGTGTCTCACCTGGCTGATATATTGGAAGTTGGCGACAATTTCCTTGTGTTTGCAGACCCAGAAGACGAAGGGCAGGACTTCTACCTCCTCCGTTGCACGGAAGCAAAGCACAAGGTGAGAGTGTCCAGACACTGCCCCTGGAGCGATACAAACTACCAATCTAGGGAGGAGGTGGTGGTTGGTCATTACTACCAGTTGCAGAAGGACGTGGCCGGGTTTGTCTACAGCTTGCCCTTGGATCTCCATGATTGCATCTTACTGAATTTGTCCAAGCATGCAAGTTTGACATGGCACCACCGAGAGAAGAAGTGGAATCTACACCTCACTCAAGCACAACTTGTTGTGACTACAGTTGTGGAAGAGAGCTTTCGTGATTCGAGTATCAACCCTTAGTGTTTTGGACGAATGTGCACTACATTCCACCGGGTCCCTTTGTACTTCTCATCTACCACATGCTAATTTAATGCACTGTGCACACATGATGTCTTCGGCAAATGGATTCGGTGAGCACTAGGCATTCCACACACGGACAGAAAAAGACAATTCATTGATCACGCTTTCCCCGGATGTGGTCATTACTAAGTCTTCGACATCTAATGATCTTGGCCAAGTCATACCCTTCCTGTGGCCCTTTGCACACGTCCCCGTAATCGCACAACATAAGGCCTGTAGCCACCCACCTCCTCTATCACCTTTTCATTCCCCGGCACCCGGCTCCCGCCTCCTGCTCTCGCTTCAGACATGGAGGCGCCTGCACTAGCATTCCTTGTTCTTGAGGCCCCTGCTGTGGTGCTTGAGGGTGGTTTGCATAATGGTATGGAGGTGGGAGCAGCCACCGAGCGCTAGCTTGGTGGCCGCCATTGCTGAATCCCCCCTTTTTGAAGCGTCTGCGAAGTTCTTGCTGCGCATGGAACGTGCTCGGGCACGGCGATCGGCTTGGGATGCACAAGCTCTGGATGGCGCCATACCAGAACCGGGCAGCGACTTCATCCATACCATGCCAAGGAGATCCGAATGCACTCACAACGGCCAGCCTGTGTTTGAACACCCAGGTGGACGACTCTTGCGACGGAGAAGGTGGCTCACCATCGATCGAGGGCAACGCCTATTGAAGATGGAGCCCTTCATTGGCACAAATGTACACAATCGAATGATGTTTGATGATTAGGAGGAGGTGTGCGTCCTCACTTGTGCACTCACCAAATGTTCCATTCTCTTAGGGGCATCATGTGTGCAATCAGTAATCAATTCACCGCAGGAAATGGATTCAAGGTTTGACTCCTAGCTTGGGCGCGCCATGGCACCGTGGCCTCCGCCATTTCGACAATTCGCTAGAGGTGTCTCCATAGACCCACGATGCACAAGCCCGGATGCTTTGGGTTTGGGGTGTCTCCATAGACGCACGACGCACAAGCCCGGTCGCTTTGGCTTTGAGGTGTCTACATAGACACACGACGCACAAGCCCGGACGATTTGGCATAAGCGCCTTGTGTACTGTGAACGTCACAGTCCACCCATTTTGGTGTTCTCGCCCGCTTCATGTCATCCAGTATAAAGGAGTGTGATAAGACAAAATAAAATCTCTTACAAACACACTGGCATGCACATGTGCAGCATGCCTTTGCAATCTTATATGTCAATGATCACTCACACAAAGTCTGATAACTTAACCAGTGTGTCCACGCACATGCAACAAGCCACCATCCAAGATATTGGAGAGCTTGTCTGGTAGCAAGTCTCTCCACAATAGGTCCCGCCAAGGAGCCAAACACATAGCAACTCGCAATGAGCAAGGCATTGAATGAAAGCAGCCCACCAAAGAAAGACATGGAGGTCCACCGCAGCAAGTGCACAAGACATAGAAAATGAAAGAGGCTCACCAACAGTTCTAATTCACCTAGCATCCTGGGCCACCTGCTCCAGGTACTTCCGAATTTCGGGGGCAAGCCAATATAGCTATACCGAGTTCTTGGGCTCCTTCACACGGGCCACTGGATCCAACGGGATTTTGCACGCCAGCACCATGTCACGTTGCATCATTGTTGGGACACCACGATCACCACTGTCTAGCAATTGGTACACAGCCTGTTCTCCAGGCATCACTTCATAGTACACAGCCCTCACAACTATGTCCCCCATGTCAAACTTCTCACATCCCCAAGCAGGGTCAACATAATCTGCTTGTAACACTTCAGTCCGCATAAGGCTTTCAACAAATAGAATGAGACACGCCTGCATTGCCATGTGGAGCAAGTACCATGAAAGTGTCTCCAAGACCTAAATTCGTAGCTCCATCTGCGACATCATCTGGACGTTCCAAACGTTCCACTGCCGCTCGAATCTTCCTGGCCGCCCCTGTCCTCGTGACTTGCCACCTTTCCGTTTCAGAGGCCCCGGCCTCGGCTCCTGCTTCCCCTTTGCTTTCTGCCTAGTTTGCCGCTTCTGTTCCTCTGCCTCACCCAACTCCCTGGAGGCTGCCTGCACGATGACCTGGAGTTGATCCGGTGGGCCTTGGGCTGCAGTGACAATTCCGAGGTGTTCGGTATGACCACTTCACACTCAACTGCCGTGGCCATTTCATCCCCCGTGCTAGGGGCCACTTCCTCATGTGTGGCCAGTTCACCAGCAACTGCCATTCCAGTGACAATTGACAAACCCTCATCCATGCACCGAGGGCCATTGGGTGCACCACATTGTCCTCCCGTGACATTTTGGTCGTGAGGGCCTGCTTGCACATCCATCGCGAGGGTCGCAACAACATGTACACAGCCACTGCTCACTTTGCAATGGCACTTCGCACTAGGACCCTCCATTACGCCTTTAGGATTCGGACTTTCTACCACGGAGTTCCCACCGCGACTGCACTTGGGGCACACCGCGCCTTCGATGCTGAATGGCCTCGTTAACCACTCCTCTAAAGGAGGAAGCTCCTTGGGCAACTCACCCACCTCCGTTGTGCCAATTAACAAAGATGTTGCATGATCCGGTGCTCCATCGCACAGCCCACCGGTTCGCTACCGGGTCAAAGCAAAGTACCGGGTCACACTATTGCTGGTGCGGACATCATCTTGACTACAATTGGCCCTCTGCTCTTGGCACAACCAGGTCCGGCGTTTGAAGCACATAATTACATCGTGATCACCAGAAGGTTGCACGGTGGCGGAGCGAGCAGCGTGATGGCCGCATTGTCCGAGGTGGGGTTTTCTAAACATGAGTGTCCCCAAGAGTGGGAACAATCGGAGACATTGGGGAAGGCGACTATAACTCTGAGGAGAAACCACAACAATTGATGGGCATGTGATGTGGTACGAACTTGAGCATAAACACAATTTTGGCGGTGTGCACTCACCAGAGAGTCTTGGAGAAGTTTTCTAGCTGCACTGGGAAGATGGCTTCAATTCCAGACCCACATACCCTATACCATCTTTCAAAGCGGTCTTCCAATTGCTTGAAGTCATTCAGCTTGATGGTACTCTGTCCACTCTAGCTCCCGGGTCTAGCCGGTTCCAATTAACCGCACTCGTAAAGGCCACCCTTTGGCTTTCACCATTGTGGAGGAACTTGCCTGCCTACTCTAGGCGATGACATGGAGTGGAATGCTCGAAAAAGACAGCATCATGGAAGCTATGCCCACATGGGAGGAAAACAAAATCGTTGCATGCAAACCACCGAACACACAAAGACATTTACATGGTACATCTTAGAACAACAACAAGAACATCAAGGTTTCACACGAAAAGTAGCACTAACCTCCCACACACGTAACAAAGGGTTATTTGAAGAGGCCCATTTGGCCTCGCGAAGGAGCAGGAACCCATTGTGGCACAGTCGCTTCTTCAACGAGTTATACAATCGGCAAAGGTTTCCATGGTACTCATGGACTACACTACACCTTTGATCTAGCACCTCATGCTTTTGGAGGGCTAGAAGGGCACTTTCACTGTGCCACCACTTGCGCTGCTCTTTCACACGAGCAACGGCATCTCGCCCGTACTCAAATCGCCCAAAGACGTTAATAAGTAGTGGTCAGCGTGTTGTTGGGCACAAGAGGTGATCTCCGCACAATTACAAACCGTGGTCGAGATGACGCCGCCACGACACGAGCAATCACAAAGTCGAAAGCGATAACCGGCTGCCGTCAACTTATTTTGCTCGCAAACGCCTTTGTAGACAATGCCTCCTCTTCCTCGGCTTGTGCAAGGAGCAATGCAAGCTCCCCTTCACTTTTGTGGCCACGTCAAGCGTTTGCCAAGCATGGTCTGGAAACAAGGAACCCATTAGAATGTACAAATTGTTCACCAAGTTCCAACCCGGATCAATGTCCACACAGTGGTAAAGTGATCACCACGGTCATCAGTGACCAACTGGTCAACGAACCAAACGACTGTCCGATATGGGTAATTGGTCAGTGGCCTAGTGACCAGCAAAACAGGGAGGTGTGCAAGTAGCACAACTCCGCCACTGTGGATATATTTTCACACATGGACGATGGGGCAAACTGCCACAAGTGAGACTCATGAAGAAACATTGAACACAAAACACACAAGTGCGTACATGAACACACAAAAGGGGGCAGATATGACTAATGGTCCTCTAATACAAGGGTACCAAACGGCCTAGGCGCAGCGGACAACAACCGTGACTGTGCACCCTTCAATGCCCGGGTCACCAAGGAGAACTAACTCGACGGATCCGCTTACCACGCCTTCCGGTGGCGAAAACCAAGGATGGAAACTTGGGCGGCATGAAAAACGGCTTCGGAGGCATCCGCAAGATCCCATCTATTGAAAACCAAAACCAATAGCATCCGTGTTTCACAACATATGTAGAGCCAGCGGACATACCAAAACTCTTAAGTGACCGAACCCTTCACGCCTACCTCCCAAAGAACCTTCTAGAAGAGCAGATGGCAACAGCACGAGTACACCATAACATCCACGGTACAACCAAGATCAAGACCGAGACCTTAGCACCATCATACGATGAGCGAGTTGCACCCGCTTGCACCAACCACTAACACCCCACCGATTTATGCACTGCGAGATGAAGTGGGATAAGAGCACGAGAAATCGATCCAAGCAACGTTAGACAACTTCATGACCACCACCTATGCTTAAATTCGGTAGCCACACATGTAACAAAGGGTTATTTGAAGAGGCCCATTTGGCCTCATCGCGAAGGAGCAGGAACCCATTGTGGCACAGTCGCTTCTTCAACGAGGTTATACAATCGGCAAAGGTTTCCATGGTACTCATGGACTACACTACACCTTTGATCTAGCACCTCATGCTTTTTCCGGAGGGCTAGAAGGGCACTTTCACTGTGCCACCACTTGCGCTTGCTCTTTCACACGAGCGGCATCCTCGGCTACTCAAATCGCCCAAAGACGTTAATAAGTAGTGGTCAACTGTACATTGTTGGGCACAAGAGGTGATCTCCGCACAATTACAAACCAGTGGGTCGAGATGACGCCGCCAGCGACACGAGCAATCACAAAGTCAGAAACAGCCAACCGAGCTGCCGTCAACTTATTTTGCTCTGCAAACGCCTTTGCAGACAATGCCTCCTCTTCCTCAGCGGCTTGTGCAAGGAGCAATGCAAGCTCCCCCTTCACTTTTGTGGCCACGTCAAGCGTTTGCCAAGCATGGTCTGGAAACAAGGAACCCGTTAGAATGTACAAATTGTTCACCAAGTTCCAACCCGGATCAATGTCCACACGGTGGTAAAGTGATCACCACGGTCATCGATGACCAACCGGTCAACGAACCAAACGATCGTCCGATATGGGTAATTGGTCAGTGGCCTAGTGACCAGCAAAACAGGGAGGTGTGCAAGTAGCACAACTCCGCCCGTGGATATATTTTCACACATGGACGATGGGGCAACCGCCACAAGTGAGACTCATGAAGAAACATTGAACACAAAACACACAAGTGCGTACATGAACACACAAAAGGCGGATATGACTAATGGTCCTCTAATACAAGGGTACCAAACCGGCCTAGGCGTGCGGCGGACAACAACCGTGACTGTGCACCCTTCAATGCCCGGGTCACCAAGGAGAACTAACTCGACGGATCCGCTTACCACGCCTTCCGGTGGCGAAAACCAAGGATGGAAACTTGGAGCGGCATGAAAAACGGCTTCGGAGGCATCCGCAAGATCCCATCTATTGAAAACCCAAAAAAACCAATAGCATCCAGGTTTCACAACATATGTAGAGCCAGGCAGACATACCAAAACTCTTAAGTGACCGAACCCTTCACTGCCTACCTCCCAGCAACCTTCTAGAAGAACAGATGGCAACAGGCACCAGAGTACACCATAACAGCATCCACAGTACAACCAGCATCAGCACCGAGACCTTAGCACCATCATACAGCATGAGCAGAGTTGCACCAGCTTGCACCAACCACTAACACCCCACCGATTTATGCACGCTGCGAGATGAAGTGGGATAAGAGCCTGAACAGAGGAAATCAGATCCAAGCAAGGTTAGACAACTAGCACCCCCTTGACCACCACCTATGCTTAAATTCGGTAGCCACACATGGGCATACGATGCACCAAGCCCTTACAGATCCGACGATCAGAGAACTGGAAGATGACGGCGAGAACCTGGGCAGCTGCGCGCACCGGCATCGGGTTACCGCAACATCGACCAACCCATATCACCAGCACCCATACATCGCGAAATCGCCCGGCACGATGCTGCAGCAAATCTATTCAACCTCCTGCATCCACCACTTGCGCTTGCTCTTTCACACGAGCAACAGCATCCTACTGCACTCAAATCGCCCAAAGACGTTAATAAGTAGTGGTCAAGTACATTGTTGGGCACAAGAGGTGATCTCCGCACAATTACAAACCGGTCGAGATGACGCCGCCACGACACGAGCAATCACAAAGTCGAAAACCAACCGAGTCATTCAACTTATTTTGCTCGCAAACGCCTTTGTAGACAATGCCTCCTCTTCCTCGGCTTGTGCAAGGAGCAATGCAAGCTCCCCTTCACTTTTGTGGCCACGTCAAGCGCTTGCCAAGCATGGTCCGGAAATAAGGAACCCATTAGAATGTACAAATTGTTCACCAAGTTCGAACCCGGATCAATGTCCACAGGTAAAGTGATCACCATCCATCATGACCAAGGGTCAACGAACCAAACGATCGTCCGATATGGGTAATTGGTCGGTGGCCTAGTGACCAGCAAAGCAGGAGGTGTGCAAGTAGCACAACTCCGCCTAATATATTTTCACACATGGACGATGGGGCAACCGCCACAAGTGAGACTCATGAAGAAACATTGAACACAAAACACACAAGTGCGTACATGAACACACAAAAGGCGGATATGACTAATGGTCCTCTAATACAAGGGTACCAAACGGCCTAGGCGCAGCGGACAACAAGCGTGACGGGCACCCTTCAATGCACTGGTCACCAAGGAGAACTAACACACGGATCCGCTTACCACGCCTTCCGGTGGCGAAAACCAAGGATGGAAACTTGGGCGGCATGAAAAAGCGGCTTCCGAGGCATCCGCAAGATCCCATCTATTGAAAACCAAAACCAATAGCATCCGTGTTTCACAACATATGTAGAGCCAGCGGACATACCAAAACTCTTAAGTGACCGAACCCTTCACGCCTACCTCCCGGAACCTTCTAGAAGAGCAGATGGCAAGCACGAGTACACCATAACATCCACGGTACAACCAGCCTCAAGACCTTAGCACCATCATACGATGAGCGAGTTGCACCCGCTTGCACCACTAACACCCCACCGATTTATGCACTGCGAGATGAAGTGGGATAAGAGCACGAGAAATCGATCCAAGCAACGTTAGACAACTTCATGACCACCACCTATGCTTAAATTCGGTAGCCACACATGGGCATACGCATGCACCAAGCCCTTACAGATCCGACGGTAGAAACTGGAAGATGGACGCTGAGCAGGACGCTGGCAGCGCACAAAGATCCAAAGTTACCAAAGAACATCGCAGCCAACCCATATCACCGGCACCATACATCGCCGAAATCGACACGATGCCTGCAGCAAATCTATTCAACCTCCTGCATCCACCACTAGGTTAGCACCAGATCACGACGAATTAGCTTAAATCCAACATCCACCGTGCGAAGATTACCACCGGCACCACCAACCGTCGGTGATAACAACGGCTAGAACGCTAGAATAAACAGCAGGACATCACCGGAAACAGGTGAGCCACAGCCGAAGATGGGCGGCAAAACAACGAAAACAACGGGCCCGGCCCGATAGTGCACAAAATCACACGATTAGAAACCATGCCGGCCTTCACGGAGAGCAAAAAGAAGCGCGATCACCAAGCCCTTACGACGGATTAGAACACTAGAATAAGAAGGTGGGCATCGGCCTCAAAATAGGAAAGCACCCAAGATGGGCATAAGAGGAACAAAATCAGTGCCACGGCCCCAAGCGCACGAAATCACACAGTTCGGCGAACACAAGCTGGCCTCTAGCGGGAGAGCAATGCGCAAAAAGAAGCGTGCACCAGCACCCACATTACAAGCAACATTACAAGCAACCCATACCACCAGCACCCATACATCAGCAGGAAATCACTAGCACCCCCATCCTTCAGCCAATATATCCAGCATCCTGCATCCACAACTAGGTTAGCACCACCGCCACAGGTGCCCCAACATCAGCAACCGTCCACCCATGTCGAGTCCCGATACCCCGCCCATGTTGTAAAGTGGCAACACCTCACGCAGCCCTGAGAAGACGAACCTTTGCCGACGATGTCTCTAAAGTCTTCCGCTGCAGTTGGCTGCTCATTGGAATCGTGTCGCTCTGCCCCGGCGTCACCAAATGCGGCCTCCACTCCTGTCGACTCCCGTTCCACCTCGTGATCACCTGGAATAGAAGAGGCTTTAGAAGCCTTAGGAGGTGTGCAAGTAGCACAACTCCGCCATGGATATATTTTCACACATGGACGATGGGGCAACCGCCACAAGTGAGACTCATGAAGAAACATTGAACACAAAACACACAAGTGCGTATATGAACACACAAAAGGCGGATATGACTAATGGTCCTCTAATACAAGGGTACCAAACCGACCTAGACCGTGGACAACAACCGTGACTGTGCACCCTTCAATGCCCGGGTCACCAAGGAGAACTAACTCGACGGATCCGCTTACCACGCCTTCCGTGGCGAAAACCAAGGATGGAAACTTGAGCAAGATGAAAAACGGCTTCGAGGCATCCGCAAGATCCCATCTATTGAAAACCAAAACCAATAGCATGTTTCACAACATATGTAGAGCCAGCAGTATATACCAAAACTCTTAAGTGACCGAACCCTTCACGCCTACCTCCAAAGAACCTTCTAGAAGAACAGATGGCAACAGCACGAGTACACCATAACAAAGATCCACAAGACAACCAAGATCAAGACGAGACCTTAGCACCATCATACATGAGCAGAGTTGCAGTTGCACCAACCACACCCCACCGATATGCATCATGCGAGATGAAGTGGGATAAGAGCCCCAACAGAGGAAATCGATCCAAGCAACGTTAGACAACTAGCACCCCTTCGCAGCCACCACCTATGCTTAAATTCGGTAGCCACATACGCATGCACCAAGCCCTTATGATCCGACGATCAGAACGCCGAAGATGACGACGATCAGAAGAACGCTAGCGCAGCAAGATCCGTGTTACCAAAGAACATCGCAGCCAACCCATATCACCAGCACCCATACATCAGCAGGAAATCGCCAGCACCTGATGCCTGCAGCAAATCTATTCAACCTCCTGCATCCACCACTAGGTTAGCACCAGATCACGACGAATTAGCTTAAATCCAACATCCACCAGTGCCAGAAGATTACCACCGGCACCACCAACACCGTCAGCAGATAACAACAGCTAGAACGCTAGAATAAACAGCAGGACATCACCGGAAACAGGTGAGCCTGTCAAGACAAGAGCAACGAAAACAACGGCCCCGGCCCACTAAGTGCACAAAATCACAGCCTGAAAACCATGCCGGCCTTCACGGAGAGCAGTAGCAAAAAGAAGCGCGATCACCAAGCCCTTACACACGACGGATCCGCTTACCACGCCTTCCGGTGGCGAAAACCAAGGATGGAAACTTGGAGCAGATGAAAAACGGCTTCCGGAGGCATCAAAGATCCCATCTATTGAAAACCAAAACCAAGGATGGAAACTTGGAAAGATGAAAAACGGCTTCGGAGGCATCCGCAAGATCCCATCTATTGAAAACCAAAACCAATAGCATCCGTGTTTCACAACATATGTAGAGCCAGACATACCAAAACTCTTAAGTGACCGAACCCTTCACCGCCTACCTCCCAAAGAACCTTCTAGAAGAACAGATGGCAACAGCACGAGTACACCATAACAAAGATCCAAAGACAACCAAGATCGACGAGACCTTAGCACCATCATACAAAGATGAGCGAGTTGCACCCGCTTGCACCAACCACTAACACCCCACCGATTTATGCACGCGAGATGAAGTGGGATAAGAGCCAAGAGGAAATCGATCCAAGCAACGTTAGACAACTAGCACCCCTTGAGCCCACCACCTATGCTTAAATTCGGTAGCCACACATGGGCATACGATGCACCAAGCCCTTACAGATCCGACGATCGTAGAACTGGAAGATGACGACGATCGAAATGAACGCTAGCAGCGCATCAAAGATCCAAAGTTACCAAAGAACATCGCAGCCAACCCATATCACCAAGACCCATACATCGCCAGGAAATCGCCAAGACCGATGCGCAGAAATCTATTCAACCTCGCATCCACCACTAGGTTAGCACCGATCACGACGAATTAGCTTAAATCCAACATCCACGAGTGCCAGAAGATTACCACCGGCACCACCAACACCGTCAGATAACAACAGCTAGAACGCTAGAATAAACAGCAGGACATCAGCCTGGAAAGAGGTGAGCCCTGTCAAAGATGGGCGGCACAAGAGCAACGAAAACAACGGGCCCCCCATAAGTGCACAAAATCACGATTGAAAACCATGCCTTGAGGGGAGCGGTAGCAAAAAGAAGCGCGCATCACCAAGCCCTTACAGCCACGACGGATTAGAACACTAGAATAAGAAGGTGGGCATCAGCCTCAAAATAGGAAAGCACTGTCCAAGATGGGCGGCATAAGAGGAACAAAATCAGCAGGCCACGGCCCCAGCCAAGCGCACGAAATCACACCGTTCGGCGAACACAAGCTGGCCTCTAGCGGGAGAGCAGTGCGCCAAAAGAAGCGTGCACCAGCACCCACATTACAAGCAACATTACAAGCAACCCATACCACCAGCACCCATACATCAGCAGGAAATCACTAGCACCCCCATCCTTCAGCCAATATATCCAAAGATCCTGCATCCACAACTAGGTTAGCACCACCGCACGGGTGCCCCAACATCGCGTCCACCCATGTCGAGTCCCGATACCCGCCCATGTTGTAAAGTGGCAACACCTCACGCAGACGAGAAGACGAACCTTTGCCGACGATGTCTCTAAAGTCTTCCGCGTTGGCTGCTCATTGGAATCGTGGCTCCGCGTCACCAAATGCGGCCTCCACTCCCCGACTCCTGCTCCACCTCGTGATCACGGAATAGAAGAGGCTTTAGAAGCCTTAGGAGGTGAGGGAGGAGCGAGAAGCAGTCGCCCTCTGTGACCTCGTCACAGGCGAGCTCAGCCCTATGGAGAGAGCAAAAAAGAAGCGCGATCACCAAGCCCTTACACCACGATTAGAACACTAGAATAAGAAGGTGGGCATCACCTCAAAATAGGAAAGCACCTCCAAGATGGGCGGCATAAGAGGAACAAAATCAGAGCCACTACCCCCCCAAGCGCACGAAATCACCGAGCGGCCTCTAGCGGAGAGCAAGAAAAGAAGCGTGCACCAGCACCCACATTACAAGCAACATTACAAGCAACCCATACCACCAGCACCCATACATCAGCAGGAAATCACTAGCACCCCCATCCTTCAGCCAATATATCCAGCATCCTGCATCCACAACTAGGTTAGCACCACCGCCACAGGTGCCCCAACATCAGCAACCGTCCACCCATGTCGAGTCCCGATACCCCGCCCATGTTGTAAAGTGGCAACACCTCACGCACCCCTGAGAAGACGAACCTTTGCCGACGATGTCTCTAAAGTCTTCCGCCGCAGCTTGGCTGCTCATTGAATCGGTAATCGCCCGCCCGGCCACCAAATGCGGCCTCCACTCCGCCGACTGCTCCACCTCGTGATCACCGGAATAGAAGAGGCTTTAGAAGCCTTAGGAGGTGAGACATGGAGGAGCGAACGCCGCCCGGCCTGGACGCCAGGTAGCCGGCCGGGCCCCTATGGAGAGAGCCGCAATCGCCTCCTTGTCCTCCTCCGACGCCATTTCTTCAACTTCCACCTCTTTCTCATCCATCCCAGTGTTCTTCCCTTCGCCTCCTTTGCCTCCTTCGCCTCCTTCTTCGCCTCAAAGGAAGGCTGCCCAGCTCACACATTTGCACGCTTTCTTCTCTACCAAAAGTCCCAAGGCCATGGACTGGGCACCACCGTGAGTTGCACCACTTGGGCGTTTCCCATAGATGTGGTATACTAGATCATCTACGTGCCTCCACTCTCGAGAGAGTGTGTCCCTTGCCATACAAAGCCTATGTTCTCGTTTCAGACCTTGCCAAAGGCATCGACACGTCCGCCCTCCCAATCTCTCCTTCAAACCCATCAAAACTTGTCGCTTCAACGCCCAAGCCTTTTCGCGGAGCTTCCCATCACCATCGTGCCAATTCCATACCTTGCCCCAAGGTAGGAGTATCTCTCGGCTCAAGATCGATGGCAGCCCGATCTTGCAGCCTTGGCCCGCCGCTCAAATTGCGAGCCTTAAACGATGAGTGCTCCCTAGAGCCATGGCAAGAAGCGCAGCTCAAGCGGACACGGGCGAGGAGGAGGAGGGGAGGAAGGGAGAAGCGAGGATCGAGGAAATCACTAGCACCCCATCCTTCAGCCAATATATCCAAAGATCCTGCATCCACAACTAGGTTAGCACCACCGCCAGTGCCCCAACATCAACCGTCCACCCATGTCGAGTCCCGATACCCGCCCATGTTGTAAAGTGGCAACACCTCACGCACGAGAAGACGAACCTTTGCCGACGATGTCTCTAAAGTCTTCCGCCGCAGCTTGGCTGCTCATTGAATCGGTAATCGCCCGCCCGGCCACCAAATGCGGCCTCCACTCCGCCGACTGCTCCACCTCGTGATCACCGGAATAGAAGAGGCTTTAGAAGCCTTAGGAGGTGAGACATGGAGGAGCGAACGCCGCCCGGCCTGGACGCCAGGTAGCCGGCCGGGCCCCTATGGAGAGAGCCGCAATCGCCTCCTTGTCCTCCTCCGACGCCATTTCTTCAACTTCCACCTCTTTCTCATCCATCCCAGTGTTCTTCCCTTCGCCTCCTTTGCCTCCTTCGCCTCCTTCTTCGCCTCAAAGGAAGGCTGCCCAGCTCACACATTTGCACGCTTTCTTCTCTACCAAAAGTCCCAAGGCCATGGACTGGGCACCACCGTGAGTTGCACCACTTGGGCGTTTCCCATAGATGTGGTATACTAGATCATCTACGTGCCTCCACTCGAGCCGAGTGTGTCCCTTGCCATACAAAGCCTATGTTCTCGTTTCAGACCTTGCCAAAGGCATCGACACGTCCGCCCTCCCAATCTCTCCTTCAAACCCATCAAAACTTGTCGCTTCAACGCCCAAGCCTTTTCGCGGAGCTTCCCATCACCATCGTGCCAATTCCATACCTTGCCCCAAGGTAGGAGTATCTCTCGGCTCAAGATCGATGGCAGCCCGATCTTGCAGCCTTGGCCCGCCGCTCAAATTGCGAGCCTTAAACGATGAGTGCTCCCTAGAGCCATGGCAAGAAGCGCAGCTCAAGCGGACACGGGCGAGGAGGAGGAGGGGAGGAAGGGAGAAGCGAGGATCGAGGAAGGGAGAGAGGGACGATCAATGTCCAAACGTGGCATAATTGTCAACGGTAAAGTGAGTGATTTAGACTTACCTAAAGTTAAGTTTTATGGTTAAAGTAAAAAGTAGAAAGTTAAAGTAGAGCATACTAATAATAATAATAAATATATATACTATAAGGTAAGAAGTATGATAAAATAAATAAAAGTAAATGGTTCAAAATTCATATTCACACCATTCATACTCTAGCACAAGATAGCCAAATGTACTTTGCCATATGGCACAAAAGTGTGGCACCAAAGCATGCTTGCACCCAACACAATTCCCAAGGGAACCTTCTGTTCCCACCCCACCCCACCACACAGTGTGCCCCAACATCGACAACCGTCCACCCATGTCGAGTCCCGATACCCGCCCATGTTGTAAAGTGGCAACACCTCACGCACGAGAAGACGAACCTTTGCCGACGATGTCTCTAAAGTCTTCCGCCGCAGCTTGGCTGCTCATTGAATCGGTAATCGCCCGGCCACCAAATGCGGCCTCCACTCCGACTCCTGCTCCACCTCGTGATCACCGGAATAGAAGAGGCTTTAGAAGCCTTAGGAGGTGAGACAATGAGGAGCGAATCGCCCGGCTCAGTGATTCGCCACAGGCTGAGCTGGCCCCTATGGAGAGAGCCGCAATCGCCTCCTTGTCCTCCTCCGACGCCATTTCTTCAACTTCCACCTCTTTCTCATCCATCCCAGTGTTCTTCCCTTCGCCTCCTTTGCCTCCTTCGCCTCCTTCTTCGCCCCGCCTTCAAAGGAAGGCTGCCCACACATTTGCACGCTTTCTCTACCAAAAGTCCCAAGGCCATGGACCTGGGCACCCGCTGTGAGTTGCACCTGCTTGGGCGTTTCCCATAGATGTGGTATAATAGATCATCTACGTGCCTCCACTCCTGAGCTGAGAGTGTGTCTGTGCCTTGCCATACAAAGCCTATGTTCTCGTTTCATACCTTGCCAAAGGCATCAGACAACACGTCCGGCCCTCCCAATCTCTCCTTCAAACCCATCAAAAACTTGTCGTTTCGAACGTCCAAGCCTTTCTCGCGGAGCTTCCCATCACCAACGTGCCAATTCCATACCTTGCCTCAAGGTAGGAGTATCTCTCGGCGATCGGGCAGCCCGATCTTGCAGCCTTGGCCCGCTCAAATTGCGAGCTTCCTTAAACGATGAGTGCTCCCTAGAGCCATGGCAAGAAGCAGCAGCTCAAGCGGACACGGGCGAGGAGGAGGAGGAGGAAGGGAGAAGCGAGGATCGGAGGAAGGGAGAGAGGTGGGACGCATCAATGTCCGAAACGTGGGCATAATTGTCAACGGGTAAAGTGAGCTGATTTAGACTTACCTAAAGTTAAGTTTTATGGTTAAAGTAAAAAGTAGAAAGTTAAAGTAGAGCATACTAATAATAATAATAAATATATATACTATAAGGTAAGAAGTATGATAAAATAAATAAAAGTAAATGGTTCAAAATTCATATTCACACCATTCATACTCTAGCACAAGATAGCCAAATGTACTTTGCCATATGGCACAAAAGTGTGGCACCAAAGCATGCTTGCACCCAACACAATTCCCAAGGGAACCTTCGGGTTCCCACCCCACCCCACCACACATAAGTTATCCGAAATACTTGGTATAGTCGTCCAGGCCTAACCCTGAAAGATGCGGGTAGTGTTTATGCTTTGCCAATCCTTTCGTTAGCACGTCTGCGACGTTAGAATCTGTGTGCACATAACCCACCTTCACGACTCCACGCTCCACTACATCTCTAATGTAGTGATGTTGAATTTCTATATGCTTAGTGCGGGCGTGAAAGCGTGGATTAGCGACAAGGGCTAAGGTCGACATGTTATCACACATGATAGGGGTAGGTGTCTGGTCCGTCGAGGTCATGAAGGAAGGTCCTTTCCCATTTAGCCTCCTTTGAAGCATCATCAATGATTTGTACTCGCCTGTGGAAGATGTGGCTATGGAAGATTGCTTTTACACGACCAATTCATGGAAGACAACAGGAAGATGTGGAGAGACTTTTCTGAATCACCGTCCGACCGGCATCGTGAACCCCTAAGGGTGAGTTTCTACCGCCCTCCTCCGATAGAAGAGTCCATAATTGTGGGTTCCTTTGAGATAGCGGAAAATCCATGACAACAGCCCAATGTGTTCTTCCCGGATTCTCCGTAAATTGTGATACTGGCTTACAGAGTAATCGGATATCCGCCTTGTCCAGGTTCGCTAAGAAGATTAGATCGCCATTGTATGTCTCAGGGACATCCTTCATGTCCTTAAGTTCTTCCCGGATTGTACCGAGACTGGTAAGTTTCACGCCCATAGCGAAAGGAGTAGTTGAGGGTCTAGCTTAGTCAAGTTTGAACTTGCAAAATATCACCGATGTATTTATGTCGGTGAACTATCGCAGCCCTTCCTCTCGCACTTTTTAAGATTTGAACTCCCAACAGATTTAAGTTCTCCGATGTCTTTCATCTCGAACTTGGTACTTAGCTTATGCATATTCGCCACTTTGTTTTAGTCCATATATACACTTGAGCGCTTTAAGCACTTTGGTGGGATGTTCAGATCTTCATATCCTTCAGCCGTGCCATGTATGTGTCTTCATCCAGTCTCCATAGAGGAAGGAAGAGATGGCTGGCGTCTGTGGGAGGTCAGCGATTTGCAGGTCTTGTTCTTGAGCAGTAGATTGGTATTCATCCTCCACCGCACGCCACTTGGAGCAATGGCCACGGAGGGCTTCTCGGGGTTTATTCAGATAGCACCAAAATCGCCAAGACGCTCAAAATCGACGGATTGATAATAGGGTTCTAACCACTTCCATGATAGGGGTTCCTCGGTTAGGAGGATATTCTGTGATAGCACCAAAGCCAAGACGCTCAAAATCGACGGATTGATAATAGGGTTCTAACCATTGGTCCGGAGGTGGCCTATGGCATGTGGAACGTCAGAGGGGTGGTTCGAGGCGGTGAATGCTGAGCAGGGTCCGGTGTGACATCCTCCTCATCGACCCGGGTGAACTATCATTGGCGTGAGATCATCATTGGTTCACCGGGTCTCTTTGTAGGGTGAGGGGCAACAACAGGGGGAGCCTCTACAGAGTCATCTACATCTGCAGATGGAAGGTTAGAGGGTTCTTCTTCGTCATCTGTAGGGAAGGTGACAGTATCAAAGTTTTCATTTGCATCTACTCCCTCTAAGGGGTTAGAGGGTGTGGGGTTGGTAGTCAGTGTGTGCAAAGGTTCTACGAAGGTGACACAGCGGGCAAGGACTAATGATTGAGTGTCAGGGTCATAGAGTTTGTACGCTTTCACATGTTCACTGTACCCCACAAAAAGTAGACGTTGAGCTCGGTCCTCTAACTTCTTGCGTTTTTCTGCAGGAATATAGGCGAAGGCCTTGGATCCAAATACTCGGAGGTGGAGCAAACTAGGCTTTCGATGCCAGAAAACCTCATAAGGAGTCTGTCCAGTGACAGAGCTGGTAAGTATCCTGTTAAGTATATACGTGACTGTAACCACAACCTCCGCCCAATACTCTTGAGGTAAGTTGGCATGCAGTAGCATACTCCTGGTCATTCCAAGTAGCGTCTGATTTTTACGTTCAGCAACTCCGTTCTGTTGCTGAGTGTACGGAACAATAAGTTGTCTTTGAATGCCCTGTTCTTGAAGGTAATCATCAAAGGCATTGTTGACAAATTCTGTCCCATTATCACTATGTAGGACTTTAAGTAGGCATCCAGATTTTCTTTGTGCAAGTGGGAGCCACTGCTTAAAGTGCATGAGAGTGTCGCTTTTCAGGTGCATGGGAAAGGTCCAAGAGTATCGACTAAAGTCGTCTGTGAGGGTTAGATAGTACAGTGCTCCACCTAGAGATGGCTCATGGATCTTTCCAGAGATATCAGCATGCACAAGTGCAAGGACAGTCTTTGCTCTATGTGCAGTTTTGGGGAATGGTAGCTCTTTCTGTTTGGCAAGGATGCACGACTCACAGATGGGAAGATCCCTAAAACAAGCAGGTAGGGGTTCTCTGTGGCAACCTATGCGTGACATGTCAATAAGTTTATGCCTGTTAGCGTGTCCTAGCCGTGCGTGCCACAGAGATGCTAACTGGGTTGACTTCATATTGACAGAAAACGAAGAATGACTTACAGGATGAGGAGAACACCTCAGTTCTGTCCTGTACAAGTCATGGTCGAGGATACCTCTAAATGCACATGCGCTAGAGGAATTCTTCCTGTAAAAGCAGTAGGCATCATCAGCGACACGTATCTCATACGTTCGAAGCTGCATGATCTTGCTCATTGACAAAAGATTCTTGGCCATTTCAGGTACAAATAGAACTCCAGCGATCTTCAAAGTTGTGTTGTCGTCGAGAATGAAGGTACATTGCCCATGTCCTTCAACTTTAAGGCTAGTGTCACTCCTTTCATCACAATGTTGTAATTAGTGTTTTCTCTTCCACGAGTCATAACTTAAGGAAGGTCACATTACGCATGTACCTAGCGTCTATAGATCAACTGACACAACAGCTTGGTCGTCTCAACTTACAGTCCGGGCAGATGGTGACCTGCAAGGAAAGTCAATCAGGAAAGTCAATCAGCGTGGTAACATTTGTTACCGCGCTGATTGACTTTCCTTGCAGGACTTCTAACTAAACCGTCGCGTATCCAGATTGTGTGAAGAGGCGCGACCGGTAGGTTCTGGATCTTGAGGTCCTGAGATGCGAAAGAGGGTCGACGCTACAGCTTGATGACTGCTCGAGTGACATGGAGGATGCCAGGCGACGCTTCATCAAGATTGGTGACGTTTCTCACGTCTGTGCGCTTCGGCCCCGCCGACCTCACGGAATGGTCAAGATGCAATCACCGCAGAGGGAGAGATCCGTTGATTTCTCTCCTCCTCATATGTTTCAAGCTCAATCTTTTCATGAGATCAACCACTTCATTGATCCGGTATTTGATTGATTTGCCGTCACTGATTGCTCGTCCCGATGTGTTATCAAGGTGATCGACTGGTCTTAATTTCTTCCCGATTTGTTGTGAGATAAGGATCTCTCGACCCTAGTGACGCTTGCAAATAGTCTGGCGACGGCGTCTTGATCGCCCTTGTCGCTGGGTGCAGGACAATCACATGGTAGTTCTGGACGGGAGGGGCCGTGAGGGTTTGTTGATCGGCGATAAAACAAATCAGGGTTCTGACCCCTCTTGGCGCATCTTTCTCTGTACAGATTGTCAACCATGTGATTCCTGTTGGGCTGCAATGGACGTGATCTTCGTCCTAGTCCTGAGTGCCTGTCAGCAAAGTCCTTCAACCAGATGTAGGGGTAATCCTGTTCATACAGGTCTAGAATAGTTTCTAGGGGGGTGCCATGTGCTTGTGGAGGAGAGATTCCTCCACGACGAGTGCGGCTGCCTCTTCTATACCACCTACGCGGGCTTCCGCGACTCGGCATCATTCAGGGAAGATAGAATCCAGAGCTGAGCTCTGATACCATGTTTATTTTGCGAGGAGCGAAAAACAGACTTTGTAAAAATGATTAAACAAAATGTGTGTTGAACAAATACATATGGCCTCACTATATATGCAACTCAAAAACGGTTCACATGACCAACCCTAACTAGCCGCACCCTTTTATATTTAACATTGTAGATTAGGTCATCCTAATAGTCAGAAGTTACTCCAAATGTCTAGAGACAACCTTTATAGAACACCCTGTCTCTCCAAGATTCACAACTTAGATTGGTGCGAAACCTGTGTCCTCACAAAACGTCACCAGGAACCTTTCAAAAATCCATCTCCACAAAGGGCCAAGTCACCTTTAGAGATAGTACACACAGACATTTGCGGACCCCTCTCTACACCCTCCTTTAGTGGGAGTAGATACTTCTTAACTTTCACCGACGACTATTCTCGTTTCTACCTCTCCTACATCCTCACCCAAAAGAGTGAAACTTATCAGTTTTTCAAGGATTACATGGCATGGGCAGAAAGGCTTACAAATCACAAACTCAAGACCTTACGTTCCGACAACGGTGGAGAGTTTACATCTCATAGATTTGCTGAATTTTGTCGAGCTGAAGGCGTAGCTCAACAACTAAGTGTAGTATACACTCCTCAAAGAAATGGCAGAAAATAAGAATCTCCGCCTCCAAGAGATCAGTTGCTGTTAACACAAGCTAACTTATCCAAAGCTTATTGGGGAGGCCCTCCTTACGACAACCTATCTCATGAATCGCCTGCCGACTTCATCAGTTCAAGGTATGACCCCATATGAAGCATTCACCGGCAACAAGCCTTCCATAGATCACCTTCAAATTTTTGGATCTCCTGCATATGTCTTTATCCCTAAAGTACAACGCAAGAAGTTAGATCCAAAGCTGCCAAATATCTATTTATTGGCTACAAGGCATCAAAGGTTACAAGCTATTTGAACCCACACACGGAAGCTTATATATGCCGAGTGTTACTTTTCATGAGTCTTACCTCTTTTCCCCAGCAGTGGGAGCTGGTACATCCGGCCGAGGCGTCTCTTAAGAGCCCTCGATACCTCCTCATTTGATGATCATTATATCACTCAATTTCCCTTCACCTCTCGTGTTCCGTAGTTGAACCTCTTGCGGAGGAGGAGGAGTTAGCATCTATTCCACATGAAACACCACCAGATGGCGACAACATTCAAGTCGAGGAGCCAGTTGACACTCTTGATGAAGAGCATGATGACCCTCCAGTGAATGACATGGAGCACCATGATCCTATTGATGTTCCTGCTCCAGTGGAAGATGCACCAGAACCTACACAAAGGTACAACTTAAGAACCCGTCCTGCAATCCCCGGACCCGCAGGATGGAAGGAACCTCCTTTAGGATATCTAGCTGTTTTTGATGATCCTATTCCCCCTGTATCACTTTACTCACAAGTTGTATACAAGGCAACCATAGATCAGAAGAACCTCTTACCTTAAAACAAGCTTTCTCTTCTCCTGAAAAAGACTTATGGAAGGTAGCTCTAGATTCTGAATATAACTCTCTCATTAGCAACTCTACATGGGAATTGGTTAAGCCACCTAAGGGTAGGAAGATAGTCACCAGCAAATGGGTATTCAAAATTAAGAGAAAAGGAGATGGTTCCATTGAGAGATACAAAGCACGCCTTGTGGCGAGGATTCACCCGATACGGGTTTAGATTACCTCCCATGGGCCACATTCGCTCGAGCAAAGTTTGCTTCCCTTAGAATAATCTTCGCATGACCATCATGATCTTGAGCTCCATATGATGGATGTGAAGACAACATATCTCTATGGCCGTCTTCAAGAAGAAATCTACATGAAACAGCCAAGGTTATGAGGTTAAAGGCAAGGAAGATTGGGTATGCAGACTAATTAAAGGCTTGTATGGTCTCAAGCAATCTGGTAAAAATTGGAATATGGACATACATGTGAAACTCATCAAAGAGGCTTCCGCAAAGTGATGCCGATGCATGCATGTATATCCTAATATCGTGCAATGATATCTTTACTTATTGCTCTCGTCGACGTATTCATGGCCACAAACTCTCTTACTCTCCTAGCCGAGATCAAAAGTCGGCTCAAGACTTTTATGAAATGTCGATTTAGGAGAAATGACATATGCACTTGGTGTCAACATTATTAGAGATCGAGCAAACAAGACTCAGTATTGTTCAAACCAAGTACATTAAAGAGAGTTTAACCAAGTTTGGACTTGAAGATGCGAAACGCCTACACCTTTGCTAGCGGTCGCTTACCATGGATATGAGTCCAAAGACAAGACAAGTTGGAAATGTCAGTCCATATCGACATCTTGTTGGCACACTTATATATTTATCCAACTTCACCGACCGGATATATCTTCAAGCTCCATTCACAATTCCTCGAGAACTCGACGTGAACATTGGATGTCAACTAAGCACATATTCAGATACCTCAAGGGTACTATGCACACTGATTGACATTCAAATATACACCAGGCATAAAGACGTTGACATTAACAGCTTACGCTGACGCCGACTATGCTGGTGACCCCGACACACGCAGATCCGTATCAGGTTACGTACTGCTATTGGGGAGCACCAATATCCTGGTCAAGTAAGAAACAACCAACCATAGCCTTGTCCAGCACTGAGTCAGAGTATAGAGTACTAACCTCAGTTGCTAAAGACATAGTATGGACTAGGCTAACCTTGAGTGAACTTCATCACAAGCAGGAAAAGCCCACCTTGTTGTTGAGTGATAGTCAGGGAGCTATAGCCTTGTTAAGGAACCCTGTCTTCCACTCTAGAACTAATATCATTACATCAGAGAGAAAATAGAGGATAAAACTATAGATATTAGTTATGTTCAAACTTTAGATAATGCAGCTGATTTATTAACAAAGTCATTAGGCATTGAACTGCACAAGAAACACATGAAATGTTTAGGTATATTGGACACATTGTCTAAGCCTCCAGCCTAGAGTTCATCCTAGCAACTAAATTGGTCTACTTGAGATAACCTTAAAAACTAGTCCAATATTCTATTCTAAGTCTTCTGAACAATCATCCTCAATCTCAACATAGGCCTCGTAGCCTGCGTCCTCTCCTTCATACATAGTTGAGGAGCTCTCTGGAAAATAATATTAAAATATTAAATAATATTTTGCTAATTAAAACTTTTCCATATTTTCTTAGCCTCAGGAATACTCACGATAGACATGGATCATATGCCGGAAATTCTTCACAAAGATACATAACCCGTATCATATGTATCTTAGTTTCACGGCAAACATAGGAGCATGGTGAGTCGTCTGCCCATTCCCTTTCATATTAGTGATTATATAGATGAGCTTCACATCATCACCCTTGGGATATATGCCGGGCTTCAATCCTATGTTTCCTATTCTATGTCTTCTTGGGGCGAAATCTAAAAAAAAAAAATGGGCAAGTTTTAGCAAGAGAAAATAAGTTAGAACACCTTTTAGAGTCACAAAAGCATGTCTACCTTTTCATTTTTCTCATTTTCATTTCATTTTCCTTTTTCCCATAATTTTCCATACATAAATCTGCGAAAATAGTATCAGAAAATTCATCACAATTAATATTTTTGAACTGGAAAATGGTCATTTGAAGATGCCCACAAACGGGCTTACAACTAGGTGCCTCTCCCTTACAAAAGGGGGCATCCTCACCTCGCCTCCCTTCACGAGGGGGAATGCCTTGCTACACCATGAATCTTACTTGAGATTTCAGCCTCCATCACAGGCGGGGAAGCCCTTCAATGAAGATTCTTCCGAGGCACTTGTATCGAGAGAGAACAATCTCGCGATTTCTTCTCCACAAGAGCTTTGAATCTTCCTCGACGATCTCTCACACGATGGTGACATGCAGCTTGGAGCATGTTGGCTTGGGATTGGCGCAGCACTTCAACAAATTGAGACAAATTGAGACAAGACATGGGGCAAGATCTTTAATTTCCGGCTTGGGTGAGACACTCCGCATGGCAGACTCACACATCAATTGGCGATCTCACTGCGGGCAAATTCCACCTCTCCCGGTGACTTCAACCTCAACACGAGCGGACCACTTCATCCCACCGGAAAACGTGGTGGGCTCTCCACAAAGGTTGGAATCCATTTAGAGGCGGTGGAGGATCACGCGCCCGGAGGGCACTCTTGAGGCGTCCCTCCCTGTGGCCGCACTCCTCCCACTCTTCTTCCATGCAGGCGGGCACTATCCTTGCGATCGGCGCGCACGCGGATCCAGCACATGGGCGGCGGCGCGCGGCGCGACCCCCCGGCTCCCTCGGAGCGCGCCCTGCCCGGTGTGCGCCATAGGCAAGTTCTTTGTTCATGGGGGAGGAGCGCGGCGGGGAGGCGAGGCGAGGGAGGAGGAATAAAACCGTATGGGGGAGGGTACATAACGTATGACCCCCATGGGCATACTGACGGCATCATATGGCGGGCCATTACCCATTTAATGGGTTTCACTTTTACCTTTTAAGTTTTGTTTAACTTTTACCTATGGTTTTACTAAGATTAACCTAGTTTAAGTTTTACTTTTATCTTTTACCTTGTTTAGGAATTTACCATTTCCTAATTAAGTTTTTGGTAATTAATTTTGATTACATTAAATTCTGCTTAAATGTAACTTAAGCCAGTTTTAATTGTTTTCTTAGTTAGCGGATAGCTTTCAAGTTAGTGGGAGCTAACTAGCCTTTTAGTCTCATTTTGAAGCTGATTCTTCACACCTAGTTCATAGTGAGTGGGAGTGATGAAATATGACCTATTTAGGGCACTCTTCACTAGGGCACCTAAGGCTATTAATTAATTTAGTTCTTAGGGCTTTAGGTAGTTTAATGAGTAGTTAGTTGTTACAACCACCTAGAGGTTAGAACTACTTATGGTTACAACCACCTTATGGTTATAACCACCTAGCCTATATAAAGGCTTTGTACTTTCTATTATAATCAATGCATACAACTCTTTTGTACAAAGCTTTCTATTATCTGCCTTCTATGTTTTGCTACCTAGAGCAGCCAGGATTCTCATCACATTGGTATCCTAGCTCAAGCTTAGGTTACACCTAAAAGGTAGTTTGCTACTGCCTTTTCCGGGCTAGCCAATAGGTGCAATGGTAGATTGTCACTGTGAATTCATGACATGTCTCTCTCTCGCACTATTCCTCCGCCGGCCTTTTTCATTGCCTCTTTCTTGACCTCCACCAGGTCCTAGTTGCAATTCCTGAATCAATCAAAGGATAAGAGTAAGGACAAACCAACCCAACCAGAAATGAAGTGTTCTCAATGGCATACTTGCAGCCCTCGACAAATCTCTATGATGTCGGCCCACGAATCCCTACGTGCTCAGCAACCTTTTCCATCAAAAGGTGCGTCATCAAAACGCATTGGCATTCCGCACAAACTATTAGTCTATGAGATTCGGGACTCATGATTTTGGTCGCTTTAATGCCTTCTCCTCCTCGCTATCTAATTTTGGCTGTTGAACAAACTCCTTTTCCTTTTCCTCGCTATCATTAACATCTCGCTTTCGCAACCATGTCCAACAAGTCGAAAGCAAACATAATTACTCCGAGAATTACCAATCATGGATCATCACGAGGCAATTGCTAGGTTACATTACGTAAAATGTACCTTTTTTTCCAAAGGTGCTCTTCTTCTCAACCACAATGTCCGAACTTCCAAATAAAATCTCGTAAGAAGTCGAACACATTAATTGATTGTATGCATTGCTTTCGCAACAAAGCCCACAAAGCATTCACAATGAGACCTCGAAAGCATCAATTGTCGAGTTGGGAACATAGTCCCAAAGGTGCACTGTTGATCATGAGCACAAAAGAGACAAGAGAATAAAAATTGCTTACAAATGAGGTGCACGATAGTCTTGGATCCTATCTCGAGGTGATCCGGGCCTTTACTACACCAGTCTTGTAAGAAAACCTCCACAAATTCAGCAAAAAAAGTTAGTAATTGAAAATTCTCTTGTCTAAGATTTGCAGAGTGTTTACCTATCTATCTATCCGCTCATTGTCTATCTATTTATTGAAGGTATATGCTCAAATGATTCTTAACTTAACCTTAGTTTGCTTAACTTATCTTAAGGAAAAGTTAAGATTTAGAAAAGAAAGAGGGTGGACTTACAAATAAGGATGGGAGTCGCAGATGCAATCTTCCCTACTGGCCATTCGTCTCGCATCATCTTCTTTATGCAGTCTGCACAAAACACATGTTGAATAATGGATAGTAAAATAAGTCTTGCACCACAAGATTTTGTACATGGGAAATCGTGTATGGACAACATAATCGGAAAACATCTCTTAATCTTAACTCACCGAAAAAGGGTTCATTGATTTCTCCTCCATCGCGCATACAATAGGCCGTACCTGATCTGCGAGCTAGGAATGCGTTACACCACGCCAACGGAGCATATAATGACTTATAAACTTAATCGACGCCTTCACGTCCTTGATCTCGCCAATGCGTTCTATTATTTGCTCTCTACTTTAAGCAAAACAAACCACCTATAAGGTGACTTCTATCCTTATGTGACTAACCTAATTGAATTTACATTCTTGAGTAACAACTCAAGATTGAACTTATTATATACTAGGTGACGAAACCCAAATTAGTATTTCTTAATATATAATTTCTAATTTGAAACTTGTCATTTGATAATAGTTTTATTTCTTTTAATGCATTTGTACTATTTCTTAATATGTAATATTCTAATCGAGACTTACTATTAGTAATAATTTCATATTTTGCACTGCAATTTTTTTATAAAACCATAGGTTCTTAACTCAACTTAGCAAAAGTTTGGGAGGGGTGAGGAGGAGGTATAAGGATGTGCATCCGCAAGAACCGGTAGAAGGGAAGGTCAGAACAAAAGTGGGAAAAGAAGCAGGCGAAGGGGCAAGGGAAGAAAGGCTCCAGGGAGAAAGGGAAAAGTTTGTTGTGCAAGCGGAAAGCAACACGTAGAGAAAGCAAGGAGAAGACGAAAAAGATGTGGATTCTTGCATAATTTGAAACTGAAATATGTGATTCACCATGTACATTTATAGCGGTCTTTCATGGGGATAATTCCATATTGTCTACTCATAGCCTCAAAGCACACCCGCCCCTTTTCCACTAGACCCGCATGACTACAAATTGTGAGCACACTGAGGAACTTATGTGATGCCATCTGGCCGTACACTATCCTCTCTCATTGTCTGAACCAAGTCAAAGCCTACTTCACCGTCATCTTGACAAGTATAGCCTGCAATATGTACATTCCAAGCGATAATCTCTCTCTCGGGCAATGGGTCAAACGATTGTCGTGCACCAAGCAGGCAAAGAGGAGAGGAGGAACAACATTGTTACTTGCACTACTAGAAAATGGGTGGTTTTACTACGGACATCACAATGATTGTGTGGCAGCCCATGATGGTGGAAAGAGGAGAGGAGAGGAGGAAGCAAATGTATCTCTCATTGAGATGAGGCTGGGGTATTTATACCTCCAACAGGCTCCTAGGAAGCTCCACAAGAAGCCCCTAGGAAGCACAAGAAGCTTCCTAGTGATTAGCTTCACTAAACTAATGATGACACCTAACTTAGACTAAGTGTATTAGTCTAAGTACATTGGGCTTTAATACCCTTACAACCTCCCACTTAAAGGCCAATTTACCTTCAGAGAAGAATGGACTACCTCATGCCCATCGTGTCCGAGCTTGTGCAAATTGCTCGTAGAGAGTCCCTTGGTAAGAATATCTCAGGTTCTGGTGTGTGAACCTTGACAAGTTGTACCCTCTTGTCATCCAACACCTCTCGAATGAAGTGATACTTCACATCCACATGTTTAGTCTTCGCATGAAACATCGATTCTTTGCCAATTGGATAGCACTGCTATCACAATGCAACACCGGCAACTCAACCTTGATCCCCAAGTCTCCCACTAAACGAGCAAGCCATATGGCTTCCTTGCAAGCCTCTTGTCGCAACATACTCGGCCTGTGGTAGATAGCGTAATGCACGATCGCAAACGAGATCGCCATGAGATCGCCTCCAAAGGCACATGAAGACATAACTCGATGTGGACCTCCTTTTGTCCATATCCTCATAATAGATCTGTACCCAACCACACATGCATCTTCACTACCAAAACATATGCACAAAGCTTTTGTACCATTCAGATACCTCATAACTCCTTTTATCGCCTCCCAATGCTTCTTGCTGGTTTGACATAAACTCGCTAACCACTCCCACCGCAAAGGCAATGTCGACGTAGCAATCATTGCATACATCAAACTCCCTACACCGATGAGTATGGGACCTTCTCCATTTCAGCTTTGTCCTCCTCGTAGCTTGGGCAATCCGCGCTTGAAAGTTTCACATATGGAGGCAATGGAGTACCCAATGGCTTCCTTCTCCATGTTGAAACGTTGAAGCACCTTAATGTATTCCGTCGAGACAAATAAAGACGCTTATGTCTGCTCCGACGAATACGCATGCCAAGTATATGGCTCGCCTCTCCCAAGTCTGTCATTTCAAAGTGAGCATTCAACTTTGACTTCAACAAATCTCATCAAGATCTGTACCCAACCACACATGCATCTTCACTACCAAAACATATGCACAAAGCTTTTGTACCATTCAGATACCTCATAACTCCTTTTATCGCCTCCCAATGCTTCTTGCTGGTTTGACATAAACCGCTAACCACTCCCACCGCAAAGGCAATGTCGACGGTAGCAATCATTGCATACATCAAACTCCCTACCTGATGAGTATGGGACCTTCTCCATTTCATTTTGTCCTCCTCGTAGCTTGGGCAATCCGCTTGAAAGTTTCACATATGGAGGCAATGGAGTACCCAATGGCTTCCCTTCTCCATGTTGAAACGTTGAAGCACTTAATGTATTCCGTCGAGACAAATAAAGCGCTTATGTCTGCTCCGACGAATACGCATGCCAAGTATATGGCTCGCCTCCCAAGTCTGTCATTTCAAAGTGAGCATTCAACTTTGACTTCAACAAATCTCATCAAGATCGCTCCAAAGAATTAGCATATCATCCACATAGAGGATCAAAATGAGCAAGCTTTGATCCTTAGCTTGCTTCAGATAGAGGCAATGATCCTCATCGCCACGCTTGTAGCCTTGAGAAAGCATAAATGAGTGGAACTTGTGATACCACTCTGCCTGCTTTCAAACCATAAAGGCTCTTCCTCAACCTCGCACACCGATTCTCTTTGCCCTTCTCAACAAAACCTTCGTTGCTGCATGTAGACGCCTCTTGAAGGTCACCATGCAAGAATGCGCCTTGACATCCATCCGCATAAGTTCCATATCATTCCAACCAAAGCAAGAACACATCGCAAAGTTGTCATTTTGACTATCGTGAGAAAATCTCATCAAAGTCAATGCCTGTTGTTGCTTGAAACCCTTAGCAACCAATCGTGCCTTGTACTTTGGTTTGCCATCAAGTATGACCTTCATCTTGTACACCCATTTGCAGAGTGCCTTCTTATCCTAGGCAACCAACCAACTCCCAAGTTTGGTTCTTATGCAAATTCATTTACCGCATGGCCTTCTCCCACTTCTTGTTACTCATTGACATGGCCTCTTTGTAAGAAGAGGGTTCCCACAATCTGTCGGCATGACATAATCCGAGATGGATCATACCCGCCGTGAGGTCGTAATCCGCCTCGACCTACGGGCACACTCTATAGGAGCTTGTTCGACTCTTGGTTCATCTACTGGAGGAATGTGCTCCTCGCACATTACCACGTATCAACCCGCCCATGATGATCATGTCCATCTTCTTGGAAGATCACCCTTCGCACTCTCCAGCTTGGAGTAGGCTTCTGCATCTTGTTCTCATTGAAGAACACGTTAGTACGAACAACCTTTCTAGCCTCGATCCCACAAACGATCCCATCTCACCAGAATCACCATAGCCAAGAAAAATACATTTCTTGGACTTAGGTGCCAACTTGTCCCGAAACTCTTTTGGAACATGGCAAGATGCCTCATACCAAACACTCGCAGATGCTTGTAGGATGGTTTCTTTCCGCACCATAGCTCCTCGAACTCGCTATCAATGCCTTATTAGGAGATCCGTTAATAAGATGAATTGCAGAGAATCGCTCGCCCAAAACCCATTAGGCAATCCGAGTTTGACAACAAACTACGCATCCTCTCCTCGAATGGTTCTGTTTCATCCGCCACCACACCATTTTGTGGAGGAGTATACGAAATTCTCTTTTGATTCCCTTGGAATCACGAATGGAAAGCTTGAACATACTTCCACCATTATCCGCCCTTAGACACTTCAATCGGTGGCAGATTCTCTACAAGGGTGACAAATTTCAAACACCGAACTTCATCCTTTTTCCTCAAAGGATAAACCCACACCTTGCGTGAGAAATCATCTATGAAAGTGACAAAATAGGAGGCACCGCCTAATGATGCAGAGGCATAGGTCCACATACATCGTGAACCAACTCAAGAGGTTTACTTACTTTACCTCTTGTTCGATGTGATGATTTTGTCTGCTTCCCATATAAAAGTGCTCACACATCGAGAGATCGAGAAGTTAAGAACAGTGGGATAACCGTAACGAGATAAAACCTTCATTCCCTTCTCGAGACATATGTCCTAACCGCAATGCCACAAGGAAACATTTGCCTGTTACATGATTATATGATCGACGGTTTACTCAAGTGAGTACAAAGTGCCACACTTCGATCCACGAGCTAACACAGAACCTTTGGAGATCTTCCAAGAGTGATCCCCAAACCAGAAGTAACCAAAGATCATCCAACCTGCGCTAATCATGCTTTTGTCAACTTCGAACATGCCTAACGCCCTTCAAAGATGAATGAAGATCCGTTGTCAAACTTGAGTTGCACATCACCAACGCCCGCGATCCGCATGCATAGTTATTTCCAAGCCTAACACATCCTTTCCTTGTAGCATCATACGTTAAACCACTCTCTATGAGGAGTAACATGGAAAGATGCACCAGTCAATTATCCAATTGCGAATAAATGACTATCCACGTTAATTGCAAAGATTCAAGTAAGAAGAGATAAGGACATCTCCGTCCTCAATGAATTTTAACTCTTCCAACTCGATTCAAGTCGCCTTCTTGTCCCCGCTTCTTCTTTTCCTTGGTCCTTTTGAACTTCTCGCACTCTCTTTTGAAGTGACCCTTTGTGACAATAGTGACACTCCACATTCTTGTTACGACTACGAGATTTGCTACGAGAAAGCTCGTCCTTGCTTCCCTTCGCAGGGACCTCCCTCTCACTATGAGGGCACCGGAACCTTTTGAAGGTTCCATGTTTTCCTGCTCACCTCCTCGCCAATGTGCTACCTTCTACATTTACAATGGTAAGACCACTAGCAAAGGCGTAATTACTCGAGTCATTTAAAGGTGTCCCAACTCCGTAATGTGACCAATGTAAACATAGCTCTCACTAACTGGGAATGTGATACCTTGAGATGAGAGCTGAAAATGGTATTGAAATCATGATGATCGGACATCCTCGTCCCTTCCTTCATCTTCAAGTCCACCACCGCTTCAACCAATACACCGAGAAGCCGCACTTTGCTCATCAGTCACATGCCCGCCATACCAGTAACTCGTGGTCTTATCTTTCACATTGAAGTACACTGACAATGTTAGCATGATAGTAGATCTAGCAAGCTCATCCAGTCCCGCCACTCATCCCGTCATACTATCCTGCTCACTTAACTTTTATGGGCTTGATCTCGTCATGTGGTAAGCATGGTTTGGTGCTCACATTAGTGAGAAACTACTAAACATTGTTATTTTGTCCTCATGTAACGTTAATAATTTTAACTAATTTATTTCTTCTCTAAACTATCTGATTTTTTACAAGATATACAAATATATCACTTCTACATGAGATTAAAATTTAAAATTAAAATACTCATGAAAATATTCAAAATGAAAGTCTAAATTTAGAGACTACTTGGGATGGGCATTGTCTCACTCGGCACTTGTCACACTATGTTTACGAAGTGGGCCCGAGAATGTGGTGGCGGGCACTCGCCCTTACCTAAATCATTTTGTAGCATATTTACGAGAAAGCTTCGTCGGTTGCTTCCCTTCGCAGGGACCTCCCTCTCACTATGAGGGCACCGGAACCTTTGGAAGGTTCCATGTTTTCCTGCTCACCTCCTCGCCAATGTGCTACCTTCTACATTTACAATGGTAAGACCACTAGCAAAGGCAATTACTCGGCATTTAAAGGTGTCCCAACTCCGTAATGTGACCAATGAAACATAGCTCTCACGGAACTGGGAATGTGATACCTTGAGATGAGAGTGGCTGAAAATGGTATTGAAATCATTCGATGATCGGACATCCTCGTCCCTTCCTTCATCTTCAAGTCCACCACCGCTTCAACCAATACACCGAGAAGCCGCACTTTGCTTCTCATACAGTCACATCCACGCCGTAACTTGTGGTCTTATCTTTCACATTGAAGTACATCGCTTTTGACAATGTTAGCATGATAGTAGATCTAGCAAGCTCATCCAGTCCCGCCACTCATCCCGTGGTCATACTATCTCGGGTTTGACTAACAATGACTTTATGGGCTTGATCCGTCATAGGGTGTAAGCATGGTTTGGTGCTCACATTAGTGAGAAACATAAACATTGTTATTTTGTCCTCATGTAACGTTAATAATTTTAACTAATTTATTTCTTCTCTAAACTATCTGATTTTTTACAAGATATACAAATATATCACTTCTACATGAGATTAAAATTTAAAATTAAAATACTCATGAAAATATTCAAAATGAAAGTCTAAATTTAGAGACTACTTGGGATGGGCATTGTCTCACTCGGCACTTGTCACACTATGTTTACGGCGGGCCCGAGAACAGTGTGTAGGCGCACTCGCCCTTACCTAAATCATTTTGTAGCATATTTATTTAGATGAGCAAACGGATCGTCGTGTAATCGAACAAATTTTGAGTTGCCGCACTTCGCCGCACTTCGATTTAGGGTTGCTGCGTCAGAAGAGGTCACCACACACCAGGGCGAGGAGTGCATCTCAACACACATGTATAGAGTAGGCTTATCTTGAGGTCTGGGCCGGACTATGTAGCATGAGAACTGGAACTCGATATGGAGCGCAGTTAGACCTAGATCTGCGGCATGTTTGATAAACGTTTTCTTTGATGAGAGCTTTGGACTTAGCTCACTGGTGGGTATATGTGGCGTGATGTGAGCAGGGTTGAGGCAGGACCAAGGTACCGTGGCAAGGGTTGGCAAGGGAGTGGTGGATTGAGGTGGTGGAAGTGGTAGGCGAGGTGGTGGTATGCATTGGGTTTAGGTAGTCCTTGGTTCATTGTATTTCTAACTGTTGGTTCTTGATGGGCTTTCATGGAACTCCGAGGGAATCGCGGATGCGCAGTGGTGGTCGATATCGATCACCTTGTAGGATCACACGATCAGCAGCTCACACCCTACAACCGGATCCGTGGAGGCGCGAGCTTGCTTACTGAGGTGATCAGTGCTTTTAGGGTTGTGCCTGGCTTGTTCTTGGCCCGCTGCGGTACAAAGTTGGAGTCTAATCAGTACCGTGCTTTTGTTTAGGGTTGTGCGTAGCGTGCATGGCTCGGTCACCATCAACCCTGGAGCGGGTCATGAAACGCCGACAATGAGAACGCCAGCCCAGCCCAGTCAGCAAGTAAGCATCTTCTAGTGAAGCTGGTGTTCAAGAGTTGCCGTGAAGGAGAATAACAAGGAATCTTGGTATTCCTCGAAGAGGTCAAACGAGGGGACCCATGCAAAGAAGAGAGGAAGGTGGAATGTAAGAGGATGCAATCGCTACTGTGCAAGAAACTCGTGGTGCCCAAACTTCAACCGTCTGCATGTAAGTTTAGAGAGCTGAGCTATGGTCACGCGTGTTAAGGAATGCTTACGCCGCAAGGTGATGTGGCTCGCAAATTAGGTCATCGCTTTAGAGCTTACAAGTGGATACACGCGTAATGTCGTCAAGACATTCGGAGAAGTTTAGTAACCGCCATTCTGAAGATGTTTCACCAAGAGCTCGACAGATGCCAAAGACAGCCAATTGGGAGCATTGTTGTTGAAGAATGTGCGTGAGGCTTGCACAAGTTTAAATGATGTTCAAGTTGGTGACAAATTGCGGGCAAGGAACACCTTGTTCAACATTATCTTATCGAGGATATCCAAGGAAAGGGTCCCTTTCGAGCCTTTCTCGGCACATAGGAGTGAGCGGAGGCGATCCATCAAGCTTTGAGCACCGTGCGGAGGATATGTTTCGTGCCGAGAACATGGTGTGGGGTGGAAGGAAAGCAAGGTCGACATCCTTCCGCCTATGTGAAAGCAAGCATCGCCCGCTTTTGGAATTGCCGCGTCAAACACAAAGATACCAAGCTGCCGCGACGCAGCCTAAAACCTTCATCAACCACATCACGCACTTTCTTGACATGTCACAAGTACGTTTGGGTCATGGTCTTGTGCCTTTGTGTGATGCACAAATCCATGTTATTGCTGGTTGCCTTTTACATGCTGTTTGGGCATCTCCTTGTCAGAGTGTGTGTGAATGCCTAGTGTACATGTTGATTGTAACCTTAGTTGGCCATCTGCTTGGGGGACATGACAGAAAAATTTGGTGCTGCAGTCCTGGTTCATTTGAGGTGTAGCAGATTGCATGTACCAAGCTGTAACAGAGGCTCTGGCCTGGCAAAGCTGTGGGTTTGTAAGCTTTCTGACTCATTTGACTGTGTGTAAATGCTTAGTGTAGATGTTGATTTTGAACTTCAATTAGGCATCTGCTTGGGGCCTTGTGGGCAAATTCAGGTGTTCAAGTTCATCCGAGGTGTGGCGGATCGCATGTGTGGGCCGTGATCAATTCTACTTGCGCTTTTGTGAGGAACACCAACATTCAAGTAGGGCGGAGCTTTGAGAAGTTGAAGCCATTTTTGTGAAGAGCTGCAGGAGCGTAATCTTTGTTGTTATCATGTGGAGATGGCCTTTTGAAGGATGCATTGAATGGCCTCCGTGGGACTCTCTCTCGTGTCCATCCCCGTGGTCTTTGCCATTGTTCTTGTGGAGGTCTGCTTTGCCGCCAGTACATCTCCCATTGTTTGTAATGCTCCTCCACATGTGTGGCTGAGATCGCTTTGTCAAAGTGCTCTTTGTGCGAAGGCTGATGCAGATTGGCATGCTCGCATGTCCGCAAGGCACTTGTGTCCTATGTGGGGTGAATAAGCTTAAGTTCGTCATTGGAGACTTCTATAAATGTTCACCTAATGCTCTTCTAAAATGGAGATGCTTCCAATACCAAGTTGTGGGCAAGGATGTGGATGGGCAGGATAAGAAACGGATCAAACTTGTCTTCATGGAGACACATCCAGCAGAATTTGTTGAGTTCTTCAAGGGCAAGTTGAAGGATTTCATTCTCCATGACTTTGTTCGATGGCGGGTTGGAGTTCGCATTGCCTAGAGTGGTTTCCATCCGATGTGGTTGTCTCGGTTATGGATTTTCTCGAATTACGCATTTGGAGTCCAAGATGAAATCCACCATGCATTGGCGTAATGACCGTGTTTCCATCCTCGCTCGGTTTTCTAGCGCAATGGCCCCTAGATGCCGACAACCCCGCGCAAACATTCGAAATACTACCACTTCTACATCGCTGACGACCTTGTGCATGACACGCCTTCGCTCAACACTGCTTTGATGAAGCATTGGTGGTGGATGTTGGATCTGTGGTTCCCAAGACCTCGGAGCATTGGTGCTGGTCGATGGAGCAGCAAGTCAATTCAAGGCATGTCGACCTTCATACTTCATCTCCTGTGTACCCTAGCTGTGTGGCCGCAACATGTGGTCATACTTTGGGAGTGGCCATGGCAAGGGAGAGCATGATGGTGCAGGTGCTATTTTGAAGAGAGCCCTTAGAGCTGCAGAGTCCTCTCCCACGGCAGGGAGGTTGCAAAATGCAGCTGATGTTGTCCAGTACCTGCAAGAACACATTTCTGCTGCTGCAGCAAGCTCTTATGCATCTGGGCAGCATGGAGTGCATAGAAGTTTCTGGCTTATTGGCAAGGATGAGGTGAATCGGAGGGTGAAATATGCTTGTGACTCCATACCCGGGTCCAAGAAGATGCATAGCCTGTATGGGGCTAGTGTGGCAGATCCCAGGCAACTGAAAATGCGCAGCCTGTCCTGTTTTTGTGCAGAGTGTATGGAAAGCAACCATGATGCTTGCAAGAGAGTTCCACGCCGGCTTTTGGAATTTGGTTACGATTAGACCACATGCTGATGGTCCTGCTCCTCGGATTACCCGCAGCCCCACCGGCAATTCCTTTACTCGACGCCTCCTTGTCCGCGATGATGAAGTGTGGATCTCTCGACGGCGACCTCTTGGAAGTCGGTGACAACTTCATGGTTTTTGCCAATAAAGAAGATGAGGGCCAAGAATTCTACCTTCTGCAGTGCACTGAGGTGAAGCACACGCTTAGCACAAGCCGACATCGCCTTGGAGCCGTCACACATCGTCGGTGCGTGGTGGTTGGTCAAGATTACATGTTGCGTAAGAATATTCGGTCCGCCTATACCTTGCCTCTAGAGAACGCATGATGTTCAACTGAGTTAGTCAAACTATGCAAGTTTGACATGGTCCACCATGAATGGATGGTGACGAGTTGTTATACGTCCTATCATCGATGCTCAAGTAGTGGACTCCTTGTGGAGGAGAGTAATCGTGATGATGCCGTTAGGGATCCTTAGGTTGTTTTGATGTGGAGTGGTAAAAGTCGTTGTTTTGGTGTGGAGTGCAAGCATCACGTTGACTGGACGGAGATTGTTGGCATCTCATTGCCCCTTATCGTTGTTTCCTTGAACCATGAAGATAGCTTGTTTGTATCCAACGATGATCCAATAATGCATGGTGCAGTGTACAAATTGTAGATGCCATTGGTCTTGGGCACACGGTCATTTTCCAGCTCAGGCAAATACATTGCCAGCTTTATAGAGCAGACCCGGTACGTTGTGTCCTTGAACCATGGAGATAATTTCCAACAATGAAATGCATATGGCAGTATGTCCCTGGTTTTTGACTGGCTCTTCCTCAGAGGTGCTCGCCATTTGGCACACAGGGAGGATGTTGAATTCATCTTGAATTCAACTTCCTTGACCATACACGTGTGGTGGGGATGGAGGCATGTCGTCGCAAGGGTTGAACAAGCGTCGACAAGTATGGACGTGGCTTTATATAGCAGATGGGTATGTTCCCTTCAAGTTGGTTACATGTGCACTTGTATGCTTGTTCACTTTTCTTGCCATGTGATCCTCGCATGTTCCCGTGGTTACATGGGCACTTGTGCATGGCTCACTCTTCTTGCCTTGTGGTCTGGCATGTTCCTTTACATGGGCACTTGTGCATGGCTCACTCTTCTTGCCTTGTGGTCCCGCATGTTCCATTACATGGGCACTTGTGCATGGCTCACTCTTGTTTCCTTGTGGTCTGGCATGTTCCCATGGTTACATGGGCACTTGTCTGATGGTTCACTTTTCCGCCATGTGGTCGTGATATGCTCCGTGTATATGGGCACTTATACAGGGTGTGGCATGGTGTACTTCTCTTGCTATGTGGTCGTGGCATGGTGTACTTGTCTTGCCATGTGGTTACGGTCCTGCGGGTTACATGGGCACTTGTGCATTGGTGTACTTATGTGGTTACGCCCGTGGTTACGCAGTCCTGCCTGCCTGGGGCCTCGACGCCCATTGGTTTTTTCGGGCCAAAAGGTAAAAACGAAGAGAGAGAATTTTTCAATTGGTAAAATTTTTACCGAATAAGGTGGAAATTGTAACAATAGAGTAGAAAGCATAGATGATGGATGGAAACATTTTACCATCCAAGTCAAAACTAGAATAGGAGGGTAAAGAATGGATCAACCAAGTGAATATAGAGTAAAAACGAGGATGAATGGAAACATTTTACCATCCAAATCAAAACTAGAACAAGAGGGTAAAGAATGATCACCAAGTGAATAGCAAGTGCTGAAATACCATGGTAGATTGTAATCTGTGGAGGCCTAGTAATTCCAACACAATCGCTAATCGGCAAGAAACATCTTACATATACCATTCATGCGGATCCGGATATACAAAAACCAACAAAGAAATATCATCTTTGCAAAGTTTCGTATATCCGTAATTGCATGAATTCAAAATAACAGAAAATAGAGAAAATACCAGAATAGTTGATCCTCCTTATTCGAAATTACAAATCTACATATACAAAGTAAATTAGGCTTGTAACCAATTAGATGATTCGGAATGAAAAGAAAAGTTCATTAGAAAGATTCCCACCTTATTTTGGAAAATTGATCGTACAATTGTAGAGATTGAAGACATAGTTTCCAAGACCACTTGGTTTAACCGGGCAACTTGTCCAACATTATCATAGTTTGCGAAGTTGATGAACACGGGGCTTTGGAGAAATTCTTCATCTTCGAAAGTTGAGAACCTAATCAAACATTACCGTCTTAGTCTACTAAAGTAAAATTAGCGATCAAAATCAAGGGAACAATTAAATCAACTTACTTTTTATATGGTTTTCCATGGATGGAAGTGGGCCTGGAGGACTGTAACATTGTCAATAGTTTGCTTCTGCCGCTTTCCCACGCAATCTTCGCATTTGCTCCTTCCCGCTGCTTGAGTTTTTCTGCTTTGAAATACTCTTGCCTCCTTTCGACATTTTTCTCCTTTGGATCTCCAAAGCTTTCTCTTGCTTGGAAACTCGGTTGTACGCCTTGCGCCTCTTGCTCAATCAATGATTCTAAATCTTTTGCCGTTGAAATTCCCTTTTCGATTCTCCTGTCATTCTCCTTTCTCGGGTAATCTCGAAGACGCTCAAACTCGCTTGAACCACCCTTCTCAACCCCATGCCGCTCTACCATATCCAAAGCTATAGGTGTCTCCACAATCCTTCCTGTTGCACTTCCCCTGTCTCACCACAATGACTTGGCACACAGGCCTCCAATCGAGGAGGCATCACCTCCACCACACTCGTGGCACCATCAATGTTGAAATGAGGAACCAAATGCTAAATGCAAACAAACTAGTGGTGGGGCTAATACTCGCCAAAACATAGAATCGACAAACACAATAAGAGAATGAAGGATGAAACTTAAACCACCTTTACACTTAACCTTTTCAACATGTCGATGTTGAATACACCCGAGTTGGTCCGTTGTCAATCAAGATCTTTAACACTACTTTCGGCACTTGAGCTTCCAAAGCTTCACAATGCTGGAACGCAAACAACAACAAACATTGTATGAAATATTGGGTGCAAACCAGCAAGGAGAACCAAAATACAAAGAAGATACTAACGTCCAAAAAGGGCAAAGGGCCCGCTTTCATGGTGGATAGCAAGGGTGGTAATAATTGGCAACGCAACAAAAAGCAACAAAAAGTCAAATACCAATCAGCAAAAGAAGAAAAGAAACAAACCTTGAAACACCAAACGACTCATAAAATGCTTACAGGCCTCAACGAGGAGGCATCACCTCCACCACACTCGGGCACCATCAATGTTGAATCGAGGACCAAATGCACAAACTAGTGGCCGACAGATCTTTAGTGGTGGCTACTGCCAAAACATAGAATCGACAAACACAATAAGAGAATGAAGGATAAAACTTAAACCACCTTTACACTTAACCTTTTCAACATGTCGATGTTGAATACACCGAGTTGGTCTCATTGTCAAATCAAGATCTTTAACACTACTTCTCGCACTTGGACAGCCAAAGCTTCACAATGCCGGAACCGCAAACAACAACAAACATTGCATGAAATATTGGGTGCAAACCAGCAAGGAGGACGAAAAT